>OV884059.1:230466859-231080734 GCA_930367215.1 Pollenia angustigena
TAAAATTTTTTACTTTTAATTTTATTATATTATTTGTTATTTTTAAAGCCATAATCATACTCCATTTGTATAAATATACGTAAGGGGCGGGTCAGTAAGTCCGTGAACTTTTGAATTTACGACATCTTTATTAAAATGGCTCAGTATACTTTTTCATCTTAGCAGTCATCTGCCAGTTGACTCCTGTCAAAATTCAAATAAGCTGTATCATTTATTTTTTGTTTGACAACCACCAATGATCGCAGACTACCTGGTGATTTGAGGAGAAAATTGAAAAAAGTGAATTACCATGGCAAAAATCCAGAATTTGTGTGTGTGTTGTTTCTTTTTATTTGCGTTAACATTCTGAAATAAATATTGCAGTAATTTTTACTGCATGTCCATATGACAATTAAGAAATTTGCACCCTAATTAAAATATATTTGATGACAAACATGAGTTTTTTTAATTTTCAGCAATAAAAGTGGAAAGTATGTGTTACACGGACGATGCTGGATGAAAAATCAAACTAGTTCAGATATTAAGTCAATCACACGTACACGAGCTTAAAATCAGACATTAAAGTTGCTCCGATCATAGCTTATACAAACATATCGATCGTTTACTTTACTAGTGGTCTTGGATAAAAATATGCCTTTATTCTACATTAAGGGTCTTCATAAGGTTAAGATCGTAAGATATTTTTGATCAAAAACTTTAAACGGCTCAACAAAAATATATATTATTTTTTGATTTACGATACTATTGAAGAAAAGGATCGATATGTAGTTTGTTGCATTTTTAATTTGAGAAATAAAAAAAAAAAAAAAAAAAGTTAGAGTGCTATATTTGGCGGCATGAAATAACCCCCCAAAAAAAGAATGAAATAACCCCCCAAAGCGTGGGGCCTTATTTCATATGCAATAAAGCCCCATTTTTGAAAATGAAATTAGCCCCCAACGAAATGAAATAACGCCCCAAACATAAATGAAAAAATTCCCTAATTTTTGGGGGCTTATTTCATATGAAATAAAACCTCAATTTCTGAATTGAAATAAAGGCCCAATATATGAAATACAATTAATTATACAGTTTTGCTTTAAAGAATCACGCGATATATATCATGGTATGATTCACCAAACAAAGCTTTTCCTTTATGGTATTACAAACACCGGCTTCGCTAGCTAAAGCTTCTCTGCATAGCGCCAGGATTTTCTCCTCTATAGTATTAAAATACCGACTCGACCAGGCTACGCAGAGATGCTTTAGTTAGCGAAGCCGGTGTTTGGTATACCATATAGCAGAAAACCATTGCGCCCGGCCGAAGGCCGGCTATGCAGGTCAGCTTTTTTTATCGAAGCCGGTGTTCTGTATACCAAAGTGGATAAATCCTTGCGCCCAAAAACGTTTTCATTATAAATTTGAAAATGAAATAATCCCCCAAAAAATATATTGGGGCTTTATTTCATAATGATTTTTTGGGGGATAATTTCATATGAAATAATACCCCAATTAAAAAAATGAAATAACACCCCAAAGAAAATTAAATAACCCCCCAAAAATTGTTTTTGTTGTTCTCTGTACAAACTTTTGGGGGGCTATTTCATTATTTTTTTGGGGGGTTATATTTTGGGGGGTTATTTCATGCCGCCGCTATATTTGGCTGTGCCGAATCATTGATACCCTCCACCGACAGTTCGAATGTTTTAAGAGTAATATCTATATGATGTCTAGTTATTATTTTTATGTTTATAAAAACATCTGCATTAAAATTGTTGAGGTAAAGACACATATTAAATTATTGACCGACAATCAGAAAGTTTAATGCTTTTTTTTTTAGCAATTTTAAATAGCTTGAGTAAAATATTATGATTCGTAACAGTTTAAGCCGAACTTTAATGATTTTGAGGAGGGTAATTTATATTGGAGCCATGGTAAGCTGTGAACAAATCATCCCAAAATTCTGCAGAGTGATTTCTGGTATTAAAAAAAATAAATTTCAATACAGCGGTGCAATTAGTTTTAGAGTTTGCAGTGAATTTCCGAAGTCTGCTAAAATGGGATCCAAGGTAAATTATGGACCGTATATCACAAAATTGCAAAACATTTTTTCTAACCATATTTTACCAGAGTGGGCTTTATATGGAGCCTAGGGTAAATTATGGACCGATCTTTACGAAATTGCACAGTGTCACTTCTAGTCCTGATGCACCAAATTTTTGTATGATAGCATTATTGTTTACGGCTTTAGTCGTACTAAACTGTTTTCCGGGAGTAGAGTTTATATGGGGCCTAGGGAAATTTATGGACCGATCTTCACGAAACTTCATAGTGTCATTTCTTGTCCTATAAGACTGTGACGAGGCAAATTTTGTTATGATAGCATTATTAATTATGGCTTTAGGCGTACTATACTGTTTTCCGGGAGTAGTGTTTATATGGGGCTTAGGGTAAATTATGGACGGATCTTCACGAAATTTAACAGCGTGATTTCCCGTCGAATAAAACGAATTCCTTGCAAAATCTTATATAATTCTGTACATTGTTCCACCATTTATGTTAGTTTTTGCAATAAAATTATAAATTTTTTTTAGGTGGTGTTCCACATTTTGATTCATAGCTCTGATCCTACTGAACCGATTTTGCTGGATTTTAATCCCAAACTGCTTAGGATAACTACAAGCAATTTGACAACCAGTTTGTTTAGTTCTTTTGAGTTTTTCGAAAGTGAGCGTGTTTCAACAGACGGAAAGACAGACGGACATGGCCAAATCGACTTAGAATTACTCAAGGACCCAGAATATCTATACTTTATGGGGTCTGAGATGGAATATAAAAAAGTTTCACACGAAATGACAAACTTAGTATACCCTCTTCAGAACTAATTGTGGTGGAGGGTATAAAAAATGAAATTGTCAAGGTAAACTTTGCTGATGCACTGAAAAAATTTTCTTCACAGATCCAATGAAATTTACATTAAAATTCAACCTATGTAACCCTTCATTGGATTAATGAAGGATTAATAAAATCGATGACACAATTTTCATCGATTTTATGAATCCTCATTGAAAAAATGGATAAAATAAACGTTGTCATTAAACTAATGCAAAATTATCATTGATTTTATGAAACATTTCATTAATTCAATGAAAGGTTACATAGGTTGAATTTTAATGTAAATTTCATTGGATCTGTGAAGAAAATTTTTTCAGTGTGTAGAAGTGAAAGAAAGTTGAAAAATCTTTTTCGGAGTAAATTTTACCAACAAACCATTCCATAAAGAAAATGTAACTGAATTGTAAAATAAGCTTATCATCAGAGATTTCCTGCAACTTTTTATAAGCATACTTATTGTTAGCTTATTTAAATATTAAAAATTAACAGTTTTTAAAAAGCTGGAGGTCCACACTACGCCTTTTCGCCTCCATGCATTGCATGTTTTTCATAACTTACTTGCTTTCTTCGTTTTAGTTACATTGACAGATGAGTTGGCTGATGGAAGCAAATTACCACCATAGTGTGCAACTATTATTTCGTTATATTCCTTATCTTATAAAAGTATTACGAATGTAAGTCTATTGTAAACATGATTAGATAACTACGTTTCTGAAGCCTGCCCCCATATTCATAAAAACATTTCAGGTTTATTTAAGGTTTATGAAACGAATTTCCTATGAAAATTTGTTCAATAAACCTTTTATAAATTAATTTCTTTTATGAATATGGCTGTTATTCTTTAATTAAACTTCTCACCTTATTGTATACTACAGACAAGCAATATTAACGCAAGAGTTCAGTTTTCATTATTAACCCTGCTCCGTAAAATATCGGCAAAATTACGACGCGCGATTTTATTTTCCAATTAGAACCTGTTTTTGCTGTTTGTTTTGTTCTTATTTTAAAGTAAAGCATTAAAAAAATTATATAAACTTATTATTGATGAAAAAATAACTAAATATAAATAATAAATCGATTTTGCACACGGCGTATTTTATTGCCTCTTGAATAGGTCGTAGTCAAAATGACGAAGGATGAAATTAGTGAAACAAACATTAAGACGTTCTAGGGTTAAACGCTTTTTGCAATAGCATTCGCAACACTTTTCTAAGCTTAAGGCATATGTGAAAAAGCTTGTTTCAAGTTATTTCTGAATAGTTTTCGTTTGTTGGGTTGCTTGTGCAAAAGGCCTCTAAACAAAAGATAATATGGAAAAAAGCTCTTTCTCCACAAAAAGTCTCAATGATTTTCTTATTTTGGATAATACATTGCGCAATTATCATGCGTTTAGGTTGGACCAACCTTTATTAAGCAAATCAAAATACACTGTTAACATAGGAAAAAGTAAATATAATTTGAAACCTTAAGGGTTTTTAACTACATAATCAATTTTGTAAAGAAACCTCTTTTTTCAGGGAGAAGGAGAATCCTTGTAAAACGATCTATGCGCTATAGAAGAGAACTAAAGACAGATATGAGTTTAGCACACTTTACTCTACGTTCTTATATGTACACGAAAAGATAAATAAATTTTTTAGAAATATCGCATGCGATAAAAAATTATATTAAAAAATATCGCAAACGATAAAAAAAATTTATTCTAAAAATACGATTATTTACACAAAGTTTTAAAGTGTTAAAAAATATTAATAATTCAACATTTTTAATTTTTCAAATTTATTCTATGAGCTAAATTTCAGTTATGTATTTTATAAAGCTTTTTTGTAATAGTTCTATTCCTTCAATTTTTCAGAAATGACTTTATACACTACCAGACTATTATATTGTATTTTCTTTTTACATTTTACCTTAGCCTTCCTTTGGAAAGCAATGAGGTATATTGAATGTACAGAAAAATTTTAAATTATTAGACACCAGCAGAATGTAATGAAACTGGGAATTATTTCCTTCTATTTGTTAAAATAGTTGAGTTAAATACATTCAATTTATAAAGTAACACTATCCAGTGAGAATGCTGACGAAGTCCGTAGCGGGCCAGAAAATGCATTACATTCTGCTGGTGTCTAATAATTGTAAATTTTTCTGTACATTCAATATACCTCATTGCTTTCCAAAGGAAGGCTAAGGTAAAATGTAAAAAGAAAATACAATATAATAGTCTGGTAGTGCACAGAGAAAACCGATTCGTGATCACAACCGAATTTGGCGCCAATCGAATTTCGTCGGTTGCATGTGCTATCACACAATTTGGGTCCAATTACTGAAAATTTCGTTGCTTAGCATAATAGGTTTGATAGCAACATTTTAATTTTAGTACACTATCAGTCATAACAACAGATATTGTTAGTTGTACGTATGATAATTAGAAACAAAATTGTGCTTATACCCGAATAAATGATAGGTGCAACTGAATTAACACATAATTGGTGTTCATAACAAGAGATTTTATTGTCGGTATCAATATATTTTTTTAACCGGTCAAATGCAGCCCATAAGGAGCAAGGACTTGTCCAAAGGTAATCTCAATGAATGGAAAAAATGGCAGGACCATATAACCCAGCTTACATTACAAAGGGGATGTCTTAAAACTACTCCATGGTTTACTCCAGGGGATTAGCTTAGAAATCGTTTCAAAACGAAACCATGTCGTTAAAAAACGAAGACATGTCGTTTCACTTCAATCTCTTTTTAATAATGACATGGTCCATACTTGCACTACATTGGACCAGTCCAGGATCAAAATGGATCATGAAGTCCAATATAATTTGTAGGGTATAACAAATAACACAAACATTCATACATACATATGTATGTACGTGTATATGTTCATACCTATAAGAATACGTAAATTACTTACCCCTATTTATTAAGTTTTTTACCTTTTCCATTTTTGACCGCAAATAAATTTTTTAAATATAATATTAAAAATTAATTTAATCTATCAAATGTTTTGACAGAAAATTAAGTAAGCAATTAAGGCTTTTAACTATTTTTTGGTTGTGAATTCCGAATAATTATATTTTCATTTGTTGTACTCGAATTGAATGTATTCCAACAATCAATAATTAGCTGCAATAAATGAATAATCATTTATATTACAAAATTTATTGACGAAAGCAAATTATAATAATTATTGATTGCAATGACCAATATTCAGTATTGCCCTATATTAAATTCGGTTGTGATTCTAACCATTTGTACCAATTTTTAGAACTTAATTAAATTAGTTATCATAACTAATAAAAGAATTGAAGGAATCATATTTTAGTTGGAACATCATTTTTATAATCAAGAGAATTAAACATCAGTTAGAAGTATTCATTTTTAATAGTTGCAATAATAAATCATGTTACTTGATCAATATTTTATTACTGCAACCGTTTCCCAACCAATTTGTTTTCTGCGTGTGTATAAAGTCATTTCTGAAAAATTGAAGGAATATAACTATTACAAAAAAGCTTTATAAAATACATAACTGAAATTTAGCTCATAGAATAAATTTGAAAAATTAAAAATGTTGAATATAATATAAAATAACCTTCGGAAGGAAATAATTCCCAGTTTCTATTTGTTAATATAAATAATTTTAATAGATTTTTTTGATATTTTATAAGTTTTTACATCCAATTTCTGCATAGATATGTTATTAATAAATATATTTTATTTAAAATAATTTAAATTTATATTTTTCTTACCTTCCGGCCAATTATCAAATACTGTTTGTGCAATATCACCAGCTGAGTCAGTTGGATTAAATAGGAATTCTTTTGTTTTGCCGCTCACAAGTATTAAACGTAAATTTATCTAAAAATATATTAAATATATAATTTTGTTGAAATTAGTTAAGGAAGTTAATAATTTACTACAAAAGTTTAACTTTACTTCATATATTTACTAAAAACTAGTTGATATAAACGTGTAGTTATGTTTTAAGTTAACAAAGGTAATCAATAATTTTCGGTTAAAATAATAAATAATAAAAAAAAAATATTTTCCTCAAAAAACAAGGGAAGCGAACAGTAAATTGTAGTGGTTAAATAGTTTATGATTATTATAATTATAGTATAAAAAAAAATACTTAACAATAATAATTTGACTTAAAGAAAATGGAAATAAAATTTCCATTTTAGTTCCTGAATTGATAAATTTTTAATAAGGGTATTCACGTCACAAGTTGCACCCTTGCAAAAAAGCAAAATTGCAAAAATATTAAAACAACCACACAGCCAATTAGTTGTGCGTAAATAATACACATAAAACAAAACTATCTTTTGCGAGAGAAATTCAATGGCCGTGTTGATTAGCTGCCACGATCATGTGATTGTGATTCATGTAAACCGTTGGACTTCTATCTTATGGAATATTTAAAAAAAACGTCCAGAACAATACAAGAGCTAGAGGATGAGATAATTCGGCAGACTGCTCTCTGCGGGAAATTTGTGCCAATTGTTCTTTTGTACAAAAAGAAAGAACTCATTGACAGTGAAAGGTTCTCCTTTCATGTAACTGATTTACGAAGAACAAAAAGGTAGAAAAAGCAATGAATTACAGTACAGTCTTCACTGGTGGTGTGACACATTTTTTTGGGACTTTCTAAAATTTGGTTCTTGAATTATATTCTAGGACTTGTTTTATTGATATAATACTACATTGTACTGTCACTAAACATGTTCATTGAGAATAGATGTGTGACTGGCCAAATGGTGTCAATTGACCCACTCCAAAGACAACCCCATGCAAAAGTGATAGGTCTTATTCATAGAAAACTAGAACCAGTCTCTACCACCAAAGACCTATCACGGGACTACTTTCCCTGCAAATAATAGGACCAGTCCAAACACGCGTGTAAAATTAAGCCCACAAGGGACTAGGACTAGTCCAAAAGTTACCCAAACGTATGGAAAAACATGGTCTATTTAACATTACGATGTCCTAGGGGAGGACCATATAACCCAGCTTTGGACTACAAAGGAGTAGTTTTAAACCTACTCCATGGTATACTCAAGAGGATTAGTTTAAAGTCGTTTAAAAACGAAAGCACGTCGTTAAAAAACGAAGACATGTTGTCTAACTACAAACACTTTTTAACAATGACATGATCCATGCTTGCATTACATCGGACCAGTCCATGGAGTAGTCCATTTTATCAAAATGGATCAGGTGGTCCAATATTATTTGCAGGGTTGGTGTCAGTTCGCTTCCCTCTAGGGCTGCTGACGACATTGAACCTCCATAATTTCTCAGAGTCATTGAAAATATGGATCATTGGAAAGAAATATGTCACCGAAGCCGTGGCGAGCATATGTCCGATATTTTCTTTCACACATAATTGGAAAAGATCCCTCTATAATAATAAGAAATATCAAGCCCTAATTGCAAAAATAACGTAAGCGACATCATTTTTCACTTGCATCATCTCCTAAAACTAAGCGACAAATTTCATAAAAAATTATTATGAAAAAAATATACAAAAATCTCGCTCCTGTAAAATTTGATTTTTGACGCTTACGTTATTTTCGCTGTTAGGTCTCGATATTAAGATAATTCTCTGAAAACTTTTTGTTTTATTAACAATTAAAATCATTCGTTTAAGTTAGACCATACTTTATTAAGCAAATCAAAATACATTAAGGTAAAATTAAATATATTTTAAGATCTTTAGGGTTTTAAACTAATCCATTTTGTAGAGAAACCTCTTGTTTCAAGTAGAAGGAGGCGCTATAGAAGAAAACTAAAGACAGATATGAGTTTAGCACACTTAACTCGTCGTTCTTATTATACTGTTATTAAAAGGAATACGAGTGAAGATATATGTTTACGAAAACATAAAAACATTTTTTAGAAATATCGCATGCGATAAAAAATTATATAAAAAAATATCGCATGCGATAAAAAAATTTTATTTTAAAAATACGATTATTTACACAAAGTTTTACTGCCGTATTCATAAAAAATTAAAATGGATTTGAAATTCATTTTAAGAAGAATTTGTATGAAACTTTTGCCTTAAAACACATTTCAAACTTATTTCAGTTTTTATGAATACGGGGGTTAAAGTGTTAAGAAACATCAATAATTTTTATCGATTTATTTTTAATTAAAAACTTTTTTGATATTTTATTAGTTTTGCTCCGTTAATAAAGTTGGAATATAATTTATAATTATATCAATACATAACTCTTAGCAAAAAAAAATAAATAAATCAATTCTTTTATAAGGCCCTTGTAAAGGCCTTACCTATTTTTTTAAGTATTTTTCTTTAGAGGTTATTAACTGCAAAATCCAAGATGCACATAAGTAACAACAACACCTAAAACTAGTAACCCACTTAGCAGCAACTATAAAAAAGAAACATTAATTTAAAAGGAAATAGAAAGAAAAGAAAAAAGCGACAACAAAACAAGACAAAAGCGAAGCGACTTCTACGAAAACATTAAACTACAAAGAAGTCTATTTAATAAAGTCTATTAAATAAATATAAAACAAGAGACGACAGACGACGACTTAATCCGTCTCAAAATGTTAGAACTTAAAAAGTCGAAACAGGAACAACACAGCAGCAACCAACAACAACGAATAGAAACTTCTGCTTAAACAAATAGAAAAACAACAGCTGAAGAAAAGAAAAAAAAAGAAAGAAGCTTTTAGGGAAATTGTTAAGACAAGTAAATATGTACCTGTGCAAACACATTTATGCACATACAGTAACAGACTAAATTATTGGCACAGAAGGCACTGTCAACTTTTCGATTGATTAAAGGGGCCTTGTTTAAGTGATTTTTGATAAATAAATATTAGAGTTGTCAATTATTCGCCTTTCAGCTTTGTTCGAATAGTTCAAATAATTGTTTTTGTTCGTTCGATCTAACGATTAAATCTGAAAAATTATTCGATTAATCGATGAGAATAACGAATAAAAAAATTACATATTTTAAATAAGATACATCCGTCCGTTAATTTACAACTTTGGAAAATCTTCCATTTTCTTCTTTATTTTTTCTCAAATCCACTATGACTTCTTTTTTTGATGCGTACATCTTTTCATCTAAGCTCCATATCGTTGTATTACTTAAAGGAATCGTAAAATCCTTAATTCTTAAAAAATCCGATACAACTTTGGATTTTCGAAAGGCGTTTGCAGACCTTCCATCTTCAGCCAAACTTCAACTATAAAACTATAAAACATCCGCTGTCTCTCTGTATGTATTTTTCCATTTGAAGAAGTTCGGCATATTTTGATGTCGTTGGATTATCTTCTACTACATCGTTTTCTATTGTAATATTGTTAAACTTATGCAATGTTCACACTTTAAAAGCGTTTAAGCAACTCGAGCGTGATTAAGCTCTTATCACATCAAAATCGAGATGATTAACCATATAGTGAAGTTATTTGTTAATCACTTCAAATTGACATGATTACAACTTAATCACTTCATTAACCACATCGATTTAAAAAGAAACAGCAGCAAGAGAAGTGCGAAATACTATCTGAAACATTTCGTCTAAATCACACAATTTCTGAAAATCTAAGCGATCAGATAACTATCACAGATGTAAATAACGCTCTTAGTAATCTCTTTTCCACCAGCGATGTTGCTCATAGTGATATATGTATATCAACAGATAAAATATCATCGATTTTGAAGAATCTTAAACCTAGAAAATCTCCTGGTACAGATGGAATCACAAACAAATGTTTAAAAGCTCTTCCTAAAAAAGGAATAAAATATTTAACACAAATTATTAATTATTGTTTAAAGCTACAATATTTTCCCAAAACATGGAAGCACTCAAAAATTGTTCCAATACGGAAGCCAAGTAAACCACCTGACTGCCCCCTTTCTTATAGACCCATAAGTCTTCTGTCATCGTTAAGCAAGATACTTGAGAAAGTGATTAAGGAAAAAATCTTAAATTTTATTGATGCTGAAAAAATATTACCGTCTCAACAATTTGGGTTCCGAAAGGAACATAATACAGTTCAACCATTAGTTAAAATAAGAAACTTAGTGACATCAAACTTTAATACCGGGAAATCCACTGGTATGATTTTATTGGACATAAAAGCAGCTTTTGATTCTGTGTGGCATAATGGTCTTATTTACAAAATGTTAAAATTAAATTTCCGAGTACATATTATTAAAATAATACACAGCTTTCTTTCAGAACGATTTTTTAATGTTTATATTGGATCCAGCTACTCCACTCAAAAAGAAATAACTGCTGGTTGTCCCCAGGGTTCCTGCCTCTCACCAATATTATATAATATTTACACAGCAGATTTTCCAACTCTTGATGGTTGTGTCACCTCTATTTTCGCCGACGACACCGCGTTGCTTAGCTCGGGTGTAATTGCGACAGATGTAGTATGTAATTTAGAAACTGCACTTATCGATGTTCATTCCTATTTTACAAAATGGAAAATTTTAGTAAATCCAGAAAAAACTCAAGCAATGTACTTTTCCCGTAGACGTAAACAATGTTTTCTTCCTCAACAACCTATAACTTTTAACCAGAGACTTATAAACTGGGAGAATAAGGTCAAATATTTAGGGGTCATATTGGATCCTAAACTCAAATTTAAAGACCATATTCCCTATATTACCGACAAAACTCATAAGGTAACAAGATTACTATATCCATTAATAAACCGAAATTCTAAACTTAATATTAAAAACAAGAGCCTAATATTGAAAGCTGTTTTTCATGCCATAATGTTTTACGCTGCTCCAGTTTGGTCCACATCAGCTCAGTGTCATACAAAGAAACTGCAGATAACGCAAAACAAATTATTAAAGATGATACACAATTTGTCTTGGCATCACTCCACTCGACGACTCCACACTCTAGCAAACGTTGAACTAGTAAATAACAAAATCCAAAGGCTTACATTAAACTTTAATACTAGATGTCTCAATTCGGAATTTGTTCATATCAATGAGCTAGGCTCAACTTAATTTTACCTTTAAACTTTTATTTTAATTTTAAATGTTCATAAAGGTTTTTTGAAAATTTTTACCTTTTATCTTATATTAGCTGAAACCAAAAGCATTATAATAATTTGTTATTTATATTTAAGTAGAAAAGGAAATTAGAAATCCTAAACTCTTTATGAAAATTGTTAAGAAATTACATTGAATACCAAATAAAGAATAAATGAATGAAAAAAAAAGAAACAGCTGTTACAATTGTTTATCAAAGATTTGTTTAATACGCACATAAGATACATTTTTGAAATACAAAGAATACTTAACACGGTTTTTGCCTACTAAACATTGAGATTAACTACAATGAGGGCTATAGCAACAATATTTTTTACTTTTTGTATAAAATCGCTAAAAACGTATGAGATCAAATTCTAAGCTTTTATTTCTTATTAGTCTTTCATTCATTTATTTTCGTTGTTCGATTGATCGACATAATTCAATCGGTTTATTCGTTATTCGAAAATCGCCATTTAAAAATTATTCGAACAAGAGTTTGTTTTTGTTTGATCGATTAATCGAATAATTCTTAATCGGTTGACAACTCTAATAAATATATTATCTAGATAGAATGATGAATTTCCCACAAAATTTCCTTTGTTTATTTTCAAAATTTTGATTCGATGACCTATTAAAAAAAGAAAATAAAAAAACCCCTGGACAAAATAATAGGCGGCATACTTCTTTAAAAACTACACAATATAAGTTATTAGCAAATATGTTTTAATATTAAGTTGCTTATTCTTTTTGTTTAATTACTGCCACTAGCCGATTTGGCATCGTTAACTTTTCCGTGACATCAGTCCCAATATTTCGCCATTCTTCGACCAGTGTCAACTTTAGGTCATTATTTTTTGTTATTGCTCTCTTTTTCACAAGCCTTTCCAACTCTTCCTATAATTGCTAGATAGAATCAGTGTTGGCTAAAAATGGGCTAAAAGCTTTTTTAAATAAAAATACATTAAAATTCAATTACAAAACAGAAATAATTCATTTAAAGTTGTTTACGATGAAATTGTGAGTTAAGATCAATTTGTTAAATAAGAATAAACGTAAATTAATATTAAAAAATTAAATCATAGGAATCACTCATTTGTTTCAAATAATCATAATGTGTAGTTTATAGAACACGAGCGCCTTACTCGTCTGTTCAATTTACATTTAAAACAAAAACAAATTTCGAGATTTTGTTTTTGTTTTAAATGTTAGGCGCTCGTGTTCTATAAACACCACATAAGTTTTAAATAATTTGAAGGTAAATCATAATCACGACAACATTTACCCAACCTTTTGCGTCCAGATCTACAATAAAAAACAAAGTAAGAAAGTATAGTCGGTTAAACCCGACTTTATGATACCCTACACCACATTAGAACCTTTGTACCAAATTTGATCAAAAAATCTCTAAATTGCGACCTGGGGCCTAATTCTGGCAGTCGTGATCGAGTATTTTCTCGATTAATTTGAGTTTCAAAATACTGAAAAAATAATTTCGATTCGTTAAGTATCGACTGAAATAAAATTGCTTTCGAATCGAGAAAGTACTCGATCACGACTGCCAGAATTAGGCCCCTGTACTTTGCGCACAAGGTTTACATGGACAGCCAGCCAGCAGGACAAACATCGTTAATTCGACTCAGAAAGTGATTCTGAGTTAATCGGTATACGTAAAGGTGGGCTAAGGACTAATATTTTAAGGTGTTACAGACATCAGCACAAACGCATAGTACCCTCTCCACTATTGTGGTGGTGGTATTGCTATGGTAAAAATATTTACCTAATTGATCAAATCGAATTAACGGTTGCTTTATGTAACCTATTTCTCAAGTTACTTTTAACGATGTTTACTTGGCTAAACACCCTCTCTACTTCAGCATTAGACCATGGAAGTGAAAGCAACTTTATAGTCAACTCTGAAATTTCTAAAACAATTTTGTCACCGCCTGCATCCCTTTATTGAAATACTTGCAACCAGAAAGAAACAGCGATGTTTGTGTTAATCCATTTTATAAATTTAATAGTGGAATACTGTTCCTTTATTTTGAAAGATGTTTCAGCGTCACACTTTATAGCGATTTTCAACATTTGTAAAAGTTGTGATTTAAATTAAAGGCGTTTTAATTGTTCAAAATGTTTATTTTACTTTTATAAATTTTTATAATAAGATAAAAATTATTCTTTTAAAAGAAAAATGGCAAAAAAATTTTATGGGTAAATAAGTTGAAAAATGGCTAATGGCTAAACTCATTTTTTAATGGCTTAACAGGGTGAAAAATGGCTAAATCTAGCCACTAAATGGCTAAATTGGCAACTCTGATACAAAATAACGAGCTGTTTGGTTTACTTTGTAAAATTGCACAGTTTGCCTTTGTTTGCGCATCGATAACTGCTGTTATACATTAAGGGAATGCGTTTAGAAATGCATTGCAAATGACGTTTTGGAATTTAGCCATTCATTCCATCGACGCACACAACGGTTTATTTTTATATTTCATACAAAACGCACAAATAACAAAATGTAAAAGTCTTTTTATATTATAATCCGTACAAATTTTCTGTTTTCATTTTAACACAACCAACGAGAGAAGTTGACCGCAACATTTGCGTTTGAGTAACGAGAACTTTATTGTTAAGACTGTCAAATTTCTTAACATCTTTTATGACTTTTTATAAGTCTGAACCCAGAATGTATGAGTTTTCTTTCAGATATTTCGAACTTATTGGTGACTATCCGAACATGCTATTCTTCCTTCCCCTCTCACCTGTAAACTAAAGGCCCAACCATAATGTGCTTAAGTTGGCTTAAGCACATGTGCGAATACATGTAAATCATATGAAGCAAGCCATATTGAACTTAAGAAAACTTTTTGTTAAGTTTTATGAAACTGTCATTTGCTTAAGCAAAGTGCGAAACTGATCGCACATTCCGTACGGAATCAAATGTTTTTTCATTTTCTTTTTGTTTTTTTTAAATACATTTGAGAGACTTTTTGTTAACTTTTGATAGTAGGTTACGCAAGGCTATGCATATTATGGTTAGGCCTTAAGACTTTTTGAAAGAAATCTTTCATAGTGTGAACTTTAACTTACAAATTGTTGTTACACTATTCTGGGTTTTTAAATTTATTTGACTTTTAAACATGCCGTCATTCTCAGTATTATGTATGTACATACATAAAGTGTAAAAGGGCTTTAGTTATATCACCAAAATGTCATTGTAACAATTAAAAATTTCGCGTTGAATTTCATTTAATTTTTTTTTCTTTTTTAACAAAAATTTACAACAATTATAATAATGTCGGCTTTAATTTTTTTCTAACGGTTTAAATTTAATGATGACATTAACATGGCTTTTAATGTCAGCCGCTCCGCTCTCTCTCCCTCTGTTTGTAAAATTTTTTATTGCTGCTTTTTCGACAATAAAAGGTACGAACAAACAAGTTAGAGAGATTTTGTAAAAGCAATTAGGAATACAATTTTTCGGCATAATGTAAATATTTTCACTCAGTTTTACACTTTCTCTTCTTTTCTTTTTATTTTGGGTATTTCAGAAGCATTTTAACTTTTCTCTAGAGACAATCAAAAAGCAAAAAAAAAGTGTCTTCATACGCTTTAAATTATATTTTAATGGCTGTTCAAAAACGTGAGTGGCTTGACAATGTTGTTTTTTTCCAGTTTTAATAGGCAATAATGAAAGACTTTTAAGTTCTTTACTTTTGTAGAAGTTAATACTCCCATATTGAATTGACTCCCTGATGTTTAATTTGCCTTATGGAATAAGTGCTTTTTTTCATTTTTGTAGCTCAAGTAGTAAAAACTCAATTGAATTTTAAAATTTCAAAATCAGTTGTCAAATGTTAATTTTTTGAAAAAAAAAAAAAAAAAAATCTTTTGCTTTCATTTAAGAGAACGTGTCGTACGTATCCAGTGAATGTTTTTAATGGATACGAAATGCTTTTTCAATTTCCATATTGAAGATGTGCTTCTTTCTTGGGCATTAGGATTCAAATTCAAAGTATAAATTCACTACACATCTGATATAAAATTAGAAAGTTTTTTGCTCTAGACTTCGTGTATGACAGGCTTGAGGAATCTTCCTTAATTTTATAGTTTTGTAGAGTTCTCATTAATCCTAATAGTTTTTGTTGCAATTTTCTTTCCAGTTAGTCCTGTTGTTGATACTATTTTAAAACCTTTTGAAATGACGGGAGATAATCAGCATTAATTGGAATTTATCAAGAGATTTCCAATTCAAGTCAAGTGTAAGTAGATGTTTGTCAATTCTGTTACTGTTCGAAATAATGTTAGTTGACCAATACAAAACATCAATGAATTCAATCATTTTGATATGCACTTAAGATGCTCTAATCAAAAAAAAAAATCACCAGAGAGTTGTATTCATTAAAAGTACAATACAAAAAAAAAAAAAAAAAAATCTTACTTTTTTGTAGAAAATTTCAACTTAAAGATAATTGGGTGATATTTGCTTCACAATCTCTTAGTGGCTCAATAATAAACCCTTAAAACCTTAAACGTTGTGACAGTGGGCTTAAAATTTTAATCTAGTCCCAAATACAAATGTCCGCCTGGAAAAGTATTTATAAACCATATATTAATTATTTCCGTATTTGAAACATAATATCGAAGATACAAATGTTTAATAGAAATTTAAATCATGGTAACGAATTTTATGGCAGTCGGTCCTTTGATTTCCTGGAGTGATCGTTGTATGTAAGATGAGTACAAGCAAAGAAAGACCACTCCTGGAAAACATTTTTGAAAACATGACTGTTATCAATCAATAATAGGTTGATATAGACCCCACTTCTACCGGTAAAAGCAAGGCTTTTTGTATTTACTGTACTGGTGTTGACCCAGTGGTCGAAATTCGACCATAATTACTTATGCAAATATGATGAAAACATGTGTAAATACATATGAATAAGTATACATGAATTTGCATGTTTAGAGCATATGTTTTTTCCGTCTTAGTTAGTCGATTTGGCGATGGACCAACCTCCATATGTCATTTTTGTAGTTCAATAACTTACAAAGAATCGGAAAGTACCAATCATTTTGAACTCTAACTTCAGTATTAATAAAAATTCAAAAAGTACCAAAAAGATCACTTCCATTTTTTATTTTATGTTTTTAGGTCCCATATTAATTAATTTAAAAAAAAACTACCAGTTATGGAACGAAAAAGTACCAAAAGCTTGCCCCTTATAGATTCTTATTCAATCAGGACCATGGATGTTTAATTTTATCTTTCTAGGTCTAAAATTGACAATAATTCAAACGTATCAGTTAAAGAATAAAAAAGTACCAACATTTTTCATCTTGTAGGTTCTCATTCACTCAGGACTCTGCACCCATACTTTTATGTTCTTACGTTCAATATTACAGAAAATTCACAAATTACCTCTTGCACGTAAAAAAAGAAATTTAAATTTCCGTATTTCCCCTTTAAGGTACTTTATATCTCCCCATTGAAGTATCAAAAATTTCAATATTGTAGTGAGTATTTTTTGTAAAAAAAATACCAAAAATAGGTACGATAATAATATAATAATTCTTTATTAATAAATTGTTTACAATATGTAGTGCATCTGCGTCTTGAAGTCTTTTTAGAGGATATTTCACCCTTAAACTTTCAAACTTCAAAAAAGTAACATATTTAAATAGTGGTTAAATGTTAAGGACCGATGTTGAATGTGAACCACACCTGAACGTCAAGTTTTTTCTTCATTTAGGAGTAGAAGTTGCGAAAACACCAGTGCGTGCTCGTACTGCAGAAAATATTGCTGCTGTTTGCGATAGCGTGGCTGGAGAGCCGTCTACCTTAAATCGTCGACGTACCCAACAATTGCACCTCTCACGCTCGTCGTTGATGAACATTATACTAAAAGACTTGCATTTACACGCTTGACCATAACAAACGTCGTCAATGGTCAAAATGGTGCCAAGAAATGGCAACAGTGGATGATAAATTTTCGCAGAAAATCATCTTCAGTGATGAGGCACATTTCCACCTCAGTGGATTCGTCAATAAGCAGAATTGCCGCATTTGGGCGAATGATAATCCAAGAGTGATTGTCGAAAAACCAATGCACCCTCAAAGAGTGACTGTTTTGTGCGGTTATTGGGCTGGCGGCATCATCGGGCCGTATTTTACTGTGAATGGTGTTCGCTATCGTAAGATGATAACGAACATTTTATGGCTCGATATGGAAGATCTGGATGTGGACGATATGTGGTTTCAACAGGATGGTGCCACTTGCCACACAGCTAACGAAACAATGGATCTCACGTGGTGGCGATGTTAATTTGCCGCCAAGATCATGTGATTTGACACCGTATGACTTCTGTCTTTGGGGTTCTTTGAAAGAAAAGGTGTACGTCGATAAGCCAGCAAAAATTTAAGAGTTAAAGGATTAGATAATTCGGCACATAATTGGCATAGAACCTCAATTATGCCTCAGCGTCATCGAAAATTTGGACCATAGGATGGAGGTGTGCTGCCGAGGTCGCGGTGGCCATTTGGCCGATATCAAAATAACTCGTCAAAGTCCAGAAATGGAAGATAAATTGTTGATCGCCATTTAACAGATTGTTCTAGAATTTTTTTGAGACTGTTGGCCCGATCGATGCATGATCTTGCGGGACGGAAAGTTGCCTGCTCTTGTCTTAAATCATTACGCAACGATATCAAAAGTCTTGCATTGATGATATTATGCTGGGTACACACTATGCCACACGTTTACGCAATCTAGTGAATTTATTTCATTTTCATTCATTTGAGATTGCATCAACATCAAAACGCTTTGATATTTTTAGGTTGCATTGAAACAGATTGCATGTAGGTTGCACTGTGTGTACTCAAAATTAGCTATAACTTCATAAAACATGCTAAATCGATTTATATGAAGGGAAAGAGTTTTCGCAGGGCTTTAGTGAAACCAAGTTAACTTTAGGGTATGAACCTCATAAACAAAAGTCTGAATGTTTAGATAAGGACGTACATATATACAATAACGGACTAAATTATTTTCACAGAAAGTACTTGCAACTGCACGGTTGATTCAAGAGCCTTGTTAAAGTAAATTTTAATAAACAAATCACTGGCTTAATATACAAAGCTGCTAACTCCCTTTTAGTACATTTTATAGGAAATACAAAAAAAACTTCTTGTATTTCTTATTTGCAACTTAAGAGCAAAACCAAAAATATAGTTTGTTTTACACACTTCAAGACGCAAATTCAAGAAAATCCACCTACTGGTCGGCGAGCGGCATCTTTCTCTACCACACGACATCAAAATCTCAATTTACTTAAAAAGTGGATTAAGCAGGTTTGCATATTAATCCGACGAAATATTTTTACTAGATAGAAGATGAATTTCACACAAAATGCATCTTATTTGTTTTCAAAATTTTGATTACATAACCTATTGAAAATAAGAAACTCAAAAATATTCCGAGTTTTGCTCAGTTTACCTCTTTAAATTTTATCGATCTGGCTCAACACAGAAATAGAAAATCGAAACCTTGAAGCAAGTGAAAAACATGGTGGGGGAGTGGGGATTGTGCGGGGCCATATGCCCGCTGCAGGGGTAGGCGAACTGGTATTCATTGACGGTGATATGCCGAGAATAAAATATGTGAATATTTTTAAGGAAACCCCGAAAAAAGTGCCGAAAAGATGAATTACCATCATCGTTCACTTTCCAACATAATAATGATCAGAAGCATTCCGCTCATGTTGTGCGTAATGGGCTGTCATATAATGTTTCGCATGTTCTACCACGTCCACTACAATCTTCAAACCTCAATTCTATGCAGTGTTGCCAATTTACCCATTTAGTGGCTAGATTTAGCCATTTTGCACCCTGTTTAGCCATTAGACATTTTTCAACTTATTTAGCCATAAATTTTTTTGTCGTTTTTCTTTTAAAAGAATAATTTTTATTTTATTATATAAAATTTATAAAAGTAAAATAAACATTTTGAACAATTAAAACGCCTTTAATTTAAATCACAACTTTTACAAATGTTGAAAATCGCTATAAAGTGTGACGCCGAAACATCTTTCAAAATAAAGGAACAGTATTCCACTATTAAATTTATAAAATGGATCAACACAAACATCGTTGTTTCTTTCTGGTTGCAAGTATTTCTATAAACGGATGCAGGCGGTAACAAAATTGTTTTAGAAATTTCAGAGTTGACTATAAATTTGCTTTCACTTCCATGGTCTAATGCTGAAGTAGAGAGGGTGTTAAAAGTAATTTGAGAAATAGGTTACATTAAGCAACCGTAAATTCGATTTTATCAATTAGGTAAATATTTTTACCATAGCAATACAATATTTATACCACCACCACAATAGTGGAGAGGGTACTATGCGTTTGTGCTGATGTCTGTAACACCTTAAAATATTAGTCCTTAGCCCACCTTTACGTATACCGATTAACTCCGAATCACTTTCTGAGTCGAATTAACGATGTTTGTCCTGCTGGCTGGCTGTCCATGTAAACCTTGTGCGCAAAGTACAGGTCGCAATTTAGGGATTTTTTGATCAAATTTGGTACAAAATTCTAATGTGGTGTAGGGTATTATAAAGTCGGGTTTAACCGACTATACTTTCTTACTTTGTTTTTTATTGTAGATCTGGACTCAAAAGCTTGGGTAAATGTCGTGATTATAATTTACCTACAAATTATTTAAAACTTATGATTATTTGAAACAAATGAGTGATTCCTATGAGATGAATAATAACGACATCGAATTTTTCGATGATTTAATTTTTTAGTATTAATTTACGTTTATTCTTATTTAACAAATTGATCTTAACTCACAATTTCATCGTAAACAACTTTAAATGAATTATTTCTGTTTTGTTATTGAATTTTAATGTATTTTTATTTAAAAAAGCTTTTAGCCATTTTTTAGTCCATTTTTAGCAATTTTTTCTGTAAATTTAGCCATTTTTGGTCACCAAGTTTTGGCAACACTGGTTCAGACTTATAAAAAGTCATAAAAGATAACAATAAAGTTCTCGTTACTCAAACGCAAATGTTGCGGTCAACTTCTCTCGTTGGTTGTGTTAAAATGGAAACAGAAAATTTGTACGGATTATAATATAAAAAGACTTTTACATTTTGTTATTTGTGCGTTTTGTATGAAATATAAAAAGAAACCGTTGTGTGCGTCGATGGAATGAATGGCTAAATTGCAAAACGTCATGTGCAATGCAATCGTCATGCATTCCTAAACGCAACCATTTAAACATTGACAATGTCAATACGTCTCAATACAAAGGCAAACTGTGCATCAACTGTGCAATTTTACAAAGTAAACAAAACAGCTCGTTACTTTGTATCGAAACAGTACAAAGCCGCATTACTGCAATGTGTTTTGATGAACTCACCCAATGTTTGCTTTGTCAATAAACATAAACAAACATAAAGTTCGTCATCAGCTGATACGTTAATTTTTAAAAGGTTTATCCGCAACACAACGTCACGTTTCGGTAAGAGTACCCTCTTTATACATAAGCTTGCAACGTATACGTTGACGTAAGAGTAACGAGGGCGTTCAGATTTTTAATTTTACTATCCCTACAAGAAATGAATGAGCGAATCATTACATTTTTCACGTTAGTGTTGGTGTTCTTTCTTTATTTCACGCCAACAACAACGTGAAAAATATGATGATTCGCTCATTTATTTCTTGTAGGGATAGTAAAATTAAAAATCTGAACGCCCTCGTTACTCTTGCGTAAACGAATACGCTGCAAATCAGCTGTTTCGTTTACCATACCAAGCTTATGTATAAAGAGGTACTCTTACCGAAACGTGAGATGCGTGGGATGGTATGTTCATACGACGATAAAAACCACTTGTTTCGCTCTCTGAAACTAGATTACTAAGCATGCTGTTCATACACAGAGAAAACAGATTCGTGATCACAACCGAATTTGGCGCCAATCGAATTTCGTCGGTTGCATGTACTATCACACAATTCGGTTCCAATAACTGAAAATTTCGTTGCTTAGAATAATATATTTGTTAGCAACATTTGAATTTTAGTACACTATCAGTCATAACAACAGATATTGTTAGTTGTTAGTATGATTATTAGAAACAAAATTGTGCTTATACCCGAATAAATGATGGGTGCAACTAAATTAACACATAATTGGTGTTCATAACAAGAGATTTGATTGTCGTTATCAATATATTTTTTTCAACCGGTCAAATGTAGCCCATAAGGGGCAAGGACTTGTCCAAAGGTAATCTCAATGAATGGAAAAAATGGGTTATTTTACAGTACGATGTCTTAGGGCAGGACCATATAACCCAGCTTGCATTACAAAGGGGAAGTCTTAAAACTAGTCCATGGTATACTCCAGGGGATTAGCTTTGAAATCGTTTCAAAACGAAAACATGTCGTTAAAAAACGAAGACATGTCGTTTCACTGCAAACTCTTTTTAATAATGACATGGTCCATACTTGCACTACATTGGACCAGTCCAGGATCAAAATGGATCATGAAGTCCAATATAATTTGTAGGGTATAAAAAATAACACAAACATTCATACATACATATGTATGTACGTGTATATGTTCATACCTATAAGAATACGTAAATTACTTACCCCTATTTATTAAGTTTTTTACCTTTTCCATTTTTGACCGCAAATATATTTTTTAAATATAATATTAAAAATTAATTTAATCTATCAAATGTTTTGACAGAAAATTTAGTACGCAATTGGGGCTTTTAACTATTTTTTGGTTGTGAATTCCGAATAATTATATTTTCATTTGTTGTACTCGAATTGAATCTATTCCAACAATCAATAATTAGCTGCAATAAATGAATAATCATTTATATTACAAAATTCATTGCGAAAGCAAATTATTGATTGCAATGACCAATATTTTGAAAAAGTCTGGCAACACCATGTTGAGTTGGAGATAAAAATATTGGCTTGCTGATTGGATTTTTTAAAAAAATTAAATTAAATGTTATAGAGTGTAAATAATATTAAATTTATTAACTAAAGCTTAATTCGCGATATGTAATTTGGATATTTTATAAATTGATTGTTATTTTTCGAAGATTTATATGAATTAACTTTAATAAAGTATTCATTAATCCACGTGATTACCGGCTAATATTTTGTCTCGTTTATACTGCACCATAAACTCAATCTTTATTATTGTGTCTCGCTCGTGCACTGTATATTTAGTATACATACAAATTTTGCAGTAATATACACAAGACGAATTTACACCAGCCTTCTATGATGACTGCTCCTTGTGGCGTTTGTAATGTTGATGTTGGTACTGGCAGAAAACGAAGTATTTTATGCAGAACTTGCAATATATGGTTCCATGTCGATTGTGAAGGTATTACGAGAGAGGTTTTTGCCATATTGGACAAAAACCGTAACTTGCTGTACACTTGTAAAGCATGCATAGAGAATCCACCTGATTATAATGATGACCTTTCTTTCAAAGATGAAATTCGTAAAGAGTTTACTGGTTTTAAGAATTCACTTAAGTTACATGGTAATGAGATGAAAAAGGAGCAAATGGAAATTAGAATGAAATTTGAAAGTGTAGTTTGTGAAATACGCAATGAAATTTCAACTAATATGAATGAAATAAAAAATGAAGTTAAGGAGTGCAAAGAACTGGTCAACTTAAATGATAAAGTTATTAAGAAAAAAATTTGTGAGCTAGAGCTACAAAATCACGTATTACAGAACCGTTTAAATAGGAGTGATTTAATAATAACGGGCCTTTCTGCTGATCTCAATAACATCACTGAAACTATTATATCTCTATGCACCAGGTTGAACGTTGATGTTACTCCAAACGATATTTTTAATGCTTTTTATATAAAAAGAAGAAAAGCCATACTTGTCAAATTTTGCAAAATTGCCACTAGAGATAAAATAATTTCAAATTATTTTCATGGAAAACCCCTAATTCGTTCTGATGTTGAGGGAGGTAGCTGCACCAGTAGAGTCTACTTGAATGACAACTATTCCTCTCTTGCACAAAAATTGTTGAGGATTTGCTGGAAACTCATGAAAGATAATTTAATAAGTCGTTACAGTATCATAAATCGAGAATTTCTGAAAGCGAAATTAACAATGCCCAATGGTGATGTTAAGATCCTGTCTATGAAGGACTGTATTGAGTATTTTAAACTAGATAACTACTAACCCTCCTGTTCATGTTTTTTAGGTTTATTAAGGGTTTATTAAATGAATTTTCTTTAAAATTCGTTTTATAGGCCTGTGATGGGCCTGAAGTATTTTTTTTATGTAAAGGCCTTAATAACTTGAGTATTATTATGTCATATTTAACTAATTCGATTTTTATTTGTTTGCTTTTTATATTTTACACCTATTTTAATGTTAAAGTACATAAATCTTGAGTCAAGGCGAATTCATACAGGGTGGTCTTATTTTGAAAATGCTTACAACACTGTAAAATATTTTAACGTTATATCAAAAATAAAACAACGCTTAAGTAAACAATTCAGACAAAAATATCATTTTATTTTTATATGTAAAGATTCCCCAGAAACACAGGACTGTATACCATTTTTGCACATGGTTATCAGCTGTAATTTACGTGGATAGATAATTTCACCTGGTGTAAATTCGCTTTGTTTTAAGTTTTATACACACGTGTGTCTATTTTATTTGCCTCTAATTCTTAACATAAATATAAAATTTTCTTTTTTTTTTCTTAATTTTCAATCAGCTTGAAGTACCATAATTGAAATTTTATTCTGATTTTTTTGGATTTTGTATAGAATTTTTGAAACATTATAGTTGTTTTTGATTTTATATATATACATACATACATATGCATACGTACGTAGATTCTCTGTTAATGTTTTATAACTCTTTGCATAGTTGTCTCCCCTTTAAACATAAGTATTACAGCTTTGATGTTCCATAATAATCTTGGACCTATCGCCAGGGATATATCTATTTTAAAATCAAATCTTGCTGCACATTCTAGAAATTTAAACATTGTTCATCTTAATGCTCAAAGTCTTAGTCCCTCTACCTCAAATGTTAAAATTGAAGAATTTAAAAGTATTTTTATGCACTCTTGTGTAGATATAATAGGAATATCAGAGTCCTGGTTTAAATCTAATATTTATTCCACATCACTTGATCTTCCAGGGTATAATCTTGTTCGTAATGATCGACCTAATGAACATCGAGGTGGAGGAGTGTGTTTGTACATTTCTAAAAAATTAAGTTTTAAAACCTTATTTCGTGGCGAAAGTTTCGGAATTTGTGAATCGCTATTTATTGAAATATTTGGAAATGGTGGCACAGTTGTAGTAGGAGTTGTATATCTTCCAAATGGAAATTTGGATGTATTTGAAGAACTCCATAGTGATTTATTTGACCGATATTCCAATATAGCAATTATGGGTGATTTTAATTGTAACCTTTTTGATCCTTCTGTTTCTAATAGAGTTCATTCGATGAGCGCAAGATGTGGCCTTACTTGTTGTCATAATTGTTTACCCACACACTTCTGTGTGCGTTATAGCAGTACTTCTTTAATAGATTATTTTTTGCTAAGTCAACCACAGTTTTTGGCGCATAGAGGTCAAATGCTATTTCCATTCCTATCATCACACCATAGTCTAATTTATATATCCATGAAATTTACTTTTAGGGTGCAAAGACATATAATTGAACTAAGGGACTATAATCGTATAAACTATGAAATTCTTACTCAATATGTTGTGCAATTTGACACATCTCCCATCTTTTATACTAATGATGTAAACTTACAGCTGTCTAAGTTAAATGATTTAGTTAATGATTTGCACAATTTAATTCCAACGTACAGAGTTAAATCTAACTCAGGTGGGAACGGTTGGATGAAGTCTAGTGAAGTTGTAAATTGTAGTAGACTGCGTGATGCGGCATATAAAACGTATCTTAGACACTCTAGCGAAAGTAATTGGAAAATTCATTGTAAACTTCGTAATAGAACTAAATCTGTTATTAGGAAGAGTCGGAGGAATTATGGTAAAAATTTATTTAGTGATGTTGATAATAGGCAAATATGGAAGAATGTACGTAGGTTGGGTTGTATTGGGCGTGAAACCCCTGAGCTGCATGAGAGTGACTTAGAAGATATTGCTTCCGGCTTTTTAAATAACCTTTGTCCTAATGATCTTGGCAATTATAATTTTCAAAACTTCACGGATGACCCCAATTTATTTAATTTTAATGCTGTTACGGAATACGACATTTTTTTAGCGATAAATTCCATTAAGTCTAATGCTACAGGTTATGATGGGATTCCTATAAAGTTCTTGAAAACTATTTTTCCCTTGATTTCATCGATATTACTTCATCTAATAAATAATATGTTTACGGTTTCAAATTTTCCTGATGCTTGGAAACTAGGTCGCATTGTACCGATCGCAAAAAAGGGTGTGTATGATATTGATAATTTAAGACCAATAAGTATCTTGCCGGCTATGTCTAAAATTGTTGAAAATATAATGAAGGGACAGATCATGGAGCATTTTGAAAGGTATTCACTGCTTCACTCTAATCAATATGCCTTTAGGCGTTATCACAGCACATCGTCTATGCTTATCTCCTTGACGGACTTTGTGAGAAAACAATTAAACAAGCATGAGAATAGTATATTAGTTTCGCTTGATCTAACTAAAGCTTTTGATCGTGTCAACCATAATGTTCTTATTGACAAACTTAAAACTAAGTATATGTTTTCAAGGTCTGCATGTAAACTCATTTATTCTTATTTGAATGATAGATCACAATATGTTTCCTTTCATGGATTAAGTTCTAGTATTGGTCGTGTCGTTTCAGGAGTGCCTCAAGGATCTGTGTTGGGCCCTATACTATTTCTTGCTTATTTAAATGATGGTATTCCTATTATGAGTAACAATTTCTGTAAGCCTTTTATTTATGCAGATGATATTTTCCTTATTTACCAACATAACTCGATATTGGATACAAATTTTGAAATTCGTTTGAATAATCATCTTAATTCTATATTGAGTTGGATGCATCAAAATGATTTTAAAGTTAACTTGACCAAAACTAAAGCAATATATTTTCGTTTAGCTAGTTATACTACTACTTATCCTAGAATATGGATGCAAAATCAATTGATAGAGTATGTAGACTCGCACAATTGTCTGGGCGTTGTTATTGATTCGAGCTTGAACTTCGAAAGGCATATAAATTCATTATCCAATCAAGTTTCATTTATTCTGAGAAGGCTATATGCTTTAAGACCATATACTCCTAGGTTTGTAAGATTTCGTCTGGCTCATGCTCTGCTTATGTCTAAGGTAAACTACTGTTTGGAGGTTTATTCGGGAACATCATCTACTATTTTAACAAATCTTAATAAAATTTTTAGGAGAATTATTCGCTATATTTTTAATATTAGCATACGTGAACATGATAGGGTATCTGAACTTTTTATTGTATTTTTAGGCTGCGATTTCAATAAATATTTACATTTGCGTCTTTTACTTCATTTTTATAAAGTTTTCAAATCCAGTAAACCTAAATCTATAGTGGAGGAATTCACATTTAATCACTCTACTCGAAATGTACAGATTGAGATACCTCTAATAAGTCTTTCAGTATTCGAACGTTCATTTAGAATTAGAATATGTCGTATATGGAACAATTTGCCACCTTCATTAAGGTTATTCTCATATTCTTATTTTACATATAAGAAAAAGCTTTTGAACTTTCTTGGATAAATAATTTGTTTTTAATCTCTGGTGATTTCTTAAATTAATTTTTGAAAATATTTATGTGGTTGGGGAGCCACTTATGTTAAGTATTTGAATACTACTTATGTATATAAAAAATTACTTATAGAAGAACTTAGGAATATTTCTTTGTTATTATTATTATTATTATTATTATTATTATTGATGTCTTTAATTAAACATGGATATTAATCTTACAATACATGTATAATTGGCCTTATGGGCTTTCTTTGTATTGATTAAATAAATAAATAAATAAATAAAATAAATAAATAAATATTCAGTATTGCCCTATATTAAATTCGGTTGTGATTCTAACCATTTGTACTAATTTTTAGAACTTAATTAAATTAGTTATCATAACTAATAAAAGAATTGAAGGAATCATATTTCAGTTGGAACATCATTTTTATAATCAAGAGAATTAAAAATCAGTTAGAACTATACATTTTTAATAGTTGCAATAAAAAATCAAGTTACTTGATCAATATTTTATTACTGCAACCGTTTCCCAACCAATTTGTTTTCTGTGTGTACGATTCATTCTTGTTTCATTTTGGCATTTTTTTGTTTATTGTTAGTGTGATTTTATTTGAAATATGAAGATAAAAAAGCAAAAAAGTGTAGACGCAAAATGTAATGAACAAATTTTCTATTTGATTTTTTGACAATCAGACCAAAAGTGATTGGATTTTGTGAGAGCAATAATCTTAAGACTTCTAGAATATTGTGAAAGGGGCATACCAAGTATTTTGAAAGTCACAAACCTTTTTATAAAAGGTGACATTACATACTTTACAATAATCATTGTTTCTTCGTTTTTTTTTATTTTTTGTGTATTCAATACAAACTTATTTTATCTATTGGATATCTTTTGATATGAACTTTCTCATCTTTCTTGCAACAAATGATTCCACTTAAAAAAAACTGTTAATTGCTTATGGCTTAAAACGATATTCGGGTCTGTTGATATTCTGTGAAGCATATTCCAGTGAGAACGTTCTACATCGATCAACACAAATGATAGTGGGAAGAGACATGGCCTCGTTTAAACTAAAGGCAACGGTGTTTCCCCCTGGGGTCTATTTAAATGAACTTTGACATCTCGAGGCGCCACTGTCATCAAATGGTTTATTTTAAGCTCGTATTTAAATTTTTTGTGTATTTTCGTTAAGTTTTTTTTTTTTTTTGGTATTTTAAAGAAAATGAAGTTGTTCTGGAAAATATTATCATTATTCATTGTGTAACGGCCATAGCTTAAAAAAAATTTTCTCTACCGTGGAAGATTTAAGTTTTCAAAATCTTAATAAAATCTAAGTTTTATAACGTGTGGAATTAAATCAGGAAAGTGTTTTTGTTGGAATGTGAAATAAATCATACTTGGCAATTCTTTTATATATTATTGTAACAACACTGTAATTAATATTTTGACTTTAGTTGTTTATGTATTATTAGTAATAAAGCTTTGAATTTAACTCCACGCGTCTTTTATTATTCGAGGTTAGTTTTTTTCACACATAACTCTAACAGTTTTTATTTAAAAGAGCGCTTCTTTGTGGGAAAAACCACCTTTTTACTTTTTTCTCTTTTTCCGAGTTTTGTTGCTACTCTTGGAACCATTAAGTGCTTGGGTATTTGGTGTCACTGCAGTCCAGCTAGATACACCCTTTACTACAGTCAGGCGCGGCTTCAGGGGGTGGGGGGGAAATAAGGAAATTTCCCCCCCGTAAATTTTTAAAATATGATTTGTTAATTTCGATAATACAAGAATTCTCAATAATAATATTTTTTTAATGTACAAAATTTTTGGTAATCCCAGCAAGGTTTTTTTTGTTTTTTTTTTTTTATGGAAGTTCTAACGAAATTTTCAATAATCCTAACAGTTATTTAATAGATTTTTCAAATGAAACATCTAGTTTACCGTATTCAAATACTTCTTCTGCATTCAATCACAGCAGATGCCATTTATATCCAAAGACTAAACGTTTGACTTGATAATGCGAGCGGTTGAATTATTAAAAAGCCTTAGTATTTGCAATATTTATGTATATATTTATGTGTTATATGAATCAAAATTCTATTCGATAATTTTTGACGAAAGCAGTGATTTGTCGGGGAAAAGCCAGATTTCCTTATCTTTAAGATATTTCAACATACAACAAAAAGTTTTCAGGGAAGAATTTATTGGCTTTGTTGTGAACGCATTTAAAGAGGCTTCAAAAGATATTGATTGTCAATTGATGCGAAGGCACTATCAACAATAGTTCTTAAAGCTTTGACAAATTTTGGTCCTGACCTAAAAAATGTGTAGGAGATGGAACAGATGGGTGTCCTCTGATGTCAGCAGAAAATGGAGCTGTTCAAAATTTCTGGAAAAGCGACGAATGCGAAACAAACGCCTTGCTATTCCCATAAATCGAACAACTCAATTTCTAAAAGCAATAAAGTACCATTAATACAGTAGTTCCCGCTTAAATGCACCTCACTTAAATGATTACCCCTCTTAAATGCGCAAAATGTGCTGGCAAGCAACATTTTCACATAATTACATGAACAAAATCCCGCTTAAATGACCTCGCTTAAATGCGTTCCCCGTTTTAATGATTCATTATTTTTGTCCGATATTACATAAATTTGAACAAAATAAATCACTTAAATGCGTAACCAAAAAAACTTGAAATTTTTTTAAATATTCATCAAGGCATTTATAAAGTTAGTAAAAGTATTTTTGTACTTATATGATGGCAACAAAAACATTTAAAAAAGCAGTTGAAGTAAAAAAGTAAATTTTCTCTTGAATTTCAAAAATCATAGAGAATAATTTTAAAGAGTTATCGGAATCTTCCGATGATGAAGAAGAGGAAAGAGTGAATAAGTTGGAGCCTAAATATGGGTTCAAATAAACATTTACGCATGTATTTATAAAAAATTTTAAATTTAATAAAGGTTTACAAAACAAATTTTATATGAAAATTCTCCTTAATAAACGTTTGTTAAATTTAATAATCGTTTATAAATATGGGGATAAGTTTTTAAAAAAAGACCTAAAGACCTATTAATACTTGAAAATAATAAAGGCCGAATAAAATACATATTATAAACAAAACATATTTATATTTTTAATAAAAATGTATGTCCATAAGTATTTATGTAATAATGTTTATTGAATTAGTTTTAATATTATATGTATTTAATTTCGTATGAGAACTATGTACCTATAATAAATTTTATTTTCCCTTATATGTAACTAAAGAAGTACTTTTAAATAATTATTAAGTTTTTTAAGCGAGGTTTTTATAAATGCGTTGATTGCGCATTTATCCGGGTTATCGGTTAAATGATTCCCCGTTTAAATGCGTAGAAAACTGAACATTTTTCGATGCGCACTTAAGCGGGAACTACTGTACAAAAAGTTGAATCATTTGTTAAAGAAACGACAAAATTTTTTAAATATAATCATCCCAAGCGAAAAACAGTTTTAGCAAAGTATTTGGGAGCCAAACTCTCTTCATTATGCGTCTTTGCAACAAGTGTACATCATATAGTAGACGCTTTGGAATAAATATCTGAGTGGAAAGGTAGTATCTCTACCTTTATATTAGGGAACTCAGTTAGTACTTTTAAATTTATTTGCTGAATATACATATTAAGTGTGATACTTATTGTAAAAAGGATCAGGCCTTATAAAAACTTTAATAATGTGCCTTGAAAAGAAATGCAATAAAGCCGAAGAACAATTTAAAGCGATTTTTAAAAAAAGTTAAAGGTTTTTGCGTTCAAATCGAGGTTCCTATCGAAAAGACAAGATTTGAACGAAATAATCACCTCTAAAATATGGAAGACTACTACCGAGTTGTAGGTTACATTCCTCCTATTGAATTTAATTTAGAAGATATCCAAACACATTTTCCAATAGCTAAATGTAATGAAGATACCTAAACTTCTACCTCAAATTGTAATCAACTCATATACAGATACAAAACTGTTAAAACCACAACTAGCTGATGAGCTGATTATATTTAATAAAAGAGATAAACACCTACTAAAATTTAAACTTGAGCCTGATCTATCAGATAACGTTGTAGATGCTTTAATAAACTGTGATGAAGATATCTACCCAAATCTAAGAAAAATATTTAAAATTTTCGATTCAATGCTCGTCCGTAAAGCTACAAGCGGGAGGTCATTTCCTACCCTTCGTCGAATAAAAACATGGCTCGGTTCAACAATGACAGAAGATAGACTGTACTGTCTAAATTTTCCTCACAAGAAGATCATAAATTGACTACAGTCCATACCCTTAGAGGAACGTAATCGACGTTTTCACTTTTTTTTTGAAACATGTGGATTAGCGTTATGATGGATTATTACGGCTTAATGTCTTGACGCTTATCCCAGGCGCTTTACGGCACATTTTTGCTTTTCGCTTAAAGAATTGGTCGTATGGCCCGATCTGAGCAGCTCATAATAAATGGGACCCTTCTATATACAAAGAATTAGAAATATTTGGCTTTGACACTGATTCAGTGGTTTTTGGTTTTTTATCTAACTTCCTGTTTAACAATTTCGAACGTAAACGTTCGCATAGAATTTTATTAGGAAAATATTTTTAGAACTGATTGTTTTTCATACAAATTTTTTATGCGAACGTTAATGCTCGAAATTGTTGAACAGGTAGTAACTAAAAATTTCCTTCGATTTTAATTTTACTCGATTTCGAAAACATGGCCCTTTACCTTCAAAATTATAACCTGGAATTTGCGCCAAAGTTTTTTCATACTCAAAGCCACCTTTTAGATAAATATTTTTGTGTGTGGGAAAAGGCCCAACCATAATGTGCTTAAGTTGGCTTAAGCAAATGTGCGAATACAATGACAATGGGTACACATATGTGTACCTTAACTTATTACAAGTGTGACAAATAGAAACAGTTTTATTAGTTGCCTACTGCGCATCAAAACAATATCAAAAGATGGCAGGGCTTAGAAGTTTTAGCCATTATTTTTACATTTGAATTTAACAGTTTGAAAAAACCATACTATTGAGATATTTTTACCCAGTAACTAATCGCTAAGACCTGAAGTACACATATGTGCACCTCTTTTACTACCAGTTTAAATAAAAAAATTTAAAAAATAATAAAAACCGAAATTTAAATTTCACCTCATACGATAAAACAAATAGTTCTTAAAAACAGATCTAAAGAAATTAAGAATTTACGTTGAAATTTTCCATATCTTAAGACCTGAGGTACACATACATATGTGCCCCCTTAATTTCTAAGAATTCAAATAAAATTTAAAAAAAACAAGTAAGAAAGTATAGTCGGTCAAGCCCGACCATATAATACCCTACACCACAGTATTTAAAAACACATCATGCTTATGTGCCCATATAAATATGGATTTAAATATGTTTATAAACTTCATTAAAATCGGTTTGAAAGTTTGTGAGAAGCAGTAATTATCCCCTACCTCCCCTTGTGGTCCTATTTTTGAAATGCATACCTTTTGTGTCCATATAAATATGGTTCTATCTATGTTTTAAATTTCATTAAAATCGGTTTGATAGTTTCTGAGAGAAAGAAATTTGCCCCTATCTTCCCCGGTGGTCCTACGATTCCGCCCATTTTCAATAGGCTTAGTCCTTGTGGCAATAAGAACCTATGTCCCAAATTTTATCAAATTATCTCCAAAATTGCGACCTGTACTTTGCGCACAAGGTTACATGGACAGCCAGCCGGACGGACATCGTTAGTTCGACTCAGAAAGTGATTCTGAGTCGATCAGTATACTTTAAGGTCTAGGACCAATATTTTAAGGCGTTACACACATCAGCACATATGCATAATACCCTCTCCACTATTGTGGTTTGGGTATAAATATACAGTTGTCTTATTTGCTCCCCAAAAGGTGTAAAAAATATATAAGAAATGTAAAAATTCAATGGGTTAATTAATGTTCGGGCCTTAAGTGGTTAAGGAAACCAAAGTGCGAAATAGATTGTTTTTGTTTTTTTAATACATTTGAGATACTGTTTTGTTAATTTTTGACAGTAGGTAAAGTATGGCTTCATGGTTTGGTATTATTGTGTACCAAATTAGAGCGTACGGAAGCCAAAAGCAGCCAATAGTACAAATTATGATAAAAATATTTAAAGAAATATTTCATAAAAAACAAATATTCTTGCAAATTTTACAGTCAATTCAAATAAGTGACTCTAAAAATAAACATTTCTAAATATAGTATAACAACATATTTCAATAAAATATATTTTTTATATTACAAACCACAGAAATATCAACAACAAAATTTTGTTTTTTTTTCTTGCAATATGGGCATTTCCACAGAAAAGTCTTACTTTTTTCTTGTTTCGCCACCAAGCAACTAAAATTCTTTCTCAAAGAAAAAATTTGTATATTATTAGCTTTTTCTTTTTTTGGTGTAGACCGCAAATAACTCTAGTAAAGCCTGGTACTCTGTTCAACATTTCACGTGAAATGCTGTCAAAACGCATATGAAAAAAACTTGTGCGGAATATCTATGAAATAATGTTGATAAAGTTGTACTCTGTCTGCGAAAAAGTTCCGAAATGTTTCTAGGAATTTTTTTTTTACAACTGCGTAATAATGTTAGCTGCACTTATTTCACGTGGTATTTTAAGCAAAAGCAAAAAAGTATGAACTGATAATTAAATTAGAAATAAAAAATTAAAATAATACAACCGGTAACAGTTTTCTATACATTGTATGTACTTTCTTTTTTATTAAAAAAATAGTTTTTAGTAAAATACATGTGGGGTTTGTTTAAATACGTAAAACAATGTCGCATACATTGCAGGAATAAAAACGTCAAATTGTACAAGCTCGCATGATAGGTAACATTGATACATGTCAAAATGTTCGTGTGAAATAATTAATGTTGCTCAACATTTTTTGAAGAGTACTAGGCTTAAAAGAGAAAATTTGAACAAGTTTGCCAGCAAAAAGTAGCTTTTCTGTGGAAATGCCCATATTTGAATTAAATTGCGTTTCAGGAATTACAGTTTGGTTTTTTTTTTAGATTTTATTACAAAAATTTGAGCATAAAGAAAGAAACATAAGTAAAATTGTTATAATAAACTCAAACTTTGAATTTTCAAATTTTATTTATAAAAATAGAATTAACAGTGGGAGGCAATAAATATGCAAGCAAACGCTTTAAAAGTAATAAAATATTTTAATTTAATTACGGCAATGACTTTGTTGTCATTTATGTTAAATCTTTTAAAGTTTAAAGGAGCGTATAGACGACATGTTTTTGTCATCTGACATGTCAAATTTCCCACTGCAAAACACATACATGTAGTGTGTTACCTTTTTAACTTTGCTTCTGTAAAAGTCAGACGCAAAGTCATCTGACAAAATTTCAATTAGAGCGTGCTCTATTTTCTTCTGACAAACCCATCTGACATCAGAAATCTATGCCGGGAAGAAACTGGCAGCGGCGTCAACTATTGACGGAATCATTAGCCGGCTGAAGTTATTCACCCTTATTGTGTTTGGCGTATTTAAGATACGCCTACGCCAGTTTAGTAATAGATTAAAGAGTTAAAGTTCACGTTCTCTTTAATCTATTACCAAACAGTCGTAGGCGTATTTTAAATACGCCAAACACAATAAGGGTGAATATTTTACAATACCAAGATATGTATGCTCATCTTACCATTGAATAGAATTTATGTAAATATATACATAAAAACCATTTCATTATAAAATTATAAATTGGTATCTTTAAAATAAAAGAAAAAAATGTTAAGATGGCTAAATTATTTTACGGCGCAAATAAATATTTTCGTGGCGGCAGCAAGCTATTTGAAACCGAGAACTACTTTGGTTTCTGCAATAACAATGCGAAAAAAAAACAGAGACAATGTCAGAAGCAAATTACATGTACGTTTGTGACCGAATCTTATAAACCTTATGTAAAACAGCAATTTTGACAGACATGAACAATTACATGTGACTTGAAAATTTGACATGTCAGATGACAAATACATGTCGTGTACGGGCGCCTTAAGGCATTATGTTTTTATTAACTGTATTTTATTTATGTATGTCATATTTTATTAGCCACTGAAATATTTTCAATATTTTACAATATTTTCCCAAATGTATTATCACCACAAAGAAGAAAAAAAACTATAGTTTTTGTAATAAAAAACTATTTTTCTGAATATTAAATATTTACATTTCCTGTTGATGTGGTGACATGATTAATATTTATACAAATATTTGTAAAAAAAAAGAAAATGCCAATAAAAAATTTGATTTTATAAAACACCAACCCAGACATGAAGGTAAACATATTAAATTTCAATTAGTAAATAATTAATGGGAAAAGTTGATAAGTTTAGTTCAGGTGTGTGAGAAAATTTCATTTTGCAATTATTATAGATTTCTTTTAGGAAAATCCCCCACATTTTCTTGGAAATTTGAGAAAGTTTTGTCTTCAAATTGAATACATTTTGTTACTTAATTGTCAAAGTATTTTATTACTTACATGTTTGCATAGAGTCGGACGGACAGACAAACAGACAGACGGACGGACTCAGGCAATTAAGTGCAGTTAATGGAAAAAAAGTCTTCACACTTAATAATTTAATTGATTTATGCTCAGGCTTGTAAGAGAAAATTGTAAGTAAGAACAAATAAAAATCTAAGCAAGTAGAATAAGTGGGTCAATTACAAATCTTGGATATTTTGTTATTTTTGTTAATTAAATATTGAAATTGTTTATTTACAGCTTTGATTTTTGGGTTAAATATTATTAATTTAAAGGTTACTGAATGATTTTAATATTTAAATGAGCAAAATACAAATTCTTTTTAGCATCTTCAGCCAGTAATGAAAGTCTTGGTCGCTACATAATTCGACAGCAATGGAATAATTATTGTATTTTCTTAGTCGTTATTGACATCGATCGATTACTATTGACTGCCTCTTGGTATTTTCTACGGCAATTAAGAATTGAGGTTAAGTAAAATTGACTTTGTTTTAATCGACAGAAACTTTTGCAACAACTCAAATGAAAATTTAAGAAACTTTTGTTTGAAAGAAAATATCTTTATTAAATACGTTTGAAAACTAACACAAGTTCGAAGTCAAATCATAGTTGGAATATGAAATTATATCCAACATGTTTTTATTTGAGTGAAACTATTTTAGTATTCATCTTAGACCACATAAAGTATATATATATATTGGGTCCTTGAATAATTTTAAGTAGTTTTTTTGCTAGGATCATCACTCAGAGGGTGACCCATACTAATGCATTGAATTGTGTGGGAACTAAGACAGTAGCTTATGGGAAGGAGAATAGAGAAAGTATTGCTTGTAGACATTCGCCTTGAACTTATTCACATTGAAAGTTAGAGGGAATACTTCCGTATTATTAGGACCTCCACTCAGAGGGTAACCCTTACTTATGCATTGCGTTGTATGGGAACTTAGACAAAAGCTTATGGGAAGGAGGATAGAGGGAGTAGTGCTTGTGGAAATTCGACTTGAACTTATTGACGTTGCAAGTGAGAGAGAAGACTTCCGCAGAAAGGTCATTTCCCAAACGAAAAGTTCGACTAAAGGCTCAGTTAGCCGGGAGTAAAACTAACGTTGCAAATCAGCTGTTTTATTTTGTTGTATGTAAACCAATTAGAACGATTACAGTTAGCAGTAAGATGTTACGTCTCAATTTGTAAGAAATAGATTGGTCTTACTTTTTTGTAAGAATAAATTAGAATTGGATACCCTACTGGCACCAATGAGAAACTTCGCCATCTCCTGCGCGCGATCGAGAAGCTCCAAGAAAGAATTTAAGGCGCCGGCATACACATGAGAGTTGTATTCCATTATCGGTCGGATAAAGATTGCATAAATAGTACTATGATCAGCACCCGTATTCCGTAATTCGCATAGCTAAAGCTAAATCTCTATCGCTAAAACGCCTTATGGCCATTTTCTCAATGTATCGACAAACTGCCTGTTACTTAATGTCAACATAAATTTATTGGACCGATAAACTGTCCGTTAACGATTTTGGGTTTCTCAATATACCGACAAAAAACATTGTTTTCAGCTGGCAACGCCACTCAAAATACATGTAAAAGTTGGGAGTCAGCTGATTGAATTTATCTGTATGGCAAATAAAAGGAAAATAAATAATTGGCAGATGAGTGCCGGTTAGCTTTGCGATAAAATCGAAGCAAATGAGACATTGAGAAAACTAAATTTCTTTAATGTGCAGTTTTTGGTTGGGAAAAAAGATAATTGCCTAATGAGAAAATGGCCATTAGAGAGTACAAAATTTAAAAATTTTAGTGATGACATTGTCATCATGACAACAAAAGCTAAACTTGCGGTGAATTAAATTGTTATGGCATTGCCAAATTTAGCAATGCACGTTACAGTACTGCATTCGTAGCCAAAAATCGTTAAATCAACTTTATGGATTTTTAGCGATAGAGATTTAGCTTTAGCGAATTACAGAATACGGCCACAGATAGAGCAAAGTATCTTCTACACCATTGTTGTAAAACGGCACTTCAATGCTTCTTTCGACATCTTGACTACATGTTTTATACATCGGATATAACATTGTATTTTCATGCACGGAACATCAAGCTATCCAATTCTTCAATTATACCACCCATATATACCGTTTATGCGTTAGCATGCAATATTTTTTCGGGCATTCAAGTCAACACCCATTCCGAGATTACATCAAGTTACATCAAGGTCTCGATTAAGCGAATCATTCATGTTTTGCCTTCTTAGCCGTCTGTTGAAAAAATTTCACTTTCGAAAGACTTTTCTGTTGATGTAAATTTATTTAAAGTTCTCCTTAGCAGCTTGGGATTGAATCTAGCACAATTAGTTTTAGTAGGAAAAGAGTGGAAAAACCTTTCTGAAAATGCACTATTCTCAATAAATTTTTCACAAAATCGTTTTATATGTTGCGGGTTCGATTCCCGCTAAAGAAGCTTAATTATCAGTTTTACTATTACGGACAAAAAAGGGTACATTTCAATTGCTTGGCAAATTAATTTAAGGCCTCATTACTCTTATGTAAACATGTACGTTGCGGATCGCATATTCCGGTTACCTTACCAAGCTTACTCTTACGTAAACGTGACATTGCGTTGCAGAAGATAAAATTAAGTTTTTCTGGGTTTTTTTTTTTGTATGTTCCATTGATGTACACGACGTTTTTTTATTCTTTATATGTACAATTCGCACATATTACAAATCATAAAATAAGAATGCAACAAAATCGACAAGTTCAATAAACACAAAAGAAGACAAAGACAATACAAATGCAAATGCAAACTACACCATTGCAATATTTTAGTAATAATTACAACTGTGATTAAAAAAGGACAAATTTTCTGTGATAATTTTTAAAGTTACATTCATTTATTTTAATATTTTAAGTTTTGTGTTGTGTTGTCCACGTATACAACATATTGTGATTTGATTTATAAATGATGTAAACTGACGAAAAAGATTATTGTAAGTTGGTTTGTCAAAAATGAAGATTATAATTATAGTTATTATTGACTACTTTTTACTTTGTATTTTCACAATGTTGCCAGATTTTTATAAAAACTCAATCCCTGAAGAAGTTGGAAAGAATACCAACGAAACATTGAATTTTATTGCAATAAATAATCATTTATTAACATTAAATAAATGACCGCAACGTTTACGTGTCCGCAACACTTACGTATGAGTAACGAGGCCTTTGGAATATAATATGTAATTGCATTTCGACGCGTTTCTTCTTAAGTAAGCGCCATACAAAACGACATTAGCATGCAAAATATAATCACCCCTATCGTGAATAATTTTTCCCCTTTTCACATATTTGCGATCATGAAAAACTCCCATGAAAAAAGGTAATTCAAAGATGAATAATTACGTTTTCCCTCGTAATTTGTTCACGTTTCCCTTAGATTTTCTCACTTTATTTTTTGCTAGGGAACAGAGCATGTATGTAAGTAGTTCCTCCTATAAATCGAATTTTAAGGGCTGGATCCCTTAATTAGGCACAAACCGACTTATTGGTCAACAAAATGCAATACAAAAGATCGATTGCCTGCTGATTTGTGAAGCTTTCGACAGGCGTGGTCGTAGAACTTTGAAAAATATTTAACTACATAAAATTTAAAAAGTGCAAAAAAACTATAGTTGTAATCAAACTATCCATTCAATACTAAATATGCATTTTGCTTTATTAAGTTGGAAATGTTAAAGTCCAACCCACTAAAAAAAGTTGTATAGTTTAAGGCCAATCGGATCACTTTTAGTGCAGTGCCTTCAAATTCAGTACTTTCGGTAAAAACAACACTTTTCCTCAACTAACTCCACAATTATATATTCTGCACAGCACAAATGTTTCCTGAGCCCCCATTATTTTAATAAAATACTACTTTTTTCAGAAATGCCAAAGTTACATGAAAGTTATATAGAAATTGGGGTATCTAATTTAACTTTTTAGCAAATATAATAATATTAAAAATAAATTCAAAATTCAATTTAACTTACGCCAAAACACGTAAGCGACAAACTGTAGCCAAACAGTTTCTTTTTAGTAACAACTTTTCTCAAAAAATGTTTTGTAAAAAAACCCATATTTAAAAAGTTATTAAGTTTTTTTTTCGTTTTCTGAAAAATAAGTTGTTGGCGGTTACGTGGTTTAAGAGGAAACGCGACGCGATGTTACAACATTTACAAATATATAAATACCAATTGTTGTTTGCAATTAAAATTATTTTTTCCACTTTTCTAAAATATTTTAGCTAATTTTGTTCAAGTGTTTCTTTTTCTTATCTAAAGTGTTAATTTCTTATTTTATGGGATTTTATAATTATTTTTAATTTTTTTTTTTGTCTTTTTACAAAACTTAAAACTTAAGTAGTAAATCTAATCATCTTTAAATTACTTGATAAATAATTAAAATTAAATACACTTTTAAGAGATTTATTTTAAATTATTTAAGTAAAAGATAAAACGTTTTTTCAAATAAACAACATTTAATGTAAAAACCAAAACTGGCGCCTTACGGATTTTGACAACATTTTTACGTCACAGTGCAAATTTACATGCAAATATTTTGGCATATGTATTAGAAGCCCAATAAACAAATAAATTAATAAACGAAAATCCTAAATCTTCAAAATAATAAGATATTTACGCAAACTAATGAGTTCCAGCAAAATTGTTTTAAATTTTTAATTGCTTTAAAACATGTTTGTTAAGCTTAAAAATGTTGATTATTAAGGGCAAAATAAATCACACACAAGTAAGTTGCTTGGCTAACATCTAAACATTTTAAGTTTTTTACAAATAGTTTGATGCTGTTAAGCGGAATGTTTACTGTTTGGACAAACATTTAAAGCATGTGAGTCGAAATATTGCAAATTTTTCATATTTGTCAAACTGTTTGTGGTATCTAGTGCTAAATGTATTCATTCAGCGAAATCTTTGCAGAGTTGAAGGAGAAGCATTACAATAATTTTCAGTCGTAAAGTCAAATTTTTACACAGCTTTGTTTGCCACAAAACAGCTTGTAGTTTTAACTACTCTTTACTCCAAATTCCTTTCCGTTTTAAGAATAGCAAGCAAAATCGCAGCAGCAGTATCATCGTCAGCCTTCATTAAAAACAAAACAAAAATGAAAAATTAATGTTTGCACGAAATATGTTTGTGTTGTTTATTGGCGAACACAAAACAGAAAGAAATAAATTTCAGTGTATTTATCAAACATGAAAAACTGGGAATTTAGCACGTCATACGAAGATCGTATTAATAATAAACCTTGTATTCCCGAAAATAACTTTGATAATATAATTGCATGTGCCCGTGCATAAAACTGAATTGGCAAATTGGTTTAGTTCGTTGTTTTCTTATGAAGACAATAGAATGAAGCGGTTTGTTTTTTAATTTTGTTTTTTCTTTTAACCCACTTACAACTACAATTCGAGTCGGAAAGAACCCAACCAATTGTAGGGGGATGTAAGAAAAGATAAACTCACTGTTTATTGTTGGTGTTTTGTTTAAGCTTTGATATTGTTACAGGTAAGACTTAGAGTGTTTATAACTCTTATTCGCTTAAGGTTTTATTTGTTTAATATTTTTGGCTTTTCTAAAATCTTTGGAAAAGGTTTCCTGATGAGCTGGTGTAAGCAACCGGCGAAATGCGCATAGATGCTTGCTTTCCCTCTACAATAAATTTCAGTGTATTTATCAAATATGAAAAACTGGGAATTTAGCACGTCATACGAAGATCGTATTAATAATAAACTTTGTATTCCCGAAAATAACTTTGAAGAAACACGAGTATTTTTTTTATAAAGATTTCTGTAATCAAATTGTTTTATGAAAAATATTATACAAATATTTCTCTATCAAAAAGAATTGTAAAACAAAAATTAGATTAAAGGTGTATTAAAAACAACTTTAAAATTTTTGCGTTTTACGTTTTCGATTTTCAGCACACCCCTGAAAGTGTGTGCCTGCCAAGCCAGTTCTATAGATTATTTTGCCTTAAGACAAATAGCAAATTTATAATTTTTCTTGTTTTCCTTTTTGATAATTATTTTTTTTAATTAAAAATTGTTTGCTGGGTTCTACTAACGTCACCTTGAAAGAAATCTAATTCGTACGTACAAATTTTTTTGTTGATGGCAGAAATTCCGTTCTCACTGCTCAGACGATTATATAGAATTTAGCTCACACTTTCTGTGTGGTTGGTTGATACTTTGCTAATTTGTTTGTTTTATTTATGCACATATTTATTTTAAATGACATGAAACCAAATTATATCCACTCTTACAAAGCCCTCCAAAGACGAGCGATTGTCTGACTCACATCATTTACACTTTTGCGTTAAAAAAGAAGCAGCAAGGTAGAGTTGTGTTTACATACATACATATTTAAACAACTGGGAGGAAATGCGTAATAAATTCGATTTTATTTACATACAATATTAAAAATTCAAATTAACAACATATTTATCATGACAGTTCGTATTCGAGGCATTGGTTTAACAGTGTCATCAAAATTCGTGTGCTTGTTTGCTTATTAAAATGGGGATTTTTCCCAAAATAGGAGATTCTTTTTGTAATTGGGGATAAAAATGTCGTGAAAATCATCAGAGAAATTTTGGGAAAAGACACTTTTTTCGCCGGGGATATTTGAATAACATATTATTATAAATATTGGTATTTAGTTATTCGTTTTTATATTCAAGTTTATATATTGACAGATCATAATTTTCTTCTTACTGGTGGTTGGTTAGGTTATGTTAAGAAGGGTTATGCACCCAAGGGCACATCTCCACTCGGAGACCAAAACGGTCCATTGTGAATCCTTCAATAAACAGTAATAAAAAAGAGAGAAGACAAGAATAGATAGATGGATATACAAGATAAATATCAGAGAACGATACTCTCCCTACAGTCCCCTCAACAAAAATAACTGGCCTATTTCCCTGACACACCCAGTAGATCGACAGGATTACATCCAGCGGTACTCCCTAATTCGCCGTGCAATCTATCTTCCAGCCTTTTCTGTCTGTTTCGTAGGACGGTCCTAGCTCCTTAGCAAACTCCCATAATCTGCAGAAGTCCGATATGGTATTGTCCCATTTACTTGTAAAAGCCCTAACAGAACAATGACCCATCAAAACCTTTATAAAAGTCCTGAGACCACTCCTAAGCAACCCAAATAGAGCTTTGGTTGCCTTTGCATCTAAAAAGGGTTATAACGCACTAGACAACCTACAATCCCTTCTATCCATCTAGGACCGGTTAACGGTATTGCGGAATCTATTCCGGATTACCCCATAGTAGTGACGCAAGGGGGATTTTACCTCCGTCCGTTACCTCTGAATAGCCCCATGAGCTCCCTCAGAGCATGCCTACACCGTACAACCAGGCAAGACCGTACCGGATAGCCTGTCAATGCTCTGATCGCATCCTGACAATCGACGAAAATTGTCACCACAGACCCCTATGACGATGTGACTCAGTATCACCTCCGTTGCCCTCCCGATCGCTAGGATATCAGCCTGGAAGACACTGCACTCGACCGGGAGCCTGAATGACCTTTTTACATCGGTATCAGCAATGTAAACACGTGTCCATCTTGGACCCGTCCGTAAATACTACCCACCCCTCAAACAGCCCATTGTAACCATGCCCAACTCGTGGTAACATTGAAACAATTTTAATGTAAAAATTTTAAAGTTCAATTAATTCAATCCCGGCACAAGTCTTAAGAAAATATTTAAGTTTTTTTTTAGCGTTTTGAACAACATCTGCAATTATTAAAACTCAAAGTACAAATAAAATTAGCTTTAATTATATTGCTCAAATGGATTTTATGATAATGTATGCATATTTTTCCTCTGACATAATATTATTTTATTTTTCACCATTTGTGGCGATTTTTGGGGAAATGAAAAAGGCTATTTTGAAAAATCGCAAATTGTGGAACAGGTATAAAATAAAACTGGCAACCCTGATAAAAGTGCTGTTCTTTTATTTATCTCTCTTCTCTCTTTGTATTTTGTTTGTTGTTTGGGAAAGAAATCAACAATTGGTATGTATTTTGGGGTATCTGACATTGACATAAATTTTGTCAGATACTCACGATAAAACGATTTAAACTAAAAGAGTTGTGCTAATGTGCTTGATAATGGTAAAATATTTTCAAATGTTGAAAGATTATTTTCAAATGAAATTGAAGTCAAAGAATGCGATATTTAGTTTTAATGAATATTTTAGATTTATGACTTAAGAGGTGACCTAGAGCTTGAATTTTCTAATGGTTTTATAAAAATCTAAATCATTATTTTATTATGAATTCCGAGTTACATAGAAAACTTGTTTTTTGACGTTTTTTAAATTAAATTTTTTGTGTTTTGTTGTGTAAGATTTGTCTGATAGTGTAAAGTACCCTTAAGTAAAAAGATTCAAAGGCCAAATAAACTACACAAGCAGTTTGACAGTAATAAGATGTTTGTGTGATAAAAAAGGTTTAATGTTTACACAAACATGCTTCATACCATTTTTCATTTGTTAGTTTAACCGTCACTTTGGTTTATTTGGCCTTATAGTGATAGATTTATTATGAATTTATATTTTTATTAGTTAAATTTTAGTCGTGCGCTTACTAAAGTGCACACTGGTTAAATTGTAAGGGCCGATGTTGAATGTGAACCACACCTAAACGCCAAGTTTTTTTCCGAATTTTATTTGACATTTCTCTATTTCAGACTTACGCAATTTGAACCATGGAGAGATACACAATCCAACAACGTGTTAAAGTTATCCAGACTTATTATGAAAATGGGCGTTCAAATCAAAATGCATATCGTGCACTTTGTGATTTTTTTGGTCAATTTGATCGTCCAAATGTGCGTACAATCGTAAAAATCGTGGAAAAATTCAAGCAAACCGGGTCTGTAGAAGATGTGAGAACACCAGTGCATGCTCGTACAGCTCGTACTGCAGAAAATATTGCTGCTGTTCGCGATAGTGTGGCTGAAGAGCCGTCCACCTCAACTCGTCGTCGTGCCCAACAATTGCACCTCTCACGCTCGTCGTTGATGAACATTATGCATAAAGACTTGCATTTACACGCTTACAAGGTGCAATTGGCTCAAGAACTAAAGCCTCTTGACCATTCCAAACGTCGTGAATGGGCAGAATGGTGGCAAGAAATGGCAACAGTGGATGATCAATTTTCGAAGAAAATCATCTTCAGTGATGAGGCACATTTTCACCTCAGTGGATTCGTCAATAAGCAGAATTGCCGCATTTGTTCGAATGATAATCCAAGAGGGATTGTCGAAAAACCAATGCACCCACAAAGAGTGACTGTTTGGTGCGGTTTATGGGCTGGCGGCATCATCGGGCCGTATTTTTTCCAAAATGAGGCCGGTCAGGCAGTTACTGTGAATGGTGTTCGCTATCGTGAGATGATAACGAACTTTTTATGGCCCGAATTGGAAGATATGGATGTGGACGATATGTGGTTCCAGCAGGACGGTGCCACTTGCCACACAGCTAACGAAACAATGGCTCTTTTGCGCAACAAATTCAATGGCCGTGTTATCTCACGTAATGGCGATGTCATGTGATTTGACACCGTTGGACTTTTTTCTTTGGAGTTATTTGAAAGAAAAGGTGTACGTCGATAAGCCAGCAACAATTCAAGAGCTAAAGGATGAGATAATTCGGCACATTAACGGCATAGAACCTCCATTATGCCTCAGGGTCATCGAAAATTTGGACCATCGGATGGGGGTGTGCCGCCGTGGTCGCGGCGCCCATTTGGCCGATATTTTGTTCCATACATAATTGAGTAATACCAATATATCATAATAAAATAAAATTATAATAATTTCCTAAATAGTTTGTGTTTTATTCAAAATCAACATCGGCCCTTGAAATTTAACCAACAGGGTTTGATTTCGTATGTGTGTGTGCTTTTTTTTAAAGTGACATAATAACCAATTAAATTTTTTGGTTGTTTGTTTATTGATTTCTATTGATAAATATCGAAGTGATCTTACTAGAGCACCATAAGGTTTCTTAAATTTGTGCTAACGAGGGCAGTTTCAAAATTAACATAAAATAATAATAATTTTTTTTTTTAAATTTCCCGTTTTATCCATTTTGTTTCAACTTTAATTAAAATTCAGTAAAAGTGATTTAAATTTAGTAAAAGGATGTGTGCCATCAAACTTATTATTCACAAAATAAAATAAACATTGAGAATGAAAGATTCGTTTTCTAATTACTATAGTTATTATCAGGGAAACCAGAAATATGCTCTAAAAAACTACTTTTAAGCGCATTAAATATGCGGTCAAAACTGGAAAATATTCCCTGAAAAATGTTAAAAATATGCCTTAAAAATTGCTCATTTGAAGACACAATAATCAACAATTTAATAACAAAATTAAAAAAAAAAAACCTAAAACGTTATCGAATTAGCCCATATTAGGCTAAAATTCATATATTTAATAGCTGTTTGCGGCTAATATTATCTAGATAGAAGGGATTTTAGGTGCGGTCGCTAAATTTAGGTACGGTCGCTAAATGTTAACATTTAGGAAGTTAAAGCTATTTAAGGATGGGAGCTTTGAGCAAATGTGAAACGATTCGAAAATAATTTAATTTACAGTAAAATATTTTTGGGACGAATTTAACTTAAATACCATCATAATTAGATAGCTTACGGACACAAAGAGTCTAATTTGGATATGAAATTAAAGACCGATTCTCACCACTCACCACGAAGTCTATCGTCGATATTTGATCAAATTATATACAAAATTGGAACTTGTACTTTGCGTACAAAGCTAACATGGACAGACAACCAGCCAGACGGACGGATGAACATCGTAAGATCACTTTAAATAGTGATTCTTATGGCCATTTTCTCAATGTATCGATAAACTGGCTGTTACTTAATGTCAACAAAAATTTATTAGAGCGATAAACTGTCTGTTAACGATTTTGGGTTTCTCAAATATACCGACAAAAAACATTGTTTTCAGCTGGCAACACCTCTCAAAATACATGTTAAAGCTGGTAGTCAGCTGATTGAATTTATCTGTACGGCAAATAAAAGGAAAATTAATAATTGGCAGATGAGTGCTGGTTAGCTTTGCGACAGAATAAAAGCAAATTAGGCATTGAGAAAACCAAATTTCTTTAATGTGCAGTTTTTCGTTGGGAAAAGAGATATAATCGTGTAATGAGAACGCGGCCATAATAAGTCGATCGGAATACTAAAATGACAACCTGCTTTGTCTTACAATTTTAGAGTAAAAATTAATAAAAAAATTTATTTGCTGCGAAAGCTATTGTAGGCTTCTAAAAAAATTTAATATGTATCAAAATATGCCTTAAAAAGGCAAAATATGCGCTATAAATATGCTGCAAAAAGGCTCTTTTAACTAAATAATGCAAACAAATGCTGCATACGATAAAATATGCACTGACAAATCGATGCCAAAATTCATAAAAAGCTCTAAAACGGATAATTATATTGCTTCTGCCTTCATTGGCCGCACAAGAACAAACATGCAATTGCATATTTATGGTTTCCCTGGTTATTACAAATGCACACAAGTAAATTATTTGTGTACTGAAACATATTTTTAATGTTTAAATACTTAACTGATGCTTTCATTCAAAAAAATTGTGTTTTCAAAAACAAGGTTGCCCAGTAAACTACATATTAATAAAGACAATTAAAGCAACAAAGTTTATTTGTTATAGAAAAAATATTCTTACAAACATAAATTCCCTAAATATTTACCAAACATTTAGGAAAAAGAGAGATTTTTATTAAATGAAACAACATCAAAAGAGCAAAATCGAACTACTTTAAAAAAGAAAAATCAAGGTCATGTTTAAAATAAATCAATTAACATTTCATAACATTTTAATTGGAAAATATTTAAAATATTAAATTAATGACACACACACACAGGTCAATGAATTTTTATTGACAGTTTTATTTGAAAAACAAATTTAAATGTAATAAAATAAAGCAGAGCACAAATGTCGTTGTTTTTTTTTCTTTTTAAATTATAAAAAAGTTTTGAATTAATTTAAATTAAAATTGTGTTCTACATACAAAAACGCTTTCAATAGTCCATGTCTACCAAAAGAAACTTTTAATGAAGTTAAAAATTAATAACATTTTGGTTAAATGAGGGTGGGACATTGTGGTTTATATTTAAACAGGGTGTTTAAAATAATGTTCGAAAAGTAGCAACAACACCAACTGCTGAGCCCAATAAAAGAAAATTAAACTCCCTGAAGTTATCAAACAATTCATTAGTGCCGGCACTAACTTAAATGAACAACAAGCCTTATGGCCGTTTTCTCAATGTTTTGACAAGCTGCTTGTAACTAAATCTCGACATAAATATATTAGACTAATAAACAGTCCGTTAACGATTTTGGGTATCTCAATACACCGACAAAAATATTATTTTCAGATGGCAATATCTTTTGAAATAGATGTATGGGTATCAGCTGAATGAATTTATGTGTACGGCAAGTAAAAATAAGTAATCGAGGGCCGATAAGTTTTGCGCACAGAGGATACAGAGATGAAAAAAGTGACGTAAGAAAAATGCCCAAATCATTTGCGAGGGCAGCTTTCGAAGAAAGAGACAGAAAGCGTTTTTTGGTAGTGAAGTGGCAAGGTGTAAAAACAGGGTTCAAATTACGGCAGTCGTGACCGAAAACTTTTTAGATTCGAAAGCAATGTTATTACAGTCGATACTGAACGAATCGTAATTATTTTTTCAGAGTTATGAAAAGCAAAATAAATGCTCTACAACACTTGAAAATAATTTCGGTCCGTTCAGAAAGGACAAAAAGAATGAGAAATAAAATTGCTTTCGAATCGAAAAAGTATTCGATCACGACTGTCATAATTTGCCCCCAGAGCGCTACAATGAAGACAAACTGCATCAAAACAATAATGCAAAAAGGGCAGCTTTCGAGGAAAAAAAAACAAAATAGTTTCTGTCTCGTGACGCCTCTGTGTGCTTTGTGGTTTTGCGACAGAATTGAAGCAAATGAGACATTGAGAAAACCAAACAGCTTAGTGAAAAGAAGGCAGTCTCTTTAAAAGTTTAAAATCTTATATATCAATAAAAATTAAAAAGACTGAATTGATAATCTCTGACAACGTTAAAAAAATATCGGGCCGTTGTTCTTGATAGTAAACTAACTTAGCGCTTAGCAAGTAAGAGTGCTTTATTCGACTGTGCCGAATCCTTTAATAACCTTCAAACCTTCACAATATTATTAAAAAGCCAATATGTAAAAAAAATGGAATTCGAGCCAAGACCACTCACCCACTAACAAACATTACCAACCCAGTTGACCACGTCTTTAAGACATCCTCGAAGACAATGCACGACAATGTTAATACCTGCACGACATGTGGGGGACAGCGATAACAAATCGTCAGCGACATTTTCGAACACGTGTCGCGAAAATCGTGCACGACACAAATAAAGACAATGTCGCCTACTTTATCATTAACGACTACCTGCATGCCAATGTTGTCTATTTCGACGTCCACGACAAAAATTATTAAATGCTTATCCAATTCAGATAGTTTTTAAGTATAGTTGGAATTTTAATTTCATTTAATTTTAATTTGAACTGCATGCAATCCATTTTCTAGCCCGCGAATAATTTCATCATCATTTTTGGTTTTACTGTTTAGAACTAATTTGTAAATTTTTTCTAGGTATTTAAATCCACAATTAAAAAAAAAAGAATGTGAGACTTTTAAGAAAACCAAGCAAGTGATTGAATAGCATTCAAGAAAACTTTGTCGTCAGTAGATTTTTTACAAGACAACTTATAAGACAGTTTCGCTCATACTGTCCCACATAGAGTTTAATAGAGGACAACTTATATGACAAAATCGTTCATACTGTCCCATATACAGCTTAAATAGAAGACAACTTAAAAGACAACGCCGCTCAAACTATCGTGCACAACGATGTAAATTGTCTTCTAGAAAACCTAATCAACAGGGGATACGTCGTGTATACATCAATGACGACAATGTCGTCAACGGCAATATGGCCAACTGGGAAACAGAATTAAAATAAATAAGAAATAAAAATCATGTATGTTATTGTTATGTGTATAAAAAATGACAAAAACAAATAAGAGTGCGATATTCGGCTGTTGCGCTTCTTTAGTATCCTTCAAGCCAATCTTTATAAAGCCTGACCTCACAGTACTATAACTTGTTGCCCCATTAAAATTATTAGGCGTAATAAAGTGAGGCGATTTAATATTGGGCTTTTCGTAAATTCGCGGCCTTAGTGCAACAAGGCTATATCTTACATAGAGTTTGGTGCAATATGAACCTTGTAGTCCTAAGGTCGCGAACTATGGATAGTTTGTCACGAATTTGGAAGAGCGATTTTTATTATTCGTTATGCTTTTGGGTGCACAAGTGTTTTCCTATAGTGGGTTTGATATGAGGCATATGGTAAATTATAGACCGACATTCACTTAATTTGGCGTACTAAAGTGATTTTCAATAGTTGGCTATGAATATGGGGCATATGGTTAATTATGGACCCATTTTCACAAAATTGTCGTGTGCTTTCCATTAATATAAACTGGCTTTGTGTAAAAACTTTATAAAAAAATGGTGCATTCTATCACCAATTTATGTTAATTTTTATAACAAAAATATACCATTTTTTTAGGAAAGTTATACCACATTTGGGTTCTTAACTGTTTCCCTGCTGAATAGATTTTGTGAATTTCAATCTCAAGCTGTTTAGGAGAAAAACAAAAAACAATTTGACACAAAAATTTTTCTGTGGAGTCTTTCGAAAGAGAGCGTATTTTCAACAGGCGGACAGACAGAAGGACATGCCCAAATCGACTTAGAATCGCCCAAGGACCCAGAATATATCTGTGGCTTGGAGCTAAAAGGGCCAATGTCAAAATATTCACTTTTGAAAAAATTGGAATTGAAGGTTTTACAAAAAACTTTAAGATATGCTTTAATAGTGACATTGTCCAGCATTTTATTTATGAAGCTGAAGTATGACTTAAGCTGTTTTACCATAATGAAATAGAGCAAGAAAACAAATCTAATGCAATGATTAACTCAAAAGAGCAAAAAAGTGGCATTGGCCCTTTTAGCTCCAAGCCACAGATACATATATACTTTATGACAAACAGAGTATGCCCCCGTTCAACGCTTGTGGTGGAGGGCATAAAAATAAAATAATATGTGTTGTATTTTATGATTATTAACAAGGCAACAGAATACATTTTCCTTAAAAGCCTAAACATATGCAATACATAGCATAAAAGTAAATCAGAATTGTATGAATTAAAAGCATTCAAGCAAATAGTCAATAGAAACCTCAGTCATATTTTATGTTTTTGTTTTAATATCGTGTAGATTTATGTACATATTTATTTAGGAATGCAAATATGTTTTCAGTTTAGATTTAAGAAAAGATTTATTTAAGATAAAATTTCAATTTATGAATAAATATTTTTGTTTTTGACAAATGCCCTTTTTCAACAACATCATCAGTCACAAACATACGAAAAAGGAGTAGCACGTCGTCATCAGTGTGATGAAGTAAAATTGCTCTTTCTTATTTATTTAACATTTTATTTTTTGGATTTTTAATGCTATAATTCTGCAAAACCTTGACCCATAAAATATAAATTATATAACTTAAGGCCATAACAGTGAGAGCTGATTTTGTAACAATTTCTTGTTTTTTTTTTATTTTTGGTATTATTTCTTTTTTTTTTTGCTGTTGTGTTTTAATAATGATAATAAAAAAAATAAACATAGCATATCTTATGGCTAAATGATATATTGCATATTTTTTGGCGCATTGAAGTTTCAGTTATTTAAATTTTTTTGCCGTTTGTTGACTGCTGAATGTTTATAACTTCCACATATTTTGTTTTTAACTCTATATGATGGAAGGAAACAAGTGATTGTTTTTTTTTGTTCGTTTTATTTTCATATAAATTTTTTATTTCACTCCCTACTTCCTTTTTAGCCGGAGGATAATCTTTGTTTTCGAGTTTATGTATAATAAAGTACAATTTTTGTTGCTTTCTATAATAATGATTTATTTATTTAGTTTGGTGTATATTTTTCAACAGGGATTTTGAAGATATTAAGTCAATATTTATGAGTGTTTTAAAATTCACATCACAAGTTTATGGCAATGCAATAAAAAAGGGTAAAATTCTTTTCTTTTTTTATTTGGCAGACAAAATGAATTTTTAACGAATTTTTATTTTTTTATAGAATAAGAAGAGAATAATTAAATTTTTTTTTTTTTTAAATTCGAATACGAAGTAAAAACTCTATAGAAGATTTAATAAAAATATTTAAAGGATTTCTTAGAAACTGAAATGAATTTAATAGAATAATGAAAACTAATAAAACAAACGTTTGGTTCTTATTTACTCTTTCATTATAATTTGTAATAAAATAAGGAGTCCACCTTAAAGTACCTGGTATGTAGTAGGCCACGAACAAACATGACTCAGAAACGAAAGACCTTGCTACTCTAACGTAAAGGCTACTATTACGTAAACGTACCATAGCAATGCGACCGAGCCTAATAAAATTAATATTTGCTTAAGAACTTTATGTTTGTTTATGTTTATTGAAAAAGCGGACATTGACGTACAAATAATAAAAGTTTAGTCAAAATTTCGTTTTCTTTTTAACAAATTTCAACACGTTTAAGTATTTTTAGTAACTACATATCATTGAAGTCGGCCGCAACGGTGCCGTGTCCGCAACATTTACGTATGAGTAACGAGGCTTTTAGACTACATGAGTGACAATATTTAGCAACTCTGCTCTAACTCCCCGTCTATAACAGGCATGATTTACTGTTAAAACATGACTCCAGTGGTATTCACACCTAGCTTGTTAAGGTAGAAGTACATAGCACGCGCTAGTTCGCGCGCGCTCTGTCGCCTTCTGTCAAAAAAAGTTGAACTAGTGTATTTTCATAGAACAAGCTACATGCAAAATATTTTGACGCGTTTGCGCCAGAAAGTTGGGTAACTTTGAACTTTTTAACGCGTTGTGTATTTTTGACAAGTAATCAGCTGACAATAAAACGAATAATTTAACAAATTTGTGAATCATGAAAGAAAAACTTATTGAAGAGCTTAAAAAACATACAATATTTATATAAAAAGAATAAATTCAATAAAATAACAAAATCTTGATATACTTTCGAACCCGTTTTTAATGCACATTTAAGTAAACAAATGAAAAACAGCTGAAAGAAATGGCGTTTGTAACGCGTGTTGTGTAACTTGCAATTTTTTACGCGCTTAAGTTTTTAAACGCACGATGCTCGTCGACGAACTAACGTTTGTTATGTACTTCCACCTTTAGTTTGTTAGTAGTTAATCGTTACTTTTTTACAGGCATTTGTTTTTGTATATTTAACGCGCTACCGGATTAACATTTAACAAATTAACGGCACGGCACCCCTGATAAAATAGTTGTTAGTTGGTAACTCACTTCTTTCGGTCAGCAAACGTTATTTGTGTCAAAGCATGAGTAATTAAATGGTTTACAATTGTTTTTTTTTACACTTTCTCGTGGCATGTTTTATTTTTTCCAGAATAAATTGTGTCAGAACAATAAATCAGCTGTTTTACTACGAAGGTTACCAGTGCCCATGTTCTGTAACTCTCGCGTCGAGAAAGTTTTCGATTGAAATGTGTGAAATGAAACAAAAATGCCATAAATTGAAACAAACAGCTGTTTTTCTCACTTAACTGTGTCTGTAACTTTTTTTGGCGAGTACAAGCTGTCACGTAAGGAAATTACTAGCCAATTTACAGAAAAAGTGTGTCTGTAACATTTTGGTGAGAAAAGTTCCAGCTTTGAACTGTCAAATAAACTCACGAATAAAAATGGGGCGAGAAAAAATTTTAACACTAAAAAACAATTAAAACTGCAAAATGCAAAGAATAATAATGATAATATTTTATTCTTGGCACATTTTTCATTGTTTTATTATTTTGCTTTTAGCATTTTTATAAAATATACGAATATCTTCAAAGCTTGTTTGCAAACAACAAACATTAAAGTCGCTCTTTACACAATTTGGCAAAGCCGACGGTTGTGTTTTCGCCGCCGTCGTTGAAAAATTTTCAATTTAAGTAAATTTTGGTCGCCGTCAACGATATGTGTTACTGGCGTTCTGAACGTCTGCAATGTCACATCGGCTTCGAGTGCAATATTATGACATTTATAACGTAACGACGTAATCTCTTTTGATAGTTTTTGACATGAGTTACAGACACACATTTTTCTCACTTTTCGAGAAACGATGGAATATTTTGTTTCACATCTTCTCGATGCAAGAAGTTCTCACTAAAGTTACAGAACATGGGTACAGACTAACAAAGTTTTAAAAAGGGGGTCGTTCACAGTTGGTAACTTTAACAAATTAACAAACTACCGAGTAACAAATTAACAAGTTCGGTGTGAATACCACTTCTATAAAGGCGTTGTTAAAACATTTGCATTAACAATCTTGTTATAGCATGAGAAAACAAACCTCTAACATGATGAGTCTATATTTAACAAATACACCATGTAAGTGTTAATGTTAAGCATTTAATGTCAGTTGTAGACTGAGTGTTATGGCAATAGTTCTCGTTAGTGTTGTAAAATTTTTTTTTTTAAATTTTATGCCCAAATTGTAAATTTGTATCGCCACAAATCCCCAAAAATTATTTTCATTGCACAACTCAGCTTTTCTGACATTATAAATATTTAAGACATCAATACTATTAATTTTATTATGGAAATCGACTTTTTTGTGTATCGAATCTTTTTTAAAAAAATTCATCAAAATGAGTTCAAAATTAAGTTATATACTTGAATATTAATATTCTGACAATTATTCTTTATTATAATTACACGGTGCTACAGTGAAAATATACTTGGAAAATGACCTAGTGTAAGTTGAAGGCCTTGTTGAGTAGATCTCAAATCAGTTTTAAAATGTTCGGAAACACCCTCAAATTTCGGAGTTATTCCGAAAAAACGGTTTTCGGGTAGGTTCGAGTACTTATCAACACGTAACTCAGTTGATTTTTATCCGATTTTTATTTTTTTAATGGTTTCAGAAAGAAGAGACGTGTGCCTTTCTAAATGTGTACACTTTTTGGTATGTGTATACAATTTTTGTAGTGATATTCTTAATTATATCTGATTTTAATTTGATTTTTTCTCGATTTTTCAAATTTGGTGCCATTTTTTTAATTATTTTGTTTAGAAACATACCAATATGTATACACACTATTAAAGCTAATTTAGTTTTGAGTTAAACCAGCTTTCATTTAATAAAATCGAACAAAAAATAAAAAAGTTATTACGGTTTTTCACAACTGAAAAATTTAGCTTTTTAAAATATTGTTCAATAGACCGGGTCAACCTCCATACAAAACAAAAATTATGCCAGTCTCCCCGTAGAATGAAAGATATGTCAATAAAGTTTCTAAAACAGGAAATATTTTTATTTTTTTCTGCTACGCTCACAATTACAGCCCTTTTGGTTTTTTATATATAGCGCTGCCATTTAAAGTCTTATCTCATCAAATCGCATATCGGTGTTCATGGCTTGAGAGTGGCTTCATTTTTAATCCGACGGATCCTCACCCCAAATTTTTCACGTGTCAAAAAAGTCCTTCTAAAACTTAGTATTAAGCCCCTCTTTCTTTTTCACGTACATATTACATTTTACCAGGTAGAAGCCAATACAAACCAAAAAAAATTTTCATCAATCACGTCCTAGAACAGGAATATTGTTTTTTTGCAGCGCTTTTTGTTTTATATATACAGCATCGTCATTTAAAGTCCAATTTTATCGTATCGGATATCATTGTTTATGGCTAGAATATGGCTTTGTCAATCATGAACAATTATGGTTAGAAATCAATAAACATTTTTACTATCTTTTATTTCTGCTTAAGCTATTCTTGGAAAAATTGATTTTAAGTGTAAAATCCAAGTGTATCCAGGTGTTTCACGAACTGTTTCCTGTATCCCAATTTGAGGTGTAATGGTGGCAAAAATTTTTTTTCGGTACTCACTAGTGGAATTATTAATACGTTTTTCTTACCTTGAATGCAGTTAACACTTTGGCACTTTGTTTTGTTTTAATTTTGCCGTTTGGTATTTTGTCATTTATTAATTACTTGAGTGCATTGCACTTGGTAATGCAGAATTTTAATATACCCTTCACTATTCCGAAGTAAACTTTAAATTAAAAATATACTAAAAGGGAAGTATTCACAATGTCCTTTACTTTCTGAAATTATAATAAATTACATTTTTTTATGAATTAAACAATGTTCTAAAATGTTTCAAAATTATAAGCAATTTATTTCTTATACACACTCTACATACCAAAGTATGGTTTGTCATTGCGTTTGTGTGTTTTTCAAAAATATTACAATTGACATAAAATGCTTACAAAACAAAAAAATTTGGGCTGAGGATCTGAGATGGCATAAGTGGCGCCAAGACTTTAAAGTCGGATTAAAAATGAAGCCACTGTGAAGCCATGAACACCGATATGCGATTTGATGAGATAAGACTTTAAATGGCAGCGCTATATATAAAAAAACCAAAAGGGCTGTATTTGTGGGTGTAGCAGAAAAAATACAAATATTTCCTGTTTTAGAAATTTTATTGACATATCTTTCATTCTACGGGGAGATTGGCATAATTTTTGTTTTTTATGGAGGTTGACCCGATCCATTGAACAATATTTGAAAAAGCTAAATTTTTCACTTTTGAAAAACCTTAATAACTTCTTTATTTTTTGTTCGATTTTAAACAAACTAATTTAAAAAAATGGCACTAAATTTGAAAAATCGAGAAAAAATCAAATTAAAATCAGATATAATTAAGAATATCACTACAAAAATTTTATACACATACCAAAAAAGTGTATACATTTAGAAAGGCACATGTCTCTTCTTTCTGAAACCGTTTAAAAAATAAAAATCGGATAATAATCAACTGAGTTACGTGTTCATAAGTACTCGAACCTACCCAAAAATGGTTTTTTCGGAATAACTCCGAAATTTGAGGGTGTTTCCGAACTTTTTAAAATTGACTTATGATCTACTCAGTAAGGTCTATAACCTACACTAGGTCGCTTTTCAAGTATAAAAAAGTGCTCATTTGTAGCACCGTGTTATTTGTTATGGCTAGGGATATACTGGAAATTTGTGCCAATTGTTCCAACAGACTGCGCCTGGGATTTGTGAAAATGTAACAAGTACAAAAAGAAAGAAATGACCAGTGAAAGGAGAACCAACCAATCATTTAACTGGTTTATAAAGAACAAAAAGGTAGTAAAAGTAATAAAATTCAGTACAGTCTTCACCGGTGATGTGCCACATTTTTGGGACTTTTTAAAATTTGGTTATTGAATTTAATTCTAGGACTTGTTTTATTGGAATACTACTACATTGTATTAACTTACACTAAACACGTTCATTGGGAATAGATGTGTGACTGGTAAAATGGTGTCAATTGACCCCCTCCAACGATTCATTTAAGGTGTTAGAGCTAGAACCTCTCTCTACCCTCAAAACCTATCACGGGACTACTTTGGGGTCAGTTCGCTTCCCTCTAGGGATACTATTTAACAATAATAAAAAATAGCATTTGACTTTATAGACATACTTTCTGCAAGTTCTGCGTATCTTATATCATTGACTACTAAAACAAAAGAATACAAAATGCAATGTCAAAGCATCCCATTGTTCTATAATGTCGTATAGGAAGCACCTTATATCTCATGGTAACCATTGCAATATTTCTTACTTATTTTACTGTAAATATTACGACAAAGGATATCATAAGCAAAAAAAAAAAAAAATTGAAACGACATCTGAAATAACGAAAAAGAAACCAGAAACATCCCTCTTACAGATTCTCATTTACTTAGAACCTTGCATGCTTCATTTAATATTTCTAGGTCCAATACTAAAGGAAATCAAAAAGTACCAGTTGGAGAAGAAAAATGTACCAACAAATTCCCTCTTGCAGATTCTCGTTCACTCAGATCCTTGCATGTTTAGCTTTATGTTTCTAGATCCAATATTACCGAAAGTTAAAAAATAGTACTAGTTGTAGAACGAAAAAGTACCATAATTCTTCATATTATAGGTTCTCATTCACTCAGGATCCTGCACCTATAATTTTATGTTTCTAAGTTCAATATTATAGAAAATTTAAAAATTACCACATGCAGCACAGCACGGAAAAGTAAAAGAAATTTAATTTTCTAAATTTCCCCTTTTTGATACCTTTTTCACCCCATTGAAGTATCAAAAATTTTAATATTGCAGTGGCAGCCCATAATTTAATACGTATGAATGTATATGTCAAAGAAGGAAGAAGATTTTTTGTAAAAAAAATTACCAAAAATAGGTACCCCTTAAACGTTAAATTTTCCAAAAAGTCCCAAAATTTATTCTGCAAGTAAATCGTTTGTCAACAGAGGAGGAAAGTGTTCTTAGCGGTTTTGCCTATGCCGCTTTATATATAGATTGTAATTTTAATCGGTGTCAAATGCCGGATTTTACCCGCAAAAAATAATCAAGGTAACGTTGCCCAGAACTTGACTTTATACATAAATAAAATATAAACGTTTCTACAACCTATGTCCGTTATAGGCACTGCAGCCATTCAACCGATGTGCTTCAAACGGGTTTCATTAGAAAGCATATTTTGTGAAGATGCTTTTAGACTAAAATATTCTTTCTAATCCACGAGGGGGCAATTTCTGTCTCTAGGAAACTATCTAACATATTTAAAACATAGATAGGTCCCTAGAGTGGTTTGAAAAAAATTTTTTTTTGTCAGTCCCCCATAGGATTAAAAATAATGTAAAAACAATTCCAAAAATTTTATTATTATTTTTTTTTTTGCCACACCTAGAAATACCGCACTTTTAGTTTTTTGTTCATTGTGTCGCCATTTTTAGTCCGATCATAACATTTTGTATATCGGTGTTCATGGCTCTGTAAGGGCTTCATTTCTGTCTTTAATAGTTTTTTTATACGGAAGTTGTATCAAAATAACACAGCTTCATTTTAGTTCAAAAATATTTAGCGTTTGGGAGGGTATAAACCGAGCTTATGAAAGAAATGAATAGAATTTGCGTTTTATAAAAAAAAAAAACTATTAAGGACAGAAATGTAGCTATTACAGAGCCATGAACACCGATATACAAAATGTTATGATCGGACTAAAAATGTTGACACAGAGAACAAAAAACTAAAAGAGCGGTATTTCTAGGCGTGGCAAAAAAATAAAAAAATTCTATTTGGATTTTTTTTTACATTATCTTTGATCCAAGGGGGGACTGACAAAAAAAAATTTTTCGAACCACTCTATAGGTCCCCACTTATATAAACGTATTAGCTATACATTTTTTTTTTTTTAATAGGATCACGAGGGGAGATAGGAAAAAATATCTGGCTCTCCAAAACTATCTAACAGATTCGAATGAAATTTATAACTCTGATAGCTCCCTTTTTAGATAGACACATATGCAATGAATGTTTTTAAAAATGGGACTACAAGAAGGGAGAACGTAGTAGCACAACGCGTGTCCGCTAGTGTTTCTATAAAAAGGCACAAATACTATTTATTTGTCTTCAATTGAATTGTATCCAAAATTTGTCCAACATTTGAAGAAAATATATTGTTACGAAAGTTACTTTAGTAAGGAATTAGATTAATTTATTAGTTATCTTGTATTGGTTAGTTATTTAGTATTTGTTAGTTATTTTATTAGTTTAAATTGTTATTGTATAAGCTATTCACACTTCTAGTGTAAAAATCAATGTACAGATGGAATGTTAAAGTTGCTGTGCATAATTGTACTTCAACCCCACTGTAAATACTAGATACTCGTTATTAACGCCTAAAGGCATACTTATGGTGTTTTCTTTTCTACAAAAAAGTGTGACATTTTATTTAAAAAAATGCAATTTGGTGTATGTTTCATAAAAATTGTGCTTCCAAAAAGGGTGAGTTTTTTTAGAATAAAACAAGTAACCCTTTTTAAGAAACAGACTCCAAATTGCATTTTTTTTATATAAAATGTCACATTTTTTGTAGAAAAGAAAACACCATTAGTTTATGATGCCTAATATCTCAATTAATTCAGCCATATCGATAGTAACTATAGATGAGTAAAGGCTCAGTTAGCCGGGAGTAACAGTAACGTTGAAAATCAGCTGTTTCATTTTATTGTATGTAAAGCAATTAGAACGATTACAGTTAGCAGTAAGATGTTACGTCTCAATCTGTAAGAAATAGATTGGCCTTACTTTTTTACGGTAAGGTTACTGTTACTGTTACTCCCGGCTAACTGAGCCTTAAGTTTCTAGACGTTAAAAGGATCGCAAGAGATGGCATAAGATAATTTTAAGTTCAGACGTTGTCAATAACGCATCACGCGGAGAAAATTATAAGCATTGACGTGAGTTGCGAATAAAAGCTGTAAATAACGGTTGTTAAAGTGACTAAGTTCTAAATAAAGCTGTGTAAATAATAAATAAGTGTTATAAATTAAAGTGTTTATTTAATTTTATTAAAGTGCAATTAAGAACTCAAGAGGTTTATTTTAAAGGAAATAAACCGAAAACGTTATTGAAAAGGCATTAACGTAACAATTTATTAACCGTATTTTAATTTTTTTAACTTTAAAACATCTCGTTACTACTCGTTAAACTTAATGCAAAAAAATGTTCACATACTTTATAAAGCAAATGGTTTTGGCTTTAGAGTTTTCCCACACAATTTTATAGATTAAAATTTTTCTAAAATTTTTAACTATGAGCTCCACCTTAAAGTTCATATTTTACCATTTTTGCACTCTTATTTATTGTTAATGTCACAACATTAAAAAAAGTGCTGTTACTTTGAGAAAACTCGGTATAGAAAAGAGCTGTTAATTTAGAATTCGTAGAAGTTGTAATAGCAAATACACACATAATTACAAGTAATTAAAATTTTTTCTCAATTGAAATATTCAGAACTAAAAAATATTTTCAAAACTCTGCCATTCCTTGTACTTCAAACCATTTTATTAAGTATGTGTTCATATGGCTCATATCTTATTGACATGATTGCTACTTTATAGGAGAGAGGGACGAGGGGAAAAGAAACGAGTACACAGATGCATGTACTGTCTTTACGTTTTGCTTTCTTATTCGTTGTTTAATTTAATTTTTGTTTTCAATATCAAAAAGCACACATGCATACGCACGTCATCAACATGACATGAATCATTTGAACAACAACTCATGTTCAAAGAAGAAAAGGGAAGAATCTTGTCAATAAGACATGAGCCGTATGAACTCAGACTAAGCTGAAATATTTGGAAACCGTTTGCTGACAACATGCTGACTTTGTCATATTGATAAAAAAAGGACTGCCAATCTATTTTTATTATGCAACAAAGTTTATACGTTTTCTGGAATTACGGAAATTGAAACACTTTTTTATTTGATTATGCTGCTGGTTTCTTAATGGTCAAATACACTTGTCAAATGCTTGTCCAGCAGGCGAATTACTCGTGTACGTGTGCTGGACGTTATATTCGCCGTCGTAGCTAAATTTTTTGATTTTCCATCCAGCATTGTCGGTGTAACACATACAAACACATTTTCACTTATAATACCACAATGCTTGATGAGTGTATGTGGGCCTTTAGGTTTTCTAGTTAAGGTTTAACACCCGCTTTGGCAACACCCGCTTTTTAATAACATTAACTAGCGAGCACTAAAACCACCTTAAGGTATTTTACATTTTATTAGTTTGTTGAAAAATTTAAATGTTGTTGTTGTTGTTGGTAAACTCACATTTTTCATACAACACCCGACACCTGGAGACAAGGACAACTCCCACAAATCCCTGACACCCTGTGATACAGGAAAGCACTCGTAGTACATTAAAAGATGCAGATACTAAAAGTGTTTTAGAAAAACATTTAGGAATCTGAAATGGTTGAAATAAATACCCGGCTTATGCAGTGAAATAAAAACAGATTTTATTCTGGCTGCTACTTCAATAAGAAGCCAAAGGGGGTCCATTTTATGGAGACACCGGTAACAGAATGCAAAATAAATGTGTTACTTGGCATTCGGTGGTAACAGGAAGTTTTTGTTAAACTAAGAGTTTTGATTTTGTTTTTCAAGTTCTAATATTTTTACAAAAAGAAAAGAAGAAAAAAATTGTATTTAACAAGTGTATTTGGCCCTTTACGTTGAAGCAGTGTTGCCAGAAAATGTGTATCAGTCTACAAAATATCACATTTTTTCCTGCAGGATGTTGATTATTTTAAGCTTTTGTCTGATCTCGGTGTCTCTAAGTCCAAGTGTCTTCGTGTGGGCCGGCCATCCTATTCCTCTGCTGCCATGGTGGTTCCAGTCTATTGCATTGCGGCTAACATCGTCATTTAGTCTTCGTAATGCAAATACTTTACGTACGCCAAAACAAGAACGGTACGTTTTCTTAGTATTTGTGTTCGTACGCTCGCAATTTTTGTGTACTACTGTGTACCGCATTTTGTTTGTGTACAAATTCACAAGCAATTTTCTTTCTCGTTGTATAGAATCTGTATGTGTACTGGGCATATCAAAATACGGTACGTTACACTTACCTAAACATTTTTCTCCAAATTGTAATTAACGCTTGTTTTTTAAAATAAAATAACAATTTTGGTTTGGGAATTTATATTGCAAAAACAACAGAAAAACACAAACTTATTTTTGTTTTCAAAGCGAAAATTTGTCAAACAGACGGTAAGTTCTTTTATCATTTTAAATTTTCTTTTCTATTTTAAAAGAATTTGTAAAAAAAAATCCGTAAAATTTCTGTTTTTCAGATGGAACAACAACTAATTAAACATTTAGTTTAAGTGCGATGTTTGCAACGACTGTCATTGTCACTGCCACTGTCATTAGTCAACAACACACACATAATTTTTCTCCTTCTTTTATTTTTTGAAAAAGAAAACAGATTATGCTTCATTTAGATTTGAAAACAAATCACTATTTAATTCCTAGATTTATGATAATTTTACGTTTCGACATTTGGGTGGAACCAAAAACACATGTTTCGTACGACTCGAAAAAAAAGAAAAACAAAGAGAAACCAAAACAAAAAGAGATGCTAAAATACCGCACTCATTCAACACTGGCAATCCAACCCCTCCATCGTACACGTTCAAAGTCTGCATGCAACTTGTATGCAGGGGGTCGTTTTTCTAGCAATTTTGTATTTAGAGTTTCTATTCGGGAAACAATTCCCAAAAATTTCTGGCATTTTTTTATAAATTCTTTTCATTTCATCTACATATGTTCTTTTTGACATTATTCTTAGCGAAATTCCCAAAACTGAAAGAAATATTTTATGCCTCCCGGGATTGAGAAAAATTAAGGATACTTGAAACCCTATTTGTATTGTAAGAATCTGTGAAAAGAAAATTTTTCAAAATTTCCCAACATTTATCCAAGAAATCTTTGAGTTTTTCTCTCTTTATGTCTGCCACACTTTTTCGTAAAGATTTATTGGATTATATTTTTTATTTATTTTAAGTGGCCTTAATTAAAAACAACTTAAATTAAGTGTAGAATTTTATTTCCAAGAAAATTTTCATTTCATTTTCATGTTTCTTAAAATATTTGTAGCAAATATGGATGTACAGTGCAATCTCTTATGATCGGACACAGCAAGGTTCATTGAAATATGTCCTCTCAAAAGAACTTAATGCTTACATTTTTAAACGCTGACGGCAACAGTGTCCGTCTAAGCGGAGTATCTGCTTAAAACACGTCTCCCTTTAAGGCCGGGATTCACTGTCCTACACAATCGTACGATTCATTCACACGATTTCTAGCCGACATTACAAAAATGTCTTCAAAATCTGCTGTCAATGCCACACTATCCCACAGAAATGATTGAAATTCAAATGACTCAGATACTTTACAAGAAAATGCAACTCTGATCGCATATAAACTACCATTTTATGAAAATTTTCATGAACATTTGCAAGTCAGACAAACTTGTCAAAAAAAAAAAAATCTGTCACTCAATTCATTTTAAAGCCACACTATCCTACTTTTTGAGCTCACACGATTTTTTTGACAAATCGTAAGACTAAATAGGATAGTGTATCGCCGCCTTAAGGGAGATTAAACTGTATCTGTTTCGTAATCATTTATTATTCTCTAGAATTTCAAATCATTTTGTTTATTTGTTTTATTCTTTAGAAATTTTTGGTAAACAATTATTTGTTTTAAAGGAAAAGATACCGTTGGATAATATTTATTTGTTTTCAAATGGATACAAAAGAATGAATATAAATTTCAGGGAAAATTAAAGAAAAAGAAAAATTTAATTTGTTTAAAACAGATTGTTATAAATTTTGAAATTATCGCATTATCTGCTTAATACATACACATCATTCATGGTAATAATTTATAATAAAAGTTTTAAAATCCACGGAAAGAAAAACACTCGGGATAAATAAAGTTTTTTGTGATTACTTTAAGTACGAGTCGTACTCAACAATCCTAAATGGGATTACTTTCTAAAATCAATCCCGGAGTTTCTTTTAATAAGTATAAAATTTTTAAATTATGTAAACAACGCATGTTTTGATTTTCTGTACACATTGAAAAAAGGTCTGGCCAGACCCATGTGTACAACGAAGGGTTATAAAGTAAATTTGAACTCTTGCTTCTCATTTAGTTTATATTTTTGGTTAAATATGTACAAAAGATTTCTAAAGTAAAAACCACACCCGGCCTTATGTTGGTGTTCTATCATTCTAAAAGGTGTAATACGGGTAAATTTCCAATTTCTTTTTTGGTTTTTTTCAAGCATGAATTCGAGATAAAATCAACTTTATAAACTATATATATAAATATTTCAAGTCAGAGTTGCCAATTTAGCGCCTTTGGCGATATATTTAGCGCTTTTTAACTATCGAAAAGGCGCATATTTTTTCCTTAGCGCTTTTTTAAAAAAGAGCGCTAAATTAGCGCTTTTATTGATACCCAAAATTTTTGTACTTTTATTTGCAAACATTTAAATCAAGACACAAAAAACCAAAATTTGTTTCCGTTTTTTATATACATATACTTTACTCTGAAATGCATACTATACAAGGAAAGAAGTTTATTTTCTAAAGTAATCCATTAACTTTTTTTGTTTGTATTAAGAAAAACTTTCTTTAATAAAGAAACATTTTGTCATGCTCAAAAGTTCATGTTTTTGGTATGTGATCAAAAACTGCATTCAGCATTTATTTAATATTAGTCTCATTTTCTTGATATTTTAATAGGATCGAATTTCTTGCATCAAGAAATAAATGCTACCGATTTCTTTAAACTTTTCAGAAAATGCTCAAGAAAACTTGGTTTGATTCAATTAATTTTTATTTAGATTGACATGTTAACATATCAATCAAAAAATTTTCTCATTTTTGTATTAAGTTTTCTTAAACTACACTTTTTTATGAAAAAATTTCAGGCTTACAATAAGAAATTTTTGGCTTGACGAGAATGGTGCAAAATTTTCTTGGTTCAAGATATATTTTCTGGTGATTTAGTAAATAATTTTTTTAGGGTATATTTGAAATTATATTACTTTACTCTTCCTGAAATATCAGAAAAGCCTTTTTAAAAATGTTAATGTTTTATTAACACTGCACTGCAAAAAACAAAAAAAGTCGGGGTAGAGAACTTGATTATGCGATTTTAATTGAATCTAGCGTGCTGATTTTACTGATCTTCATGATTTCTCGCCTTATTGTATTCATAATATACCTAGATTTCTGATAATTGATAAAAAAAAAGTGTACATACTTATTTGCATGAAAAAATGGTCGCCATATGGTCAAAAATAATCATTGTAAAAGATCAAAATTGCACAAATCTTACTTTATATATTTTTATTTCAAACGATATTTTTTGACGGCCAGTGTAATTAATTAAACTTGTTTCTTAAACATTTGATTAAGTTTTTTATTTAAATTTTATTTAGCGCTTTCTAGCGCTTTTTGATTGGGTCCACGGCGCTTTTTAATTAGAAATAGTTCACAACCCTGTTTCAAGTTCGAACTCGTGATTGAATATGGATAATTAAGGTATTTTGCGATTGAAAATCCGTACTTGAATCAATCTTTCTGTACTTGATTCAAGAAAATCCGTACTCACCGTACTATTATTTATTTATTTAATATATTTAGGTCTATGGATAAATCCTTACAGCCTAATACAAATGAGTATTTAACTTAAGGCGCAGTCACGGTCAACATTTGCATGAAATAATCTTCAAGCATTAAATTATATGGACCGTACTATCGATTCAAATAAAGATTTCATGCATTTTTCTGAATTTTATGTGTTTTTTTTTAAACTTTCCTATAGCTCTTAAAAAATCACCCGATATATGAGCGATTAATTTATAATTTACAAGAAACCACATGAAACTTTATATTTATTTCTATCAGAAAAAATTATAGATATTAAAAACATACATATGTATGTAAACAAAATACTATGACAAAGTGAAAAATCTTATCGATTATAAAATTTAAAAAAAAATGGCGAGAGCCAATATAACTGAAAAATAAAGGGTGGTTAAATTTTAAGGGCCGATGTTGATTTGGAATAAAACACAAATTATTTAGGAAATTATTGTTATTTCTTTTTATTATGATAATATTGGTATGATTCAATTATGTATGGAACAAAATATCGGCCAAATGGCCGTCGCGAACTCGGCGGCGCACCTCCATCAGATGGTCAAAATTTTCGATGACGCTGAGGCATAATTGAGGTTCTATGCCGTTAATGCGCCGAATTATCTCATTCTTTAGCTCTTGAACTGTTGCTGGCTTATCGACGTACACTTTTTCTTTCAAATAACCCCAAAGAAAGAAGTCCAAAGGTGTCAAATCACATGATCTTGGCGGCCAATTGACATCGCCACCACGTGAGATAACACGGCCATTGAATTTGTCGCGCAAAAGAGCCATTGTTTCGTTAGCTGTGTGGCAAGTGACACCGTCCTGTTGAAACCACCTATCGTCCACATTCATATCTTCCAATTCGGGCCATAATTAGTTCGTTATCATCTCACGGTACCGGCCTCATTTTGGAAAAAAACGGCCTGATGATGCCGCCAGCCCATAAACCGCACCAAACATTCACTCTTAGTTGTTGCATTGTTTTTCCGAAAATCACTCATGGATTATCATTATTCCAAGTGCGGAAATTCTGCTTATTGACGAACTTTACTGAGGTGAAAATGTGCCTCATCACTGTAGACGATTTTCTTCGAAAATTTACCATCCACTGTTGCCATTTCTTGCCACCATCAACGACGAGCGTGAGAGGTGCAATTGTGTTGCATGACGACGAGTTGAGGTAGACGGCTCTTCAGCCACACTATCGCAAACAGCAGTAATATTTTGCAGAACGAGCTATTTTCACATCTCCTACAGACCCGGTTTGCTCAAATTTTTGCACGATTTTTCCGATCGATTGTACGCACATTTGGACGACTAAATTGACCGGAAAAATCACGACATGCACGATATGCATTTTAATTTGAACGTCCGGTTTCCTAATAAGCCTGAATAACTTTAACGCGTTGCTCGATTGTGCATCTTTCCATGGTTCAAATTGAGTTAAACTGAAATTGAGAAATGTCAAATGAAATGCAGAAACAAAATTGACGTTTAGGTGTGGTTTAGATTCAACATCGGCCCTTAAAATTGAACCACTTGACATAGCTGAATATAGCACTCTTACGGCCATTTTCACCAAGTTCGGTTATAATCAACTATCGGTGATAGCTGTCAAAACCTATTGCTAACCAAAACTTTAATTGAAAATATGGGTTACTTGTTTATATTATAATATAATATACATATATATAACATACGTACATTTAACATACATACATTTAAAAAAAAGCTTATTTTTGTAATATATAAACAAACATTTACCTGTTTTATATGAAACTATTCAAAAAATCAGGCTAAAGTTTAACAAATTAAATTTTCATTAAATTATTTAAATGAAGGAAGGAGTTTTACAACATGAAATGAATTAACATTTATAGAAAATTTTTCTTGACTGGACCGGGGTTTGAACTCGGATCGAATTTGTGTGTTTCGAGAACAACCAAGTTCTCACCATCAGAATTCTTTGCAGTTTTACCCTTTACGACACTGCGATGGCTGGCAGTCTATAGTCAAATATCAATATCAAATATTTTTGATGGATCATAATTTGCTGTAATTAGTTAAGGCTGTTACACACTATCCCACAAAGTCTTACGTATTTTAAGAAAATGCAACCCTGACCTGATAAGTTTTTATTGTTTTTTTTTTTTACTTTTTCAAACAATAATAAGATAAGGGAACAATTTTCGTGAAATACTTAAGACTTTGTGGGATAGTGTATAACGGCCTTTATCTATTTTTTATTTTTTGCATATTTCTTCCTTACTTCTGTTTTTTTTTCGTACTTTTGTCAAGAAGTTTTCTTTTTGTGTTTTCTTTTGTTGTCTTTTTTCTGTTGACCTTTTGTACAACCTGAAGGACAAATGTAAACATATAAAGAGCTCGTGCCAAAATAATTTAATGAAAATTTAATTTGATAAAATTAAGCGTGATTTAAAACAAGAAAAATCAAATTTGGATTAAAAGCCATAAATAGTGGTCGAACCACAAGAAACTACAAATTATTTAAAAAAGATTGCCATCGCAGAGCTGTGTAAACAAAACTATTCCAAGTAAAAATATGTTATTATAACACTTTGATCATTTTTAACATTCTTAAAAATAAATTTTTATAAACAAAACAAAACAAAACAAAACAAAAAAAAATAAAAAGTTTAAACACTCATTTACACAGCTGGTGACAAAAGTACTTTTTATAGATTAAAATAATCTATTACAAATAAATAAAACTACTTAAGGCAACACCATTTTAGAAACTAATTTAGAATCAGAGGTGTATTTTAACAGAATATATTGAAGCTGGTAGCATTTTTATACAATTACAAAAACAACTTAAATCAACTCAGGAAATTTTCATGTTGTTTTTGTAAAAATTTAAAAATGCAACCATCTGTTTTTTTGTTATTATTTTTGATTTAACTTATACCATCCATGTAAACATGAATTATACTTACAAAAGATTTTTATTTTTTTCTTTTAAACCCGGAGAGAATTTCATAATATTTTGATTCTACAAAGTCGTAATACGTTGTATTACCGTGTAAACTGACCTTTAACTAGATTAACATTTAAAAAATTGAGTTAAAAAAGCGGAAATTTTTTTTTTTTTGTTATTAATTGAAATAAGCATTTATTTATTCATCAATCTTTAAATTGTACTTTAAAATATTTTAGCAAATTTGCATCCATTTTCTTATAAAAAGTTTGTTTTACAATAATCAACATCCTGCAAACAAAAAGTGGCACAAAAACATATTAAATTCCTGGTACTAAATGTGAACATATTTGTTTACAAAAAGTACTTTAACTTTATAACACCGATATAAAACATAAAGAATCTGATGTTTCAATGTCAGTTTGTAATAAATAAAAAAACAACAACAACACCCTGCACACACAAAAAGTGGCACAAAACCATTACGAGAAAAATATTAAACAACTTAATAAGGATAAGAAAGAAACTGGATACAAACACATAAACACAAAAGCATTACGAGCAAATGTTACCAACGAACAACAACCACACGAACACGTATGCAAGGCCAACGGATTATCAAATACATACAATATTATAAACTGAAATAAGTGTATCAGAATACAAAAAAAAAAAACAAACAATTTAAGCCAAATATTGGACACACACACGACAACAGCAACCCATTTGAAAGAACCCTTTAAAATAAAATGAAGGTAAACGTAATTGCTCCAAACAGACCCGAGAACATTCACTGCATTTGATAAAAAAAATCATACTTTTAACTTCTTCTAAAGATGGCAATTAAGAAAATTGTTAAAAAAAGATATGAAACAGCTAAAAACCCGTATAAACAAGTAAGAGTGCTATATTCGGCTGCACCGAATCTTAAATACTCTCCACCGTCAGTTCGAATATTTCAGGAGTGGGCTTTATGATCAATAAATCATAAGCCAATTTTAATAAAACCTGTGGCCGTATTTTGTAATTCGTTTAAGCAAAATCTCTTGATTTGGCGATTTTTTTCTACGAATGCAATACTAATACTGTGACTTGCGCTGCTAAATTTGCCATACAAATTTCATTCGCCGCAATTTAAGCTTCTAATTTCATTCCTAAAATTTTTAAATTCTGTATTCTTTAAGGCATTTTAGCGATCGAGATATAAGTAGCTTTAGCTAAGCGAATTACAGAATACGGCTGCTGCTGACCTCACAGTCTTCAAATTCGTTGCCAAATGGATATAAAATATCCTGATTTGTTGCAGAAATATTATTTGGCGTATTAAAGTGATTTTTAGGAGGGGATTTTATATTGGACCTACTGGAAATTATGGTTTGTTCTACACAAAATTCTGTAGAGTGACTTCTAGTACTACACTGAAAGAAAAATGCTTTATATATTTAATGAATCATTTTCATAAAAAAACTTTCCTTGGGTAAATGAAAATGTTAATTGTCCAAATAGAATTTCATAGTTATAATGAAGTATTTTCGTTAAAATCGCTTCATTGGATTTCGTAATTACGTTAAAAATTTCATTGGATATATGAAAACTTAAGTTTGTCCAAGTTAAACAAAAAATTTTAGTTGGGAACATAAAAAAACAATATACAAACATAACTATATTCATAAATTAATACAAAATTATAGTTTCCTTAAAAAAATGTTTAATTGTTAATTAAAAAATGTAAGATTTAATAATTTCATACATCGAATGTTACATGTATGCCATTAAATTTATGAAATCATAAAATTTTTTTATAAAAGCAACATATTTCAATAATTGCCTTCATAAATTTAAATTTTCATTATGACAATAAAAATGTCATTACAGTAATGAAACAAAAACTTTCAATCCACTTTCAATCAACGTTGTTATTGTTATTATGGACAATTTAATCTCATATTTACGCTCTTAATTGAGTAAAAAACATAGTTTTTTAATACAAAAACTACACTGCCCCGGTTGACTAGCTGGTAGCGAGCTAGTCTATCAGCACCGAGGTTGCGCGATCGAATTCCGCCAGAGACAGAAAAAAAAATAAAAAATTAAATAAAGTAAAATAAAATAAAAAAAAAAAAAAAAAAAAAAAAAATAAAAAAAATAATTAAAAAAAATTAAATTTTTTTTACTTTATTGAAAGTATTCATCGAATGAATAATATTCATAGATCTAATGTAATGTTATATTAAATCCTTTTAATGAAACAGGTTTCATCGATCCAACGAAGCGCTGCATAGGTTCCTTTTTAATGCAATTTTTCATGGGATTAATGTCAAAATTCATTGGTATTGCGAAGAAAATTCTTTCAGTGTAAAACTAGGGATTCCAATACGGTTACCGTCGGTATTTTCGGTATTATCGGTTTTTTCGGTATTATTTATGGAATAAAAATATCTAAATACAAAGCACCAAGAGTTATGTGCTGTTTTCACAAGACCAGTGACTGAGCGTGTAGTAAAATTTATATGAAAAGCACTCAGATTTTTGAGTGTTTTTCATATAAATTTTACTACACGTTTAGTCACTTGTGTGGTGTAAACAGCACATTAAACAATTTTCCAATTATAAAGGGTGGTAAAATTTTAAAAACCGTAATACGTACCTAATTTTAAAGTCGTATTTCAGTACTCGATTTTTGTCGGTATTACCGGTATTTCGGTATCGGCAACACCGGTATTGGAATCCCTAACTAAAACACCTAAATTAGACTAAAACTTCAGTACAGTATTTTTGTCCGGACAAAATTTTGACTATTTTCCTAAACGCCTGTTGCATTGTAGTAATACATGTCAACATGTTCCTTAATGCAACCATACAAATTTTGACAATGCATTTAATTCCGAAATGCAACTTTGTAGTTGTCACTTCGCAGAGAAAATCAAAAAAAGCATTTAAAACAAGTAAGAAAGTATAGTCGGTCAAGCCCGACCATATGATACCCTACACCACAGTATTAAAAAACACATCATGCTTATATGTCCATATAAATATGGATTTATCTATGTTTATAAAACTCATTAAAATCGGGTAAAAAGTTTGTGAGGGGCAGAAATTGCCCCCAACCTCCTCTTGTGGTCCTATTTTTGAAAAACTGTATAGCTTATGGATCTATCTATTTTTTGAATTTCATTAAAATCGGTTTGAGAGGTAGAAATTGGCCCTGTCTACCCTCGTGGTCCTATTTTTTAAAAAATACATCCCTTTTGTGTCCATGAAGATATGGTTCTATGTAAATTTTAAATTTCATTAAAATCGGTTTGATAGTTTCTGAGAGGAAGAAATTTCCCCCTATCTTCCCTCGTGGTCCTACAATTTGGCCCATTTTCAATAGGCTTGGTCCTTGTGTCAATAAGAACCTATGTCCCAAATTTTATCAAATTATCTCCAAAATTGCGACCTGTACTTTGCGCACAAGGTTACATGGACATCCAGCCAGCCAGCCTACCAGCCAGCCGGACGGACATCGTTAGTTCGTATCAGAAAGTGATTCTGAGTCGATCGGTATACTTTAAGGTGGGTCTAGGACCAACATTTTAAGGCGTTACACACATCAGCACAAATGCATAATACCCTCTCCACTATTGTGGTGTGGGTATAATAATGTAGATGCAAACCATATTCACATACAGTACAACGAAGGTAAAAATTTAAGTACACAATGCATCAACACGGTATTGATACCTTGTGAACATACTGTTACGAAAGTAACTTTAGTTAGTTGTAATTATTCTTTAAGAATTAGTTGTAATTATTATTTATCTTGTATGGCTTAGTTATTTAGTATTTGTTAGTTATTTTATTAGTTTACATTGTTATAAAAGATTGTTATAATTAAGTACACTTCAATCCCAATGTGCAGAAAGCCCTAGAAATGACCGTTAAAAAAGCTTTAGTATAAGTGCCGCCATAAATCATAATTGACGATAGAGTGGTGAAGTAGTAAAGCCTCGAACCTTCGAGAAACATTTCGAATGTTCTAGATGGCTGAATTACAGTATAAATACTTGCGGCGGCTAGCATCAAAAACAGTATTAGTTCAGACTTTGCCAAGTTAACAGCGCATCGAGCGGAGAAAACTATAAAACATTGTAGTGTGTTGATTACAATAGTGAGTTGTAAATAAAAGCCGTAAATTTCGGTTGTTAAAGTGACTAAGTACTTAATAAATAAGTGTTATACATTAAAGTGTTGTGTTTATTTGTTTTATTTGAATTGCAATAAAAGAACTCGAAACGGTTTATTGTAAAGGAAATAAACCAAAACTTTATTGAAAGGCAGTAACGTAACAATACGTTTAGGAAAACAGCCTTTTTTATATTTAGTTTAACATCTTACTTCTGAGAGAGAGAGAAATTATTTTGTTCCGCAAGTTTTTTCTTGAATTGGTTTAATTTGAATTTTTGTTCAGAACAAAATGAACAACTGAGTTGCCACTTTTATTCAATACATACATAAAAGTTGAAATGATTGTTTTTGCTGAATAATTATATAAAAAATAATTTTATTAAAAATAAAAAAATAACTTTCCTTTTTGTGTCCATTTTCTTTGACACACTTTTAGAAAACAATTCAATATAAGTAGTTTGCTAGTTGTGCTGCCATTTTGTATAGTTGTTTACATCTGTAAACTATATGGTAGCTTTGTTTTTCCGGACAAATCTTCCGAAATGGGTGAATCGTTCTGCAGAAAACTCTGAGTGAGAAAAAATATTATCCGGACAAAAATATTGTTCGAAACAATATTTTTAAATGTTGCTTAAATGGATTTTCGAAAGCCCTCTTTATATGGGCACTATGGTAATTTATGGACCGATTATCATAATATTAAAATTTCTAGCCATATTAGTCTAAATTGGACCAAATTTTTGCACAATATCAATTTTTGCAAAGGTTTCATTCATATTTAAATGATTTCCCAGAGTGGGCTTTACATAAAGATTATGTTATATTATGAACCGATCTTCACGAAATATGACAGAGTAACTTTGAATCTTATGGAACTATGATAGACCAAATTTTAATGCAATAGCATGATTCTGTAAATTTTTAGCCGTACTGAAGTATTTTTCGGGAGTGGGCTTTATATGGGGTCTATGGTAACTTATGAACCGATCTTCACGCAGAATACTTCCTTATCTTATGAAAATATGAGAGGCCAAATTTTACTAAAATAGCATTATTAGTTACGATGTTAGGCGTACTAAGGTGTTTTCCGAGAGCAGGCTTTATATGGGTTCTATGGTAAATTTTGAACTGGCAGGGTGCTTTCTAATCTTAAGAAACTACGACAGTCGAATTTTAGTGCAATATTATTATTTGTTATGGTTTTAGGTGTACTAAAGACTTCCCTTTTTTATATGGGGCCTATGGGTAATTATGGACCGATCTTAACAAAATTGTATAAACAAATTACCAGTCATATAAAACGACATAGTGCAAAATTAAATGAGAAAAGTGCATCCTGTCACCAATTTATGTTAGTTTTTGTAACAAAATTAGTATTTTTTAGGGAGGTTTTTCCACATTTAGGTTCATAAATTTTTTCCTAAAAAGCCGATTGTGCAGGAATTCAAACCCAAGCTGCTAAGTAGAACTCGAAAGAATTTGACACTATATATAAAGACAGGCGGACATGGCTAAACCGACTCAGAATTACTCAAGGACCCAGAATATATGTCAATACTTTATGGGGTCTTAGATGAATATTAAAAAAGTTTTACACGGAATGACAAACTAAATATACCCAAATTCACCACTTGTGGTGGTGGGGGGTATAAAGTGGAATAACGTTGATTTTGGTAGAGAGTTTTGTACATAAAATTGGAGAAATAACACTGAAGGATGTTTGCTTGTTGTTCGGATGGATGATTTGACCTGTTCTGGCATGGCATGCCATGCCACTCCAGATAACGTAGAAATAATAAAACAAAAACTTGTTATACCAAGTAATAAAACAAGTTATGTTACGCGGGCCATAACATAAATATTATTAGTAATAAGAAATATAATTTAATATAAATTTACCAAATTTATGGTACTCACTGCACAACCCTCCTATAACCAATGCCAACAAACACATGATGACTGGTCATAAACCATTAAAGTCATAAAAAATAAGACCTAAAACAATACCAGGCGCAAAAAGGTCTAACTTTGTATGCCTGAATGCTTGGCTACATTTTATGGATAAAAATAAGGAACTTTTTTGTTTTAATTTTTATTTTTCTATGAAAATCAATTCTTTTCGCTTCGCTTAGGAAAAACCAAAAACAACACTGTCGTCAGTTCAATACAAGCATTAAGCAAAAAATATGATGATGAAAATATTTAAGGCATAGCAAAATAAATAAATAAGGTACTTAAATCTAAGTAAAAGTGCATTTGCGAACTTAAAAAAATGTGTTCATTGTATTCCTAGTGATGAGTATGAATTTACTACTCTTCAGGCTAGATTATAGATTAGACTATTATTACGTCGCTGCACTGATCAGATTCTATGCTCGTTCCAGTTCGCCTCTTTTTTTTCATCTCAATTTGTAGGAGAAAACAAGTTCACATCTTTTTGACTTCATGCATGTGCGAACGTTGTGGAAAAGATTTACATAGATACCTGCCCTAAGGCCCACTACATGGTGAATCTAAGCCACTGGGTGGCAAGCAATGCGTTACCAAACAGCCTCCAGTGTGAGCGAAACTAACATCAATTTAAGTGCTTAATCTGGCAAGATTATGTCGTTTATGAACTGGAGCTTTCTAAGCTCCGCTGCTTTTGGAAAAGTGCTATCTATTATCTATTGAGTAGCAATAGTACCTAGGAATGATCCTCCATCCTGCTGGACTCTCCCACATGTGGCAAAAATTTGCATTTAATTGGGATGTTCATGATATCCCTTCCCGCAATCTTGGCTAGTAGACCGCAACCACCACGTGATCCGCGAGAGTATCTTTTAAGCGGAAAAGCGAAACTTCCGCAAAGACAATCTACCTGAAAGACAAAAAGCATTTCCCGCAAGAATCATACAAATGGAGGTCTTAACCAATAGAGTGTTTGGTGCTTCACCCCCGGGTGCTATTGACTCCCGCGTTACCGGGTAGGATCTCTGGTAAGCTGAGTTCAATCACAAGCATTTTAACTGTTTACCGTATGTTGTTGTATTATATCTATGGTAGCCATATTTTTTTAAACCAAAATACAGAACAGTTCAGTTGTTCGCTCATTAGCTGTTTTATCCAACCAAATTTCAACACAATACCAATATTTGTTGCGGTTGAAGGCTTATTTAGCTGATTTCCGTGAAATGGACCGATCTTCATGAAATTGGGCCACATATAAACGAACTTTTTGAAGTTTAATGTCAATATTTAATCCTTAAAAAGTACCAATGTTATCCAGTATTATTTTTAAATGGACCTTATGCAATTTATCAAGAAGAAAACAGGTAACAAAGTTTATATTTTTCCCCGATTTACCTCTCCGCTAACAAATCCATCAGCGTCTGTTCTCACATTGAGCGGCTGATGTTCTGCGTCTGTCTACAGAAAAGCATCGAGCTCCGGTGACTATCACAACAATCACTGAGAGTATGGAGGACGATTCTGCCTCGTCATCTGCCAACGAAGACACTCAATCCAACACTGGATTTGTGGGTGGCTTGCACACTTGCGCTATCGCAGTGAAAAGCAAAGCCCGTATCAGAGAACGGCTTTGTGTGATTGCAAGAAATTCGCATTTTTTGAACACCACAAGATTTTTGTCGAATCCAAAGTATTAATTGCAACTGATTTCGCCAAAGGATTTAACACCAAAAGTGAAATTTGATCCCTACAAACCCCTGGGGGGAATGCATGTTGGACAGTTCGGTGCCCACATCATCATCAAAGTTAACTTTTATATCACGTGGCGCCCGTAAAAACTGGTATAGTCTATAGCAAAAAACTTTGACCCTTTGGGAAAACCACATCAGGTAGTCAAGCAAAAAATTGGAGTTATAAACCCAGTTCTCAAAAACTGATGGAAAGTTTTAGAACAACGAACCAAAGTTATTAAATTTTTTTTTGATAGTCTGCATTCGATTATTTAGACATTAAACCATATCGAATAATGAGCGATGAGGTACATTTTTATCTCAGTGGTCGGTCACCTCAATAAAATTATGGGCCACCAAAAATCATAGAATAATGGTTGAACATCAAATGCACTCACTTAAATGCATACTGTGGTGTAGAATAATGTCAGAAAAGATTTTTGGCCATTTTGTTTTTTAAAAACGAAGAACAAGTTGCAGCTTATGTGAATGACTTTAAAAACCGTGCAATAGTTAAAAAGTTTTTAAGGCTCGAGGTTGTGCACAATCCGCAATTGTGGTTCCAACAAAAGGGATCATATGCGCCACCCTATAGAAAGTGGTTGGAATACAGTTCGTTTTGGAGACGCCTTAAGGGCCAACGACACTTGTCAAAAGCTTGACATGAAGGCGAATTCAATCGTGTACGTTTGCTGGGCGTAATATTCGCCGTCATATCTAAATTTTTTGATTTTCCATCCAGCTGTCCCACATACGAACACATTTTCACTAATACTACCCCAATGCTTGATAAGTATTTTGATAAGTGAATTTGGGCCTTTAGGGCCACTATGTAATAGCTTGCTATTAGTAATTTCTAAAAGGTCTGGTCTACATATACTTTATTTTAAACTTCGAAACGTCTAAATGCGAATTCTGTTAAAATTGTTTAAAGCTTTAATTTGTTAACTTCCAAACTTCAGTCTAGATATTTGTCTAAAGCAATTAAGCGATTAAAGTGTTTTTTCAAGTTGTAGTTATTTGTCTTATGCATTTCTCTATACAATTTGTACTTCAAAAGCAGGATGTAAAACTATTTTGCAGTCATTTGTCAGAAAGAAAAAACCGCCAAAGAATGCAGAACCTGGTTTAATGGCAAGAAAAGTATGTTGATTCTTTTAATGATTACAAGCATAAGTATCTGGATCTGTAGTCGTATCTGGGGAATAAATAAACAAGTGAATGAACGTGGATGAAATACGAATTCAAGCAGCATAGAGTCAGCTAGTGAGTGAGTGAGTGAGTTGATGAATTCACAGTTATCTTTAATTACAACTGAACTGAACTACAACAGCAGACATGGATGTAATAGAAAAAATTTAGAAAACCTGCAACAGGACTCTACAAAAATGAAAAATAAATAAAAGAATTTAATTCTCGAAACAAAAAAAAAAAGAAGAAAAAAAAATTGACGCGACAATTCAATGATGCCGACTATTGTTTTTGTACACGTTAAAAAAAAAAACGCGGCAGTACAGTATAAGACAGCAGTAGCAGCAGAAGTTTTAGAAAATATGAGTACGAGTATGAATGCATTTGACTCAAGTGCAAGTTTAGAAAAAAACAACAACTGACAGGCTGAATGGACGGACAGAAATACAGATGAAATGACAGCCAAACAAACTCGCAAAACTCAGACCGACTGGCAACACAACATTCAGTATTTGTTGCAACATACATGGCTGCTGCATGTACCAACAATTGATTCAGAAACACAAAACGACGAAAGAAAAAAAAAGAACTTGTCACATCTTCTTGTACAATTTTCAAGTTACAGATTCGCTTTACTCTTCACTACTCCCACTTGTAGTTTTTGTGGTTGATGTGGTTGCTTTTGTTTCATTCTAAACAAAAAGATGATGAAATACACTCTTTTTTTCTCGTATACTACACACTATGGGGTGCTGCTATGTATTGAGGTGGTACAGTTTTCTAAATGAATGGATTCAGTGGAATTAATTTGTCAACTGCAAATCTAGCTGATTTAGTCCTCGTTCATATTATGAAACACTTGCTGCTAAAACTTTCTTTAATTCTAGTTTGAAAACAATGAAACTTTTGTTTTGCAGCATTTTTAGTATTTTGTATGCCTTGCCTTTTTCCTCATTCTTACAATCAGAGACTTGTAAAAAAACTGCCAGTACACAAAACACATAAATTTTTCCATCGCCAAAAACTTAAAGGTTTCACAACAAATGTTTCCTAAATCCCCGTTTATACTCTGAAACATTTACTACGAAATATTTGAGCTTGATAGTGAAAAGGAGAATACATATGTAAAAGTGTACTTCGCTTTGTGTACAAGCAGTTTTTGTGAGTTTGTGAGGGAAAGGAAGAGAAAAAAGAGAGACAAGCCATACCAAATAACTAAATGCTGCAAAACAAATGCTTTTTTTGAACGGACCCGAGCGAGAAGTTACGGATTTAAAGATGGGCAATGAAGCTTTTTAAGCTAACCCCACGTCTCCATGCGCTTTCGATTAGAATATGACATGACCATAACGCCGGCAGAGCAACGGTATTAATTTGTTCATGTTCTTGTATGCGGCGAATACGTGTTGATGTTCATGTTCTGATTGACCACAATTTTTGTTGTTGTGCGTTTGGTTGTATACAGAAAATACATTGTATGGCCAACATCGTGGCGCACATGGATGCTAAGACGAATGTTTAGGCAACGATGGCAGCACATGGACGAAGCATGTGCGACATGCTGTTCTTACCAAGTTAATGGAAGGTTTAGACGGGTAGTAACGGATTGTTCATTTTTCGGTTTCAAAGTCAAATTAAACACAGATCAAGCCATGATTTCGATGAAACTATTATTTCATATTAATGCTTGGGCCTTGCCATTACGTATGAAATAAAATGTCATTTAAATGACCGCTTCTGGATGGGTGGCAGCTGTCCTTTTGAGGTAGTTTTTAACCCCTGTTTTCGCACATTTCGTGCGGTAACTCGGCATCGACTTGACGAATATTGGTTTTCAAATGCTTCAACGTTGGGGGGTTATCCGCGTAGACACGCTCATTGACGTAACCCAACAATAAAGTCTTACGGCGTCAAGTCGCTTGATATTCTCGGTCAACTAACGTCGCTAAGACGTGAAATTACGCTTTCTGGAAACTTTCCATTCAATAAAACCAAAATGGGTCGTGTTGTGTAGCTCGTGGCACCGTCTTGTTGAAACCACATATCTTTCAGTTAATAATCTTGAATTAAAGGCTACAAAAGGTCGGCTATTATACGGCCGGTTCTCCCAGATACATTTTCAAGCAAACACGCTTCAGTGATCCATCAGACCATAATCCATATTGCCACTGCATCCGAAAAAGTGAATGCTTAGTGCCACTTTTTCCGGATGCAATGGATTGTCCATAATTGCTACTGGGTTCTCCGAGCCCCATATACAAAAATTTTGCTTTGTTGACTTAACCGCCGAAAAAGAAATCAGCTTCATCGTTGATGAAATTTTATTCGAAAAATCAGCTTTGAAAGCCTGTTAGTCTAGAACCCAATCAGCGTATCTACGGCAATGTGAATGGCTAGCCGGGTTTAATTGTTGCGTGAGTTTGACTTTAAATGAATGCAGGTACAAATCCAAATGCAACATACGCCATTATGAGCCGGAATATAGGCCCAATTGCTACCCAATAAGCACAAATTTTTTGTGAATTCCAATGTTGGAAATCCAATGTGAATCCAAGCTTGAATTACATTTGAAATCCATCCTCTTTCCAGTCTGTTTGAAGGTTGTTAAAAAACAACAACAAATTTTTTTGAAGCATATGTTATATATGGTACAGAGTTGTTGCAAAATCATTGGCGGCGCTGATGATGATGATGATGATTTTATAATAAAATGTATGCTTACGAGTCGAGCACAAAAATCTTACGAGTCGAAAAAAACGAGCGAGTCGAATTTTTTCCTACCCTGGTAAAAACTCTATTTAAATACTGTTGTAACATTGCTTGAATAACACTGAAATTCCATGCTTGAATTCAACGGTAAAAACAGGTTTCACTGCAACTCCATGCTTGAATTCAAGTGTAAAAACAGGTTCGGTTCAACTTGAATCACACTGTTATTCAAGGCTGGAATTACACTGTAAAGGTACTGTTTTGTTCGACTGTAATTCAATGGTTAATTTTGCTGGATTCGCTGTTGAATTCAATGCTGTAATTCAACACTGGAAATTGAATTCCAGCCAAAATGCTTATTGGGTAAGAACGTCAAGGAATCGATAAATTAAGATTATCCGAAACACTTTCACTAACAGAATCTGTATTTTCGAAATTTCGCACATTGCGATGATGATCACATCTGTAACACGACAAACAAAATCTTGTTAATCGAAAATTTTGTATCCCAAAAATGACTTTGATAATAACCCTGCAGGTGCAAGTTTTTTTGTTTTTAGTTTGGTTTTTCTTGTTAATCTTGAAATGTTGTGGGGAATGTAAGAAAAGATAAACTCACTGTTTATTGATGTAGTTAAAACTTTGATATTGTTATAAGTTTCAGTGTTTTTATCAAGAATAAAAATTGGGAGTTAAGCACAACAAACAAAATCTTGTTGATTTCCAGTACCTTCATATTTCTTTATAATCTTTACAATTTGTTGCACAATAGGGAATTATTATGACGATAATAACCACGTAATGCTCGAAAAATGGCCACATTTGAACCACCACTTTTTCGTAGTAAGTTTTAGCTGTTTCTACGCGTTCTTCGGTTGTCAAACGATCCATATTCATAAATGGCAAACCTTTCACTAAATAAATGACACTTCAAATGACAGATATTTAATAGCTAACAGCCATGCCAGACTTTTTATAAGCTAACGGAACACTTTTTCAAACGACCATACAGCAGTGCTTTACAAGAAGACAGCCGAACAATCTACATCAAAGCCAGGATGGGACAAGGATGTCTCCTCTCCTAATTGCTAGTCTATATCGTTCTAAGCTGCGTGTTTCAACGAGCCTTATCTACAGCAAGAGGTATAACATGGGGATTCAACAGAAAGCTTCGATTACGCCGACGATATCTATTTCCAAGCACTTAGACATGAACACATGCAAGGCAAACAATATATTCTTTGTAGGCAGAGGCATCTTAGTCTGGTCTTAAAATAACCATCGGCAAAACAAAAATTATGCGAATCAGCGCCACACAAACCGCATTTCTACAAATCAGAAATCATAACCTGGGAGATGTAGCAACATTCTGTTTCCTCGGAGGAGTGCTGACTACGTCTGTCGGATACAGTGCTGCATCCGAAACAAAATAAATGCCCGCAACCAATCTTTTGGACATCTGAATCCTACTTGGCGATCTTCGCAAAAATCTTCCAATACAAAACTTATAATATTCAACATGTTCCTGAAATCTACGCTTCTCTACGGATGCGAGCCATGGATTGCAGCAATAAAAAATGTCAACGTAATGCAGACATTCGTCAATTGCTGTCTACATCGCATCCTGAAAATAAACTGGCCAGTCACAATCCCCAACGAATCCCTATGGCAGAAATCCAAGCAAACCCCAGTGAAAACGGAAATTCTCCGTAGGAAATGGTGATGGATTGGGCACACCCTACACTGAACCAAAAATCCAATGAAAATGTACGTTAAGCAAACGAACTACGTTTATTAAAATATTTTCGTTTGCTCAACGAATAATTCGTAAATATAATGAAAATTTTATTTTTATTCGGAATTATTTTCATTATATTAACGAATAATTCGTTGAGCCAACAAAAATATTTTAATAAACGTAATTCGTTTGCTTAACGTACATTTTCATTGGATTTTTGGTTCAGTGAACGGAAAGCGGAGGGCGATATAAAAAAAAGCAGCTATAGACTGGCGCAAATAGACCAATAGAGAAGAAAGTTGTAACCCACAGGAAGAACTGGAGTCAACTGAAGCCTTAAGCAACTGATAGACGTCAGTGGAAAATATTTGTTATGGCCCTCTGGTCCTCGATGGATCTTAAAGGTACTAATAATAATAATAGTGATCGCGATCTCGTAGTTCAGTTTTACTACTAACGCTTCAATTTTTCAAGTTGACTTCCAAACCTCTGTTTTATACATCAAAGTTATTTTTTTTGCGCCTAATTCATCCTGGAAACTTGCCACCAAAGATATCGTGATTTATTTTTGGGAAGAAATTTTCTAAATGTTGACAGTTTTATTGTAGAATACACTCTTTCTTTTAAACATTTTACTGCACTTGACTGCAATTTTAAAATTTTCATTTTTTCAAGTGGTTGCGTGTTGCTTTATCTCTCCCTCTTTCTGTGTGTGCGTCTGAAATGCTATTAAATGTGCGTCTCCAGAATGTCAAGGATTTAATTTTTTTTGTTCGTTATAATGTTCAACTATTGAACATATTTTTTTTCGTATTTTTCTTCGTCGTTGTCATTAAGCGTGGTGATAAAGGTTTTAAAATAGAGATAAATAGAAATAACAGCAATATTTAGGAAATTAATTTAATTTAAAATTTCACTCTAAAGAAAGAAGAAAAAGAGAAGAGATACATTCCAATAAATAACTTTGAAATCTGTCAGATTAAGTTCTTAAAGTTTCAAGTTGTATCTTGATAATTGACACTTGAAATTTGGAAGACTTTGCATTTGTTCTTAATCTTCTAGTAGATGTTTTTGTATAAATTTCAAATGAACATTTGAGAAAAAAAAAGGATTAATGTAGTTCTTTAAAGTTAATGTGTGACATTAAAGTGAAACTACAATAAATTCTGCGAAGATTAACTTTTTGTGTAGTATTAGACAATGAGCAAGGCAAGTTTTTATGTGCGCAAATAGTTGTAAAATATGCAAGCTTGAAATAACAAGGAATATGTTAAAAATATGCTTAATTAAGCATAAATATGCATAGAACAAACGTTAATATTTTTTCCTTTTTTGTAAATTTTAATTGATTGACCATTATTTGTAGAAAAAGTATTCTTTTTTTAACATTTTGAATTGAAATTATGCAAAAAAAATAAACATTAAATTCATAAACAACCACAAAATCCAAACAAAATGGACGACTCCATCTTCCAAGCTTTAAGCATTTCTCCCTATTAAAATATTTGTGTATAAAGGGTGTTTTTTTAGAGGCGTATAATTTTTTTTTAAATGTAACACAACCAATTCAATGACCAAAGTTTGCCTTTGTTGGCTCACAAATTTCATGGCATTTAACGTTTAAATATATTCAGTCATGTCACAGTAATTTGGTGCTTCAGAAAATGACGAAAATAGTTTTCCATATAAAAAAAGTTTGGTTTTCATGAACGGAATGGGAATTTTCTGTATCTAAAATGACAAAAAACTATTAAAATACACTTTCAATCAATAAACAAATATATTTTCTTCGGTTTTGAACGGAATCATTCCAAACGGAATTGTACTCTGTGACATGTCCCATAATCTCCGCAATTGCTTCTTATAAAAGCCATCCCCTCGGTCCAATTTTGCACTACTTTTTCGAGCATACTTTTTCGAGTATAGTGCGTCGAATGGTAGAGTATAAACGATCAATCGTTGCTAGTTTATAGGCATTGAATAGAGAAGTACCCCCTCGAAAGGTGTCGAAAAACACAAACGAGTTGGGCAAGTCACAGGTCGATTGCTTGAGATAATTCGGTTACCAAAAGTTTGGCTCAACAAAGTGATGATTTCACGGGCTGTATGGCATGTGGCACAGTTTTGCTGCAACCATTTCTCCCCCAAATGATTTGCAATGACATGAGAAATAAAAACATCAGGAATCATTTGCCTGTAGAGTTCGCTTTTCATGGTAAGGTTGGCATTGGTTTCGATTTTAAAGTCAAATGGGCCGATGACTCCTTCGTCATGTAAACCGCAATAAGACAGACAAATCTGGGATGTGATGGAGTCCCAAGAGGATTGTGCTCTCCACAATCTCCAAAACCACAAATCTGCTTGTATGCAACCCGTTAAGCCAGAAGTGAGCCTCATCGCTGAAGATGATTCGACGATAAAAATCTGGTGCAGCTTCCAATTTATTCTCGGCCCATTCACCGCACACACGAAGCAATTGATGGTCCGCTGGCTATAATTCTTGCAATAGTTAGATCAAACATGGATGGAGACCAAAATCTTTCCTCAACATATCCAAGTAGAGGACGGGCAGAGACCGAGTTCCGGAGAATGGCGTCGGACCGATAAATTCGAGTCATCTGTCACACTCACATCTACAACGCCAATGGCTTCTTCTGTAGGCACGAAACCGATTCGATTTGGACGAATATTATCCAAAAGTGTAAATATGGTCATGAAATCGATCCATAGTATAAATTTTAGGTGCTCAGAGGAACGATTATGTCAACCGTAAAATTGACGAAGTAAGTTTGGCGAACAGATTGTAAATTTTTGAAATTAATTTTTAAGATTCGTAAACCTTGTTCTGGTGCAAGTATTTACGTGGCGATTTACCGAAATGTTTTGAAAAAAAAGTCAAACACACTTCATTAGGAAATTCGTACGTCTAAAAAATCCCTTTTTAAAGTTAATTGTTATATTCAATAATTTATACAGCTTTGAATCAAATTTATACGCAAAATTTAATCAAGGAGTTTGGTTTATGACAGATTAAACAAACATCAAAATTTTCCACAACAACAACCAGGACTGTGATACAAAAATAAAGTATATTTGAAATTTTAGTCAAAATTAAAATATGAATTAGACGACGCTAGCAGGGGGCTACTGCAACTAATGGAATTCTAATGGGTAGCAATAGCAAAAGCAGCAGCAATGTAAACAGCTAATGGAATATTAACGAAATATATTTACTAGCAGGAGTTTGTAGTTGTACCAGTATAATGAAAGAAAACAAGTACCTGTGCAAAAGACATTTCATTTGCATAAATATTTTTTACAGTAGAGTCACGAAAGTACAAACCTAAGTAGTGTTAACAAATTAATTTAAAACTTATACGAAATCAGTTGCAAATGTAAAAATAAGTTAAGTGCCAGTAGATACTTTAAAAATAAAAATGATATTTCCAAGGTTCCACTGTTATTTTGGCACACGGAAAATTCTGAAACTCTCATCTCAACAGGAGGAAAACAGCAAAACACATTCGAGCAACTGTTGATGAGCATAATGATGTTGCTGATAGTTGTTTCATGTTCGAGTTGGTTGTTGTGTACTCTGGTGGGGGTTGTTTGCGATGTGAATATTTTTTTATGTTCGTTCACTAACATACACACAATCGCAATATGTCTTCATTAAAATAATAAGTTCGTAAAACTTTTATATTTCGTTGCTTCATTCTTTTTTTTTATTTATTTATTATAAAAGATTAATTAGAGCATAAGTTAGTTTTGAGATTTACACAAAAACTAGACAAAATTTGCAACACTCTGTGGGCGTCAAAGCAATATTTAAAGGAATTAAATGATTAAAAAATAGCGGACGCATTTTAGTAGAAAGTTTAAAAGTCGTCCTTAGATAAGACTATTAATTAAACAAGTAAAGGCATCGTTGCTTAAACGAAAATATTGCGTAAACGTAAACGATGCGGTCGACTTCAATCCTCAAAATCGACGTAGGAATGTTCGCTTTATCAATAAATAAAAAAAACATAAATTTCTTAAACAGTTGACACGTAAAAAATTATAAAGTAGATTTTATGAAATACGACAATGTTTTCGTTGTACTAAATTCAGTGCTACCAAGTTTAAATAATTGAAAACAGCTGATAAAGTTAAACGACGCTTAAAATAAAAAATTCCAAAGGAATAAAATTACTGAAAGAAATACACTTATTTCTACGAGAAATGTAATTGTTTTTTCAACAAATTTATTAGACAGTGTGAACGCAAAATCAGTTGTTAAACGTTTTAATGCAAAATGCGGGTTTTAGCTTTAGGTGTGAAAACACTATAGGCTTGGTATGGAAAATGGAACAGACGAACCGCAACTTATATGTAAGAGTAACTAGACCCTTAGAAAGTATAGCCGATCAGATCCAACCACATGATACCCTGCCACACTGAGTTTTTTCCTAATTGAAATCTGAGGGCAGTTTTCGACCGTCTAGCACAAAATGTTCTTATGGCGTTAAGATTGATATAAGAACTATTTTTTGCAAACAGCCCATACGCAACTTTTAAGTCTACGTTAACAAAGTTTTTCCATGATATACTTTAATTATTATAAAAGTTATTTTTATTTTTGCAAATTTGACTAATCATAAGGAATTAATGGCAGGGAAAGCATTTTTCGACGTCGTACTTGTAACAGTATTATCACGAATTATGGAACGATTATCATCAAATTTATATATGTGATTACAGGTCGATCGGAAGAGATTATTGTGTAGAATTAACCACAGACCTAAGAAAAGATTTACTAATAGACCAAAGCATAAAACTTGTTTCGACTTGACAATAGACTTAAACAAACACAGACCAGCAGCCGAATTCTGTAATTCGCTCAGCTAATGCTAAATCTCCATCGCTGAAATGCCTTAGAGAATACAAAATGTAAACATTTTAGCGAAGCTAAACTTGCGGCGAATTAAATTTTTATGGCATTGCCAAATTTAGCAATGCACGTTACAGAATTGCATTCGTAGCCAAAAATCGCTAAATCAGCTTACAATTACAAAATACGGCTGCTGATCAAAGAGTTGGTCAACTAGACTAGACCAACCGATAGAGCAAGTTATAATAATACAACTGACACAAGCTGACTGTAGAGTTCAGAGCAAACTTAAACTTATTATAGATCCCACCAGAAACCACGATCTAGACCGGACATAAGGTCAGACTATGTACTGACTCAAAGACAAGAATACAGATCTTAGGGTCTAGTGAATGGACTTGTCTATTGTCTCGTCAATAGTCTTCTTAAGAGTTTAGTAAGATCCTTAGATCAGATCCTGGGCTATACCAAAGAACGGATCATAGATCAGACTAAAAAATATTTTTCATATAAATCGCCAAAGGAAAAACCGTTAAAATCACTTTCTTTCTCTGTTTGTCAACCGATTTGAAAAAAATACACCATTTGAAAGCTGTTTACTTACAGAAGCGCCCATTATTTAGCTTTAATCTGAGGGGGTAAATCAGGGCAAAAACGGGTACATTCGGTAACATCGTATCTCCAAAACCAAAAGAGATATAAAAAAATTTAATACTTATCGTTCGTTGTTCATTAGAAAAAAAGAGGACAGCTGTTTGGTATTTTTTGAAATTCCGCCCTTTTAGAAAGGTTACAAACTGTATTATAGAACTTATTTGAAACCCTATGAATCGTTCAAACCAATAAATAAACAAAAAAAGATCATATCAAATTCGTAACTTATCTAAAAAATACATATATAAATTTTGGGGAAAATTGTACCTATTTTTGGTACTGTTTTTAACAAAACATTTTTTTTTCCTTTATCGACATTAACGTATTGAATGATGGGCACCCATATGGGGAGAAAAAAATGTATCAAAAAGGGGAAATACGGGAAATTAAATGTCTTTCTATTCCGTGCTGCATGTGGTAAATTTTGAATTTTCTATAATATTGAACTTAAAAACATAAAATTACTAGCTGGCCCGGCAAACGTTGTTTTGCCATATAACTTATTTCTTTCAGATGTTACAGTGTCTGCTAGCCAAATTTTAAGAAAACCTGTTGATTAGTTAAGAAAATAATAAAAATTATAGGCTTTAGTTCTTTCCAGATGTTACACTATTTGCCCGCCAATTTTCAAGGAAATCAGTTGATTAGTTAAGAAGATATAGGGAGGGGGCGCTTTTACTTTCATGCCCTTTCTCTTTCAGGTGTTACAGTGTCTACATGCCAAATTTTAAGAAAACCGGTTGATTAGTTAAGAAGATATAGGGAAGGGAGCTTTTACCCCTCCTGCTTCACGCCGTTAATAGTAAAAACTATAGGCCATAGTACTTTCCAGCTGTATAACTATTTGGCTGCGAAATTTCGAGAAGATATTGGGAGGGGGAGCTTTTACCCTTCTTGCCCTATTTCACATCCTATTCCCTATTTCCTTTCAGATGTTGCAGTGTCTGCATGCCAAATTTTAAGAAAACCTGCTCATTAGCTTAAAATATATAGGGAAGGGGAGCTTTTACCGCTATTGCCCTATTCCCTATTTCCTTTCAGATGTTACAGTGTCTGCATGCCAAATTTTAAGAACCCCGGTTGATAAGTTTAAAAGATTGGGGAGGGGTAGCTTTTACCTCAATTGTCCTATTTCACGCCCTAAATAATAATAATTTGAGACTATAGTTCTTTCCAGATGTTACACTATTTTCCTCCAAAATTTCAAGAAAATCGGTCAATTTGTTAAGCAGATATAGGATGGGGAAGCTTTTACTCCACTTGCCCTATTTCACGCCTCATTCCCTATTTTCTTTCAGATGTTACAGTGCCTGCATGCCAAATTTTAAGAAAATAGGATGATTAGCTTAGAAGATATAGGGAGGGAGAGCTTATGCCCTATTTTGCGCCCTCTAGCGATATAAAATATACTCTACGACCTATTCTCATGCCTAACAAAAACACACACAAAATTTCATAAAAATCAGTCAAGCCGTTTCGAAGGAGTTCAAAATGGAGGGCATTTTGTTGATATTTGTATGGGAATATATAGGAAAATCTAAATGCCATATCTCCGGAACCACTGGGCCGATTTCATGCAAACTTTACATAAACCAACAACATACAGACTATCCCCAACCCCAACGTTTCTGTTGAAATCGGTCTATCCGTTTTCGCAGTTAGTGGTGACATCAAAGTGTACACTTCTTTTTATATTTATAAGATATTTTCAGGGTCCTGAGTGAATGAGAATCTGTAAGATGAAAATGTTGGTACCTTTTTCAACTAGTACTTTTTAAATTTTCGTTATATTTAACCTAGAAACATAAAATTAAACATGCATGGTCCTGGATGAATAAAATAATCTGTAAGGGACACTGTTTGGTACATTAAATTCAACATGCAGTGCCCAGATCGATTGAGAAATTATAAAAGGAGACTTTTTGGAACTTTTCTTTGTTTTTCAATGGGTACTTTATGATTTTTTTATATTATTGAACTTACCAAATTAAATAAAACATTCACGAACTAAGTGGAAGATAATATATGGACCGGAGGTTGGTCCCTCGCCATATCGATACACTAAGATCTATCGTAAGATGGATTGCTGCTCACTCTTCAATAATGTGATTGGTGGTTAGAATACAAGCTCACCAAGGGCATTAAGCATCATCTGCAAGACCCCTTTGTGAAGTGATTCTTGGGTTCTACCGCTTCCGGTTCTCGACTAGACTTTAGATGGAACAAAGGCCATAAACCACAAAGTATAACGATTAAACCATAAACCAGACTAAATATCGAACACGAAACTAAACTATAAATCAGACCTTGGCAGACTTCATAGGTCAGACTTAAGATCAAACCAAATTTAAGACAACAAACGAGTACTAAGACATTTGAACTTGTTCCGAAAGGACTTTGAAATAAATTCCTTTAAAGCTTCTTTTTACTATTGAAATTAAAGAAGAAGCTATTAATTGTTGTTTTATTGTTAGTGTGAGCATGGTTGCATGTGTGTTGGTGTAAGTGTTCTAAAACATTAAACGCAATTTAAATGCAAGTATAAATGTATCTGCAGCAATAGTTGTTCCTGTGTGAGTATCTGGGAAATTATTAATAATGTTTACACATATAAAGAGATTTACACACTGACGTACATATTAATGTACCCAACAAACACAAAGTCAAACTTTTGATAAAAAAATAACCCTTTTTTAATAGTTTGATTTTAACATTTGAATTTTTTGTTTGTTTTCTGTTAGGACCAGCACTCAGGGGATGCATTGCATTGTGTTGGAACTAAGAAAATAGGTTGTGGGAAGGAGGATAGAGGGAGTACTGTTTGTGAATATTCGATTTGAACTTAATCATGTTGTAAGTGAGAGGGAAGGCTTCTGCAGGAAGGTTATTCCACATACAAACTGTCCGGGAAAAAAACGAATTCTCTCTGTAATGCGTTGTACGATTCACCTGCCAATCGACCACATAAGGATGGGCTCTTGAGGAAAAACGTGCATTACGAACAAACGTACGGGTTTCGGGAACTAGATCTCTAATTTCCTCAGAATACATCCCATTGTAGTAACGATAAAACAGGCAAATACAACCCACATTGCGACGGTGCTCAAGGGAGTCAATAGAATTGGATACCCTACTGTCACCAATGAAAACCTTCGCCCTCTCCTGCACGCGGTGGAGTAGCTCCAAAATAGACTTTGAAGCACCTGCCCACACATGAGAGTTGTATTCAATACGCGGTCGGATATAGGTGGTATAAATAGTAAGGAGATCAGATGGAGTGAAGTATATCTAACACCGTCTTAGAAAACCGAGGCATTTGAATGCTTCTTTCGACACCTTGAATATATGTTCTGTCCATCGGACATCACATTGTATCCTCATGCCCAGAACATCAAGAGATTCTGATTCCTCAATAATTATACCACCCATATATACAGATGAGGCACATTGATTTGTCGCGCGTTTTTGCGTCAGCACGCAACATTGGGATTTTCGGACATTAAAATCGACCCTATTCGCACGACCCCAATCCGAGATTATGTCAAGGTCTCGGCCAAGCGTATCATTCATATTCTGCCTCATAGCACTAATACGCTTGGTCTGCATTCGAATGAGCACGAGTGGCAACGGTTGCTGTCATCTGCAAAAGAGTAGATATGGTTGGAAGTTTGACAAAGGAGGTCATTTAGAAATAGAGTAGGAGAAAGAACGGAGCCTTGCGGCACCCCTGAATGAATCTTGAACTCGTTTGACGAAACCCCATCTATAACAACTCGTATAGTGCGATCTCTGAGAAAACTCGATATAAATCGAGAGAAATTATCACCGACACCAAATGCAGCAAGTTTTGACAAGAGTGCACCATGTCACCCTCTGTCAAACGTCTTCAAAATATATAAAGCAATTACCTTACTTTCGCCGAATTGGTGAATGGAACGGCACCATTTTTCCGATAACAGAGCTAGTAAGTCTCCAGTAGAGCGACCTCTACGAAAGCCATACTGGCGGTCGCTTAGAAGGTAGTTTGACTCTAAATATTTGACAATATGGTAATTTACCATACTCTCCATAACTTTGGAAAGTGTCGAACAAATTGCAATTGGGCGGTAATTTTCAGGGTTATTAGCCATTCCTTTTTTAAGAATTAACGTTTACAATTTAAATTACACAGAAACGGTTTGCTTGTGAAAAAATATAAAAAATTTTTTAACCGATAAATAAAATATAAAGGTGGGGTCCACACCACGCATTCAACGCGTTTATGCATCTGTCAAAAAAGAAGAATCAGTGAAAAATTGTATAGACTTCTTACATAGAAAACACGTAAAATGCATATAAGCACCGACACATGAAATAGGGTTACTTTTTACTTTTGCATGCGTCTTGTTAAAAAAGTGTTAAACGCATTAACGCGGATGATCGAGATCCTATGTGATCGTTGCAAGTCAGCAATTTTTGTTGCTGCAATTCTTGAGTTTATTGATGAGCGAGGTGAGAGGGGTACTCAGTTGCATGTACTCTGCAATTCTGGTTTGTTTTGTAATTCTCACATTTTTTAACTTGAAGTTGGCCGTATGTTTTTGTATTTATATATTAAATATAAAAAGGAGAAGAGGAAAGACAAGATAAAAAAACAAATACTGCAAACCTATAATTACATAATTACTAATGCAATTCCAAAGCAGGGGTCTAATCACCGCATACGATATCGAGCAAAATTTATCGAAATCTTTTATTTTAGTATAATGACACTCGATATCGAATAAAATGTATCGTAATTCGATATCAGCAACGAAAAACTTTACATTCCACGAGTTTTCATTCGATACATCAGTGTTTATCGTATGCAGAAAAATAAAATAGTTTACTAGATATCGAGTGCGGTGATTAGACTCTAAAAATTGCAAATCTGGACGATGACTATCCAGAGCCAAGACAATCAAGAAAGTTGGAGAAGAATTTTCGTCTTTAATTGTTTTTTTTTAATTCTCTTTAAAGCCTGAGTGTAAGCAGGTGTCGTCAAATATCTTATTTTTTACCTTAACCTTAAAGTCATTTGGTATATACAAGGAACACAAAAACAAAAGGAACAAATTGAAAATTGACGATTTCGGTAAAGGGTGTACTCTTTTTCATTCTCTGATCCCCTCTCTCAAAAAACTTAAGTCTTGACGAGTCAAACTTGATGTGTGTGAACCAGTACTAAATGAATTTCTCAATTTGAATATAATTTCATTTTTTTTGTTAAGAATGTTATGTTTGTCAAATTATTATCAAATCATTTTGAAACGTTTGTTGCTTGAAAAAGGATTTGAAATCAAAACTCTGTGTTTGTTGGGTACGGACAGACACACACGCACAAACACGTGCATAAATATATGAAACTAAATCAACAAAAGTAATTGTAGTGTGTGTTTGTGTGTATTTGAAAATAATGCTGCAGGATATAATGAGAATAATGTGGCTTTATTTAATCTCTTTCTCTATTTCTATCTGTCATCAGGACTGTTGTTAGGAAACGTATTTGAATACACACACATATACACAAACATAGATTTACATAAGTTTCTGTTTTTGAATTCTAGTTAAATTGTAACAAATTTCATGCAATTAAATTTATCTGACAAAGAATTTAATGTTTTATAATTATTGCAATTGTCAAAGAGTTTTTTTTTGTTGACTTTTTGATAAAATTTCCAAAAACAAACAAGAGAACAAGACAAATATTCAGGCTAATGAATGAGTGATTGAATGAAAGGATGTTGTAGTTTAATTAATTTTTTTTCTCCAAAAGTATGTTTTACAATTCTAAAATTTTATGGAAAATTTATACGAATGTATTTATTAACCCAACTGTTCCCAATTAAAGTTTCAGGACAGATTTCCAGGGGCTCTGTGAAGGTCTATTCAAAAAAATTTTCTTTTTGAAATTTAAAAACTTTTTTTGGAATTGTTAAAAATTTTAAAAGAAAAAGTGGCTTAAGCAATTGTGCGAATGCGTGTAAATCATATGTGGCAAACCATATTGAACTTAAGGAAATTTTTGTTGAGTTTTATGAAACTGTCATTTGCATAAGCAAAGTGCGAAACTGAACGCACTTTCCGTACGGAAAAAAATATTTTTTGATATTTTGCTTGTTTTTTAAAATGCTTTTGAGAGGCCTTTTGTCAATTTTTGACAGAAGCTGAAGCCAGCTTATAGTTGGGCCTTGTGTCATATAAAAAATATATATATGTACATTGATTTTGACTTTTGGGGTTTCGCAGAAAAGGAAAATTGTCTGCGAAGCAAAACACGGTGGGAAACTCTGAACTAAACTGCATTGACTTTTATGTGAAATTTATTTATGCTCGCACAATTTATGTCAGTTAGAAAGTGTTAGAATACATTGAATATAACTAATCAAGTGAATAAATCTTAAAGCAAAATTCCATTGAAAGCAAAAACAAATTCAAAAACATTTTATGATTTTATTGTTAATTCCTATAGAAATTTATATGAAATTTTTAAACGTCAAACCAAAGCGAACACCAAAAACACAACATTGTATTTTATTTGTTGCTTTCGTTGGTCGATATGTCAAAAACACAAGTAACTTTTGACATTCCTCTCTCTAATTAAAAAAAAAGTAGCACAGCTGTGCTTTCAATGCCACCTGAAAAATTTATTCTCCTTTTTTCAAACATTTCAAATATTGTGGCGTTAAAGATATTAAAACAAAATATGAATTTCTATAGAAAGCAACAACAAAACTATAAAATATTTTTGAATTTGGTTGTGCGTTGCGTTGTGTTTTACGGAATAAGGCCCTTAAGGCTCAGTTAGCCGGGAGTAACAGTAACAGCAGCCTTACCGTAAAAAAGTAAGACCAATCTTTTTCTTACAGATTGAGACGTTACATTTTACTGCTAACTGTAATCGTACTAATTGCTTAACATACAACAAAATAAAGCAGCTGATTTGTAACGTTACTGTTACTCCCGGCTAACTGAGCCTTTAATGTGTCCTAGTTATGCTAAAAACTTCTTTTCATATTGCAGGGTGCAAAAGAGTAAAGCAAAACTAGCAAATTTTCTTTAGCTTGATATCAACAAGAATAGTTGTTCATTTTAATTAAATTTTGTCATGGTTATGAAACAAAGTTAAAGTACCCAATTTTACATTATAAAGCAATTAAAACTGAACGAGACAAATAAAACTATTGCAACAAAATTTTCTGAAATTATAAAACATGTATAAACATGAATATATAAAAAAGTAGTAAACATTTCTATGTGACTTTTCTAATGTTTACAAATATATGTATTTGGGAAATTCTTTATTTTGTGTGTGGGAAAGAAAATGCAAATATAATTAGCAAAAAGAACTAAATAATTGTAAAATAAAATTTCAATAATTAACCAGATTTTCTGCAATATGAAATCAACTACAAAGGCAACATATTGTAATTGTAATAAAATAAAATTTGTTTGTACAATTATCTAAAAGAAAATAACAGTTTAGTCTGGATCTTCTGTCACTGACGAATTTAGATAGAGAGCCATTATGCGTAAAATGTGGCCATCCGTTCTGTATTATAGCGAACAGGGGGCTAATTCTGGCAGTCGTGATCGAATACTTTTTCGGCTCGAAAGCAATTTTATTTCGTATCCCTTCAGTCGATACTAAACGAATTAAAATTATTTTTTCAGTATTGTGAAAAATCAAATAAATACTTTGCAATACTGGAAAAATAATTTCGATTTCGATGAACTAGAAATAAAATTGCTCTCGAATCGAAAAATTATTCGGTCACGACAGCCATAATTGGCCCCCAGTACTTTTTTAATACACCTTTTAGGTTATCACCAGGGAAACTGCAAATATGAAAGAGCATAGTTTTACTTGTGCGATCAAGGGAGGCAGTAACAATTTTTTTACTTGTTTAAGAACAAAGCAATCATACTATATACATCAGTATGTGATCGTATCATCTCTGCACGTTTCGCAAAATGTCTGTGATACAGTGCCAACGGAGGTAGGCGATGATGATGCTAAAGATGACTTTTATAGTGAACATGAGGCTGTTATAGAAGCGATCCCTAGTGGCGTCATCAAAATCTTGCTCGGCGACTTTAATTCTATAGGCTGTGACAACAAAAACTTCCGGTCTATTATGGGGTCCGGTAGATATCAGAAATTATAATGGCGTTTATTTATAGGCGCTACCAAATTCATCCACCAAAATTTCCAGAAATATACCTAGGAATCACCTGATGGCTTTAAGCTTAACCAAATTGACCATTTAATGGTCAGCAAACGGTTCCTGAGCGGCCTATTAGACCATAAACTATTGGTTGGCACTTTTAAACTATGCCCAGCTTCAGTAAATTTGCAAAAGGGTCCGATTAAAGAGTAACGGAAGCCCGGAAGTAGCCGCACGTTACTGTTCGATCTTAGCTACTGCACAGATTGGTGCGGAATAACTTTACTAAATGTTATCAACAAAGTATTTGCTTTACTGCTATTACAAAGGATCATGCAAATTATAGAGACTTTATTACGCCGGGAGCAAGCTGGTTTTAGGCCTGGAGGATCATGCGCAGATTACATTAACATCATCCGCATCATAATCGAGCAGTCTAGAGAGTATAATAGTCACTTGTATATTCTATTTGTCGACTTTGAACCTGCCTTTGGCACCATAAACAGACCTGCCATATGGGCGGCCCTAAGGAGCCAAGGTATACCTGACAAGATTGTTGACCTAATCCGCGAGCTACATAATGGCGCTAAATCTAAAGTGAGGTTCGATGGAAATGAGAGGTGTTAGACAAGGTTGAGTTTTATCTCCCCACAGTATTCCTTGTCCTCCTAGATGGGGTAATGGAACAAACCAACATTGATGCTCCTCATGGTATACTATGAAATCTAAGCGAACGTCTAAACGGTATAGACTATGCGGATGATATATGCTTGTTTGCCCACCGATATGATGATATTGAACCAAAACTCATATGCCTTGATAAGAACGCAAGGAAAGTAAAACAAAACTCATGCGGATTGGCACCACCAACTCAACTCCTCGTTCACTGTATGGAGCCTTAATTAAGGAAGTTGACTCTTTTTGCCATCTGGGTAGTCGCATTTCGAAGGATGCTGGTTCTGGAACGGACATAACAGACCGCATTATCAAAGTCAGAGTCGCATTTCAATCGCTAACTTAAGTCTGGTGAGCGAACAACATTTATATACCCACAAAATTCAAATATTTAATTGCAGTATAAAATTATAAAATTCCAGCTGGCTGGATGTCCATTTAAACATTGTGCGCACAGTACAGGTCACAATTTTTGATATAATGTTATGAAATTAGGTACATTATTGCCAACAGAACGAATTCCATTAAACTTGATTAGATTCGGTCTATAATTCATTATAGTCTCCATACAATCTACTTTTCGGAATAGAGTCTTTATGCCCATAAACAATTTATCTTATTAGAGGTTGTTATAGAGATTTAATTCGAAGCAATAAAAAAACTTTTTAAAAATTTTTTTTTTGCAAACTTTAAGTCTATCCCCACCCCCTATTAATTTCAACGTGTAGCGAGTCACTGAGTGCTTTTAAGTTACACAACTGAAGAGCCACTTCATGAATTTTAATTTTGCGTGTCAAATCCTTTCAATGTTTTTTATGTGTTTTTCTCCGAAAAAAAAACGCATTAAAACAACACGAAACACAATAAAAACCAAAAAAAAAAAATATACACATTCTCCCCTCTCCAACGTGTATACCGCGATATTACCACCACCAAAGAAGCTAAAAAATGTTCGCATAACTTTCTACAGAAAAAAAACATGTTGCTTCATACTCTTTTTCATAAAAACAAAATAAAAATTAAGCTTTTTTTCTTAATCTTTAAGATATGAAATTTATAAGTCTCTAGTGTGTTAAACAATATACACATTCAATTACACGTACAACAACTCCCCTGCTTTCCTCCCCATCTTAACATTTATTAGTGCTGCTATTTTTAAACAGGCTGAAAGACGAACGGACGGACCAACAGACAATTACTCCCTGTCTTTAAAGCGTAAAAACAAGTAAACAAAAGTGTTTTATAAAAATATTTTAAAATAAAAATTCCCTTTTGGATTGTTTGAAGAAAATTCTATTATTTTCATATTTTAATCCTTAAAGATCAAAATTTGTTTTTATTTTACCGTTAAGAATGGATACGGAGTCGTGTCGAGTCACTGTCTTAACATTTTTAAAACAAAAGTGTCGCCTTCAAAAATTCTCCCATGTGTGCATAAAAGTGTGTATCAGTTTTTTTTATTAAACCATTTGAGTTTAGTTTTATTATTTTATAAAACTTTTGTTTGTTTTTATCTTTGGAAAAAGTTCATTTATGCGATAACTAAAGTCTGATGTTTTTTTTTAGTAGAATAAATGCTTTTAATTTCTTCTTAAAACATTTTACTAATCTTGTCACAGGAGCGGGATTATGAGTACTTGAATTCTTTTAATTAATTTTTAAAAGTTTTGAAAGCTTGTGAAAGGTTGGCAACTGAAACGAATTTCGGTAGCGGTACTCATATCGGTATTTAATTTAAAACGGTATTTAAAAAGTTTCGGTATTATTATTGATATCGGTTGCCAACTTTGAGATTGTGATCCTTTTTCTATAAAAATCGGTGTTTCCCAGCTGGGTAATAGGTAGCGAGGTTGCCTGCAAGTGCTAGTGTTACAGGTTCTATTCGATTTGTCGGTAAATTAAACTAGAATAGAATTACTAGAGTTTGCTAAAAACCGTAAAAATGTAAAACCGCGGTTTCGGTATTAAAATTATTAAAACCGGTCGGTTTCGGTTCGGTTTTCGGTTTTGAAAATATCAAGGTTAAACTACATACATACATATATATTTTTTTAGTATGTAATACAATTTTTTTATTTGTTTAAATTCAGGTACCTTAATTAACCCTTAACTGGGTCTGGCCAGGCATTTTTTTGATTTTTTCCAAGTTTTCTTCATGTAATTTCTTAAAGCATTAATATATTGTTAAAGGAAAAGTTAAAAGTACCTGGTAGCCCTGCACAAAGTTCTCTTTCAGTTGAGAAGAAAATTAAAAAAGAAATCATAAATGACTCATTAGGAAGAGCCGCGGCTATGGTGCCATTTTTAACCGACAAAAGTACCTTTTATGATCAGAAAATGTGCGCATATTCTGGGGGTATGGCTCATTAGATCGTATAATAAAGATAATCGCTAAGCTTTCACTACATTTCTTCTATGATCTTTTGCACAATTGAAGCACAGCCGCGAATAACGTTTTAAGTTACAAAATAATAATTTTTCAGGGGAGCAAAAAAACGTTGTTTGACAAGCAGCATTATTTGTTTTAAAAAAATTTTTTTTCTATTATTTAAAACAGTGTTAATAAAAACTTTAATGCAAAAGGCTTTTAAAACATTATTCCGCACTGCAAAACCATTTCTGTTTCATCATTATGTTAGTAGCTTGCAATGCTCTTCCACTGGCTGACACTTTGTACGCCATTTTGAAGGCGTTAAGGTGCATAGTTTTGGTTGATTTGATGTTTAAACTGTGTAAGAGAGTAAAGTCAACGTTTATCTGCAAAAAAACAGTTTTTGCAAAATGTGGCGTTTACAACGTTTTTCGCGGCTGTGCTTCAATTGACAGTGTAACCCGCACAATCGTACGCTGTTAAAATCTGTCCAAAATATTAAGGGTATTCACGTCCCAAGTTGCACTGTTGCAAAAAAGCAAAAGTGCAAAAATATAACAACAACCACACAGACAATTAGTTGTGCGTAAATAATTGTCTTTTTGGTTGTTGTGTTTTTGAACTTTTGCTTTTTTGCAAGAGTGCAACTTGTGACGTGAATATCTTTATTATTACCAATGTGTTCTTTTATATTTTTGTGTACACTTTTAAATTTAGCTCGCAAAAAATGGTTTTGGAATTCTACCCTTCACTGTTTTAAATTCAGCACTTTAATTTTCATTTAAACGATTTCGCTTAAATTTCCAATTGTTTTTAATATCCATAATCTGTGTTTGCTTAAAGGAAAGTACATATTTAAAGTATTTGGCATAAACTCTAATAAAGCTTTCTTTTAATTGCAATGGAAAAACAAAAACTTTAAAGAATTTTGTGCAGTCGTTTGTGACTCTGATAAAAAAGTTCGTTTCACTTTTAAAACTGTCTTTATTGAGATGGAGGAGATGTTTATTTCAAGGTTTTCAACAAAAAAAAAAAAAAAAATTTATATTTTTCTTCTAATACTACAACTTCTTTTTTCTAAGAGTAGTTAAGCATAAAAAAAATAAAATTAAAGGAAACTTTGTCTTTTGTGTTCGTTTTGAATTTTTGTCGCAGACAATTTGGAGTGATAGAAAACGTGATGTTGTTGTTGATTTTTCCATGCAAATTGCTCGAGCAGCGACTCTTAATGCCAGTATTTTTGCATGAAATAGAGAAAATATTTTTTTTTTTAAATTATTGTTTGGAGTTGTTTTTTTTTATTATTTTCTTCTTTTATTTACTGCGCCCAAGGATTCAAAGATGTACTTGTAAACACTTTGAAAATAAAATCAACAAAATCCTTAAGTTTTATCTGCTTTTTTACTTTTGTCTTGGTGTGTGTGTTTGTGCCTCAGAATAATGCAAGTTTGTTTGAAATTTTTGCTGTACAAACACGTACCACATTTAATTTAATTTCATTTTAAAGCTTTAAAAATATATTGAAACAAAAATTCCTTTGTAAAATCTAGCAGGGTTGGCTAATATATTTTTTTGTCAAAGTTATTTTTAGGAATACAAAATTTATCATTAATAAGATTTCCGTATGACGTGCTAAGTTCCCATTTTTTCATATTTGATAAATACACTGAGATCTTTTGTTGAGAGAAAGCCAGCTTCTTATGCGCATTTCACTGGTTACTCTGGAAACCTTTTCCAAAGATTTTCGATTTTTTTGTAATTGTAGAAATTTTGTCCTATATTGTGCAATAAGTCGCACAATGGTTTCATTCATTCAATAAAAAGGTGAACATAACCTATAGGACTAACATAAACAGCATTGTACAGTGTTGTTAACACATTTCACTTTCTTTTCGTTGGGCAATAAAAATCAAAAGGCTTTTGACTGTTGCCAGTATATTGTGCCACCTTCGAATATCATATACACATGGGCGATATAATTGTATAATACGTAAAATTTAACAATTTTATTGCAAGTGTATGCGCCGCTTTAAGCAAAATTGTACCAAAGTACTTTTTATAATATTTTCTAGCATTAATGACGTTTTTTAAGATCTATAAACTTTATTTATCGCTGAAATCTACAACGTGAAAACTTTGGATGGCTTAGGATTTTTTCGATATTCACAGCCTGCCCCACGATGTCGATCGACAACTTAAGCGAGCGACAACAAGGCCTTATTAACGTGCTCAAAAGCGCCTCTAACTAACTATCGGCTTGTGGTCGTCGGGTTTTACGTTTCTAATGTAATTTCTTTATTCATTGTCGAAAAACTATATTTCCACATCAACTTTTCCACAAATTAAAATCCGGTTTGAAAATTAAGACCGGCAAAACATGAGAAACAGATCAACTGTTACCACCTATTCGTAGTTTACAAGGCCGCTTTTGACAGGCCGATACGTGTATGTCAGAATTCGGCATGCCTGCAAAGCCAAAAAGATTTTGAAACATGACTTTAACTGATACAAAGTCATCAGTAACATTTTGAAAGGATCTATCCGAGTCATTCACTACCCAAGCTTCTGTCATGCGATCTCTTCGATATTTTGTTGAAGAAGTTCGTACGGAACGCGGCAGTGAATAGAAACTGCAAAATATTCACCAAAAGCCTCATGATGCTCCCTCACACCGATGATATCGAAATCATGGGACGAACGTTGCGAGATGTAACTGCTGCCTTTGCAAATAAAGTTAAAGAATCAGCAAACATAGGTTTGGCAGTAAATGAAGACACAACTAATTTGATAGTTTCAACGAATATAGAAACCACGAGATTCGGAAAATCTGTGAACGCTGGTAGCATTAACTTCGAAATAGTAGATGAATTTTTATGCCTTGGTACCGCCTATATAAAACTAATGACTTCAGATTAGATATTAAGCGAAGAATTATACTTGCTAATAAATGCTAATTTGGTCTTAGAAGGCAATTTATGAACAGAACCCTCTTTGGGCAGGCGCAGCCTACCTATTTAAGACACATGGGTACTTGTTCAATGGGATGAATTGGTTCTTGGAGTGTTCGATAGATATATGGGCCAATTTGCGTAGACGAAGAATATCGATTTAGTAAGAGCGATGGTAAGTAGAACTTTTACATTTATCCCCTGCAAGCCTACTGTGTTTCAACCCTTATTTTTTATTGGTTACATAAATAACGGTAAAAAGTCCCGTTTAACTAAAATTTATTCTCCCTTAACTCAAAATTTTCATTTTTCGGATTTATATGTCTAAACCATGCACAATACACTTGTTTAACTATAAATAAAAACATCTGTGTATTTTGTTGTTGTTAACTGTTTTTAAAAAATGGTTATGTATTTCTTTATGTTTCAATTGGTACAAAGTTGCATATCATAAAAGTGGCGTATTTTTAGGTGTGTCGCATATATAATGGTAGTAGATCCCTACTGGTAACTGCTAAATAGTCTTAATTCAAATTGTGACACTTTTGATAAAATAAATCTTTGTTGGAGTTTATATTAATTAGAGTTGTGTCAGTTTAGAATTTGGCAAGTGTCAAAACTTAAAAAGAATTCAGCCAAGGTGACATAACTCAAAATAATTCGGTAACTTGTGCAAAAAATACATCATCACACAACTAAAAATTGTTCATTATCTAGTGTATAAATATCTAAAAAAAACTTTTTAGATCATAATCTGTATGGAATTTCTACTAAATGGACCAAAGATTTGTTTTTAACTATTTTTTTTTAGGTCAAAAAAAGTTTTTTCGATTTCTGAAAAATTAAGTTTCTTGAGTTGATTCACTTTTGAACTAGGTGTGCGATATATTCAAGAACTAAAAGGGGAAAATTTAAAACCGTACCTAATTCGTCATCGGAATACCAGTTGCACTTTAGAGATCAGATTTGTATTTAAAATTTTATAATTTTACCAACCCTGAAACGTTCATTAGGGTCATGCTAAAAAAAAAATTTTTATGATCTAAACCTGTGTTCGAAAATAAACAGTACATTATTTACCGTTCGGTTCACACACAAGAACGATATCTATTTTTGTAAGTGATTGTGTAGACGGACGCAACCTTTAATAACGTTCGTATCTATGTTCAAGAAAGAGCCGAACGTTATATAGTGTTCTGTTCTTCGTTAAAAAACTGAACAATTGTAGTGATACTGTAGACAAACATTATATTTTAATGTTCTATAATGTTTCTTTTTTTACATCGATAAAGAAATGAACAAACAAAAATTTTGTAGCAACGGCAGCGGCACGAACCGCTTGTGTGTGTATTGTGTATATGTTTTGTTAGTGTAAAATTATTTTGCTGACTTATTGTTTTTTTTTCGTATGTGTATTTTGTTTTTGTAAAAAATGTTTGGTTTTTCTTAACCAGCCAAAAGCGACGAAGATTAATGAGCCGTACCGAACACAATGAAGTTTGTAAGTAAGTGTTCTCATCTTTTATTGAGTTGAATAAAAACAGTATTATTTTTGTGTTCGAAAGGTGACAAACAGAGAAACGTTATTTTTTTTAAGGATTTCTACGCAAACACTATTAGAGGTGTGTTTTCCACAAATCTACCGAACACTGATCTAAACTGGTTGTCATTTATTCTGCCTGTTTTGCTGAATCGCGGAAAAAGCGTTCAACAACACGTGCAAATGTTAAAATTATAACAAGTTTTTAGCAAAAAACCATCTTTAGCGATGAGACCCACACAGAAAAAAATTTTGCCCCAGTAACGCTTCAATCAAAAATAAAATCAGTTTTAATTAAAAATTTAATCAAGTGAATTAAACGTTTAATTAAGAGAATTAAACGTTTAATCAAGTGTATTAAACGTTTAATTGACAACATTAATTTGCACCAGTATACAAATTAATATTATCAATTTAACTTTTAATTCACTTGATTAAACGTTTAATTCACTTGATTAAACGTTTAATTCACTTGATTTAACGTTTAATTCACTTGATTAAATTTTTAATTAAAACTGATTTTATTTTTGATTAATGCGTTTACTGGGGCAAAATTTTTTCTGTGCATAACAACCAACAGCAAACGCTATAGGTTGGTGATTACCAATTCATGTCATGAGGAGATGTTGAGAACTGGGTACTGAGATCACCTTTAGACATTTTTTTTGTTGGGTTTACAAACTACAGCAGCCCTTACAGCCACCATAACCTATGCCATTAGTCAACAGTCATACTGATTTATACGCCAGAGTTATACAAAATTGGAATTCGCGGTACCCAGCGAAGTCAAGACGGACATTTTCACAATGTAATCTTCCATACATAATGGCACCGATTGGCCTTTCAAACGATGATATCTCACACATAGTTGGTTTTATTTGAATTTAAAGAAAGGAATCGCTTAATAAATAAATACACTTTGCCTAAAAAAAAGTTTTGTTTTTTCGGATTTCAATAATGTACATCCGTATTTACTTAAAGAAGAGCAATCTATTAAATTTTGTCTTAAAGCCTTTCGCATTCCGTTGAGTATATGAATCCTTGATAAGTTATTTTATTAAAAAAAAAAAAAAAATACATAAAGAAAAAAGCTAAATTTAAGAAATTTTAAATCGATTGTTGCGTATGCCAAACCATCTCATATGCATACACATTCTTATCTCCACTTCATCAAAAAAAAAAAAAAAAAAAAAATACCTCAAACGTAAAATGATGCCAGTGCGAGTGCGAATGTATTGATTTTTGCCCAACGAGATGAACATAATTCGAATATGAGCTTAGAGTTGCCAATTTAAAGGGCATTTTTAAGGTTTTTATAAAATAAATTTTCATATTAATTCGAATGTGTGTGTATTCTAAGTCAAATTAAAATTTTTTTCTTTTAAAAACTTGTATACTTTAAAAGTCTTATTCCTTCAATATTTTCCAGGAATATTTTATATGCACTATCAGAATTTTTGTTTGTATGTATATTTCTGTTACATTCGAATTAATATGAAAATTTATATAATAAATTTTACTTACCATGAGAAGTAAATTCCCAGATTCTGTTTTTATAAAATCTTATAAAGCAAATTCTGAAGATATTAGACCTGGGACCTGATTCTGGCAGTCGTGATCAAGTACTTTTTCGATTCGAAAGCAATTTAATACCTAATTATTTCAGTCAATTTTGAACGAGTCGGAATTATTTATTCAGTGTTGTAAAGTATTAATTTGAGTTTCACAATACTGAAAAAATAATTTCGATTCGTTCAGTAACGACTAAACGTATTAGAAATAAAATTGCTTTCGAATCGAGAAAGTACTGGATCAAAACTGCCAGAATAAGGCCCCTGAATATACACTAGGCTTTAACCTAGAAAGCATAGTTGAGCAGATCATGGACTATAACATAAACTTGATAGTCGATAACACTAAACAGAGACTAGATTATAGAGCCTACTGGCTGACCCGACAGACGTTGTTCTGTCCAAATAAGGAAAAATGTTTGCGTTCGATTATTAAAATCCGTTAAAAAGATACGAACATTTAAAAGAAAAATTAGTCAAATCGATGAAGACGTTTTGATTTTAGGTAAATCGAAAAAAGTGGCCGGGGCAAAATTTTCTTTCCGTAAAAACCTAAGTTGGACCAAGGCGATAATTTTAAAGAAAAAATCGTCCAAATCAGTCAAGCCGTTCTCAAGTTATGCGCTAAATGGAAAAAGTGGGCGTAAAAGTAGGCGTGGTACATGGATTAAAACGAAGATTTAAAAGAAAAATTAGTCAAATTGATGGAGCCGTTTTTTGATTTTAGGTAAATCGATAAAAGTAGGCGGGGCAAAATTTTATTTCCGTAAAAACCTTAGTTGGACCAAGGCAACCATTTTAAAGAAAAAATCGTCCAAATCGGTCAAGCCGTTTTCAAGTTATGCGCTTAATAGAAAAAGTGGGCGTAAAAGTAGGCGTGGTAAATTTTTATTTCGATGAAAACTTAAAATGGATTAATACGAACATTTGAAAGAAAAATCTGTCAAATCGATGGAGCCGTTTTCTGATTTTAGGTAATTCGAAAAAAGTGGGCGTAAAAGTGGGCGGGGCAAACATTTTTTTTCGTATAAATCTAAGTTGGACCATGGCGATAATTTTAAAGAAAAAATCGTCCAAATTATATAGATGTTATTGGTAGTGCAATATGAAAATTGGATTTTGTCACGCCCCTCCGCACGCAGACCGAAAATCAAATATCAGACTTCACAGTGTCACCCGCCTGAATATTCTGAAGATTCCCTGAAAATTTCATCAAAATCGGCCCAGCTGTTTTGGAATTCATTCGTTAGATACACACATCCTGTTTTATATATATAGATTAAAGGACAAACCTTAGACTGGGCAATGGCCAGTAGGGACTCATCCGAGGGTCTGGAATGCAATGTATATTGCAGAAGGTGCCATAAAGAGGAGCAGGATAAAACCCTGTTAAATTTTGTATGTAAGTGTCCGTAATTCAGGACATTAGGAAAGGATACCTGGGAAAATCGGTGTTTACCTGTTTGGATGATCTATGTTAGATAAAACTATAGTTGCTTCTTCGCTTTATTAGCTAAATTAAATGGTTGAATACTGCAATGATGCCTTTGAAGTGAAACTGCTCTCTAGAATAGTCACATAATGCTGGGTCTCACAAAGGAACCACTGAAAGACCCAAGTCAGCTTTCTTCTAAATGGCTGCCCAAGGAACCTAACCTATAAAGCTCTGGTCTTTTTTTATAAAGGCTGAAGGTGTGTCTACTTTACTTTTTCTCGATAAATGAAGCTTAAATTAAATTTGAATTGTTTTTGTTATAAATCAAGCCCCTACGGCAAAAAAAAAACTTAAGCGACAAAAACACAATTTTACAGGAGAAGGTTTTCTTTATTTCATTTCATTAAAATTTTTTATGAAGGTTGTTGCTTAAGCTATAATGGTTTTTGGTGTACATCGTAACGGTAACTTGTGTGACCATGACATTTTAGGAGATTCATTTATAAAAAAACGAAAATTTAAAATTATGTCGCCTAAGCTGTTTTTGCGGTAAGGGCTCCATAGGTATAATAAATTATGAAAAAAGTAATTTCAAAAATTAAATGGATCGCCAAAAGTGAATATAGGAATTCATTTAATTTTCAAACTGTGAGGAGTTTTTTCCTCTTAAAACAATAAGCTTGGATGTTATTTTAAGCACTTGGCAACTCTGTTACCTTTATTACCACGACGATGACGTTAAAATTCAAAATTTCGTTCGAAGGTACGTACCTACTTATAATTCAATGTAAAATTATGTTTGTATTTCTAAACTTCCTTCCCTCTCCCTCTCTTTCTCTCTACTTTAGCCAACTTCAAGGTATTTCTTTTCATGATTTATGCCCTCGACTGGCAGACAAATAATATTGAACAGTCAAAGCGAGTGCAAAATATTGCTACGAACATATTTGTAGTTAAATTCAAACAATATCTGCTTTTCTGCAAATGTATGCCAATCCATTGGAGTCTTGCCTTTTGTTCTTATTTGGGTCTTTAGTGCAGGAAAAACTCGAGGAAGTTGAAGGAGAGGAAACAAAGGAACAAAATCAACCTCAATCAGGCAATAAACAAAACACGAAAAAAATGCCCTAAAGCAACAATATCGAACGATGAAGGCATTTTTAAGCACACAAAAAAAACGCGATCTGGCACACTGTTTTTATATTGACTTAAATAGATGGAGGAACGTGTGTGTGTGTGGTGTGTTAACATAATTGATGATGATGATGAAGACGACGATGTTCACGAATAGGGAACAATGAAATACAGGACAAATAAAAAATCGGTTTTTAAAAGGTACACAAATCTGTTTCCAAAGGGCTACAACTATGAAAGAAATAAACTTAAGAAGAGCCAATTATGAAATATTGAATGCAAATAATTGAAGTTGTTTGTATTGGGGCTCCTTAAAGGTAGAACTAAAAAAAGTAGTAAAAAACTTGGCTCGCTTTAAGAATTAAGGATGTATATCTACAATAAATGTTTTTTTTTTTTAAGTTTAGCACAAATCCTTGAGTTGAATTGAAACTAAGTTTTATATCTTGAATTGCTATGTATAGCAAATATTATCATATATTAAGAATCATAAATCAAATAATATTAAAACTACAAAAATTCTTATTTAAAAGTTTTTAGCAGAAAAATCTCTAGGAACACTTAAAGAAGTGACACAACTTTAAGTTTAAATAAAGGAAAAACAAATTTAATATAAACTAAACTGGCTTCTGTGGATAGATATTTTGTTGCCATTACACCCATATCTAAAGAAGAGCGGAAAGCGGAACGTTTTTTTCCACTTAGCTTTTACGTGGTTATGCCATGCCTAAACAAGAGCGTTAACGCTGTATTACGAACAGTAGTGTTAACTTTCTTGTTTGATAAAGCCCACCTACTAGAAATAAAAAAAGACCTTAAAATTCAATTACCACCGTTTATTAACAATAGCGGCCAACTTCACTTTTAAGCGCCCTGTCAAAATCGAATTTTCCAATTGCAAGCTGTCGCCGCGGCGCTATTTCGGTATGCTACATCAAAATTGTTTGGGCACAAATATTTTTGACATGGCTGTTACTGTTTAAATATGATTTGAGTCATTTGGCAGGCACGACTTGCACGTACATAGCGCAATCTGTAACTCCAATTAAATAGACTAGTGACTTTACATAATCCCAAATGAAATAATCCAATGGGTTTAAATAACATGATATTTGTGGCCATTTAACAGGACTATTACGTGAAATTATTCGTTAATCAAAAGTTTTTTTGAGTGATATAATTGTAGCGTGCACCGTGTGCCGTGTGACGCCTTCTTTTTGGAAGCACAAGTCAACAAGAATAAAACCAACTGGTTGAGGTACGAAAAAACTTGTAATAATTTCTCTATACCGATTATCCTCCCCTCCTTTTTCTTTTGACAAAGAGATACTTTCTGGGAGTATGTGGTGGTTGTGGTTTACACCAAAAGTCGCAGAAAGGATTGTCCTGAAAATCCCACTAAAGGGCTAAATTTTCACCACTTGTGGGAGAGTTCGGCCTGAGGAAGGATTATCCCACTCCCCGTTAATTGGTCCAAAGACCCTCTGCTACCCAAAGGAAACTAAGTAGGTGTTTAACCGGTGTTGCACCGACTCGGTACGCGCCTAGTGTGTCGTGCCCTAAGTGTCTCCTTCTGGCCCAGCGCTGGGCAGTCGTATAGTATATGCCCTGTGGACTCGTCCCCGTCAAAACACAGTCTACATTCCTGGTCCTCTGCCAGGCCCATCCGTAACAAATGGTACTAGTCCGTGTGGTGAGTTCTCGTCTATCCAGACCATTCCTCCCTATTGTCCTCCCGGGAAAGATCAGTTCTTTTGCCTGACGCATTCCCGGGGACGATACCCAGCATCTGCTATGCTCCCTTAAAGCCCAATCCCAGGGACAGGACAGGTACTCATATAAATATTTTCCCACATGCCGTTGACAAAAACTCTCTGCCCATCATCGTTGTCAAAGACACATAGACCAGTGACTCAGCCGTCCCAAAAAGCAGAGAAAACAGTAGGTTTTTCTGGAAGCAATGGTGTTTCGAAAGTGGTTTGAGGAGTATCATTGCTTTAAATGCAACAATTATACATGTACTAGAATAACTTTTTTACCAAAAGTGTCCGCTATAACTCAACAAAATTTGCAAATAAAATTGAATCGAATTAATAATAGAGTTTTAAAATAAATTTAAACTATTTGCAAACGTCTGATAATAACGATGAATTGCCAAAGCAAACTAATCCAAAAAAACGGAAACTTTCAAATCGGCTGCTGCAGAAGGCAGTGCTACTAAATTTTAAGTCCTATCCCTTGAAAAAAAACACCCGATGTTAAACATATTGATATCAAAAGAACTTACCCAACTTAATTACAAACTAAAAGACTCATTGGGGCAAAAGGGAAATTATTACCTGAAAATAGAAGAAAACAAAAAGGAAATTATTACTTAAATAGCAAATTAAAGTAAATTTAAAATCAAAAGTTATTATTGTCTTGACTACTTTTCCTGAGTGTACAATTTTTTTTTTTTTTGCTAAAAGGTGGAATAAATTATCTCCCTCCCAGCTTCACAGGCAAAAATGATGAACATTAAAATGTTTAAAGACGTTGCTGTTGGAAACCCACTACACTTGTTTCCATGATCTGTAATAATGATGCTGGTGCACAGGCTGGATAAAGATAAAGACGACACAAACTGTTTAAAATCGAGGTGAAATAACGAAAGACTCTTTTTCAAACAGAAAACACGTACAGACTCGTAAATTATTGTGAGGGTGTAGACAGAAAACACCAGGCGCAATCAAAAAAGACGACAAAAGAAAAAAAAAAAACTTTGCAAAAGAAAAGAAGAAACCAGCAAGCGTAAAAAGAAAGGATGCATACGAATGGAATCCAAATGACTGCGAATATGGAACAGACACATTTACAAGGGCTATGAAACTAAGCAGGGAGTTAAGTTTATGGGAAAATAGTTTGTGGATAGGCAGGTGGTGCGAAAAGTACTAATTTTTGAAAATGTAGAACTTTAAAAAAATTTTCAAATGGTACCATTTGCATAAGGTATTTGAAAGTTACATATATTTTTAGTACATTTCAGAAAAGTCATATGTTAGTACTTTTGTATAAGATAACTATTTTAGTACTTTTTATATAGTACTATTATGTACTTTTTTATAATGTGTAGTACTGTTTAAATAATTTGAGAAATTTTTTTTCAAATAGTACCATTTTAGTAATTTCTTAAAATAGTACTATTTTAGTACTTTTTTAAAATAGTACTACATATTTAAGAACTTTTTTAAAGTAGTACTTTTGTAATACTTTTTTAAAATGGTGCAATTGTAGTACTTTTTTCAAAATGCACTATTTAAGTAGTTTTTTAAAATAGTACTATTCTAGAACTTTTTCAAAATAGTACTATTTAATAATTTTTTTAAATATGTAGTTATATTTGAGTACTTTTCAAAATTGTACTATTTTCGTACTTTTCAAAAAAGTACTATTTTCGTACTTTTTAAAGTAGTACTATTTTTGTACTTTTCAAGATAGTATATCTTAATTTTTTTTCAAAATTTAACAACTTAGTACTTTTTCAAAAAGTGCAATTTTAGTATTTTTTCAGAATGCACCCCTATCGGCTATAAAATTTCCCTTGATATTTGTTCCCTTTCACTAAAAAAGTGATCAGGATGTGGAAAGTAAAAAACTGAATAGTTTTTATTCACGATAGCCGTGAATAAATTAGTACTTTATCAAAAAATATTACTTTAGTACTTTTTTAAAAATTTTACTATTTAAGTACTTTTTAAAGAAAATTTATATTTGAGTACATTTTTATAAATACTTGTATTTTAGTATTCAAAACAATGTAGTATATAAGTACTTTTTTTAGTACATTGTAACATAGTGTTATTTAAGTACTTTTTTAAAAAGTACTATTTCAGTTTTTTTTTTGTTTTTTAGTGAAATGCATTTTCAAAAAAGCCTTACACAATAAGGCCGAATATTTTATTAAATTTTCCAAACATTCTATTTTAAAGTTTTTTTCATTTCTCATACCCCCCTCGTTTACATGCAAGATGCATTTCTACTCCTTTTAAATAGCCAAGTGTAATATGAATTGGTTGGATAAAGTGCACTCCTATGGAGTTCTTCTTGCTGAGTTTATTGAACACAATAAACCAACAAATAAACTATAGAAACAAAAATCGAGCCCAGGCGATTGGCAGGGTTGGCAAAAAATATGCGTTTTCGTGTGTGCATGTTTAATATCTTTTTTTCTTCTTTTTTTCTGCTTGAAACTGCAAAAAAAACCACACTTCAGTGATCATTAAACGAAGCATGAAAACATTTGCAAGAACAAGAACTACAAGAAAAACTAGAGCTAAAACATAATTTAAAAGCCTCAAGGCATCTGCCTATTCTCGTCCCTTTTCCCCATATGCATGCATTTAAAGTGCTTAAACACGCATTAAATAATTTTGAATTGAATTGAACCATTAAGGGAGAAAAATGCATTTGTAGAATGTGAAAATATTTATATATAAAATTTATTTTTTAGCATTAATTAGAATGAAATTTAAGAATATATAAGTTAAGTACTTGTACAATTGTATTCAACTAAGTCTGGGTTCATACTATGAAAGTTTTCTTTTAGAAATGCTGAGTTTATTGTTGAGAGCGGAAGAGAATATGCCACTTTCCTCCCCCTTCTCTCCAACAATGATTTAAATCTGTTAGCAACTTTTGATTTTATTCACAAAAGTCACAAAATTTTAATAAATTTAAGAATTTCATAAAACGCAATATTTGTATGGGAGCGCCCCTAAGAAGTAGAGATAAGGGGCAAGTATGTCTCGAGATAATGTTAAGAATATAATAAAATACATTTTGTCTTATTAGGGGCGACTCCTGGGCATTTGTTTATAATATATTTATAAATTAAATTTTTCGACTTTAATGAATAAAATCAAAAGTTGCTTACAGATTTCAATTATTCATGGCTTGCTTTGTTTGCAATTTCGTTTTTTATACTTCTAGAAAAAGCTTTTATGAATTTAAAAAAAAAAACAAAAATTTCGAAATTTTAATAAAAAATTATTTTTTTCCAAAAAAAAAATATTGTTTCTAAAACGACTCTTCTTAAAGAAAATTTTATCGCGGAATTTCGGTTTTTTTAGTTTCTTCAATAAGCTAAAGCGTTTTTGAGTTTTGCGAACATATGTTGTGCAACTCCGCCATTTTCGAATTTTTGTATAAGGACCACCCTAATGATTAAAGATAGAGACTAGGTATGTTCTGAAAAATTGCTCGGGTGGCAAAAATATTGGAGGTCCGTCATATATATGACTCCTCTAGGACCACTCTGGGGCTAGTTAGGGCGGTGGCGCGTAATTTTATAAAAAACAATATTTAATATGGGAGCCCCCTTAAGGAGCACAGGTAGGGGGTGAGTATGTAAATAAAAAATGTAGGGGGGGAAAATATAAGTGGGAGCCAGTCATACATTTAAACACTCTAGGAGCGACTCAGGGACAGTTGTGAAAATTTTTTTGGCTTTTGTATCGTTTTCCCCTAACTTTGACCCCAATGAGGAGCCATTTACCCCCATCCCACTCCCCTAATTTTTTGGCTCAAGCGTTTTTTTTACAAACTTGACAAATTCGGGGGTTCTTGCGTATCGAAATCTTGCTACTAAGGATTTCCATATAACACTAATCCACCCTTAATGTACATGTGTGTATATGCTTGGTTGCAAGCACAAAGTATACAGAGATGAAAAAAGTGACGTATGAAAAATGCATAAATCATTTGCGAGGGCAGCTTTCGAAGAAAGAGAAAGAAAACGTTTTTTTTAAGTGAAGTGACATTGCGTAAAAACAGGCCGCTACTATCTACACAAATTGCATTATCAAAACAAAAAACGCAAAAAGGGCAGCTTTCGAAGAAAAAGACAGAAAAAACACAATATTTTCTGTCTCGTGACGTCTCTGTATACTCTGTGGTTGCAAGTCAGAGAACTGCAAAATCCACTATTTTTGTTGATTGACTTATACGCTATAGTTTACATTAACTCTATGCATGCAAAACAAAGTTCAACGTTGGTAATTTTGACATCGTTTTGTAAACATTTGATTTGTGCATGTGTGAGTTTTTTATTGAAAGGGCTTTGTTCGCATTTATTGTTGCGCACGCTGTAACACAATTCCCAAAGTCAAACGGCATTTATTCTTTTGCTTTCTTGTCTTCGTTTTTTAACGAAATGTGTTCGTTTTTAAACGACTTCAAAACTAATCCATTTGAGTAGGTATACCATGGAGTAGTTTTAATACTACTCCTTTGTAATCTAAGCCTGGGTTATATGGTCCTGCCCTAGGACATCATAATGTTAAATAGACCATGTTTTTTGCATAAATTTGGGTTACTTTTGGACTAGTCCCAGTCCCTTGTGGGCTAAATTTTAAACGCGTGTTTGGACTAGCCCTATTATTTGCGGGGTATTTTTTTAAAAGCGCAACAAGCAACATTAACAACAAAAACAACAATACATTGACAGGGGGTTTTTCCCCCCAAATACATAAGACTTGCGTAATAGTGTATCCTTTATCAGATGCATTTTGTTGTTAATTTTCAAGTAAATTAAAAATGATTTTTTTAGCACTTTTATGCTAAGAATTAAGAAAAATGTTTATGGTGTGCAATCTACGCAAAAAAAATTTAAAATCATATGTGTTTGATCAATCTTGGTGAATGATAAGATACTCAAAAGTGTACGACGAAATATGTCCCGGTATTTTTATATAAGATTTGAGGAAATTTTATTTTATTACTAGCTGGCCCGGCAAACGTTGTTTTGCCACATAACTTATTTCTTTCAGATGTTAGAGTGTCTGCTAACCAAGTTTTAAGAAAAAATTATAGGCTATAGTTCTTTCCAGATGTTACACTAGTTGCCTACCCAATTTCAAGAAAATTAATTGATAAGTTAAGAAGATATAAGGAGGCAGAGCTTTTACCCCTCTTGCCCTTTTTAATGCCCTGTCCTCTTTCCGATGTTACAGTGTATGCATGCCAAACTTTAAGAAAACCGGTTGATTAGTTAAGAAGATAGAGGGAGGGAGAGCTTTTACCGCTCTTGCTCTATTTCACGCCATAAATAATAAAAAGTATAGGCTATAGTTCTTTCCAACTGTAACACTATTTGCCTGCGAAATTTCAAAAAAATCGGTTGATAAGTTACGAAGATATATGGAGGGGGAGCTTTTAGCCCTCTTACTGTATTTCACACCCTATTCCCTATTCTCATTTAGATGTCAAATTGTCTGCATGCCAACTTTTAAGAAACCCGGTTGATTAGTTTAGAAGATTGGGGAGTAGGAGCTTTTACCCCTATTGCAATATTTTGCGCCCTCTAGTTATATAAAATATACTCTACGGCCTATTCTCATACCTAACAAATACACATAAAAAATTTCATAAAAGTCGATCAAGCCGTTTCGGAGGAGTTCAAAATGGAGGGCATTTTGTTGATATTTGTATGGGAATATAAATATACATTTGAGACCGATCATACATAAACCTTGGTATTGACGTCACCTTCCACGTGAACTTTACACAAAAACAGTTCACGCATTTCAGAGAACATCAATTACTAACACAATGCAACTTATTTTTATATACAGTTATTTTCGGTTAATTGAGCCCCGCTTAATTGAGTTTCCCGTTTTATTGCACTTAAAATCATGTAACGAAATCATTCAGTTTAACTGTCTATGTAAAAATACCCGTTTAATTGAGTTCCCTTTAATCGCGTCACCCGCTTAATTAATTCGCAAAATAAGACCGCATTGCGAAAAACAAGAGCAATTGTTTCGGTTAGTTGTTTCCGTGTACTTAATGTTTTTTTGCTCCACAAACGTAAAAAAATTATTTTGCGGCAAGAAAGAAAGATTGTACATACGATAATCGTTCATGATTTTTATTTTGTTTTAAAAAACCTAAACCATTTTTTAACTTATTTAATAAAGAAATGAGTTTTATTTTCTATCTACACATGGGTGTTTCGCTTTATTGCACATCTTGCTCAATTAAGCGATTTTCGTTTTAATTGCGTCGGCGATTCAATTAACCGAGTACTGCTTAATTGAGTACCCGTTTAATTGCGTCAAAAGTCGTGCATATTTAGAAACTCAATTAAGCGGAAATAACTGTATATAGATTATTATTTTTATGACTGGAAATCATATTACAAAATTTTGCAAAGATCTATAATTATCATAGGTCCCATAATTTATCATATGCCCTATATAAAGCCCACTTTCAGAAAATACTTTTGTGCTCTTAAAAATATTATAAATGCAAAAATGGTGACGAAAAATACTTTTTTAGGTAATTTTTTTTTTTGTTATATTTTCAAAAGATAAGAAATGACTCTGCCAAATTCTGAAAATTATAAAAAGAGGTGTCGAAAGGATTACTTCGTTACGTTATAAATATCGTAACGTTGCACTCGAAGCCGATGTGAAATTGCAAACGTTGAGAACGTCAGGCACACCAAAAGTTACTAAAATTTAACAATTTTCAACGACGGCGGCGAAAATACAACCATCGGCTATACCAAGTAATGTAAAGTGCAACTTTAATGTTTGTTGTTTACAAAATGGCTTTGATATTAAAAAAATAATTAAAAAATGAAAATATTAACCAAGAAATAAATACTAGTCTCTTTCGTGTTATTTTTAGTTGCATTTTCCATTTTTAATAAATTTTTTTGTGTTGAAATTTGTTCTCACCCCATTTTTATTCGTGAGTTTATTTGACAGTTCAAAGCGGGAACTGTCTTCCAGAACTTTTACAGACACACTTTTTCTATAAATTGGCGAGTAGTTTACAGTACAGACGAAGTTACGTGAGAAAAACAGTTGTTTGTTTCAATTTATGGCATTTTTGTTTAATTTCTCACGTTTCAATCGAAAAAGTTTCTCGACACGAAAGTTACCGAACATGGACACAGATATACAGATATAGATGTTGTATTTTCGCCGCCGTCGTTGAAAATTTTTAAATTTTTGTAAATTTTGGTCGCCGTCAATAATATGTGTTCCTGGCGTCCTCAACGTCTTCAATGTCACATCGGCTTCGGGTGCAATGTTATCATATTTATGACGTAACGACGTAATCTCTTATGATATTTTTCGACATGAGTTACAGACCAGAGATCAGCAATGAATCGTTTTTTCGCTACTCATACTGACTCATGCAATTGTAAGTACCTATAAGTGCGTAGAAATCATTTCAACTTAACTACTCTGATTCACTTATACTCACAAGAGAAATATTTATGACTTTTTTTTTTTTTTTTTTAAATTTATTTTTATTATTGAATCTTTCTTATCGAAATTTACAATATGTATTCAAATCTTAATTCTACTTGTTGTTTATTAGTTGTTACCAGTGTAACCACTAACTGCTGTATTCAAATTTAAAAAATGTCTTCTAGTTAGGCTCAAAGTATCGGTTCTTTTTAGCCTCTGGTGACCTTCGAACTAAAGAAAACCCCGAGCGAGGTAGTTAGGGTGGACCATGTAGCACGATGTAGCTTATTGAATATTTTTTAATTTCCTCCTGGATAGTGGGGACGTTGAGATCTCTGTGGATAATTTCATTACGTATATACCATGGGGCGCAGACAATTTGTCGTAATATTCTAGACTGTCTTCTTTGAAGCTTTTGGATGTTAGATGCGCATGCAGTACCCCATAATTGGATGCCATATGTCCATATTGGTTTTATGATGGACTTGTATAAGAGAATTTTGTTGTCTAAGGACAAGTTTGAGTTTCGACCGAGAAGCCAATGTAGTTGAGCTGCTTTAAGTTTCATAGCCGTTATTTTCGCTTCAATATGACGCGACCAGGTCAAGCGTCTATCTATATGAATTCCCAAGTACTTAACATGGTTTTCTACCGGAACAGTGATGTTATTTATTTTTACAGCTGGGCACGTTTGTCTTCTGAGCGTGAAAGTTAAGTGAGCACATTTAGCCGGGTTAACCTTTATTCTCCATTTTTCTAGCCAGGCCTCTAGTTCATTGATGTGGGACTGCAGATTTTGCGATGCGACTTTTGGGTCATGGTTAACGCTAATAAATGCTGTGTCGTCTGCAAATGTAGAGGTATGCGTGCTCAGGTTTGTTGGCATATCCGCTGTGTATATTATATATAGAAGCGGTCCTAATATGCTGCCTTGGGGAACACCAGCAGAAATTTTCTTGAGGGGGGAGTATTTATCTTGCGACCTTACTATGAATGTTCTGCCTGTTAGATAGCTCTCCAGAAGCTTGTGAGTGTTTTGAGGAAGCATTCGTTTTATTTTGATGAGTAGCCCATCATGCCAAACTTTGTCAAAAGCTTGGGAAATGTCTATAAACAGTGCTGAGCAGTATTGCTTTTTCTCAAACGCCGATCTAATAAGGGTGACAATTCTATGCACTTGTTCTATTGTACCATGTTTCGCTCTGAATCCGAACTGGTGGTCCGGGATGATGTCGTGTTCATTTAGATGAGGAGTTATACTTAAAACGAATATTTGTTCGAAAAGCTTCGATAGGATTGACAATAAGCTTATCGGTCTGTACGACGCAACCTGGCTAGCATCTTTTCCTGGCTTGGGAATCATAACAATTATAGACCTCTTCCATGAGGATGGGAAGAATCCGACTCTTAATATAGCGTTAAAAATGAGCAGCAAGATTCTGGAAGCAGACGATGGTAGGTTTCTTATCATTGACCCTGTGATGCGGTCAGGTCCGGGAGATTTTCTAATATTCACTTTTTCTATTGCAGATTTTACTTGAGTTATGTTAAATTTTAATGGATGGTTTACCTTATCAGGAATGATTGGACGACAGGAACAAGTATGTGCATCATGTGGCGTGAAAACTTTCTCAAGGTGGCCCGCGAAAGCGTTTAATTTTTCATGTGTGTTTTTGGCCCAAGTGCGGTTTTCCAGTCTTAATGGAGATTCTTGGGTTATAGGGCATTTCATATGCCGTACAGCCTTCCATAAGCTATAATTGGTGTTTTTTGTGGCGTCTAGGCTGTTTAGATAGCCTTCTATTGCGGACTCGTGGTTCTGTCTCAATTTGTTGCGAAGTGTGGTCAGGCATAATTGTTGTTGGGCCTTAGTGGTTGGGGAACGACTGTTTTGCCATTGTCTTCTTAACTTCCTTTTTTCTCTGATAAGGGCCTCTATATCCGTCGATGTATTGTAAGGAGCACGTTTAATTGTCCGCTTGATTGGGGTTGCATTTCTTGCTGCAGTATCCAAGACTTCTGTAAATCGGTCGACAGCTATTTGGATGTCAGATGAATTTTTTAGGGGAATGCACTGTAATAGGTGAGAGCTCATATACATTTTATATTTTAACCAATTTGTGTTTCTGTTTGGATAGGAAATAAAGTTTGCAGCTGCAGTGTCAGAGTTACCTTTTAAAATGAGGATTGAAGGTGAATGATCAGACGAAAGATCATAGGAGGAACTAACTAGTACCTGATCGCGCTTGATGTTTTTAATTACAGCAAAGTCAATAAGGTCTGGTAGCTTATTGAAGTCGGTTGGCCAATAGGTAGGCTTACCACTCGATACCACATCAAAATTATTTGCAGTTACGGTATTGTATAGCTGATTACCTCTAGGACTAATAAGTCTGGAGCCCCAATATGTATGTTTAGCGTTGTAGTCGCCAGCAGCAATGAATTTCTGGCCCAATGTGGAGAAGAAGTTGAGAAATTTATCGTTTACAATTTTGTGCCTCGGGGGACAATAAACGGATGTTAACGTTAGATTGAAATCAGTAAGATTTATAGATGTGGCCTGGATACAATCTTCTTCGTACTCTGGCAATGGCAAGTGTCTGATGTATTTGTGCACAATTATGGCTGTGCCACCACAGGCTCGTCCGCTGGGATGTTTTGTGTCATACGTAAGGTATCCATTTACCCTAAAGCAGTTTTTATGAGTAAAGTGTGTTTCAGAGACAAGAAGTACGTCGATTTCATGCCTATGAAGAAAGTTTGCAACTTCGTGTTTATGTTGGGATAACCCGTTTGCATTCCAGAAACATATTTTTAACTGGTTCATGTTTTGTTGAGTAGAACTTGCAGGAGCATGTTCTGGTTTCGCATCATTTCCTGAAACATGTTCTGCATAGTGACCATGAAGTTATTCATAGTTTGAATTAAATTTTCAATTGAGGTAGGCATATTTCCAGAAGGCATTTGTAGACCTTCCCTAGGAACATTAGCGTTTGGAGGTTGCTTTGCGTTAGAAGTACTCGGGGGATTTTTCGCATTAGGGTTTCCTTTTAAGACTTGGGCATATGATTGGTTTTGATTGTTTGTTTGTGAAGTACTAGCAATAGAGCCAGCGACGTCGACATTATACGCATACTCATAAATGACCTCAGCTTGATTTATAATTTTAAGAAAATACTTACAATCAGGGGTGCCAGATAATTTTGATAAAAAATCGGCATATTTTAAAAAAAAAATCGGCATTATCGGCACTTTAATATAAAAAAATCGGCAAATTAAAAATACCTATTTTAAATACAATAAAACATATTCTTACTTACAAATAAGAACAATTCAGAATTATCTAATGTTTATAATTTATGAAGTTTCAAAAGAATCAATCAAAATAAACGTTTTACAACGAAATTGTAGTTAAATATAAAGTTTTTTTTAACTTTCTTATAATTAAGTATATTCCATATACAAATATTTGAGTTTGACATTTTTATTAAATCCGTTTTAATATTAATATTAAAACAGTTAAAATTATTAATTTTTAAATAATCTTTAAAAAACGAATAACTTGCAAAGATAAATTTTCCAGTGAACATCAAAACTCTGTTACATTAAAAAATTCTTTCCACATTTGCGGAAGAATGTGGAAGGACTAAAAATTGTACCAAATGCTGCCATAAAATGTTCACGTTATAAATTTGAAAATTTTTGCCAAAAAGTTTGCAAATTTATTTAATTTTCCTTACATAAGAATTGGCTATTTAATTTGGGAACTAACATCGTCCTCAATTGCGTTATAATCTTAAAAAAAAACATTATTTAATTATCAAAGTAATTATTATTTAAATTATATTTATTGATAGTGAATATAAATTTATCTTACCTTTATTCTTTTGTAAGTATTTATCTATCCATTTTCAAACACAAATATAAAGTGTTTTATATTTTCCTAATAGAAAAAGAAATTTTAACTGAATTATTTTAGGTTTAAAAATTATTTCTTTTTTAACTTTGGCCTTTAATTCTTCATAGTGGAATATTTTTCAAATAAAAATGTATTAACCCAACACACATTACAAACACTGCATTTAATATCGAATAAAACTAACCCCTTTTTCTTTAGTAGAAGCGCTGACTTAATAACAGTTGTCTCTTTTCAATGTTACAACTGTTTCAGTATCGCTTAAAGTTACTGTATTATTATCAAACAAACAAAAAGTAATCGAATTTTACGTGTTAGTCAAAAAATCGGCATTTTTGGAGCAAAAATCGGCAAATCGGCACTTTGATAATTTAGGGGCAAAAAATGGCAGCCCTGCTTACAATACTCACAATGATTCAAATCATTTAGCTCATCCATTTTCCGTTTTAACACAACAGAGAAAACACACAACTTAATAATCAGCGCTGCCAGATAAATTTGCCGAAAAATCGTCCACTTCATACATGTAACTTTAGTAAACTGTAATTGCCAAACCGTCGCTTTGCTATTTCGGGGACAAATCTGGCAGGCTCTCATTTTGCTCCGCCTATACACATTGAGTTGAGTAGATTCTAAATCAAACACTACAAATGTTGCTAAGTATGAGTACGATGAATAAAATGAAACTTTTGAGTGAATATGAGTGTGAATAACATTGGAATAAGTATGAGTGCGTATACACTTATAAAATTATTACAGTAACTGATTGTAGGTTATTAAATTCGTTTTCCGTACTGTTAAAATTGAATGAAAATATAGTTATTTTACTACGAATTTTATTTTTTAACATTTATGATTGTTATTTGAAAAACAAACTACCAAAAAAAATGTTTTTCCGTATATATTTTGTTCTGTAGTTTGATTTTTGTCGGTAAAACTATATTTTTTAAAAGTAAAAACTATTCAAATTTAATAAATAAAAAATTTTAAAATGAATGTAAAAATCATTTGTTTTAAATGAAATGTTAATGATCCGTTTTTTAAATGAATTTTAAGTTGTTTGAAATGAATTTTCGTTTGAATTTAACTACATATTATTTTGAGTGTAAGTACAAGAATTTATGAGTCATGATTTAGCTCTACTCACTTTTTCACTACTCATTGCTGATCTCTGTTACAGACACAATTTTTTCCCCACTTTTCGAGAAACGATGGAATATTTTGTTTTACATCTTTTCGATGCGAGAAGTTCTCACTAAAGTTACAGAACATGGGCACTGGAAAATGGCAAGAGCCGACGAAGGTGCAAGTATCTTGGCGTGATTTGAGAAGTGAGCGTGGCACAAAATAGATTTATTTGCGTCCAAAAAACGTCATTTATATGTATTATTTTCTGTTTACTTGTTTTTTGTATTAAAAATGTTCTAATAAAACATTTTTTCTGAAAAAAAGAACAACCTGCTGTATTCATAAAAATGGATTTAAATTGTATTTTAAGAAAAAATTTTATGAAAATTTTGCTTAAAACCAGTGATCGAAAATAAACAGTATATTATTTAGCGTTTGGCTCACACATACCCAGGAACGAAATACATATTTTTAGTGTTTGTGTAGACGAACACAACCCATAATAGCTCTCGTAACTTTTTTTAAGAAAGAGCAGAACATTATATAGTGTTCTGTTCTTCGTTAAAACACAGAACAATTGTAGAGATACTGTAGAACAACATTATATTTTAATGTTCTATAATGTTTTTTTTTTTACATTGATGTCGAAATGAAGAAAAACAAAAAAAAAATTTGTATGTTTTGTTTTTGTAAAATTATTTTGTTGGCTTTTTGTTTTTTTTTCGTATGTGTATTTTGTTTTTGTAAACAATGTTTGTTTTTTTTTTACCAGCCAAAAGCGACGATCATTAATAAGGCGAACCGAACACAATGAAGTTTGTGGTTTAAAAAAAAAACCCGAAATGTTCCCATCTTTTGTTGAGTTGGATAAAAACAGTATCATTTTTGTGTTCGAAAGATGACAAACAGGGAAACGTTATTTTTTTTAATGATTTTCTACACAAACACGACTAAGGTTTGTGTTTTCCACAAATATAACGAACCGAACACTAAGGAGCGATATTTAGTGTTTATTTTCGAACACTGCTAAAAACACATTTTAAACTTATTTTATTTTTTATGAATACGGCAGTAAAACTTAAGAAATGTGTTTTGCAACATACTTTCTTACTTTTAAATTAGTTTTTATATTTTACTACTTTTTTCAGAAAGTACTTTTCAGTAAGTAAATTTTTTTTGGTACCAAAAATATTCAAAATTTCACAAATTTTTTGCAGCAGCTCTTAAAGGTTTAATATATTTAACCCCCATAAACAGTCACAACCCCAGAGAGATAATTCATGTTTGCCCAGTTAATGGTGGACAGGGGAGGAAAAGTGGCCAATATGGTTTAATATCTTCTTCATGTTCTGGTTGCTAGTGCATTCGTTTTAAGTTATTAATGACTTTGACCTATGACTGTGCATTAAACAGTTTTTCATTCATTTCATTCTTTTCTGTGATATTATTTTCCTCACTCAATTTTCCATCTCCAAGTGGATTTAGGTGCTGTTGTTTTCATTTTTCTTTAGTTTTTTTTTTCGTTCTTGTTATTCCCCTGTGCAATTTCAATTCAGCAATTTGTTTGAACGTGTTTGAATGTGAGTTTCTTAAGAGAGAGAGAGAAGAAAAAAATTATTCCACTTCATGTGCAGTGAATATTTAAAAAATATAAAAACTTAAATATTTGCATTAAATGCGTTTTTTTCACTTAATTAAGATTAATTTAAAAATATATTAAGTTTTTTTTATCTTTTTTGTTGTCGCTGTGGTTTCTAATGTCATGAACAGTGTCCAAAGGAAAGAAAATAATTGCTAGCGAGGTTAATTTGTTGAAAAACATTGAACCATCTTATTTATTTATTAATTCATTCATTCATTCACTCACTCACTCACTCGTTCAAGTGAATTGTTTATAATTACAAGTTTGAACACAACACAAATACTGCATAATAACATCAGCATTTTCTAGTGAGGGGGGGGGGGGCAAAAATATCCCCTCTCCATTAAGTGTTAATTAATGGTTTTGCTATCTATTGCCAACAATCTTGACGTTTATATCTTATGAACGAGTAGTATCTGTATGTGTTGTTTTATTTCAGGCATCTCAATGCGCCAAGGATGCGGTTTTGAATTTATGCACAAAATTAAAAACCAAACAAAAAAAATTTTTTTACATGTCATTCTTTTCTTAAGGCATTTTACGATTAAACAAAGTTGCGAACATGCTGAGAGACGTTGTAAACAAAAAGTACGCAGTGATAGCTGATACACTTACTGAGAGATTTTAACTAGAGATATGAGTTTCAATATTAGTTCATTTGTATGTGTGTGTGTGTGTATTTACACATGTGCTTGACATTAGTGAAATTGAATATTAGCAAGATAAAAATCTTATTAATTAATAAATATTTCATATATGTTGTTAAATAGTTAATAAAACTTAAAAACCAAATTTAAATTTAAGTTGTTTACAAATTTAGCTGGAATTTAAATACAAAATACAAATTTGCGGCAAAACAAAATTATGGGCAAAATAAACCACACAAATCGTTTGGCAAACATGTCAAAATTTTACGTTTTGTACAAATTTTTTGTGTTGTGCATTGGGGTGTTTGCTGTTTGGACAAACATTTAAAGCAATGTTTGTAGACATATTAAACGTTTTTAATATTAAGCAGACATGTTGGGTATTTGTCAAACTTTTTGTGGTGTCTAGTGCTAATTGTTATCATTTTAGCGAACACTTTGTAGAGTGAAGACGTTAAAGAAGAAGCATTTAAAGCATTTTTAGTCGAAAATTCTAATTTTTTAAGGCTTTTAAAATAGTTTGTGGCCAAATATTCGCCAAATTCCTCTAAGGCAGCGGTTGGTTAAAGTTTGTAGGCGGTTCGTTATGTCACTATTCACCATCAAAGTTGTACACCAATACAAGAGCATTGATTTTGCTTTCGCCCCGAAAATTCTTTGGGACTAGTTTTGCTACGACTGGCAATACACATATTCAACACCAGTTATTACAGTTTTTGAGGTCGCGATCTTATCGATAATTCTATCCTTCCATTCTATTGGAAACGATTCAGTCTGCCAGGTCTCGATAGCACTGGTCTACAAATTTGGAAAAAAAATTAACTGCAGAAACGAAGCATGTTTTCTAACTAATCTGGGTACGCTGAATTCAAATCTATCACGTCTTGTTAATTTTTTGTCTCATGCTGGCAATACTGTAAAACAGTCAATACTGACACTATAATTTCACAATTATTTATTTGACAGAAGCCGACATTCATTCGAAATCTTCATAATAGTAGCGTTTAAGCGTGTCAGGGAGATCGTGTGTTACTGATTCAAGTTATTTTTGCTTTGTGTGGTGTGGTGAATATTTGGTTGGAAAAAGAGGATATGCAGTGTCAGAATCATTAAAATTTGCATATTTACATTATTTTGGTTTTGCAGTCAAAAACTTGTAAAAACCGTGGACACCGACAATGTTTTGCATATTTTTCATTCGCATTTAAATTTTTTTCCAGGTGCAGTAAGCGCGAACAAGGGGAGCATTCTCACCAAGATTTAATGAATATTGAAAGAATTTATTAAGGATTTTGAGACAAAAGCATGCTGAACTCTAATACGTGAAACCGAACCAACAAAACAAAAACGACGTTCAAATAACGCCAATCACTTTTGAAAATTCATTGATTTTTAAATAAACTAGTGATTCTTAATGGAAGAAACGAATAAAAACATTTTTTTGTATCTCGAAAACCTGACGTGATAGAGAAAACCCAATTACAGATTAGTATTTAACCCACCACATTACCCCAGGAAAGATATTTGGTTGCTCCAGTCCAAAACCTTGTTGACTAGTGTTATTAAAGGTGGTAGCAGCTGTGCAGAGAGTGTATGATTGCATTTGTAAATTTGTGCAGGAAACCCATCAGCACGTGCTTCTTTTCCATTTGGCAGTTATTTTATAGCAGCAATTGTGTCTGATAGGCGGATCTATGGAATCTTTGGGTTCAAGGTTGGGATGTTAAGCACCATTTAAAACTGTTCCTTCCATTTTACTGTTTGTGGCATATTATTTATTTTTTATTTATTTTATTTTATTTATTTTTATTTATTGAGTCAAGAATGAAAAATTATCAATAAATTTTAATTAATTTTCATGTTGTAAAATTCCTTTCTTCATAAAAATAATTTAATGAAAATTAAATTTAATGAACTTAAGCCTAATTAAAAATATTAAAAATTTGGATTAAAACCCATAAATAGTTCAATAAAATAACCACAATACTGATAATTTTATTTATTTATTTATTTGTATGTTCAAATCCTGTACAACAAGAGTTAATCTTATAATTAGAGTACAGGAAAGTATTATTGATAAGTTAAATTAAATTGAGACGGCAAATGCAAGTTTACATATTTAGACATAACTAGCAAACCCGGCGAACTCCGTTTCGCCACTAGATGGCTTCGTTTTATGTAACATTTCGTTTGGTGATTAAAAGATGAAGAAAAATTTTTACATTTACATTTGATTTGAAAATACATATGTTTGTATATATATGCTGTGAATCTTATAGTATTCTATTTACATTTTAGTTGATAAGATCAATATTCAGGTAAACAGTAAAAAAAAGTAAAACTTATTCGGTTGCTTTGCTAGGATATCATAATTTTTTAATTGCAATGCTTTGTAAAATACAACATTTTTTGTTTGGTGGTCTGGTAAGTCGGGTGCCATTACAAAGACGTGGTTGGTTTATATTTCGTAACATTATGATTACCGATCCAACTTTTAGTTTGAATTTATGAGGAGGTAATACGGGTAATCCCAGGGAGTTCGATTGGATAGTTGACGACATCGTTCTGAGAAGTAATGGAATCTACCGATTTGTACGTCTCCAATTTGCCAGCGATTTCACTTTGAACCTTAAAATTCAGTTCGTCGACATCAACGTAGCTAATATAGCACGTTCGCTCAACAAATCATGATTTCTGTAATTTTGTGTAATGTTTGAAAACACCTTTCGGATGAGTTCGGACTTTGATTCGGTGAACCGGCAGAAATTGAAATATCCACCGGGATTTTGTCGTTTCCTATGTCCAGCAATTGTTTGGAAAATATGTCTCGAGATTGATTGTTTTGCAGCTCGACCCGCATTTTCAGAGTCAATTTGAGCTTCCTATCGTGTTTCCACAAAGCAGACGATTTCAAACATGCATTTAATTCATCGGCGGGCGTTGATCGTGGTATCACTGGAAGTGTTTGCCAACAAATCATCGTACCTCCAAATCGGCTTTGATTGTTTCGTAGTAGGCGTAAAAGTAGGCGTGGTAAATTTTTCTTTCGATGGAAACTTAAAATGCATTGATACGAACATTTGAAAGAAAAATTAGTCAAATCGATGGAGCCGTTTTCTGATTTTAGGTAAATCGAAAAAAGTGGGCGTAAAAGTGGGCGGGGAACAATTTTCTTTCCGTATAAACCTAAGTTGGACCATGGCGATCACTTTAAAGAAAAATCGTCCAAATTGGTCAAGCCATCCTCAAGTTATGTGCTTAATAGAAAAAGTGGGCGTAAAAGTAGGCGTGGTAAATTTTTCTTTCGATGGAAACTTAAAATGCATTGATACGAACATTTGAAATAAAAATTAGTCAAATCGATGGAGCCGTTTTCTGATTTTAGGTAAATCAAAAAAAGTGGGCGTAAAAGTGGGCGGGGAAAAATTTTCTTTCCCTATAAACCTAAGTTGGACCATGGCGATCACTTTAAAGAAAAAATCGTCAAAATCGGTCAAGCCGTCCTCAAGTTATGTGCTTAATAGGAAAAGAGGGCGTAAAAGTAGGCGTGGTAAATTTTTCTTTCGATGGAAACTTAAAATGCATTGATACGAACATTTGAAAGTAAAATTAGTCAAATCGATGGAGCCGTTTTCTGATTTTAGGTAAATCGAAAAAAGTGGGCGTAAAAGTGGGCGGGGAACAATTTTCTTTCCGTATAAACCTAAGTTGGACCATGGCAATCACTTTAAAGAAAAAATCGTCCAAATCGGTCAAGCCGTCCTCAAGTTATGTGCGTAAAAGTGGGCGGGGAAAAATTTTCTTTCCCTATAAACCTAAGTTGGACCATGGCGATCACTTTAAAGAAAAAATCGTCCAAATCGGTCAAGCCGTCCTCAAGTTATGTGCTTAATAGGAAAAGAGGGCGTAAAAGTAGGCGTGGTAAATTTTTCTTTCGATGGAAACTTAAAATGCATTGATACGAACATATGAAAGTAAAATTAGTCAAATCGATGGAGCCGTTTTCTGATTTTAGGTAAATCGAAAAAAGTGGGCGTAAAAGTGGGCGGGGAACAATTTTCTTTCCGTATAAACCTAAGTTGGACCATGGCAATCACTTTAAAGAAAAAATCGTCCAAATCGGTCAAGCCGTCCTCAAGTTATGTGCTTAATAGAAAAAGTGGGCGTAAAAGTGGGCGGGAACAATTTTATATGCTATAAACCTAACGGAGCCCGAGACCTTTCCAACGAATGCAAAACCGTGGAGATCGGTTTGTGCGTTCTGGAGTTATAGCGTCAGGAAGGAAAACCCGACTTATTTTTATATAATAGATTAACTAAAAATGGGCACGTTCGTAAATGCATCACTGCGCTTCATCAGAAAAGCAAACTTTTTTAAATGCCGATAAAAAATAATTATAATTTTTTTTATTGTGCGACTACTATTTTTGTGGAGAATTTAACAATTGGTCCACATTTACTTCACTGATGTTAATATAACCACTTGAAATCACTGATGCAGCGCAGTGATGCATTTACGAACGTACCCAATGTTAAAGAATATGTATATTAGAAAATCACAAATATTATTATAATCTAATGTGTAAAATGTTTATATAAATAAGATTTAAAGCTAGTTGCGTTGCTATTAAGTTGTTGTGTTCGAGGAAGATTATTCCAGAGACGCGCCGAATGTATGAAAAATTGCCATTCGGATACAAGAGAACGGTGGAATGGAATTATGATCTTTTTTCCCCTAACTAATCTTATCAATGAGATATTGTGGCGTATCCGAATAAATGATTTTATGCAGAAATAAAAGCAAACGTATGTTAAGAAGGTTGTTAAACGAGACTCCATATAGTTTCAAAGAAAAGTGAAATACATGATCAATGATCATATCTTCTCAGTCCATATACATATCTAATAACATTGTTGTATAAAACATTGAGCTTACCCTTGCTTATTGAGTCACAGCTGGCGCAACCGTTGGCACACAAAGTTCACAACCGTAGATTAAATTGGGAATAATATAAGATTTTGCAAGAAGTAGTCTTATATTTAATGGAGTATAATGCTGTGAGGACCAAAGACATCTTAGCTTTGTGTACGTCTGCCCCACAAGTGCGTTAATATGATTATTAAAAACTAATCCAAGGTTTTTGGCAGCATTAACTATAGTGACTTTTTCACCATCTATCAAAATATCAACGTCGACAATATGTTTCATTGTTTTCCTACGAATAATGATACACTTTGATTTGCGAGGGTTTAAACAAAGCCCATTTGCAGTTGCCCAGATATAGATCTTATTAAGATCGTCATTAAGTTTCGTTATATTTTCAGCGATGGAAATGACTGGACTGCTTAAATACATATGCATTTTGCAGCGCGAAAGCTGGTTTGGTAAATCATTTACATAAATAGAGAAAAGGAGTGGTCCAAGGATTGACCCTTGGGGCCCACAATTTAATACCGACGATTGAAGTTTGTCCGAAAGCACAAATTGCCGGCGTCTTGAGAGGTATGACGACAACAGACGCGTGGAGGTCAAGCAAAAGTTAAAAAAATGTCGGAGTTTCGAGCAAAGCGTGCCGTGGTCCACTGTGTCAAAGGCCTTAGAGTGATCCAGAAGAACCAAGATGTTTACTTTTCCTGTATCTAGGTCAAGTCGTATGTTTTCTGTCACGTCCAGTAAAGCAGAAACACAACTATGGTTCTGACGAAACCCCGATTGTTTATCAGACAACAAGTTATTAAATTTGATATATGACGACATTTGATTATAAAGTAGTTTTTCAAGAACCTTAAATAGAAAGCACAGGATGGCAATTGGCCTGAATTCTGAGTCATTTTTCGGTATTGGAATTATTTTAGCGTATTTCCATTTCGACGGAAAAGTGCTCGTCATTATAATAGTGTTGAACAAATGTGATATAAGTATTCGGCAGGAGTATAGGCAACAATATCCTTATAAATTTAGGGTGTATGTTATCAGAGCCAACAGGATTTGTTTTAATTGAAATAAAACTAAGTAAGATTGACTTCCACACGCGAATTGAAACATATTATTATTAATTTCCTTAACATTATGATTTATATTTGGAAAGTTGTAAAAAGTGCTATCTATTCGTAGTAGAGGTAAATTTGTAAAAATTTCTATTAAGCTCTTCGACGTCGACCTGAGGACTATTTATACTCATAGAGTGACCAATCCCAATTTCGCGAAGATATTTCCAAGTTTGTCTAGAGCCTATTGCAGAGCCAAAGAGTTTGAAATAATACTCAGTCTTTGCAATTTTAATGCCAAGGTTAACGTTTCTTGAGGTTCGAAAACGCTTCCATCTTGAATAAGCACAATCTCGTTTAGTTATTAAAAGTTTAATATTGGCAGAAAACCAAACCTTTCCTTATTAGATTTTCTTTTAGATTTTAGTGGAACTGTTTCATCAAATAGACGCTGAATATTATCCTCAAAAAATTCTACTTGCTTATCAACAGAGGGCATATAGTACATCTGAGACCAATCTATATTCTTTGGTTTAAAAAAAAAAATTTAAGTCAATTGTTTTTTATTAAGAAGATTTTTTACAAATATCAAGTATCTTAATTTAAACCTCTTTGAGTTCAAACCCCTATAAATGGTTTTATTTAATTTGAATGTCGTGAAATCGAACCTCTTTTTATTTCGAAAATTCCTCTAATTCGTAAAAAGCTGTCGGTCGCTTTGATGAAGAATAATCGGGATTCTACTGTACGTTTCCCTTAATAAAAGGCTATTTCGAAATTGGCTTATTCGTTCTTGGCTTCAACAAAGTGAGCAGTTCTTTTGGAGGAATCTACATGTATCCAGAAAGATGGGAAAGTACCATGCTTATAAATAATTTATATTGTAAAAATACACTAAAAAAAACTTAAAAATTTCCATAGACAGAAAAGCTGGGTAATAAATCAAGAGTTCAGAGATGGAGAAAATATACAAACGTAACTTCAATGATAATTCAACTTTTTTAAAATAATTCGAAAATGGGTTTATTATTGTTGCAATTATTATTAAATATTTTTTTTTAAGTTTATTTTACTGTTAATTCTCAAAGGACATGTTGTTTGCTTGTCTCCCACAAACATGGCGGAGAAAAATACACAACAATAAAATATAAACAAGGCCAAAAGGAAGTTAACAATAGTCAAAATAAAAATTTGTTTAAATGTATGTGTGTGTGCGTGTGTTTACATATAAAACAGAGAATGTGTATATGAATTGCATGCGAGTGTATTTTACTTGTAAATGGCACAAATAAATACGTAAAACAAATGACAAACGTTCTGTAAATTTCATAAAAAGGAAAAACTGCGAATTTAAACAAAAAAGACAATTTGAATGCATTTTTTTATGTCAACTGCATGCGCAACAACAGCAAACAAACATTAATGAAATTGAAGAATTCATATGAGTTCATATTGTTAAACAGTAATTTATTTATTTTAAACAAATGCGAAACATATTTCGTAAAATGCACAGTGGGTCTAAATCTTAAACAATAGAGTGGATGAGCCAGGGAGTTGACTTTTAAGAAAAATACTTTTTGAAAGAGTGTACATTTTTAAAAGTTCCTAGTAAATTAATATAATTTCTTAAGCCATAATCTTACCAAACCAAACAAAACCATACACACAAACAGCTTGCGAAGCACACAATATTCTTTTGCAAATAAACGACCCAAACATAATTCTAATAAAAAACCTGTCTCATCTTGCGTTTTTTTTTTTTTTTTTTTTGATTTTTATTCTTTTTTACTTTGCAAGTTTTTCACTTAAATCATTAAATTTGGCACTAGGCAGGCGCAAATAGCTGGGAAAATATACAACATACCGATTTTTCTACACTGAAAAAACAAATCAATCCAGCCGAAGCTGTGTCAAAAGTACGGTAAGTACGGATTCCCTTAAATCAAAAACAGAACGCTTGATTCAAGTACGGATTTTTCAAGTGCGAAATACTTAATTATATTTCACTCCGAATTTGTACTTAAAATAATCCGAAAACTGGATTGACTTAATTAAAAGTGAGATAAAATTAATCTTAAACTGTGCGATTCGTACTTGAAATAATCCTAAAGTAAGATTAGAGTGATTCTTACCTAAACATTTACCTACAGAACCAGACAGAATATTACTTTTTTATTTATCGCCCCTTTTTTACAGAAGAATTTTTAATTATAAGGCACCAGCAACATGCCCAATATGGTTTCCGTAATCATTACACTTAAAAAATTTGATGTATTTAACTAAATAATTTTAAGAATTAGAATATGAATAAATGAAAATCAATATTTTTTTTTAAATATTTATGTTGGCTTTACAACAAACTTTAACAAACAAATGGGCACGCACGAATCTTGGTTTTCCAATGTTATCCCATTTTGGATTGTTTTAAGTACTTTTAAGTGATATCCGTGCTTAAATTTTTGAGTACGAATCGTACTAAAGTAGGTTAGGTTAGGTTAAATGGGTAGCAGTCACGACGACGACTCACTTGGGTCCTTATAGGGGTCCCTTTGTCATACCCCTAGCCAGTGACAAGAGTCTGCCAGTATCCACCAGATTATTCCCCAGAGGTCACTGCAGTCTCGAACCACCCCGATTCCCTGCAGAACAAGGAGATCGATTTCAGTCCCACATTGGACAAATCGTCCAGACATGGCAATTCTGGTCTCCCAAAATGCCTAAACCTAATGCCCCCAGACCGGGGCATTGGCAGGGAAAGTGAAACACCGTCTCCTCCTCCTCCTTATTATGACAACTCCTACAGTAATCATTATACGCAAGACCCATCCTCCTAACAAGAGTCCCTATCACCCAGTGACCCGTGATGACCGATATCACTGTTCTCATTCGGTCCCTGCCGAGACCGAGTAGTACGCGCGTTCTCGCCGCGTAAGCTCCCCCTGCCATCGTACTGAAGTAAGAAGAACAAACTTAAATTTAATAAGATTTTTTTCTTTCTATGTACAAATATATTTTAATAGTTTGTTAAATACGCAAATTTTGACATGTTTGCCAAGCCGCTTCTTTTTTAAGTTGCATGTGAGTTTATATGGTGAAATTTTTATTGCATAATTTTTTATGTTTTTACACTTGACAAGTTACAAATTTTGCGCCCGAACTAAAATAAATTCTATGTCAAATGAGAAAACAAATCAAATCTCTTGTATTCTACTCTTTCTCTCTTTCTCTTTTCTAGCGTAAAAAGTAACGATTTTCGTTAATAACAAAGGGTGTTTTAGTAAGAAAGCATTTTTTTCATATTAAAATAAGAACACGTATTTTTGGAGATATGTAGCTTTGATTTTTTTTATTGAATCTCCAAGATCCAGATTCGATTAAGTATGGAATAAAATATCTGTCAAATGGCCCCCACAACTCTGATGACAAGCCATTACAATTTTCATGAAATTTTTTATGAGTTTCTCACAGGGATGTGGCTGTATCCCAACGATGGCATGTTGGATCTCGGATTTGAGCTCAGGAATTGTTGCTGGGTATTTGCATAAATTCAAGAGCTCACAAAACCCCCCCCAAAAAAAAACTAGATATCTCATGGCGTTACATCGCATGATCTAGGTGGCCAGTTGGCAACACAATATCTTGATATTTGTTTTGGAAATTATTGCTGCAATAAATCGACTGTTCATGCGCGTAGTGGCCATCTTCCTGAAACCACATGTCGTCCAGATCCACGCCGTCCAGTTAAAGCCTCAAGAACTTCGTCATAGTGTCCCTGTACCGAGTGCCCTTCACAGTCACTGCAACTTCGGCCTAATCGTCAAAAATATAAGGGGCAATCACGCCGCCTGACCAAAACCTGCACAAGACAGTTGCTCGTTGTGGGTGCATTTGTTTCTTATGGATTGCAAGAGCATTTTCTCCCAAACTCCCAAATTCGACAATCTTTGTTGTTTACCCCGGTAGGCTAGCTAGTAGAGAGCCAGATGTTCTGGTTTCTTTCCTGCAGACAAGCGTAGAGCTTCGCGGGGATTAGCATAGGGAATTAAGAAAAAATAAAAGATTACAATTTAATATCATGAAATTAATACGATAAAAAAAAAATATTCACCAAGCCATTTAGATTGAAATGCGCTTCATGTCAAATTTTAGAGTTGCCACTTGCATAAAGAAATGAAGACAAAAAAGTGCAATTTTATAATATTGTATTTGTTTTTGTATTATAGTTTGTAAAAAAAAACTTTATAAATTCTATATATTTTTTTGGCTTTTTTAATTGCAGTTTTTTTTCAAGTTAAAATCAGGTTTTAATTTTTTTATATGCAGTTTTTTTGGAGAAAAGGTTATGGCAACGCTGCAGTACGCTGAGAGCGTGAGCGTCATATAGCCTGCAGTCAGGGCTGCCAGGTACTTTTTTCCTTGTCCCCAAAAAATTAAAAAAATATCCCCAAAAATCCCCAAATTAAGAAAAAAAAACCTTAATAAGTAAATATTTTTCTGTTTGTTTTTTTTTTCTGACCAAATTTAAAATTTTTTTTTTTTAAAAAAGTAAAAATAGTAAGAAAAATTTTAATTAGAAATCCCCAAATAAAAATTTTTTGTAAAAAAAATTATTGTATTTTGTTTGTACCCTGAAGGAAAAATAACATAAATTTATAAAGTACCTTTAACACTACCTTTTAACTAAAATGATAATCTTAATAAGGACCTTTTACACCGTATAAATTGTTGATAAGAGTAAGATAAAAGTTTTGCTACTTTTTTTCATATTTTTAATACGAGACAAAGAAAAATAAGCATAAATAATAAAAGGGAAAATATATTAAAAGAGTGTAAAATCCCCAAAAATCCCCGAATTTTTTTTTAAGTCCCCAAAAAAATCCTTAATCCCCAAATGACTTTCTTTGTCCTTTTTGCTCGCATAAAATCCCCAACTTTGGGGATAAATCCCCAAGTCTGACAGCCCTGCCTGCAGTTTTTTTGAGAAAAGGTTATGGCAACGCTGCAGTACGCTGAGAGCGTGAGAGTCATATAGCCTGCGTTGCCAGAATAACGATATTATCTTATTTTTGAAGTTTTATTTATGTATATATCGTCAGCCCTGAATAAGTTTGACCTACGACCATTTAAAAAAAAAAATTGAGTTAGGTATGGGGTAAATATATCTTAAATACCCCCTTTTTGAATCAAAAATCTGTTTCGCGAAATTTTTTGTCGTTTCTGAGATATAAAGCATTCATTCAGGACATGGCATGTTGAATTTTATGTTTTGAGTTCAAATATTAACGATAATTAAAAAATACCAGTTGAAAAACCAAAAAGCTGAAGAAAGATATTAAATTTCCCGGAATTTCCCATTTTGGTACTTTTTTTCCCCCCCATTATAGTATCAAAAAATGCAAAATGTTTTGTAAAAAAGTACCAAAAATAGTTACGATTTTCACCCCTTAAACGTTCGAATTTTGAATAAGTACCAAACTTGTATTCGTATTTTTTGATAAGTTTCGAATGTGGTATAAACTTTATTTCTAGGTTTATTGGATCAAAAGAAAGATGGGCTGACAAAAACGTACCAAAATTCAGGTTTTACCCGTTTTCACCCTGAAAGAGCCGAATTTCAAAAAAGTACCACACACCTGTCCACTTATTTTCCAAGAGAACAACGATATGTATTACAGTTTTTTTGGATCTCTTTTAGTTTTGGAGATAAAAGGTTTCCCTGAGCAATCGAATTTTTAAAAATCCCGTCTTAGTGGATCGATTTGGGGACAGATCCACCTCCGGTCCAAATTTCAAGTCTTTAGCTTCAGGCGTTCAGGCTGTACGATGATGAATGACTCAGTCACTCACGCAATAAGTATACATATGCAGCACAAAAAGCCACTTTTTAATTTTTTTTTTTTTTTTTTTAGAAAAGTGGCGTATGCGGCACAAAACAATATGTTTCATTTTCAAAAAAATACTATTAAATTCTAACTTTATTCATGAAAGTGCGCAAAAATTTACATTTTTCTTCAAAACATATACCGGAAACAGTGGTAAAAAGATAAAAAAATTCTATCGGGTACATTTTGAGAAATCTTCATGTAAATCTTCTTTGTCGTTTTTCTCCACTCCGACTTTTTGGCATATGCACCAAACCAATTTTGAGCTGACGATATGTATATCAATTTTATTAGTTTCCATAATAAGAAGTATGTTCTAATAAGAAATTAATATTTTTTACTTGTTTGCCCTTGTTATAAAAAATTTGAAGATTTTTCTCTTCAAAATAAGATTTCTTTTTCGCCGAATGAAGATTTTCTTTCCAAATCTTCTGGCAACGCTGCATAAAGCACATTCATTACTGTAAAAAACACACGTATGTTTTTGCCTGTCGCTGCTATAAATGCAATTTAAAAATTAGGCTATTCGTTTCTAAATGTTTATTGACCCCACTGTGCAATATACATACATTTTTCATTACGCATCAAATGACTAAATATTTAAATACAATCAAACATTCCTCTATAAAGAATAAATTTCAATAGTTTATGTTTCCTTTGCAAAAATAACCACAAACCCATTTTGCCTGAAACAAAAAAAAAATTCGACAAAAATACGAACACTAATTTACAAGTAATTGAGAAAAAATCTTTTCAAGTGTAAAATTAAACGACAAGGACAACAAACATAACAATTAAAAATAAAACTGATGATACACATGTTGTAAAAAACCAACCACTTAATAAAAAAATATGAAATATGTGATACAACCAAACGCACACTAGTTTAATAAACTAGATGAATACTCTCAAAATAGCAGGGTTGGCAAAGTTGGTAAAATTTTAATTTTTTTTTGGTACTATTCGATCTTTAAAAGCAACATTGTACACCAACAATGTATTAAGTACAATAAAAAAATGTCTTAATTTTCCAAGTTCATATGAAAACATTTGACTTGTTGAGTTAATCCATTTTTGATTCTTTGACTACGGGAATTTAAATCAATAATATCGTAAAACCGGACTACTGCGAAGAATTTTAAATCAATCTTAACAAGCGATATCTTGTTCAAGAAACTAAATGTCACATAATCGTAGGGCGGCAATGTAAAAAAATATATTTTAACATAATCAATACTTTGCAAGCTCGCTTTAGGCCAAATAAGTCATGTATCGACCACAATGACAGCACGAGATTCTTGCTATCAAGAAAGTTGCAAAATTTTTGGAATTACAGGGCATTTGTTCAAACATTGTGTACAGTGTTCCCAGTTTTGAGGATTTATCCCCAAATTGGGGATTTTTTTGTAATTGGGCTTAAAAATTTCGTGAAAATCCCCAGGGGATTTTTTGTGAAAAAGCACTTTTTTCGCTGGGGATTTTTGGGGATAAAATATTATTATAGATTTAATTTTTGCAATGGCAAGACCGATTTGGTCAATATGTGGGTACAAGTTTTAGTATTTTTTGCGCTATTAAACTATTTCAAGAACTTGTTGAAATAAGTTTAAATATGCTTTTTGTACCAACTAGCGTTTTTTCTGTTGAACTAGCTTTTTTCTGTAATGAATACAACCAAAATCAATATTTGCAACAGAATACTATTAGGAGCTCTTCTTAGAATAAATACACACTTTAAAATAATGCAGCTTGCTGTGACAAATTTATTCAATAATCTTAAATGCACTTTTTAAACTAACAACATGTAAAACGAAATTGCATTGGCTTTTGAATTAGAAGATAATGGATTCCCTAGTTTTGGAAATGATAAATATGTATTGACGCATAATTAATTTTCTTTTGCGTTTTACGTTACCATTCATACATACGTAGAACTCAAAGAATTAATAACGTTAGTTTTAATTAATATTACACAAATGGATTTATTTAAATAAATCGATGTATGCCTATTTTTCCATTGACATAATATTATGTATTTTATTTTTAAGAAAATGTGGGGATTTTTGGGGATAGAAACTGGCTATTTTGGGGATTTTCGGGGATGAAAAATCACTAATTGGGGATAAGGCTTAAAATAAAACTGGGAACTCTGATTGCGTAGAAAAAATGTTTTGGTACAATTGAGAGCAAAACTACAATTTTAGAATATCACAACTCACTTTGCCATCCCTGGTATGTGGGCATATTAAATGCATATACACACATTGCAAATGCACTAGACCCCACACTTGCACACACACACAAACGTCCAAGGATAAGTACTTGTGCTCGTGTGCATTATTTGTTTATTTTAATAGGTCAAGGACTTGATTGTTGATTATTTATACTGCTACAGTAAAAAAATCAACAACAAAATAAAAACAAACAAAACCATCAACAGCAACAACAACAACAATAGCATAGCAGTTGCAGCAGCCAGAATAACAAATTAAGAGAATCATCTTTTAAAATTACGAGAATAAAAAGAAAAAATAACAATAGAATTTTGATATACATACATAGTGCACAGTGGGGGGATTTTGTAAGAAGTATTAAAGAATAATTTTATGAAAAAACCAAGGCTTTTAAATATAGTAGATTGACATAAAAAAAAAAAACGTTGATACATTTTAAGGCATTTCTTTATTTATCTCAATCCTTATTACAAATAGCTTCCAATGGGCAATTGTGCCTACTGGGGCACTCTCTTTCATGAGAATAAGAGTATTGACTCCTATTGACCCGTTAAATGTTTTTTAGTTCACCAAATTACACTATTTGAAAGTTTTTTGACCAAATGTATTTGACACCTAATTCTTTATGTAAAAGTAGAAATAACCGTGGTTAGTGTTTTAAAAACGATGATGTCACTTAAATGCAAATATCTTCAAAAATGTTACACGAATTATGTATTCCTTTTTTTAAATGAATGAAAATAAAATTGCTAAAATAGGACAAAATGTCAAACTTCATTTAAAATTTTATGATTTTTTGAAATTTTGCTCTTTTCAAGTTATTTTTTTTTTTTATACCAAACAATTGAAAATTGTAAGGTTTTATTGCATTACGCATTTCGATACAAATATTATGCGCCTAGATTTGTGCAAAAATTATAAAGCTACAGAAGACTTAGTGAATTAACCCATATCTCTACATATAATATTGGACTTCGTGGTCCATTGTGGACCATGTTATAAGAAATTAACATGCAGTGCTGCCAACAACTGCATGATGTATACTTTTCTATAGTTTACAGTATTACACGTTGGTATCCCTGATGGTGTCCATTATTAATTGTTTATTTAAAAGTGAAAGTTTGTGAAATTTGTGGAAAAAAGGTAAAAAAATTAAAAACACCAAGTTAATATATTTAATATCAGCAATAATAGACTACAGTACACACCATAAAAGCCGATTTGTAAAAAATTAAAAAGAAAAATGCTTAAACTACCCCTTAAGTGTACTCCATACTGTAGTAAGATGGAGTACTTTTAAAACCAACCCACTTTAGTACTCCATGGAGTAGTTTAGGGACTACTTCGGTGGGTTATATGGTCCCCTCCTAGGACATCGTTATGTTAAATGGACCACCTTTTACCCATATATTTGGAGTACTCCTACTCCTTTATGGACTACTCTTTACATGCATGTATGGAATAGTATCGTTATCTGCAGGGATAGTAATTTAACAGTTTGATGGCCGTTTTCTCATTACGCGATTATCTTTTTTCCCAACGAAAAACTGCACGGTAAAGAAATTTGGTTTTCTTAATATCTCATTTGCTTCTATTCTGTCGCAAAGCTAACCGGCACTCATCTGTCAACTGTTTACTTTCCTTTTATTTGCCGTACAGATAAATTAAATCAGCTGACTACCAACTTTAACATGCATTTTGAGAGGTGTTGCCAACTGAAAACAATGTTTTTTGTCGGTATATTAAGAAACCCAAAATCGTCATCGGACAGTTTATCGGTCTTATAAATGTTTGTTGACATTCAGTAACAGACAGTTTGTCGTTACATTGAGAAAATGGCCATAAGGCTTTTTGCGATTTGGTAATAATCGAAAATTGGGATATTTCAAAAATCTTCTTTAACTTTGTATTTTTTTTTTACCGATTTGGATCCTCTTGGGCACAACATGTGCGTATTGAAATAAGCTAACGTCATAAGTGATAAGACTTACAAAAATTTTATTGTTTGGCTAAAAAAAAAAAATCAGTTGAAAAGTGCAAAATTTCAAAAAATCATTAAAACTTTTGTGAAATTTAAACTTTGGTCCAATGTAACTGAGTCATATCTTGACCAATTTATACGAACGGCCTGTGGTTGTTTTAGTAAATTCATTATTGAATAAAAAAAATCCGTCGAATATTTTCGAAGATACTTTTATTCATAGTTGGGGGTAGTGCACTAAATATTGATTTAAATTAATAAATAAAACTGCAAAAATATTAGTTTGCACTCTTTTTTATCAGCTTTAGTGATGATTGCTATTTTTTTAACTACCACTAAAAACATTTAGTGATATTGCAAATTTTTTCACTATCACTAAACGCAGATTGAGTGCAAAAATAATCAGTAAGTGTGAGTGGAAAATGCAAAATGAGTGCACTACCCCCATCTATGTTTTTATTAAAGTGACATCATCTTTTTAAAAAACCGCCAATAACGATTATTTTGGAATATCTCGAAAACTGTTCTCTTTTTGACCATTTTGATTTCACATTTGTATTCAGCGGACAATTTAACATAAAGATTAAGTGCAAGATTCATTTGGTCACGACTTTGTTGGAAATTTGTGAAACAGTATTATTTATTTTTAATTTTTATTAGATTTCATCCTTTGGATTAAACATTCATTAATTTACAATAAATATTAAAATTTTTCATATCTAATCGACTAGTTTGACAACAACAAAATTAAATAATACACACACAGAAAAAATTATTGCCGAATTATTTTCAAACAAACGTTTGTTTGATAAAAATTTTTTGATTTCTACAAATTTTTTTACTGATTCAATTAATATTTTTGTTTGATTTTTATTTTAACCAACAAAAAATTTTGACAACTATTCAAAAAAATAATATACCTACGCGTTATTGGTTTCAAGTTTTCATAATTTTGTATGAAATATTTACCGCTCCTTAATCTTGTCGTTTTTTTTTTGCATTTTTTTAATTGATCGTAAGCAACACTCCTTTATGTGAAATATATGAACTGCAACAAAAAACACATGCAGTCTATTTTTGGACGCTTAAAAAAAGTACAGCAATAAGAAAAAATGATAAAATCCCTGCAGATAACGAGACTAGTCCATACATGCATTTAAGGAGAAGTCCATAAAGGAGTAGTAGTACTCCAACTACTCCAAATATTGGGTAAAAGGATGTCCATTTAACATTACGATGTCCTAGGAGGGGACCATATAACCCACCGAATTAGTCCCTAAACTACTCCATGGAGTACTAAAGTGGGTTAGTTTTAAAAGTACTCCAGCTTACTACAGTATGGAGTACACTTAAGGGGTAGTTTAAGCATTTTTCTTTTTCATTTTTTACTAATCGCCTTTTATGGTGTGTACTGGTATTTTTAACTTGGTATTTTTAATTTTTTTACCTTTTTTCCACAAATTTCACAAACTTTGACTTTTAAATAAACAACTAATAATGGACACCATCAGGGCTACCAATGTGTAATACTGTAAACTATAGAAAAGTATACATCATGCAGTTGTTGGCAGCACTGCCAAAAACAAAAAAAGTAGCAGGTAAAGAAACGTTTCACTATTTTTAAACAACAGAAACCACAACAACATTATAAGAAACAAAATAAGTTTTTGGCTGGTTTCAAAGTTGGTAAAAAAACAAAGTCCCGTATTCAATTTTTTCAAACTGTTTACTTAAATACATCAAATACAAAAATATAGAGTCGGTATGCCGCAGTTTTTGGTAACATTTCTTCTTCATTAGCAAAGGAAAGGATGCAGCAACAGTGAGTGATGAAGAAAAACATTGTGTGTATAAATAAGACTTCGTTCAAAAATTATTCCAACAAAAAAATGTGTCTCAAAGCCAGCCGGCCGCTTTGCTCTGCTTCATCTTCTCCAACAGTGCTTGCTTGTGTGCTTGTCATTGCTTGTGCAACAACTTTTTTGTTTGATTCACCAAAATTATTTGTTTGAAAATTATATGAGCTTCAGTAAACTTTTTGTTTGATTCAGTTGAATTATTTGTTTGAAAAACTCGTTGTTTTTTCAATAAAGAAAATGCAAATGAATTGTTTGAATATGCGAATTTGTTTATAGGAGCGATTTCAGACAAAAAATTGTTTGATTCCACAAATTTTTTGTTTGAATTGGAAAAATAATTTTTTCTGTGCATGTACTGATGTCACAATTTTTGATTTGGGTGTTTGGGAAGGGTGTCCCAAAATTAACACAAGATTTGAATTTGTTGCCATTTGTGCAGTAAAGTGTTGGCAACCCTAAAAAAAGATTAAAGACTGTATTTTCTCTTTAATTCAAATCTTGCGGAAATTTTGAGACATAATTAAAAAAAATTTTAATATATTATTAGAATTACTATATGGCACCAAATAAAATTAGCTGTTAACACTGAAGTAAATTTCTCGCTTTGTACTGAATATTTATTTACTCATTTTGTTTTAATAAATTTTGTAATAAGTTTATTTGTTTCTTAATGGAACAACAAAAACGCTAAATGCACCCTTTTGTATTCCATATTATTACAGTTATAAGTAACACATGTTTCATTAAGAAATATTTTTATTACTTTGTATTTATTGCTTTCTATTTGCTACTTACTACCCACCAGTACCCACACAGGTTTTTCAGTTGACAAAGTGACACATGAGTGACACGGAAAACCCCAAGACTGAGCCCAAATACACCTAAATAAATATGTAAGTTAGTAAGTGTGAGAAATGTCCCCCACGATTCTGGAAACTTACCCTTTCGATACTAAACAGAAAAAGAACTGAACTTGAAATAAACTAGAACTGAACTAGATGTGAAGTAGAACTTATATAGAACTTAAATAAAACAGGGTTCGAAAAGAACTGAACTGAATTTTTTTGAATTTGTACGCAAACAAAATACGTTACACAATTATTGTGAACTGACGAACACAAATACTGAGATAGCGCATCCAACTTGTTTTACCTGGCCTTTACACGTGAAAGTACTTTCTTGCAAGTATTATCAACGTATTATCAACGAAAAATCTAAGAAACAGCTGATTGGGCGAAAGTACCAAATTATGTGTGTGTTAGTGAAAAAGTGTGAGTGTATTGCGGCTTTCCAGAAATTTACTTTCACGTGTAAATGCTAGGTTATCGTACGTGTAGTCGTTCATGGCTGGGTAATTAAATTAAAAATTTACTGGCTACTGAAAAACTTTCTGGTTACTGCTTTACATAGAGCAATTCAAAAACAAGTAAGAGCGCTATATTCGGCAATGCCAAATCTTATATAATTACTGTTCTTTAAATATAAATAATTCAACTGTGTGCCGCCGCGTCCACTTGTCAAATCCCGCCAACATTTTGTCGGATGTTTTGGAAACTTTGGGACTTGCCGTTCTTCGCATATACAGAAATATATAATGTCATTGTATGGAAAGTGCCACGTTTACTTGTCCGATCCCGCCCGCATTTTGTCCGTTGTTGTGTTTTGATAACCAAGATGCTTGTACCTAATTTGAAAACATTGGCTACTGATATTCTCCAGATATACATAAAATAAAATAAAAAACATCAACAAGGGATTTTTGGGTAAAAATAGAGGCAGTCGTGGTTTTTTGTAAAAATCTCATCCATTTGTGGACTGCTTAGACTGAATTTCAATAGCAAACAATTCCAGACTATACTTGACATAAATATATAACTCCCAAGTCCCTATCATATCTAGGGTCTTCGGAAAACCCATTTCAACGGGCAGACAGACGGACATCTTTAAATCAACTTCGCTACTTATAAGGACCCAGAATATATATTTTTACATTATAGAGTCTAAGATCAATATTGTAGAAACGGAATGACAAAGTTATATATACTGTTTTACCTTCGGTGAAGGGTATAATAATGCAATATGTGAATGCGAAATGAATGCGAAGTGAATGCTGCATTTTAGCGCACGTTAATGCAGAACGCGTTCGCTAAAAGAATACTGCACATACGCTAAAACCAGATGGGCGTGTTATATTAATATTTGAGTTCGTCAGCTCACAATCGTTATGTACGGTATTTTGTTTGTGTAAAAATCAGTGTTCGAAAATAAACAGTACATTATTAAGAGTTCGGCTCACACACCCAAGAACGATATCTATTTATATGGTCCCCTCCTAGCGCATCGTAATGTTAAATGGACCACCTTTTACCCATATATTTGGAGTAGTTTTAAAGTACTCCTACTCCTTTATGGACTTCTCTTTAAAGCAACGATCATCACGCTATGCCCCCGGGGGCCGAGCACTTTTCGTGAAATTCACACACATACAACACGAAGGTTAACGAAACAATTGTAAGAAGCCATAATTTTAGAAAACAAGAACAAACACATAGTTAATGTCTCAAACGAGTAAATTTATTTTCCTCTCTTTGCACTCACCACTACATACACATTCTTAACTGTCTCTCTTTGTGATGACCGCTGATTTAAAGAGAAGTCCATAAAGGAGTAGGAGTACTTCAAAACTACTCCAAATATATGGGTAAAAGGTGGTCCATTTAACATTACGATGCCCTAGGAGGGGACCATATAACCCACCGAAGTAGTCACTAAACTACTCCATGTTGTACTAAAGTGGGTTAGTTTTAAAAGTTCTCCATCTTACTATAGTATGGAGTACACTTAAGGTGTAGTTTAAGCATTTTTTTCTTTCTATTTATTTTTTTTAGTGATTGCGTAGACGAACACAACCCTTAATACCGTTCGTAACTATTTTCAAGAAAGAGCAGAACATAATACTATAATGTTCTGTTCTTCATCAAAAAATAGAACAATTGTAGTGATACTGTAGACAAACATTATATTTCAATCTTCTATAATGTTACTTTTTTTACATTGATAAAGAAATGAACAAATACACAATTTTAGCCACGACCGCAGCACGAACAGCTTGTAAGTGTATTGTGTATATGTTTTGTTTGTGTACAATTATTTTGCTGGCTTTTTGTTGTTTTTTCGTATGTGTATTTTGTTTTTGTACAAAATGTTTGGTTTTTTACCAGCCAAAAGGGGCGAACATTAATGAGCCGAGCCGAACCGAACACAATGAAGTTTGTGGTTTAAAAAAAACCGAACGGAGTGAATTGTTTTTTTGTGTTCGAAAGATGACTAACAGGGAAACGTTATTTTTTTAATGATTTTATACACAAACACTTTTAGTGTTTGTGTTTTGCACAAATCAACCGAACCGAACACCATGGAGCGATATTTAGTGTTAATTTTCGAACACTGGTAAAAATTCACAAACGAGAAAAAAAATTTTTATTTTGTATTTTTTTATGGAATGTTTATATGTACTATTGATGGCAAACTAAGGTACGGTAAACTTATATGTCGTACCTTAGTACTTTTTTACACTAAGGCCAGAACTAAAGTAAAACTCAACTAGACTAGAGCTGAACTAGAAGTAAAGTAGCGCTTAACTAGAGCTAAGTTGGACTGAACAATAACTGAACTAGAAATGCAGTAAAAGTACACTAGTACTAAGCCAGAAATACACCAGTACTAAACTAGAACTAAAATAGAGCTGAACTAGCAGTAAGGTAGAACTGAACTTAAATTAAACTAGAACTTACTTAGAACAACTAAAATATAACTTTACGAGATCTAGAACTGAACTTAATCTGGAATTAAAACAAAGAGTGAAACTAGAACCCACCAAAAAAAGAACTATATAGGACCTTAATCAAATGGAACCAAAACTGAACTGCTGCTATTAGTTATTTGAAGCTATACTAATTCGAATTTTCAACCAACCGAATAAAATTAATCGGGAATACTGGTTACACAATAGAAACTCTTGTATTTAGTTTCAAGAGAATTTCTTAAAGTATAGATGTACGTAAGTACTAAGAAGCTAAGTACATGTGTTTAGGTATGTTTGCTAAAAAAAATTACGTTGTTTCAGTTTGTTTCTAGTTAAGTGCTAATTTACTTGACTTGGGTTAAGTTACAAGTAACTTCCGTATATACTATACGAAGCATGTTAAAAATCATATAAAATGAACTTAAACATAACTAAGATCCCATGTTGAACCCAACCTTTTAATCTCCTCAAGCATAATGTTGGAAAACGTAAGCTGGTTAGCCAAATTAAAATCTCTAAATGTTTAAAACAAACTATCTGCTTTCAAGACTACTAGGGATGCATGAAGTAAGTGCTGTTTTGTTTTAATTATTTTTTGTTTTCATAATTTTCGTTCAAAGGAAATTTTGTGCTCCTAGCCAATATTATAAATGTCCTTCTTTTTCACTCTTTCGTTCTGTTTACGTTGCAATTTTCACATTTTTTATATGCTTTTTTTTTTGCAGTTGTTTTAAGTTGGCCTGCTTTTAGTTACTTTATTTTATATATTTTTTTTTCTTTTTTTTTTTTGCACAGTTTATGTATTTCTTCCGTTTCTCTCTTAATAACACCAGTGTAAATTGAGTTCACACAGTAAATATATCTGCCTGCTTTAAACATTTGCCTGGGTTTTCTTTTTATTTTCTGTGTGCTTCATATGACCACAAAGATACAAAGTATTTGGAAATGTGTGTTATACACTCCAAAAAAAAAAAAATTGCTTATTATTTTATTTCTTCCTTTTTTTTTGTTTTTGCTGAAATTCAATATCATTTTGCAAATAGAGTTGTTTTCACCATTATAAAGGAAATTATGGTGTAGAACAAGGTTAAGGATAAAATTATTACTTGAGTATGTGTTTTATATAATTTTGCACATGTGCCTGGATGTGTGTGCGTGTGTGGATTTAAGTAACTTAACACACACCTATAGATGGTCATATTTTTTAGAGCCTTGAAAAGGTTTTAGGAAGTTTTTTTTATTAAAAAAAATGTGGAATATTTTATGTAAGTGAAGCTTTTAAAAAACAAATTTTAAATATCGGGTGTTTTTTTGACAGGTTTGTTTTTCGAATAGAGATAAAACTGGCATTTTGTGGTCAAATCTGGCAACTCTAATGTCATTTATGTTCAGTTTGGTTTGCCATTTCATCATGAACAGGTTGACAAAAGAACAACGCTTGCAAATCGTGCAAATTTATTTCGAAAATAACGGTTCAGTTCGCGAAGTTTACCGCAAGCTCCGTCCATTTTATGGTCGACATAATCGTCCATCAGAGCAATTAATTCGGTTAACCATGGATCGTTTTCGCACTACGTTTACTCTATGTGATAATACGCATCCGCAGAGACGTCGAACAGTGCGCACCGAAGAAACAATTGCCGCTGTAGAGCAAAGTGTTGAAGAGGACCCGAATGAATCGATTCGCCACCGTGCACAGCAATTGGAGCTTTGTCCATCAACTTTATGGAAGATTTTGCGCAAAGATCTTGGCTTGCGACCTTACAAGATCCAGCTTGTGCAAGAATTAAAGCCGCGAGACCATGCAATGCGTCGTGATTTTGGTGTATGGGCCGAAAATGAGATTGATCTCGATGCTGATTTTCATCGCAAAATTTTGTTCAGTGGTGAGGCTCATTTTTGGTTGAATGGCTACGTCAACAAGCAAAATTGCCGCATTTGGAGTGAAGAGAATCCACATGAAACCCTTGAGACGCCATTACATCCACAAAAACTGACTGTTTGGTGTGCTCTATGGGCTGGTGGAGTCATTGGGCCATACTTCTTCCGAAATAATGCTGGAGAGGCAGTAACCCTTAATGGAGACCGGTATAGAGCCATGATAACCGACTATTTTGTTCCCGAATTGGATGGCATGAATGTGGATGAGTTGTGGTTCCAACAAGCGAAGAAATATACAGGGGTGTGCTAAAAATCGTAAACGTAAAACGCAAGAATTTGAAAATTCGTTTTTTAATAAGATTTCTGTTATAAAAGAATTTTATGACAAATTTTATGCAAATATTTTCTATTAAACAGAATTTTATAACAAAAAGTTTGAAAATTAGATTCAAAGTGTATAAAAAAAAACTTCCAAATTCTTGCGTTTTACATTTTCGATTTCCAGCACAGCCCTGACAATCATGGACGCACGAATAGGTTCGAAATTCTCTCGATTTCATACGCTTAGTAACCAAAATGTTTGTTATTACATTCGCTTACTGACGAATCATATCGAAAGTCACACGATTACGCTCATATGTGGAAACAAGGGGGCTACTCTCTATTGTGATGGGAAAGCAAATGGTTCCTACCAAATTTAGTGATAAATATTATTTAATAAGTTCGCGCATTTGTCTTTCGCATCTTTTTGTTTCTTCTTTCTTTTCGTAAATCATGACTTTTTATTTTATTCAAATTTTCATATTCAAATTTTTATCAAAAAATTTGGCGAAAGTTGTAGAGAGGATCAAATTGCCATTTAGCTTCCGCATCGAAATTGAATGAGATTTCACATATTTTAAAATGAAAAAAAAATTGCTAATAAAAGCGAATGCACCTAATGCACTCATTAGAAAATTTTAAACATTTTCAAGCGCTTTTTTTATTTTACGCAAAATTAAAAAAAAATAAAAATTGGCAACTGGGTTGTGCTGCATGTTGCCAAAACTAAAAAAAAAAAAACAATAAAATAAAAATGATAACAACCTTGACAACAGATTATAAAATAAAACAAAAATATTTTACACTCACACAACGGCCATGGGCAAGTGCGACTACCACTATTGATTGCTAATGAATGAATGGAAACACAATTTATTTCATTTTCATTTTATTTAATTTTTCTGTTTTGTTAATTTCGTTTTTTTTTTAATTTCTTTCATTGTGGGGAAATGAAATATTTATCTAAAAATAGAAATTTACGTTTACAACAATTTCTATGAAAATTACAATACAAATAAATATTTTTATTGGTTTTTTTTAATGTTACAAATAAACAAGAAAATCCAATTAGGAGAACTGGATTTCTACGGAAAAACAAGGCTTTTTAAGACCGTAAGGATATTTCTAAACAGTAAAAGTCTTTTTATTTCCTTTATATTATTAGCACTTGAATAAACAGAAAATAATACAACATCGAGAGTTTGCGAACTTTTTTTTTACATTGTATTATTGCCAAATATTTTCTAAGGATTTTTGAAGAATTGGCAAATATATTAATTAGTTCATTATTGTTTACATTACCAGGTAATGTGTAATAATGCTTACCCTTTTGAAACATATATGGCCGTTTTCTCATTAGGCGATTATCTTTTTACCCAGTGTTGCCAATTTAGCCATTTAGTGGCTAGATTTAGCCATTTTTCACCCTGTTTAGCCATTAAAAAATGAATTTAGCCATTAGCCATTTTTTTTAGCCATTTTTCGACTTGTTTAGCCATAAAATTTTTTGACGTTTTTCTTTTAAAAGAATAATTTTTATTTTATTATAAAAATTATAAAAGTAAAATAAACATTTTGAACAATTAAAACTCCTTAAATTTAAAACACAACTTTTAAAAATGTTGAAAATCGCTATAAACTATGACGCTGAAACATCTTTCAAAATAAAGGAACAGTATTCCACTATTAAATTTATAAAATGGATTCACACAAACATCGCTTTTTCTTTCTGGTTGCAAGTATTTCAATAAAGGGATGAAGGCGGTAACAATTGTTTAAGAAGTTTCAGAATTGACTATAAGGTTTCTCTCACTTCCATGGTGTAATGCTGAAGTAGAGAGGGTGCTTAGCCAAGTAAACATCGATAAAAGTAATTTGAGAAATAGGTTACATCAAGCATCAGTTAATTCGATTTTATCAATTAGGTTAATATTTTTACCATAACAATATACATAATATTTATACCACCACCACAACAGTGGAGATCGTACTGTGCGTTTGTGCTGATGTCTGTAACATCCTTAAATATTGGTCGTTAGCCCACCTTTACGTAAACCGATTGGCTTGGAATCTCTTTCTGAGTCGAATTAACGATGTTTGTCCGGCTGGCTGGCTGTCCATGTAAACCTTGTGCGCAAAGTACAGGTCGCAATTTAGAGATTATTTGATAAAATTTGGTACAAATTGTAGGGCATCATAAAGTCTGGTTTAACCGACTATACTTTCTAACTTGTTTTTGATTGTAGATCTGGACTCAAAAGGTTGGGTAAATGTTGTTGTAATAATGATTTACCTTCAAATTATTTAAGACTTATGATTATTTGAAACTAATGAGTGATTCCTATGAGATGAACAATAACGACATCGGATTTTTCGATTATTTAATTCTTTAATATTAATTTATTTTAATATTAATTTACGTTTATTCTTATTAAACAAATTAATCTTAACTCACAATTTCATCATAAACAACTTTAAATAGTTTAATTATTTTTTGTTATTGAATTTTTATGTGACTTTATTAAAAAAAAGCTTTTAGCCATTTTTTAGCCCATTTTTAGCCATTTTTTAGCCATTTTTTTCCGTAAATTTAGCCATTTTGGTCACCAAGTTTTGGCAACACTGTTTTTACCCAACAAAAAACTGCACATTAAGGAAATTTGGGTTTCTCGATGTCTCAATTGCTTCTATTCGGTCGCAAAACTAACCAGCACTCATCTGGCAATTATTTATTTTCCTTTTATTTGCCGTACAGATAAATTCAATCAGCTGACTCCCAATTTGTATATGTATTTTGAGTGGTGTTGCCAACTTAAAACAATGTTTTTTGTCGGTATATTGAGAAACCCAAAATCGTTAACGGACTGTTTATCGGTCTAATAAATTTATGTTGGCATTAAGTAACAGTCAGTTTGTCGATACATTGAGAAAATGGCCATTAAATTTATATGCTGGTTTGATTAACATATAAGAACAAATATGAAATATTATTGTTAAGGATTGCCCGACTGAATCATCATCGAATAGCCTAAACGTCTGAAGCAAGAATTTTAAATTTGAACCGGAGGTTAGTCTCTCTCCAAATCGATCCACTTAGACGGGAATTTTGGAATTTCAAATGGTGTAAGAAGTGTAAAAACTTGTTAATTCGCTAACCTCATATATCCTAAACTAAAAGAGATACTAACAATAATTAATACAGGGTGGCGCAGAATGAGCTTTATGGTTTGAATTCTTTATAACTTTTTTAATTATTTTTCCAATTTACAAGCTCTGTCGTATGACTTATCGTTTAAAAAACGATTTTTATTTTCTTCTTCTTTAATAAAAGTTAACATTCACAGTTTTCGATACCATGAAATTAAACCAGGTATGGGAGTTTAAGCTTAATGTAAAATAGTAAGAAATATAAATTGATAAGCAATTTTAATTAAATTCGTTTAAAAAATAACTTGAAATGAAATAAACATAATTAATCATTAAGAAGAATTCAATTTGTGGCCACATTATCACATTCTAAACAGATTTTTACAAATTCACCAAACTAACTGAACATTTCCAGGCCTGGTATGAATACAACAACGTTTTTCAAAACACATAAAAATCAATCGTATAATGAGACAACACTTTTGTATGAAAATAACCAATAACAAAAATACAATATTGTATAATTATACGATTATACAACGAATACGACGATACACGAGCTTGTGAATTTGAAAATTATTTTTACTTAGTTTTTTTTCCAACATTTTGTAAAAAAGGCTTGGGGAATTAATTATGAATAACCAAACTATATTTATACCAAGAACATGCAAGTCTGCAACAAATCAACAATAACAAAAACAACATTTATTTTGTTTGTGTAAAAACTCTTGATACTGTCAAACAGCCAAACATAAAGAAAACAAAAAAAAAAACATCATAGCGCACTAAAAATGTAAGCAAATTTTGACACTATCGAAAATAAAACAACTGAACAGCTAGCTGCTCACTTGCATGTACTTGTAATAAATATAATTTGTGAATAACTATACAATTGAACAACAAACAAAAATAATTGAATTTTATTTTTCAAAGCAACAATCTATTTTGTTGCACCCACAGTCAATCATCATTTTCGTCAACATGGGTCTTTAAGAACCTTTCCTGGTGCCGGAAGAGTACGAACCGTGAACACTGATCAAAATATGGAACGTGAACGGGAGAACTTACAGCATAGTCCCCTAACAGCAACAAGGAGACGTTCGCCACAACTTGCACTATTACGGCGGTCACTGCAAAGAAGTTTGCATACATTAAACTTGTTCACATACATAGAAAGTTCAACTTGTGCAAGAATTGAAGCCAACAGACTACCAGCAACGACTCGACTTTTCCGTTCGTTTATTTAAGCAGAGGAAAATGCAGAGGAAATCTCTGTCTGCGGTGCATATGTTGAAAGATGTTTAAAAACTTCGTAACACTATTTTTTTTAAATTCGTGGTCGCTTTATATTTCACAGTGGGGCGCAAATTATTTTAAAAACTATTACTTAATCGCTCGCTTGCATTGTCGATCTACTTGTCGAGCTGAAAATTTTAAGTGGGACGCAAATTAGCTGTTTTGGCCGTTTAAAATACAAGCAAGCGAAGCGGTCGATATCGTGGGTCAGGCTAATATTTTCATATATTGAAAATTTTTTTCGAGTTTTGAATTTTCGAATATCAAAAGTTTACAGAATTTTATTGTTTTTGCTTTAAGCTTCGTTCACAATAGGTAGCAAAATTTTCTCACAATAGAGAAAAAATTTTTTTCGCAACAACACACATTTGCAATTAAGAAACCGTTTGCAAATTTTTCCCACAAGAAAATGATGTATTTATTTTTATTTTAAAAACATTTTGTTCGAATTTTCGTTCAAAACTAAATAAAATAATTATTAACGTCAGTAGAAGTTACATTTTTAAAAAAAATGTTAGTTACAATTTTGTTCTAAAAATTGAAGGAAACAAGTAAAAAAGTATTTAAAAACACATCATGCTTATGTGTCCATATTAATATGGAAATATCTATGTTTATAAACTTCATTAAAATTATTATGAAAGTTTGTGAGAGCAGAAATTGCCCCCTGCCTCCCCTTGTGGTCCCCCTCCCTTTTTAAAATCTGTATAGCTAATGTGTCCCTATAGATATGGATCTATCCATGTTTTAAATTTCATTAAAATCGGTTTGATAGTTTCTGAGAGGAAGAAGTTTCCCCCTATCCCTATCCGTCCTACGATTCGTCCCATTTTCAATAGGCTTGAAATGGCGACCTGTACTTTGCGCACAAGGTTACATGGACAGCCAGCCAGCCAGCCGGACGGACATCGTTAGTTCAATTCAGAAAGTGATTCTGAGTCGATCGGTATACTTTAAGGTGGGTCTAGGACCAATATTTTAAGGTTTTACACACATCAGCACAAATGCATAATACCCTCTCCACTATTGTGGTGTGGGGAAGTACAACAAAGGTGAAACAAACTTTTGCAACGGCTAAGTAAATAAAAATATTCGTTATATTTCTGGTTCTGGTTAGAATCAATCTCATTTTCGAATTATTTCAAATACGAATTCGGGATTAAACCAATTTAACACACAGTTTTGAGATTAACGTTTATCTTTTACTTAAGTCAATCCCAATTTAGAATTATTAAATTGAGGGACACTTAAATAATCCGTATTTTAATCAAGCATTATGTACTTTATTTAAGAAAATCTCTACTTACCGCAATGTTAGCACCCCGCTTTGTCTTGATTTAAGTATACAAAAATGGCCCAATTGGGTGACAAATGCGCAATTGCTGTCAATGCAAAATTTGGTTGATATCCCAGCGGAGATAATGAAATGTAAATGGACGTGGATAGGCCACATACTCCGAAGACCCGGAAATGATATCGCAAGAGCCGCCTTGGAATGGAATCCCCAAGGTCATCGTAGACAAGGCAGCCCTCGTAACATCTGGCAACGAACCCAAATGTCAAATATATCATGGATTCAAATAAAATTCCTCACCAATAACCGTCATGAATGGAGAAGATTCGTTGGTGCCCTATGTTCTACTACATGAACTTTCTTTTAATTAATTCACAATCCTTGTGTAGAATTATTATGATTAATGCTAGAAACACAACTGGGACGAACGACGAATTATTCGCAACGAATATTCGTCACCAGAAATAAAACACATTGGTGTAGTTGAAAGTACACACAATCATTGCGTAGACCGAAATTCGTCGTGCGTAACGAACTCTGCGATAGGTTTATTTCTATATCTTACGCAGACGAACGACGAATAAATTAGGAAAGGGACAGCGCAGCATGATAGCAAAGTTCAAGATTTATTAAAAATCGTGAAATATTATGAATTACAGGGACAATTCGCTTCTATTGCGAACTTGGCTAAAATTCGCGAAAAAATTGCGAAATTTTAAACAAACACTTAAATTTATTAGAAATCGCTAAATGAGTGAAAAAGCGAAAGAAAATGTCGGAAAATAACAAAAAAAAAAAAAAATATGCAAAAATTGCTAAAATTCGCAAAAAAATTTTATATTTCAAAAAAGCCATAAAATTGATAAAAAGTTCCTAAAACTATAAGGAATGGCAAAAATTCGGTAAAAATTGCAAAATTAGCGGAAATTCGCAAAAACTTGCTAACAGCGGCATGATACCAAAGGGTTCTATTTATTATAAATCGTAAAAGCTGTAAAGAATCACAAAGACAAATTGCTTCTTTTTCGAATTTGGCTAAAATTCGCGAAAAATTGCAAACTTTTAAATAAACACTAAAATTTATTTGAAATCGCAAAATAAGTGAAAAAACAAAATGTCGGAAAATGGCAAAAAAAAAAATTTGCAAAAATGGCGAAAAATCGCGAAAATTTTTAATATTTCAAACCAGCCATAAAATTGATTAAAAGTCCCTAAAACTATAAGGAATGGCTAAAATTCGGTAAAAATTGCTAAATTAGCGGAAAGTCGCAAAAATTTGCTAACAGCGGCATGATACTAAAGTCTAATATTTATTATAAATCGTGAAAGCTGTAAAGAATTAAAAAACTTACAGGAACAAATCGCGAACATGGCTGAAATTCGCGAAAAATTGCAAAATTTTAAAGAAACCCAAAAACTAATTCGAGATCGCAAAATCGAAATGCAGAAAACCTTAAATGCTGAAGAAATTAATTTCGAGTGGATACGGATTTTAGGATATATCCGATTAAAAATTAAAAAAAATTTTAGGTTCACGCACTTATTGTGTCTCATTTGACGAATTTACGCAACGAACTCTTGCCGACGAATTCGTCGTACTATGCGAAGTTCTTCGTTCGTCCCAGTTATGTTTCTAGCATAAGGCAATAAAAAAAAATAATCCACAAAAATTAAACTGATTCTATACTTTTGATATTTTAACGATTTGGAAACGTTTCTCTAAGGATTTTTTCAACTTTCCTACAAAGCTTTAACAATTTCTAACTATGTATTTTATTCGTTCACCTGGAAATTCCTTTTAAATATTTAATTGATTGCCTTTGTGCGCCTTATTTATTTAAGAAAATCAATATTTTGTTTCAAAAATTTCCCATATTATTTGCTGGATTGCATGTTTTGTCTTCATAAGAGTTCAATTACGTTACAAATTATTTATTCATTTCTTTTTTGTTCGTTGTATTAACCACAAATAAGTATTTGTACTACGCATTTTAAAAATTATTTGTGAGTATGTGTGTGCGAAATACTTAATAATTAGGGATTTTCCCATGAGCCTTAAAATAATTGGGAATTTTATTTTTATTTTTTTCCAATTAAAAACAACTAAAAATATGTACACAATGGGATACATACCGCGCATAGGGATTTTAAATACAAACCTTCAAGCAGTTAAAGTTTTGGGACTAAAGAATATTAACTGTGGCGATATAATGGGTGATTTTTTAGCTATTATCTTTTTGGCAACACTGGCTTAAACAGCTGACGCAAGTTTCGTGTTTTGTTTCACTGTCAAACAGCTTCAGTTTGGTATATAATTTAACCATGAATCGTCTTACAAAAGAACAACGCTTGCAAATTATTGAATTTTATTATCAAAATGCGTGCTCTGTTAAGAAAGTTCATCGCGCGCTTCTTTCATTTTATGGTCAGTTTAATCGACCCACTGAAGCGGCTAGTCGGTCGATTTTGGAGTGAAGATCATCCAGAAGCATTGCAAGAGCTACCAATGCATCCAGAATAAGTCACAGTTTGGTGCGGTTTATGGGCTGGTGGCATCATTCGACCGTACTTCTTCAAAGATGATGCGAATCGTAACGTAACTTTTTTTTGCCCAAAATGCAAGAGCTTGACTTGCATGACATGTGGTTTCAACATGACGGTGCCACATGCCACACAGCACGCATAACAATGGACTTATTGAGAGGCGAGTTCGGTGAACATTTTATTTCACGTTCGGGACCGGTCAATTGACCGCCTAGATCGTGCGATTTAACGCCTTTAGACTATTTTTTGAGGGACTATGTTAAAGCTAATATCTGTACACTTGAAGCGGGCATTTCAATTGACGCATTGGAAGACAACATTGAAGCATTTATTCATGAGATACCGGCCGAAATGTTGGAAAGAGTATGCCAAAATTGGACTAAGCGGATGGACCATTTGAGGCGCAGTCACGGTCAACATTTGCATGAAATAATCTTCAAACATTAAATTATATGGAGAGTACTATCGATTTAAATAAAGAATTCATGCATTTTTCTGAATTTTATGTGTTGCTTTTTAAAACTTTCCTATAGCTCTTAAAAAATCACCCGATAAAAGGCAACAAGGAATACACCCAATACACCAATTGAAATAAAATATGTTAAAAAAAATTTTTAACAAAGCTTTTTTGTCTAAATAGTCAAGCTTACTGATACTTTTACTGTTACCTTTATCCAGATATTGAGAAATCTAGATTTTGTATTGAAGGCGCCACGCCCACTCCTCCAATCCAATCCAGTTTTTTAAGATGATGCGTATTTATAACCAGGCTAACTATTTTTACGGCGGCATGAAATAACCCCCCAAAATATAACCCCCCAAAAAATAATGAAATAACCCCCCAAAGCGTGGGGCCTTATTTCATATGCAATAAAGCCCCAATTTTGAAAATAAAATTAGCCCCCAACGAAATGAATGAACATAAATGAACATAAATGAAATAATTCCCTAATATTTGTGGGCTTTGGAGGCTTATTAAACCCCAATTTCTGAAAAGAAATAAGAGCCCAATATATGTAATACAATTACATTACACAGTTTTGCTTTAAAGAATCACTCGATAGATATCATGATATGATATACCAAGCACAAGTTTTGCCAACTAAGGCTTTTCTGCATAGCCGGCCTTCGGCCGGTCGCAATGACGTTTTTCTCTGTGGTATAACAAACACCGGCTTCGCTAACTAAAGCTTCTCTGCATAACGCCAGGATTTTCTCCTCTTTAGTATAAAAATACCGACTCGAACCGGCTACGCAGAGAAGCTTTAGTTAGCGAAACCAGTGTTTGGTACACCGTAGAGGAAAAAGCCACTGCGCCCGGCCGAAGGCCGGTTATGCAGGGTAGCTTTATTTATTAGAGCCGGTGTTCTGTATACCAAAGTGGATAAATCCTTGCGCCCAAGAACGTTTTCATTATAAATTTGAAAATGAAATAATCCCCCAAAAAATATATTGGGGCTTTATTTCATAATGATTTTTTTGGGGATAAAAAAAATGAAATAACATACCAAACAAAATGAAATAACCCCCCAAAAATCGTTTTTGTTGTTCTCTGTACAAACTTTTGGGGGGTTATTTCATTATTTTTTTGGGGGGTTAGTTCATGCCGTTTTTTTTTTACTAAGTATTGAGTAGTGGGTACTTTTGTATTTTGTATTGTATTGGGTACTCGAGGGTCAAAATAAGTTACTCAATACTTTCAGAGTTGTATTTTTTGGAAAAAGTTCAATTGAAAATTTAACAGTTTTCTTTCAAAATACAACTATTTTTGAGAATACTTCTTAAAAGTTTAACCAACAGCTAAACACAAGCAAAGATTAAAAAAAACGAAGCTAAAGGAAAAATTAAAAATTTAAGATTAAAGCAGTGGTTTGCTTTGAAGCGTTGCTTGAAAACTCAAAAAATTATGTATCAAAATGAAATATCGACCCCTTACCGCAAAAAAAGCATAAGCGACAAAAATACAATTTTACTGGAGAACGTTTTTTTTAATTTATTTAAAAAAAAAATTGTATGAAGGTTGGCGCTTAAGCTAAAATAGCTTTTGCTGTAAAATCGTAACTGTACCTTATGTAACCATGACATTTTGGGAGATAATGCAGTGTTGCCAATAAATTAATTTATTATATATATATTGTCAGCACCAATTTGTAACAAGTTTTTATAATAACCGTTTGTTTTTTTGTGTTTGTATGGAAGGTGCCCCGCCGACTTCTCCAACCGATTCCACCTTTGGACAGATGTTGTGCATTGATAAGATATTTATACAAAATTTGGATACTTTTACTGCTGCAGTTCTCCAGATATACAGCAATTTTTATTGTCTTTGTATGGGAGTGGGCGTTGCCACCACTCCAGCCCCGCCTACTTTTCGAAATAAATTGTCTTTGGTCGATGCCATGGCACCGCCCACCTTAAATTTTTTAAATATTTATATAATGGGTGATTTTTTAAGAGCTATAGGAAAGTTTAAAAATTCAGAAAAATTCATGATATCTATATAATTTAATGTTTGAAGATTATATCATGCAAATGTTCACCGTGACTGCGCCTCAAATGGTCCAACCGCTTAGTCCAACTTCGGCATACTCTTTCCAACATTTCGGCCGGTATCTCATGAATAAATGCTTCAATGTTGTCTTCCAATGCGTCAATTGAAGCGGGCATGTGTGTATAGACATGAGCTTTAACATAGCCCCACAAAAAATAGTCTAAAGGCGTTAAATCGCACGATCTAGGCGGCCAATTGACCGGTCCCGAACGTGAATTAAAATGTTCACCGAACTCGACTCTCAATAAGCCCATTGTTAAGCGTGTTGTGTGGCATGTGGCACCGTCTTGTTGAAACCACATGTCATGCAAGTCAAGCTCTTGCATTTTGGGCAAAAAAAAGTTGGATATCATATCATGGTAGCGCTCACCATTCACAGTTACGTTACGATTCGCATCATCTTTGAAGAAGTACGGTCCAATGATGCCACCAGCCCATAAACCGCACCAAACTGTGACTTTTTCTGGATGCATTGGTAGCTCTTGCAATGCTTCTGGCTGATCTTCACTCCAAAATCAACAATTCTTCTTATTAACGTACCCATTGAGCCAAAAATGAGCTGACCATAAAATGGAGGAAGCGCGCGAATAACTTTCTTAACAGAGCACGCATTTTGATAATAAAATTCAATAATTTGCAAGCGTTGTTCGTTTGTAAGACGATTCATGGTTTAATTATAGAAAAAAACTGAAGCTGTTTGACAGTGAAACAAACGTGCGTCAGCTGTTTAAACCAGTGTTGCCAAAAAGATAATAGCTAAAAAATCACCCGATATATATGCGCCTCGTAGTCCGAGACCATAGTTAACAAGCAAATATACAAACCAACCTTTTTAAGTTTTATATATACTTTAGATTGATGAAAACTAAATTTGAACTTCTTCCATAAAATGTTTATAATTACAGAATGTATTTAAATTAAAAAGAAAATTAAATAAATTTCTGAATTTAAATCGCTTGAATTCGTCCCGATTTGTAGTGTCAAAATCCCGAATTTATTGAACTACCAAATTTTGTTATACTAAATATAAAAATCGCGATATCAAATCCCGAATCTAGAAGCTGAAGTTAGCGATGCCGGCGATTTTTATAGCATAAAGAAGAAAATCCTTGCGCCCGGCCAAACCCAACCCTGCTATTTATTGCGCGATTTTTAATACTAAAACTAAATATAATTAAAAATACTTACTTTATCTTATCAAAGTTTTCAAATGAATGTCTTTTGGTTTAAGCACAAAAATCTTACCTGTAACAGAAGAAAAAAGAAAGATAATATTTATTATATACAAATCCTTTTCAATTTATATGCTGAATTAAATTATAAAAATATTTAAAATATTATTATTGCCATAAATTTTATGTTATAATCGTAATATTTTTTTTTTTTGTGTTTTACAAAGTTAATCTCCAAATGACCAACAAAAAAATTTATGCGAAATGGGATTTAACAAAAAGTCATTAAAACGAATGCCTGTTTTTAATGGTCAACTTAAAATAATATTTATTTTTGTTTTAATAATATAAATATTTAACAGAATTCACAGAAGCATATAAAAATGTTACACATTTTTAATAAAGGCTACCAAAAAGATACACTTAACGAAATTGCTGCTTTAAATGAAAGGTTTGTACAAAGTTGCCAGATTTTTTTATTTTTTTTTTTTTTTTTGAAATAGCAACACAGCTGTGTAGGTAATAAAAAATTCAATTTTTTTTTTCTTAAATGCAACAAAACGTTTTCTCTACATATTTAGTTCAGCTTAGGTTCCTTGGACAGCCACCAAGAAGACAATTCAATTGCGACCTTCAGTAGCCGCTTTCTGATACCCAGCGCCAATGCCTATCCTACAAAGCAGTTACTCAATAGGCCTCCTCACTGCAAAATTCAACCAATTCGTCTTCCTAGTGAAGAGAAGAAGCAATAATTCTATCTTAGATAGATCATTCAAACAGAAAAACATCGGTTTTCCCAAGTATCTTTCCCTTATGCCCCGAATTTCAGGACACTGACACAGAAAATGAAACATACAGAGGAATTAAAAAAGGTAAAAACGGGAAAATTCGGTAACCTTATATCTCCAAAATTAAAAGAGATGCAAAATAAATGTAATACCTATCGTTGTTCTTTAGAAAAATAAGCGGACAGGTGTCTGGTACTTTTTTGAAATTCGGCCCTATTAGGGAGTAAACGGGTAAAACCAATAAACATAGAAACAAAGTTAATACCACATTCGAAACTTATCAAAAAAATACGTATGTCTATGCATATGGTACCTTTTCAAAATTCACACATTTAAGAGGTGAAAATCGTAACTATTTTTGGTACTTTTTTACAAAACATTTTAATTGGTTCTACTATAACTCTAAAACTGTTTGGCCGATGTTATTGCAAAATTGTGTCTAAACTACTATCCATTAGGACTAATGTTGGTGCAAATTTCATCCAAATCGGAAGACTTCGATTTAAAAATTGTGTCACTTGACATTAAATTCCCCTTTTATATATATAAAACGTATATAAAATGTTTGGTATTTTGTTGTTATTTTCTTAATTATTTTCATAAATATTAATTTTAGCAAAAATCTTTTTTCAAGGGTATATTGTCATATATCATATTCTTGTAAAATGTTGCTTTTAAGAGATGGTCATATGAAAACAAATTACATTTGAATAAATGGCTTGAAGGCAAACTTAGAGGGGCGGACGCCCCCCTTAAACACAACTTATCGCTACGAAATTTTTTTATATTTTTTTTTACAAAAAACTGAACCGATTTGGGGGGAGAGAATATAAGAAATCAAAAAAAAAAGTTCTTCATACAACTAACGGCCACTCCAGGGTATATGCTAGTAGTAATGGGTGATTTTTTAAGAGCTATAGGAAAGTTTAAAAAACAACACATAAAATTCAGAAAAATGCATGAAATCTTTATTTGAATCGATAGTACGGTCCATATAATTAAATGATTGAAGATTATTTCATGCAAATGTTGACCGTGACTGCGCCTCAAATGGTCCATCCGCTTAGTCCAATTTTGGCATACTCCTTCCAACATTTCGGCAGGTATCTCATGAATAAATGCTTTAATGTTGTCTTCCAATGCGTCAATTGAAGCGGGCATGTGTGTATAGACATGAGCATGTGTGTATAGACAAAAAATAGTCTAAAGGCGTTGAATCGCGCGATCTAGGCGGCCAATTGACCGGTCCCGAACGTGAAATAAAATGTTCACCGAACTCGCCTCTCAATAAGTCCATTGTTAAGCGTGCTGTGTGGCATGTGGCACCGTCTTGTTGAAACCACATGTCATGCAAGTCAAGCTCTTGCATTTTGGGCAACAGTTACGTTACGATTCGCGTTATCTTTGAAGAAGTACGGTCCAATGATGCCACCAGCCCAAACTGTGACTTTTCCTGGATGCATTGGTAGCTCTTGCAATGCTTCTGGCTGATCTTCACTCCAAAATCGACAATTCTGCTTATTAACGTAACCATTGAGCCAAAAATGAGCTTCGTCGCTGAACACAAGAAGCGCACGATGAACTTTCTTAACAGAGCACGAATTTTGATGATAAAATTCAATAATTTGCAAGCGTTGTTCGTTTGTAAGACGATTCATGATTAAATTATAGACCAAACTGAAGATGTTTGACAGTGAAACAAAACACGAAACGTGCCGCAGCTGTTAAAGCCAGTGTGGCTAAAAAGATAATAGCTAAAAAATCACCCGATATTAAATAAAAAGCAGGGTTTAAAAAACTGCAGTCGAAACCAAAAACGAAAATGTGTGTTCAACTTTTCGCTTTTTGAGTTGGTTTGACAGCGACTGTTTACATTTAATGAAGAAGAAGTAAAAGCAACAAATGGCAGTTTTTCTAATTTGACTGCAGTTTTTTAAACGCTAATAAAAAGTAAATACCAATTAAAAATAATCTGTCCGATTTTCCTAATTTTATAAAAAAAATATACTTTAAGAGATTTTTCAACTTCTTCCGGCAAATTGGACTTCATATTTATTATAAACTCCAAATAGATATTACTTTTGTAAACTGCTTTGGCTGGTAAAGCAGCACTTCGAGCGGTCGTCATTATCTTTTAACCCCAGCAGGTTCGAGGATTTTTTGGCCCCAACCTACATGGGAATTGTGTGAAAATATATAGGCGGATGTCTTAAAAGTAAGTGTAAAAGATAAGAACACATTTTTTTTTAATTTTTGGCACGTATATTCATAGCGCGATTTCAACACTGTGGTTACTAAATAACGTGCTAAATACATCTCGTTTTGGCTACAATATCTTCTTCGATATGCCGGCTTTAAATAAACTCATATTCAATCGTTTTTAATTCTTCTTTTTATATGCTTGTCTGGTGGAGGACCAAATGAGGCTTGGATTTTGCTTAGTGGAGTACCTTTTATAACTGAGGTAAATTACTGGTGATATGCCATTTAAAACTCGTATTTATTACTAATAAAGAATATTATAGTCAGCAGTGTATCAAAAAGCTGCAGTTAAAGAGAAAAACTGCCAATTCTTTCACTTCTTCATTTGTCATTGGCCAAAAAAGCTGCTGTTCTTATTTCTGATTCATTAAAAAAAATCAGACGCTGTCAAACCAGCTCAAAAAGCGAAAAGTTTTACACAAATTTTCGTTTTTTGTTCGACAGTTTTTGGTTTCGACTGCGGTTTTTTAAGCCCTGATACTCAGGAGCGGATTCTCGAAGTTTTCGGCTTTCTAGACGAAGATTTAGGCTGAGCGATGACTTTGAAAGAGCCACCCATTTTCTCTTAAACCCTGACGACTTATCGTTAAAAGTAATAAAAAAATATTTTACAGACTTTGCTGATCTATTGACTGGTCACTTTAACGATCATATGTAAACTTTAAAGTCACATTTAACAAGTTTCATGATTTTCTTTTATTTGCAAAAATATTTTCATCCCTGTTTTTTTTTCGTTAAGTGTATCTTTGGTCTGTTATATCGGGTGATTTTTTAGCTATTATCTTTTTGGCAACACTGGTTTAAACAGCTGGCGCACGTTTCGTGTTTTGTTTCACTGTCAAACATCTTCAGTTTGGTCTATAATTTAACCATGAATCGTCTTACAAACGAACAACGCTTGCAAATTATTGAATTTTATTATCAAAATGAGTGCTCTGTTAAGAAATTTCATCGCGTGCTTCTTTTGTTCAGCGACGAAGCTCATTTTTGGCTCAATGGGTACGTTAATAAGCAGAATTGTCGATTTTGGAGTGAAGATTAGCCAGAAGCATTGCAAAAGCTACCAATGCATCCAGAAGAAGTCACAGTTTGGTGCGGTTTATGGGCTGGTGGCATCATTGGACCGTACTTTTCCAAAGATGATGCGAATTGTAACGTAACTGTGAATGGTGAGCGCTACCATGAGATGATATCCAACTATTTTTTGCCCAAAATGCAAGAGCTTGACTTGCATGACATGTGGTTTCAACAAGACGGTGCCACAAGCCACACAGCACGCTTAACAATGGACTTATTGAGAGGCGAGTTCGGTGAACATTTTATTTCGCGTTCGGGACCGGTCAATTGGCCGCCTAGATCGTGCGATTTAACGCCTTTAGACTATTTTTTTGTCGGGCTAAGTTAAAGATCATGTCTAGACACACATGCCCGCTTCAGTTGACGCATTGGAAGACAACATTGAAGCATTTATTCATGAGATACCGGCCGAAATGTTGGAAAGATTATGCCAAAATTGGACTAAGCGGTTGGACCATTTGAGGCGCAGTCACGGTCAACATTTGCATGAAATAATCTTCAAACATTAAATTATATGGACCGTACTATCGATTCAAATAAAGATTTCATGCATTTTTCTGAATTTTATGTTTTGTTTTAAACTTTCCTATAGCTCTTAAAAAATCACCCGATATAAGTGTGTACTAAAATAAATGTATGTTTAAATTTTGTCATAATATATGGCTGACAATTTTGCTGGTAGTTACGAATTACAATTTTGACCCAAATTATAAAAAACTCAAACTAAAAAAAATATATACAATAATATTACAATACTCATACTTAAAATGCAGTTAAATTTTTATAAATCTTAAATGTAAAAAGAAAAGAAAAAAAAATTAAGCAAAAAACTGTAGCAAAATCCATAAAAAATTTAAACTGCAGCCCCAACATTTCCCCCGAGTTGGAATATTTTGCATATTTCATAAAAAGATACTTTTGTTTAACATCAGTAAAGGAGTTAGATGGAATTAAAAGTTGGTAAAAGTTTTGGTTACAGAATCAAAATGTATTTCATTGTAGTTACAAATACATAAATCATTATTATTGCACTTTTACTTTTTTTTAAATTCATTTAAAAGAATTTTTTTTTTCAGAAATGAGAAAATTTTTAAGAAGCTAAATTTGAAAAAAAAATAAAAAATTCCAAAAATAAAGCAGGTCGAATAAGCATTCAAAAATAAAGTCTCAAATGGTTTAAATTTAACTGGACATAAACTTGAGTTAAAACGTATGTTGAAATGCTATTCAAGTTTCAAATAATTAAACAAATAACTAGAGATGCAATTTCCATGCAAATGCATGTTTTTTGTCGATAGTCTAAGATCGATGTCAACCAATTATCTTTCCGAATCATTAAATTTGCGTTAAAATGGCATCGATTTGTTTTTGCATATTTTTGTGAAAATGCATATTTTGGTTTTGAATGTATATTTTTGCATATTTTAACATTTTTGAGTGATTTATTTTTTAAATTTCCAAATACACAAAAAAAGTCTTCCAAAAAAAATTTTAAGATCAATAAATAAATTTTTTTTGGAAAAAGATTTTCAGAATTTAGACAGAAGATCCTTTTATTTTTAACCGATGCAGCACCTTAAATGTTTAAGGCTGCCAATGAGCTTAAAATATTTTAACCTAAACTGTTCACAAGTTACTTGCTTGGCATATGGGTGATTTCTGAGGTGTAGAGGAAATTAGAATACGTGAAAAATATATTTTTAAAGGCTCCTTTACGAGTTGCGATTTTTAATGAAATGTTTCCCTTGGAACCCTTACCGCCGCAGTCAGTATTAACCTGGCTAGATGCTGTAGAATACTATTCAAAAAATTTTGAGCAAAGCGCCAAAAGAGCACTGAACACAACTGAAACGAACGAACATTAATGTGCTAAGCCGAACACAACAAAATTTGTGGTTTTTTACGAAAAACAGAACGCAATGAAATGTGTTCATCTTTATGTTGAGTTGGTTGAGTACAGTATTCTTATTGTGTACGAAGATCACAAACGAATTTTTTTTTCTTGTTTTTTCTAAACAAACACTATTATCGTTTGTGTTTTTCATACATCTACCGTACAGAACACTTAACTACAGTATAATGTTTTTTTGTGTGTTTTCATACATCTACCGTACAGAACACTTAACTACAGTATAATGTTAATGTTAATTTTCGAACACTGTCTGAAACGCTTTCAGTCTCTTAACATTATTTGTATTTTTGCCAATTTCATGACAACCATAATCACCCCGAAAGCTCGAAAAGTGGCCACGTTTGAACCACCACATTTTTTAAGGTTTTTTACGCATTTTTCGGTTGTTAAACGTTCCATAATCGTAAATGGCAAACCTTTCACTAAAAAAGTGGCACTTCAGATGGCAGATATTTAACAAATTACAGCCTTGCCAGACCGGAAGTTTTAAGGCCATTATATGGATATCCCTGTATTTTTCATATTCCACGTGGGCAGTGCTATGCCCATGCAAAGATAACATAGATTTGTATTCCCAAAAATTACTTTGATAATAAATCTTCAAGTGCACGGCATAAAAAACTGAACTGGCAAAATGCTTTATTTTGAATGTTTTGCGAATACAATAAAGAAATTTGTTTTTGTTTTTATTTTTGTTTTTTCTTAACCCACTCAAACCAAAAATTAATTTTGGGAGAATTCCAACCAATTGTAGTGGGGAATGTAAGAAAAGATAAACTCACTGTTTATTGTTGTTGTTTTTGTTTAAGCATTGATATTGTTAAAAGTAGAGCTGTTGCTTATAATTCTTATACGCTTAAAAGTTTTGTTTGTTAAATATCTTTTGTTTTTCTAAAATCTTTGGATGAAGTTTCCTGACGATCTGGCCTAAGCAAATCAGTGTTTTTATCAAGAATAAAAATTGGGATTAAGCTCGACAAACAAAATCTTATTAATTAAAAATTTTGTATTCCCAAAAATTACTTTGATAATAGATTTTTAGATATCTTAAGAACGATAGCAGCAAATAAAACTTTCCAAATGTGGTTATTAATGCAAAAATGTGTCAAAAAGTGGGCTGGGTAAGAGAAGTGGCCGTAACTCCTTCTATACAAAGACAACTTTAATTTCTATATGTTATATCAATATGCAACATCTGTTTAAAACCTAAATTGGAAAAGAGGGCGTGGCTCCTTTAGTACAAAGACAATAAAGGCTTCAGTATATCTGGAAAACAATAACTGTACAAGTAATCAAATTTGTTGCAAAAAGTTTTATTTTCAATAGACAAGATCTGTATTGGAAACAAATTCTGCTTATTTAATTCCAAAATTTAGGTAGCGAAGTGCCCTGGGTTAATTTGAGAGAAGCATATAAAATTGGAAAAGAATCAAAAATAACAGTTTCTGTTAACTGAAAGGGACGTTTTCTAATGCATTTTACTTTAACCTTGACTGCTTTAACTTTATTTTTATAACCAGTAAATATGTACTAAGTTAAACACTGTACGTTTGAAAAGTTTGTATACACATTCATTTTAAATATTCAATAGATATTCGCTATCCACTGTGAAAATTTTTTACCAAGAAAATGAGTAATAAATTAAAATTTAACCCCTTTTTAAAGTTGAGAATACAAAAGGAAATATATAGAAGATTAAAAGTTTCAAGGTTTTTCCAAAAAGAAAGAAAATTTGTTTTCCTGTCTTCAACTAATTTACGCCCCCCCCCCCCCTCCCCTCCCTTAAAGTCTTTATATAAAAAACTCTTCCCATCTTTCTTTGATAATGAAGCCACCATTAAAGAAAATAAACTTTTTTTTTTAAATTTCAAAGGAAATTCTTCGAAAAAATAAAAAGTTTTAAAAGAAAATGTAAAGAAATACCGCTAAACTTTATGAAGTTTTTTCTTTTGCGAATGAAAAACACATTTGCCATGTTCTCTTGTAAATATTTACAACTCCAGCGAAAAGAAAAAGTTATTTTATATTCCTTAAAGGATTCACACTTAGTAAATTATAGTAAATTATAAAGAAGACAGAAGAAAGAAACAGAAAGAAAAAAAACTTTGTTGAGTGGCAATAAAGGAAGTGCTTATGAAAACCAGTGCTGACAAGCATTTTTTCAACCGAAACTGGTGGCATCATAAGAAAAAAAAATAAGCTACACAAGATTTTTTATACCAAAAACGCTAAATAAATTATAAAACAAATTGATAACATTATTTTTACATAAAATAAAATATTTGTAAAAAAATTAATAAAATATTTCAAAAAATTAAACTAGAGAGGAACATAATTGTCCCGTATGAACGTAGTAGCGTATGAAATAGAAACATTGTCGAATTGAAACATATAATATTTTATACAAAGACACTCAAAAGCTGGCGCAAACGTTAAAGCGTTTCTACTTTGTACATCGCCAAAGTTCTTAAAGCTGGAGGTCCATACCACGCGTTTTCGCCTCCACGCAGTGCATGCTTTTCTAACCTTACTTGCGTTCTACGTTTCAAGTTACATGCAATGCTTTTTATGCAGCAGCAGCACAAGTAAAAATAAAATTTAATTTGTCAAAATCAGCTGATTTGTTCGAGCGCTGCTTGTGCGCTTACAAAAGTAGAAAGTAAAGCTACTATTCGCCTCAAGGCGTCGACGCTTTTGTGCATGTAACTTACTGCGTATAACCACACAGATTCTACTTTTTTGACAGCTGCGTATGCTGCGAAAAAGCGAGTAACGCGTGGTGTGGACCTCCAGCTGTTGTTGTTGTTACTCTTACGAAAACGTAGACGTTGCGTATCAGCTGTTCTTTTTTCCTTCCCAAGTTTATGTAAAGGGTGTTTAAAAACTGTAGTATCATTTTAATTTTAATAATAAAAGTTTTTTTTGAGATATTAAAAATATTTTTATTTCAGTTTATTACAAAAAGTTTCCGGCTAGAAATGAAAAATTATATCGGTCAAGTGAACCCCCCTTCTGGCTCGGCAGCTTTCAATCTTTAACCAAAACTCTAAAGTTTTTTTTAGACTGTCGTCAGTAGTTTATATCTGCTTGATAATTTTGTTTCTAAGCTCTGGAACTGTCGTGAAATTATTGCTGTACACTTTCGATTTCATAAAAACCCCACAAAAATTAGTCTAAATGTGTGAAATCGCACGATCTTGGTGGCCAATTCACTCCGCCTCTACGAGAAATAATGCGATTTTCGAACTTTTCTTTGAAAAGACCCATTGTTTCTTTTGCTTTGTGGCAAGTGGCACCATCCTGTTGAAGCAACATATTCTCTACGTTTAAATCATAAATTTTTCGCCACAAAAAAACTGCGGGTCATCACTCTGCAGGGATTTCCATTGACTGATGATACCATAAATTTGGCCACCCTTTATAAATTGGTACTCTTGTAGAGATTAAATTCCTTCAGGAATTTATTTAAAATTTATGCTATAAACAATTGAGAAATTAGTTAAAATTATTTCTCATTGGCATTACGTCTTTTCTTTTTGGTCAGCAAACTTCAATGTCATGCCTTTTTACTCAAGCAGGTCTTAGTAAAAATCAAGTTTTATAAATTTTAAATTCTATAAGAACTAAAAACATTCTTCCTACTGCTTAAAAAATACATAAATTAAAACAAAAAGAAAAAACAAAGAAAATCAGTAATTTTAATTGACCGCAGTGCAGCCAAAGTCCTTTTTACAAATATTACGAGCTTTTTCAAGTAGCTTCAGTAACAGTCTCTCATATAAAAAAAAAAACTGTAAAATGTTTTAAGACCACAAAAAATTTAAGTAAAACAACAATTCCTTTTAATATCCCTTATGTTTTGACTACCCTTCCCCTACGCCCCCTCCCCACACACACTCTTTTCCAATATATTTTTTTATAGTTTTAAAGGTTTTTCTGTTTATTTCAGTTTTTGGTTTTCATGTCGAGTGTGACCCCTTTTTATTTTGTATGTCCTTAAAACACTTTTACACACACACATACAAAGATAAATATTCGTATCGTGTTTTCCCTCTAGGGAGTAATATTGTGTTTTTGAATTTGAGCATGTATGACTTTAATAACAATACAAAAAAAAACCAAAACAAAAAAAAAGAACGGGGGATAAACCAAACAACTGCAACTACGTTAAATTACTTGTACTGTATTGCAAAAAGGACCAAAACACAACCACTCAGATCATCAGCATATGTCGTCCTTTGTGGTTAATAGTTGTTAAAGGTAGACCAATACTTCGCTATAAAATTAAATACTCACTTACACATACATACATACGTTCATACCCAGCGGTAACTAGAATGAGTAAAGAGACCTAATAGAAGGCCTTATGTCATTGGTAGCAAGCCCTTCCACACTAACTTTAATATCAAGTTGGATCCCTTCCCAAAGAAGAGAGTAAGGAAGGTCACTAAAAATAAAAAGTAAATAAAACTGAACAGCTTCCTTTCTCCCTTCTTAAAGAAGGGAGTAGCGAAAGTGTACTGAATATTTTAGAAGATTTTTCAAAAATAAATTTATACCTTCTAAAAGGCAGGATATCATGCAAAGCGAAAGAAGTATAGAAACCTTCAGAAAGGCCTGTAACTTGCGGTCCTTTCAATATTTACCGCTGGGTGTGTAAATCCAAATATGCATACTCTTATGTACACACACATATGTAAACATACCTACGTACATGTTATTTAAATATTGTGGTTAAAGGGAAATTTAACTACAACAACAGTAACTTTTAATCCTTTATTGAATTCTACCCTGAATTTAAGTTCAATGTAAAATATTGTAAAATATTCAACATTTTTGAAGGAAAAAATTATTTGTAAATTTAACATTTTTGCTACACAGGGTACCGCATAATATACGTTGTGATTTAATAAAACTGATCTACAAATTAAAAAAAAAATACTGCAGAAACGAAGCATGTTTTTTAACTAATCTGGGTTCGAATCTGGCATCAAAATTGGGCTATCACGTCTTGTTCATTTTTTATCGCATGCTGGCAATACTGTAAAACAGTCAATACCCTGCCAATAATGCGACTAGTCCATACACGCATGTAAAATGTAGCTCATAAGGGCCTAGGACTAGTCCAGAGGTAACCCCAATGTATGGAAAAAACATGGTCTATATAACATTACGATGCCCTAGGGCAGGACCATATAACCCAGCTTTGGACTACAAAGGAGTAGTTTTAAAACTATTCTCTGGTATACTCCGGAGCATTAATTTTGAAATCGTTTTAAAACGAAAACATGTCGTTAAAAAACGAAGACATGTCATTTCACTACAAACCCTTTTTAACAATGACTTGGTACATGCTTCATTACATTGGACCAGGCCAGGTACGTAGTCAATTTGATCAAAATGGATCAGGTAGTCCAATATTATTTGCAGGGTACTTTTATTTGACAGAAGCCCACATTCATTCCAAATCTTCTTAATTGTAGCGTTTAAGCATGTCAGGGAGATCGTGTGTTACTGATTCAAGCTGTTTTTGCTTTGTGTGTATTGTGTGAATATTTGGTTGGAAAAAAAGATATGCAATATCAGAATCATTAAAATATGCATATTTACATTATTTTGGTTTTGCAGTCAAAAACCGTGGACACCGACAATGTTTTGCAATTTCTTCATCCACATTTAGATTTTTTTTCCAAAGAAAAACTAGGTGCAGGGAGCGCGAACAAGCGGAGCGTGCTCACCAAGATTTAATGAAAATTTAAAGAATTTTTCAAAGATTTTGGGCAAAAGCATGCTGGGAGGCTATTGCTGGACTCTAATACGTCAAACCGAACCAACAAAATACAAACGACGTTCAAATAACGCCATTCACGTTTAAAAATTCATTGATTTTTAAATGAACTAGTGATTCTTAATGGAAGAAACGAATAAAAACATTTTTTTTGTATTTCGCAAATCTGAAGTGATAGAGAAAAACCAATTACAGATTCGAATTCAGCCCACTAAATTACCCCAGGAAAGATATTTGGTTGCTCCAGTCCAAAACCTTGTTGGCTAGTGTAAGTGAAAAAAATTTTGTCGTTGCCATTTTTTTTTTTTTGAATAAACTGTGAAATTTATGGTGAAAAGACTCAGCACAGAACAAAGAACCCAACTTTTTTTAATTTATTTTTTTTTTTTTGGAAAGCCAGCATTCGATTATTCAAACACAAAGATCGAATAATAAACTCATTTTCAGCTCGATGGTCGATCACCTCAAAAAAAATAAATAAAAAAAAAAATGTGGCACCCAAAATCCCAGAATAATTGTTGAACATCAAATTTAGTGGCATACTGAAACTGAAACGGAAAGACAATTTTGCATGACCGAAATGCTGGCTGTATGCCACAAAAATTATAATTTTTACATGAAATTTAACTTGCGATGAAATATGGATCCATTACGACATGCCAAAGTGCAAGAAATAATTTTTCGATATTGAACAACCAGCCGAATCAACGCCCAACCCAAAAATCTATCACGTTAGGGTAGTTGTTTTTTATTTGGTAGGACCAGAAGGATTCTATGTGTTGTGTGCTGGTAAAGGGAGGATTAGACGGTGGTACAAGTCGTACGCATTTTAACGAAAATGCTTCCCTGATCTAATTATTGTTGGAAATTTTAATTTCAAAAGATTTTGTTATTCGTGCTTAATTCCCAGTTTTTATTCTTGACAAAAACACTTGAAATTTATTGTTGATGGGATAAGCTATTCCTATGCGCAATTCACTGGTTGCGTAGGCCAGATCATCAGGAAACTTCATCCATAAAGATTTTAGAAAAACTAAAGATATTAAACCAAATAAAACTGTTAAACGTATAAGAATTATAACAACCGTTCTACTTGTAATAATAACAAAGTTTAAACAAAACACATCAACAATAAACAACAGTGGGTTTATCTCATCTTACATTCCCCACTACAATTAGTTGGAATTCTCTCAACATTAATTGTAGTTGTAAGTAGGTTAAGAAAAAAAAAATAAAAACAACAACAACTTACAAAAGATGTTGTCAATTAAGTGATTTTTAGGCCGTGCACTTGCCTGTTTATTATCAAAAAGTAATTTCAATTTTTGGGAATACAAAATTTTAATTTCAAAAGATTTTGTATTCGTGATCTGGCCTAAGCAACCAGTGAAATGCGCATAGGAATAATTTTTACAATAAACAGGCAAGTGCACGGCCTAAAAAACACTTAATTGACAACATCTTTTGTAAGTTGTTGTTGCTTTTATTTTGTTTTTCTTAACCTACTTACAACTACAATTAATGTTGAGAGAATTTCAACTAATTGTAGTGGGGAATGTAAGATGAGATAAACCCACTGTTGTTTATTGTTGATGTGTTTTGTTTAAACTTTGTTATTATTACAAGTAGAACGGTTGCTATAATTCTTATACGTTTAACAGTTTTATTTGGTTTAATATCTTTAGTTTTTCTAAAATCTTTATGGATGAAGTTTCCTGATGATCTGGCCTAAGCAACCAGTGAAATGCGCATAGGAATAGCTTATCCCATCAACAATAAATTTCAAGTGTTTTTGTCAAGAATAAAAACTGGGAATTAAGCACGAATAACAAAATCTTTTGAAATTAAAATTTTGTATTCCCAAAAATTGAAATTACTTTTTGATAATTGTTGGAAATAATTAGTATTGTGGTTATTTTGTTGAACTATTTATGGGTTTTAATCCAAATTTTTTTTAATATTTTTAATTAGGCTTAAGTTCATGAAATTTAATTTTCATTAAATTATTTTTATGAAGAAAGGAATTTTACAACATGAAAATTAATTAAAATTGTTATTGATAATCTTTCATTCTTGACGTGGCTCGGGCTCGAACCCTGGCCGGCAGGTTACCATGACACGTTTCGATCGCAACCACTCGATCTCCTCAGATGGATTTGCCGTCTTACACTCGCAGCCATCGACGACTGCTGACGTCAATAGTCAAACATCAATCCTTAAACCAAATTGTATTTTAGCACTTGGTAGATCGAAATTTTTAAAAAACCATGACAACTTATAATGACAGGGTTGTATTTTCCTCAAAATACGTACGACTTGTGTGATCGTGTAAACAACTCTGAAAATCGGGCCAGACGATCACAGAGGAACTGTAACAAACATCATTGATATGCTTAAAGCGAGCATTGGCCAAAAACTGCCAGGAAATGCGACTGGATATGATAGCCTTAATAAGTCGTCATGATAACACTCGGCTACATATTGCGAGTACAGTAAAAGAATTTAAAAAAAAATAGTGATTGACAAGTTTTTCCTCACGTTTTTTATGATACAGACTCAGGCAACGCTGGACCAATGCGAAACGATCTTTCTAGAGTACGCTTTACTTTAGAACAGGATTTTCGAAATTGACTTGACTTGTTCTAGGCCGCAAAAAAGAGCTGGGGCCTAATTCTGGCAGTCGTGATCGAGTACTTTAATTCTAATTCTTTCAGTCGATACTGAACGAATCGAAATCATTTTTTCAGTATTGTGAAACTCTTAATCTGGGTTTCACAATTTACAACACTTAAAAAATAATTCCGATTCGTTCAGTATTGACTGAAGTAAATAGATATTAAATTGCTTTCGAATCGAGAAAGTATTCGATCACGACTGCCAGAATCAGGACACAGTTCTTTCGGCGCAGAATTGGTATGTTGCCAGAAAGATGGGAAAAGGTCGATACTTGTGGTGTTTTCATATGTCATATTTTATTTAAAAACAAGTTAGAGTGCTATATTCGGCTGTGCCGAATCATGATACCCTCCACCGACACTTCGGATGTTTTAGGAGTTATATCTGTATGATGTCTATTTATTATTATAATCTTTGTAAAAACAGACATCTGCATTAAAATTTGTTGCGGTTTAGACCTATAAAAAATTATTGATCGACAATCAGAATCAATTTTCAAAAGTTTGAGTAGAATATCAGTTTAAGATGAACTTAAATGATTTTCAAGAGAACAAATTATATAAAAGCCATGGTAAGCTATGAACCAATCATCCCAAATTCTGCAGAACGGTTTCTGGTATTAAAAAACATAAATTTCAATACAGCGGTGCAATTAGTTTAAGCGTTTGCAGTAAATTTCAGAAGGCTGCTAAAATGGAATCTAAGGAAAATTATGGACCGTATATCACAAAATTGCATAAAATTTTTCTGGCCATATGAAGCTCAACTGGAAGAAAGTTTACCGCGTATTTAATTATTTTACCAGAGTGGGCTTTATATGAGGCCTATGGTAAGTTATGCACCGATCTTCACCAAATTTCACAGTGTCATTTCTAGTTCTATAAAACTGTGATGTGCCAAATTTTGTTATGATAGCGTTATGTTTTACGTTTTTAGGCGTACTAAGCTGTTTTCCGGGAGTAAGGTTTATATGGGGCCTATGGTAAATTATGGATCGATCTTCACGAAATTTCACAGTCTTATTTTTAGTTCTAAAAAATTTTGATCTACAAAATTTTGTTATGATAGCATTATTTTTACGGATTTAGGCGTACTAAACTGTTTTCTGGAAGTAGGTTTTATATGGGGCCTATGGTAAATTATGGACCGATCTTCACGAAACTTAACAGTTTCATTTCTAGTCCTATTTAACTCTGACGTGCCAAAATTTGTTATGATAGCATTGTTAGGATTTAGGCTTACTATACTGTTTTCCGGGAGTAGGGCTTATATGGGGCCTAGGGTAAATCATGGACGGATCTTCAAGAAATTTTACAGCGTGATTTCCAGTTAAATAAAACGAACTGCTGCGAAATCTTATATCATTCAGTGCATTTTTCCACCATTTATGTTAGTTTTTGTAACAAAATTATCAATTTTTTTTAGGTGTTGGTTCCACATTTTGATTCATAGCTCAGATCCTATTGAACCGATATTGCTGGATTTCAATCCCAAACTGCTTAGGATAACTACAAGCAATTTGACACCAAGCTTGTTCATTGCTTTTGAGTTGTTCGAAAGTAAGCGTGTTTTCAACAGACGGACAGACAGACGGACATGGCTAAATCGACTTAAAATTACTCAAGAACCCAGAATATATATACTTTATAGGGTCTGAGATGAATAATAAAAAAGTTTCACACGGAATGACAAACTTAATATACCCTCTTCACAACTAATTGTGGTGGAGGGTATAAAAATGCAATTTGGTGTTCGTTTCTTAAAAATGCTTCGCTCTATAAATGTCATAAGGCATTGCACTTTACGCCCCGTATAAATCGAGAGTGTTGATAATGCCCTGTAAAAAGATGGCTTCTGTTTAAATATAGGGTTACCAGACGAAGTTGGGGAAAAATCGCCTTTAATCAGGACAGTCAAAATGTTAAGTTTTAATAGTTATTTTTTCTATTATTTTATAGTAAAAACAAAAGAAAGCATTTTATACATGCACCTTTAAAAATGTGGTATTTTTTTTTTAGAAAAGAAAACACCATTAAAATAATTTTATAATGCAACAATGTTTCACTAAAAGCGCTAAAATTTTGCCAAAAACCCCGATTTGTTAAATTATACTAAATAACTAAAAAAAAACAACAACAAAAAAAAACAAATCATCGGCTTAATATGCAGACCTTCTAACTCCTTTTTTGCATAATTTAGAGGAGAGGCAAACAAATTTTTAAATTTCATATTTGTAGCTTTTGAGAGGAAAACCAAAAGTATAGTTGGTTTTACACACTTCGAGACTCAAATTTAAGAAAAACTACAGGCTGGTTGACGAGGCGTATGTTTCTCTATCACACGGCATCAACATTTCAATTTATTTAAAAAGTGGATTTAAGAGGTTTGCATATTAAGCCGACGAAATGTTAAAGACTTTTAATAATTTAAAATAAGCAAAGCAACTTTAATTTATGATTTCAAAGAAAATCTTTTTAATTTTCTTTTAATTAACTAAATCACTCTGATCTTTTTTTTCAGCTCTTTTCTTATTATTTTTTTTTTTTTTTAAATAAAGTTTCCAAAAAAGAAGCTTAAACTTTTCCTTCAACGAAACTCGACATTAAGTTTTATTATCAGTGTGTTGAAAAATAAAGTTTGTGTTAATTTAGCGTTTTAAACATTTTTTAAATCTTCATTATTTTTTTTCTTCTTTATGTATTTTAGAGAAAATGAAAAGTTTCTAAACTATTAACAGCAAAAACAACTAAACAACATATTTTTCTTTTAATATCAACAGGATTCAGGAAACAACAGAAACAACAAGAGAGAAAAATTTAGTATAAACTCCAAAGTTAAAACCGTCAGTTATTCTTTTATTAACTTTCCAAGCAGCAGGCAGACCTCGATAGTTGGTTGTTGCATCATGGTACACTAATAGAAGGTATACTCAACGAGCGCAGCTGTTTATTCTTTTATTTGCTTGTTTCGTGATATGATCTCTGTCAAATGTTGTTTGTGTTAAACCAACACGCCAGTGTTACCCCCAGAAAAAATCACAATGACATTTGAAATAACACCAGGGGCCTAATTACCGCATTCGATATCGAGTAAACTATCGTATTTTTCCGCATTCGATAGACACTGACGTATCGAATGAAAACTAGAGAGTTGTAATGGCTTTAGTTACTCCATATCGAATGCTGTCATCTCAAATTACGATACATTTCATTCGATATCGAGAGTCATATTACCAAAATAAAAAATTTCGATCAATTTTGCTCGATATCATATGCGGTAATTAGACCCCTGATATAAAATTAAAAATTTATTTAATAAACAAAAAGAAACATTTCCAGAAAAGAAAAAGAAAACAAACAAAAAATCATTTACAGGAGATTAATATTAGTGATACTATTGAGATTGTTATTGCAATTTAAAACAGTGTTCGAAAATAAGCAGTACATTATTTAGCGTTCGCCTCACACTCAAGAACGATATCTATTCATACCGTTCGTAACTATGTTCAAGAAAGAGCCGAACATTATATAGTGTTCTGTTCTTCGTTAAAACACACAGAACAATTGTAGTGATACTGTAGACAAACATTATATTTTATTGTTCTATAATGTTTCTTTTTTTACATTGATAAAGAAATGAACAAACAAAAAATTGTGGCAACGACCGCAGCACGAACAGCTTGTGTGTGTATTGTGTATATGTTTTGGCTGGCTTTTTGATTTTTTTTTCGTATGTGTATTTTGTTTTTGTAAAAAATATTTGGTTTTCTTTGGGCAGCCAAAAGGGACGAACAGTAATGAGCCGAACCGAGCAAAATGAAGTTTGTAGAAAACCGACCGGGATTAAATGTTCTCATCTTTTGTTGAGTTTGATAAAAACAGAATTATTTTTGTGTTCGAAAGATGACAAACAGGGAAACGTTACTTTGTTTAATGATTTTCTACACAAACACTATTACACTGATAGAAAAATGCATCTTCATATTGATGATGCCCTAACATCAGAATTGTGACATCAATGTTACTACAAATAGCATCGATGATGCAAAAAGTAACATCAATCCAATGACTAACGTCTTCGTACAATTTTGTCATTTGTTACGTGTCATCTATTTTATGACTATAGTGACATCAATTCGTGCCACATTTTGTATATTATTACATTATTTGCATGATTACAATGCAAAAATTTTATATTCTATTTTTAAAAATTATTTAGTTAAATACATCAGATTTTTAGAGTAGAATGATTACGAAAACCATATGGGGCATGGTGCTGGTGTCTTATTATTGAGGGTTCTGCTGTAAACAAAAGTCGTAAATCAACAAACGTGAAACAAACATATGTAACGGGTAAGTCAACTATAATATTCTCTCACTTTGACTTAAGTCACTTCCAATGACTTTGACTTAATGACAAACTGTCATTAAATTGATGCTAATGTGTCCTTTCTCCGATGTTACTGCGTCATCGCACTGAGGACATGCTCGTCATTTCTGTGATACCGATGTGTCATCCCATTGGTGACACAATTTCATTTTGAAACTGATGATACTTAGGCCAAGTGATGTTAAGGTTAACCTAACCCTGATGAAAAGTGTCATGGGGTCAAAAACGAAGACACTTGGCATACAGGTACGTGATTAAAATCGATCGATTTCAAAACGAACGTTTTTAAAAGGTGTGATGAATTTCGAATGATTTTAAAATCTATTTCTGAATTATAGTCTTAAATTTTCGTTCAGAATACACTTCTGTTAACGTATATAAAATAAAATTTAAAAGAATCAAAGCTACGGAAAACGATATTTTCGTATCGTTTTTAAAATCGATTTCCATCACATACCTAATAGTACAGATGTCAAAATACATCAGCATTATGATGCCTTTTCTTTCAGTGTACACTAAGGAGCGATATATAGTGTTTATTTTCGAACGCTGATTTAAAACAAATTAACAGAAATAACATTTAAGATTAAAATAAATTAAGGGAAGGTTCAAAGGTTCATTGCCGTTTTTTTATAATGGATGTTTTTTTTAGCCCGATAGAACTTACGGAAGGGTAAGCTGTCAAACATTCAGTCATACTGCACTCAGTTCTTGACTTTAACAAATCATCATGAATAGATTTAAGCTTATCCAAATTTCTTTTGAACATTTCATGCTTTTTATGGCTCAACTTATATCTGCAAAAATGCAGTAGTTGTAAAAAGAACCTGTCAAGTAGCTTTTATGGTCGCGCGATGTTGCACTTCTCGATTATTTCCCCCAGCAACAATTGATGCCCCCGCGGCACATTGTTCATGTTATTCGTAACATACACCCAGGAGTATTCGAAAAAGTGGACAAAAATTGTACGTCTTAAATGCGTTACGTCAATGAGGGTTGTAGTAACTATTTGCTTGAAATAAGTTCCAAATGTTAAGGCCATTTTTTTGTGTGTTTTTACAACTTTAAGTATCATAGGCTTAAAAACACCCTGTATACCTTATTTAGTAGATTCAAGCCCTGAAAGGGTTTCAGGAAACAGTATTTTCCTTAAATCATTTTTACAACTGTTAGGGAAGCCAGATATTCTCCCAACTAAATTTATTATATTTTAAAATATTGTAAAAACATATCTTTTCCCTCAAGATAGTTTTAAGTTTGAAGTACTTTTCCCAATTAACTTTGGAAGCTTATCTTTATCAAAATCTAAGAACCCATCTGGCAACATTCATAACCAAACTTTTGAAAATTTACATTTAACGATTATAGATTTTTCTTAAAAATAAACTCTGACTTTGGTTCAGAAGTCTATGCATTTTTGGATCAACAATATTTAAAATAAAATAAATGTCATCTCTGAAAAAGAATTTAGATTGTTTGGGCAACTTAAGACAGAATTTCGAATTATATCTGATTTACACCTAAAAGAAATGATCCACGCTCTACCCACGACAGTAGAAATTACATCCAATTCGGGTAATTACCCTGCAGCTAAAATCTTTACTAGTAAGTGTTTGGACTAGTTTTTTACTAGTTGTTAGGCGTCGAAAAATTAGAAAGATGAGAAAATTTTGACGGCACAGCTTTGTACGGGACGCCATTTGTTGTAGAAAAGAACAACAACACTAAAAAAGTAAATATAAAACAACCGTGCGGGAAATTTGTGTCAATTCGTCCAACAGACTGGTCCTGGGAGTTGTGAAAATAGAACAGGTACAAAAAGAAAGAACTCATGACCAGTGAAAGGAGAACCAATCATGTAACTGGTTTAAGCAGAACAAAAAAGTAGAAAAAGTAATGAATTACAGAACAGTCTTCACCGGTGGTGTGACAAATTTTTTTTTGACCTTTCTAAAATTTGTTTCTTGAATTCAATTCTACGTCTTGTTTTATTGAAATAATACTACATTGTAGTAACTGTCACTTAACACGTCCATTAAGAATAGATGTGCGACTGGTCAAATGGTGTCAATTGACCCCCTCCAATGACAACCCCATGGGAAATTACTGGTTGGTTGAAAAAAACCAGGATTTAAAAAACTGCTGTCGAAACCAAAACCTGTCAAACAAAAAACGAAGAATAGTGACAGCGAATGTTTGATTAAATGGATCAGAAGTAAAATCAACAGTTTTTTCTTGGCTAATGAAAAATGAAGAAGTCGAAGAAAGTTTTTAGACTTTGACTGCAGTTTTTTAAACGCTGGTAAAAACAACAACAACACTACAAGAAAAAAACGTTAATTTTTTGTTGGTTTCAAAGTTGACCAATTATTTTCATGTTAAAAGAAAAAAATGAAAATTCCCGCATTCATTTTGTTTAATTATTTAGTTTGTTTGTGCTCAAAACTCCCAATAACTATTGTCGCAGTTATTTTCTATGTTAGCTTACCTTTTGTTAAGTTGTTGGCATCTTTGACTCTCCCTTTTTTTCTCTTTCTTTCACTATCCTTTTAGTAATGCAAATATTAAGTTAGTTACTCTTTTAAACCCATACGGTACATAAGTGCTTATGCAAATCCCTAAATTAAAAAAATATTAAAAAAACATCAAATGTTCAATGTAGAATATCGGGGCATTCTGCTGGTTTCTTGTAATTCAGAGTTCCTTCTGTAAATAAAGCGGAATTCAAAAAATGCATAACATGCAGTCCATATTTAAATAAAAATTCCCCCATTTTTAAAATTAAATTTAAATAGCAAAAACGGGAGAAGGGGAAAAAACTCCCAGGGAATTTTTATTCATAATTTTGCTGATGTTGCCACAGGAACATAAATAATAATACTCCATTTCTCTCTTTGGTTCCAGTGGTAAGTGCTTAGAATTATTATAATTAGTTTGGCTTTTATTAGTACTCACAATGTAAGTAAAGCAACAAATTTTAAACTAATATAAAAATGCATAAAATTTGACTAGTTGGGCTCCCAGGACGACCCAACCTTAAATACGATAGTTTTATATGTGAAAAAAGAATCAAAAGTGCAACTAGTTTAAAGCAGTGTTCGAAAATAAACAGAACATTATTTAACGTTCGGCTCACACACCCAGGAACGATATCTATTTTTTTAGTGATTGTGTAGACATACACAACCGTTAATACCGTTCATAACTATTTTCAAGAAAAACATTACATAATGTTCGGTTCTTCGTTAAAAAACAGAACAATTGTAGTGATACTGTAGACAAACATTATATTTTAATGTTCTATAATGTTTTTTTCGTGTGTGTATTTTATTTTTGTAAACAATGTTTGGTTTTTTTTTACCAGCCAAAAGGAACGAACATTAACGAGCCGAACCGAACACATTGAAGTTTGTGGATTTTCAAAAAAAAAAAAACCGAACGGAATTAAATGTTCATATCTTTTGTTGAGTTTGATAAAAACAGTAATATTTTTGTGTTCGAAAGATGACTAACAGGGAAACGTTATTTTTTTTAATGATTTTCTACACAAACACTATTAGCGTTTGTGTTTTTCACAAATCTACCGAACCGAACATTAAGAATCGATATTTAGTGTTTATTTTCGAACACTGGCTTAAAGTAAAAGCCAACTAGTGTATTTCTACCAAAATACTAGTTAGTTACTTTGTCTACACAAACACACACAGTATTAAATAGCTTGTGTTTTTTATTATTTGTTTTTAATTTTTTGGCTGCTGATTGACAGTTCTCACATCACACATAACAACAATAAAAAGCCCAGTTGTTGGCTTTATTGTACATACATGTGTTGTAAACTTGCGGCTACCTTTTATTATTTTACCAGGGTTTTTTGCTATTTTACTCAGGTTTACTTTGAGCTACTGGTAGCAACTTCTATTTGCTCCGGTCTCTTACTTTTTTGCTCAAGGGTCCATTTATTAGTTACCTACTCATTCATCCTTTCATTTATTCTTCTGAAAATGATGTTGCTTTTATTTTGCTGTTATTCTATATGTAAGATATCCACACACACACACACAAGTTGCAAAAGTTTTTTAAACTTTTAAACCAAACTAGCAAAATATTAAGAAAGCGCAACTTAATTTTCGAGCTTCTAGCTACAACAGCAGCAACAATGAAGAAGAAGAGATCCTACAATTTATTTGTAAAAATGAAAAGTTTAAATCAGAATTAATATAAGTGTTGATTTTTCTCTCGAATTGTGGAAAAATAAATTAAAAATTAAAACAATTCAAAGATACGAGTTTACTAACTGAGAATTTGTTATTCATTTTGAGATTTTTTTCTCTTGTTTGTAAGTGGAGAATTTTGTAGAAAAAGAGATTTTTGCAAAAAATTTAATAAAGCAACAGTCACTTGTTGTGAAGAGTTTACTTTTAATGTTAAAAATGTTCCTTTAACTTTTGGCAGAAAAATTGGCTTTAAACTGGAGGTAAACACCACGCGTAACACGCCTTTTCGCTGCATACGAAGCTGTCAAAAAAGTAGAACCTCTGTAGTAATATCCCTGCAGGAAATGTCACTAGTGAATCTGTACTGATTCACTATTGACACAGTCACCAGTACTAGTGACTTATTATACCCCAGGCAATTTTATTTACAATAGACATTTAACATGTGCGTGTCATTTAAAATCTACTACTGACGTTGGTACTACTGACTACGTACTGACTAGGTAGTTCCTTTGGGAACATATGTAGACATTGGAACCAGAGAATCGCTAGTACATTTTAGTAAAAGTAGTCTACACTTTTTGTAAGAATACGAAATCATAACAATCTTTTTTTATTATTTCTTCAACTTTTATAGGAATTGTACTTTCCAGTTGTTTTTAATAAAATCTTTTTCGTTTTAAAGCCAAATATAATGACAAATGTAATGTAGTGTAGACAACTTGTGGACAATGTCACCAATATAGTCGACAAAACTGGTGACTTGGAGACACTTGCATCCAGGTTTCCTTCAGGGATGTAACAAGTTACATACACAAAAGCGTAGAATGCAATGAGGCGTTAAAGTAGGTTTTATTTCTACTTTTGTAAGCATCACAGGCAGCGTTTGACAAAAGAAATTTTATTTTTACTTGTGGTGATGCCGCATAAAAAGCCTTACATGTAACTTAAAGCGTATAACGCAATTAATATATAAAAACCATGCAATGCGTAAATGCGAACACACGTGGTGAGGATCTCCAGCTTCTTGTGGAAAAACTAACTTTCTTGTCGAAAAGAGTCACTCTTTTTTTAAAACCTTTTCTTTAGCTTCACTTCGGAAAATCAAATCTTGTTACAGTTAATTTAACCGCCTTATACTCAATGCAAATGGATAAAACTTTGCAGGCATACATATTCCCGATGACAATTCACGAATACATGGGCATAGCCGGGATCAAATCTAGGGGGGGGAGCAAAAATTGTTTTGTTTTTTTGGTAAAATGCTTTTTTGACCGCCTTTTACTCAATGCAAATGGATGAAACTTTGCAGGCATACATATTCCCGATGACAATACACGAATACATGGGCGCAGTCGGGATAAAATGTAGGGGGGGCGTGCAAAACTGCTTAAAACCTTTTCTTTAGCTTTACTTCGGAAAATCAAATCTTGTAACGTTAATTTAACCGCCTTATACTCAATGCCAATGGATGAAACTTTTCAGGCATACATATTCCCGATGACAATACACGAATACATGGGCGTAGCCAGGATAAAATCCTGGGGGAGGGCAAAATTTGTTTTAAATGTTCTTTTTAAAGAAAAGCGTTTTTTAAAAAATTTTTTTTTAAATGTTCTTATTTCGTTTTTCTCAAGGACGGGTTATAGTCATTTTAGTGAACACTGCATTCATTCCGAAACATGTATTTATATTCCCATACAAATATCAACAAAATGTCTTCCATTTTGAACTCCTCCGAAACGGCTTGATCGATTTTTATGAAATTTTGTATGTGTATTTGTTAGGTTTGAGAATAGGTCGTAGAGTATATTTTATATAACTAGAGGGTGCAAAATATTGCAGTATGGGTAAAAGCTCCCACTCCCCAATCTTCTAAACTTATCAACCGGTTTTCTTAAAATTTGGCATGCAGACAATGTAACATCTGACAGAGAATAGGGAAAAGGGTGTGAAATAGCGAAAGAGGGCTAAAAGCTCCCCCTCCCTATATCTTCTTAGCTAATCAATTAATTTTCATGAAATTGGGTAGGCAAATAGGGCAACATCTGGAAAGAACTGGAGCCTATAATATTTGGCTAGCAGACACTGTTACATCTGAAAGAAATAAGTTATGTGGCAAAACAACGTTTGACGGGCCAAATACTAGATTTTATAAAAATGTTGAAAGCAAAATAATTAATCAATGAAAAAATGTGCCAAGAGCATAATGTTATTATTATTATTCTTTGCATTTTTAATAGTTTTTAGTGTTAATATTTTTTCTCATCCCATTTTTTTTCGTGAGTTTTTTTGAAAGTTTAAAGCGGGAACTTTTCCAACAAAAATGTAACAGACACGCTTTGTTTGTAAATTGGCGAGTAATTTTCTTACGTGACAGCTTGTACTCGCCAAAAAAGTTGCAGACACAGTTTAGTGAGAAAAACAGCTGTTTGTTTCAATATATGGCATTTTTGTTTCATTTCACACGCGAGAGTTGCAGACATGGGCATTGAATAGAAATTAAAAAAAAATAAATAAATATTTTTTCTTTTATTCACAGGGTTATTAATTAATTAAAAACTTTTTCTGCTGACAAATCTGGCAAACGCAATTTCCCATTAATATTCGAATATCTGGAAATTATTCGGTACCAAAAAGTTTGACTTAAAAGTGAGATTGTGTCGCGGGTAGTGGCTTCATTCTGCTGAAACCACATCTCAGGTCTGTTTTCACGAGCATGACGTAAACAATTTTCTATCATAAGTTGATACCATTCTCCATTTACGGTTTCAGCACTTCCATATTGATTTTCGAAGAGGCAAGGTCCAATGATATTTACAGATGTAATGCCACACCATATTTTACACCTAATGGAGTGCATTTGGCGTTGCTTATTAACAAAGCCAAATAAATATGAGCTTCGTCACTCATAAGGGGTATGAATAAAATATATTTTTGCTGCAAATAGTCAGCTAATAAAATATGACCTGCTTGTCAGCTTTAAAAAATATGACATTTAAGTGGAAAATGCAAAATATAAAAATAATTATTGTCTACAAGAAGCCATAGTTTTTATTAAAATTGAGATTTTGTTACAGAAACTAAAAGAAAAAGTGTGTTTTTAGATCAAAATCGATTGCAGAATTAAATTAAAATTATGTATTTAGAAGAGACTTTAGAAATATGGTTTCCAAATTAATATTTTTTAAGTCATTGAAAGGAAATGCAAAACAATTATGATGTCATGAACCCCTTTTGAGACAAATGATAACAGGGAGATTTAACTAAATCAATTTCTTTTATGTGATTATGACTTTTTTATTTATTAAAGGGCTTTTAGTAAATTTTTCACAAAAAGCGAGTTTTTATCAAAAAAAACAATATTTAAGAGAGAGAATGAGAATTTCCGAATCTTCCGAAAAACGAAAGTTAAAGTTAAGAACTTGCATTGATGTGAACCTGTTTAAAGTACAACTTACTTGAAAATTGAAATCTGGTCTTAATTTTTTGCAATAAAATTAATACACGAAAGGCACTTACCTGGAAAGAAATAAAATAAGGAATCTTTTAAAATAATTAACATAAAAACTTAACTAAAATTTTAAATTTAAATGTCTATTTTTCTCTACATAAAAAATTAATTTTTATGTTTTTTTTTTATAAATAATTCGACCAGAAAGCTTAAATTTTACTGAGACCTTGATAAGACTCACATAAATCAATGATTTTGATATGCACACACACACACACACACTTAACAAATTCAAGGACATTATTTAACAAGTGCATCCTTTTGCACAGGAAAACAAGCAACACAGCAACAAAATAAGAAAAAAAAAATTTAGTAAATTTTACAAAAAAAAAACCAGGTTGCACACAAATACACAGAAAGAGAGAACGAAGTCGTAAAAATGTTCAACGATACTTTATTAATTTATTTAAGCCACAGATCCACCTGGGTAACTAAATATCTGCATTTGTAAGAGTAAGTAACTATTCATGTAGTTGGAATCTGTTTTATTTAAGAATGAAAGGAAAAACCTTCGAAAAAGATACACAACTAACCTTGAATGTTAATTAAATATTTGAAAACTCACACAAACACACACACACACATATGATTGTAACAGAAAATGGAAACTAAAAAAAAAACAAAGAAGTTTGGGTGTCTTTCTAGGGCCGACACTTAATATTTTAAACAAAAGTTTTTTTCTAAACAAATAATTTTCTAAAACCCTGGCACAATTTTCTAAAAGCAAAAACAAAAAGCACCAGCAAACGGAAGTTGTTGTTGGAAAAAAACTCATAAAAACCAAAACCATTTTAAATAAATTTTACTGACAACTAAAATTTAGATCAATAAAGCAAAACAACTATCCAGCAACAATTTATAAAAAAAATACATTCATTTTGGTTAAAATAATTTAAAAATAAAACAAATTCATGAATTTGGGCAGAAATAGTAGAAAACAACAAAATAAATGAAAGATACTAAATATGTACACCGAACAGTGAGTTGGAAAATTAAAGTTACTCTTGTGAAAAAAGTGAATAATTTTGTGAAAAAATGAAATTTTATGAAAAAAGTGAATTTTTGTGAAAAAAGGGAATTTTTGTGAAAAAAGTGAATTTTTGTGAAAAAAGTAAATTTTTATGGAAAAAGTGACTTTCAATGAAAAACAAGTTAGAGTGATATATTCGGCTGTGCCGAATCTTTGATACCCTCCACCGACAGTTCGAATGTTTAAGGTGTAATATCTGCATGATGTTATTATTATCTTAAACTGCGATGATTTGTTATTAATTATGGTTTTAGGCGACTAAACTGTTTTCCGGTAATAGGGTTTATATGGGGCCTAGGTTAAATTATCAACCGATTTTCACGTCATTTCTAGTCATTTCTAGTCCTTTAAAACTGTGACGTTCCAATTTCTGTTATGATAGCATTATTAATTATGGTTTTAGGTGTACTAAACTGTTTTCCGGGAGTAGGGTTTCTATGAGGCCTAGTGTAAATTATGTACCGATCGTCACGAAATTTCACAGTGTTATTTCTAGTCCTTTACAACTGTGACGTACCAATTTCTGTTATGATAGCATTATTAATTATGGTTTTAGGTGTACTAAACTGTTTTCCGGGAGTAGGGTTTCTATGAGGCCTAGTGTAAATTATGTACCGATCGTCACGAAATTTCACAGTGTTATTTCTAGTCCTTTACAACTGTGACGTACCAATTTCTGTTATGATAGCATTATTAATTATGGTTTTAGGTGTACTAAACTGTTTTCCGGGAGTAGGGTTTCTATGGGGCCTAGGGTAAGTTATGCACCGATCTTCACGAAATTTCACAGTATCATTAATAGTCCTATAAAACTGTGACGAGCCAAAATTTGTTATGATTGCATTATTTTTTACGGTTTTAGGCGTACTAAACTGTTTCCGGTAGTAGGGTTTATACGGGGCCTAGGGTAAATTATGGACCGATCGTCACGAAATTTCACAGTATCATTTATAGTCCTATAAAACTGTGACGTATTAATTTCTGTTATGATAGCATTATTAATTATGGTTTTAGGCGCACAAAACTGTTTTCCGGGAGTAGGGTTTATATGGGGCCTAAGGTAAATTATGGACCGATCGTCACATTTCACAGTATCATTTATAGTCCTATAAAACTATGACGTACCAATTTCTGTTATGATAGCATTATTAATTATGGTTTTAGGCGTACTAAACTGTTTTCCGGTAGTAGGGTTTATATGGGGCCTAAGGTAAATTACGGACCGGTCGTCACGAAATTTCACAGTGTTATTTCTAGTCCCTTAAAACTGTGACGTACCAATTTCTGTTATGATAGCATTATTAATTATGGTTTTAGGTGTACTAAACCGGTTTCCGGGAGTAGGGTTTCTATGAGGCCTATGGTAAATTATGTACCGATCTTCACGAAATTTCACAGTATCATTTATAGTCCTATTAAACTGTGACGACCCAAAATTTGTTATGATTGCATTATTTTTTACGGTTTAAGGTGTACTAAACTGTTTTCCGGGAGTAGTGTTTATATGGGGCCTAGGGTAAATTATGGACGAATCTTCACGAAATTTAATAGCGTGATTTCCAGTCAAATAAAACAAATTTTTGCAAAATCTTATCTCATTCCGTGCCTTGTTCCAGCATTTATGTTATTTTTTGTAACAAAATTATCAAGGTGGTGGTTCCACATTTTGATTCATAGCTCTGGTCCTACTGAACCGATTTTGCTGGATTTTAATCCCAAACTGCTTAGGATAACTACAAGCAATTTGGCACCAAGTTTGTTAATTCCTTTTGAGTTTTTCGACGGACAGACGGACAGACAGACGGACATGGCTAAATCGACTTATAATTACTCAAGGACCCAGAATATATATACTTTATGTTGTCTGAGATGAATAATAAAAAAGTTTCACACGGAATGACAAACTTAATATACCTTCTTCACAACTAATTGTGGTGGAGGGTATAAAAATACTTTTATAGAAAAAGTGACTTTTTATGAAATAAGCGAATTTTTGTGAAAAAGGTGAATTTTTGTGAAAAAAGTGAATTTTTAGGGAAAAAGTGACTTTTTATGGAAGAAGTGACTTTTTATGAAAAAAGGGAGTTTTTATAGAAAAAGTGACTTTTTATGAAAGTGATGGAAAAAGTGTTTTTTTTTTTAATTTCTTTTTATTATTGAATCTTCCTCATCGAAATTTACAATATGTATTCGAATCTTAATTCCACTTGTTGTTTATTAGTTGTTCCCAATGTTACCACTAACTGCTGTATTCAAATTTTGAAAATGTCTTCTAGTTAGCCTCAAAGTATCGGTTCTTTTAAGCCTTTTTAGATTTTGGAACTGAAGCAGACCCCGAACGAGGTAGTTAGGGTGGGCCATTAGTTCATCTATGTAGCTAATTGAATATTTTTTAATTTCCTTCTGGATTGTGAAGACGTTGAGATCTCTGTGGATAATATCATTACGTATATACCATGGGGCGCAGACAATTTGTCGTGATATTCTAGACTGTCCTCTTTGATGCTTTCGGATGTTTGATGCGCATGCAGTACCCCATAATTGGATGCCATATGTCCATATTGGTTTTATGATGGACTTGTATAAGGGAATTTTGTTGTCAAAAGACAAGTTTGAGTTTCGACCTAGGAGCAAATGTAGTTGAGCAGCTTTAAGTTTCATAGCCGTTGTTTTCGCTTCAATATGACGTGACCAGGGGTCAAATTATGGCAGTCGTGATCGAATACTTTTTCGATTCGAAAGCAATTTTATTTCAGTCGATACTGACCGATTGGTTTTTATTTTTTCAGTGTTGTAAAAACTAAATAAATGCTCTACAACACTAAAAAAATAGTTTCGATCCGTTTAGTATGGACAGAAAGAATAACAAAAAAATTGCTTTCGAATCGAAACAGTATTCGATCACGACTGCCATAATTTGCCCCCAGGTCAATCGACTATCTATATAAATTCCCAAGTATTTGACATAATTTTCTACCGGAACCCTAACGTTATTTATTTTGACTGCTGGCACGTTTGTCTTCGGAGAGTGAAAGTTAAGTAAGCACATTTGTCCAACCAGGCCTCTAGTTCGTTGATGTGAGGCTGTAGATTTTGCGATGCGACTTTTGGGTCATAGTTAACGCTAATAAAATCCTGTGCCGTCTGCAAATGTAGAGGTATGCGTGCTCAGGTTTGTTGCCATATCCGCTGTGTATATTATATATAGTAGCGGTCCTAATATGCTGCCTTGGGGACATCAGCAGTAATTGTGATGGATAAAGTGACTTTTTATGGAATAAGTGAGTTTTTATGGAAAAATTGAGTTTTTATGGAGAAAGTGACTTTTTATGAAAAAAGTGACTTTCTATGAAAAAAATTACTTTCTTATGAAAAAAGTGACTTTTTATGAAGAAGTGACTTTTTATGAAGAAGTGACTTTTTATGAAACAAAGTGACTTTTTATGAAAAAAGTGACTTTTTGTGAAAGAAGTGAAATTTTGTGATATGAAGTGAATTTTTGTGAAAAAAGTAAAGTTTTGTGAAAAAAGTGAATTTTTGTGAAAAAGTGACTTTTTGTGAAAGGTAAGCTTCTCATGTTTGTTAATATGATTTTTCAAAAAATTGAGGTATCATTTAAATTTTAATAAAAAACAAGAGTTTTTTTTTTTGAGATATTAAGAATTTATTGTACAGTTTATTGCAAATATGTTCCGCTGACCCCTACACTGGCTCGGCGGGCTCCCTCCCAATATTTTACTAAAATTCTCAATCACGTTTTTGAGTTAACTGTTGTCAATGGTTGATATCTGCTGTTGTTTTTAAAGCTCTTGAACTGTTGTAGGTTTTTTATCCACGAAAAAAAATTTTCTTTCAAAATATCCATATTGTTTCGCTAGCTGTATGGCAATTGGCACCATCCACATATTTTCTACGTTCAAATCATAAATTTTCCGCCACAAAAGGCTTCGGATCATTACACTGTAGCGACTTCTATTCACCGATGATATCTCGAATTTGGACGCCCTTTATATATTTATGTATGTATATAAAAAAGATTTTACAATTAGACTTGCAAACAGACATGATTGGAAAGAAATCGTATAAATACCGCCATATTTGTGAAAAAAGTGACTATTTTTGTAATAAAACCTACTTTTTTGTAAAAAACTTTTCATTTCAACTGTAAATTCATGTAAATAAATTGAAACAACAAAACAAAACACATTGTTTATTTTATTTAAATATAAAAAAAAAACTAAAACTATCCACTATTTAGACCACTGGTACTTGCAAAGGGAGACCATGACGTATTTACTCGAACTCTAAAAACCTTTTTGCAGCACACGAAACCATCGAGAGTATTTTTCTTTTTTTTTTTCGTTGAGGGGGATTAAGTTTTAACAATTTTATTCGGGTATAAACCAAATTTGTTTTTTGTCAGTGTAAAGCCGTATTAAATTGCAAAAGAGAGAAAAGTGCAGTTCAGATATTTTTGTTTTGTTTTTTTTTTTTTTGTGGAACAGGAAAACGCCATTGGGATTTGGATTGGGGTAAACGTGTTTGTGATTTAAGTTTTGTTGTAGCAAAAATAGAGTTACAAACTTTTATTGTTGTGGGTATTAAAGGTTTGTTATTGTTATTGTAAGTGCTGCTCCACTAAATATTTTAGAATTTCGAATATAAATTTTGAATATTTGTTAAAGTAAATTGTGTGCAAACGTGTATGCATTTTTTCCAAGGCAAACAAAAAAAGAAACATATATTTGCGATATATTAAAATTTAGTACAGCCAAAAAAAAAACCAAAAAACACACACATTTTAAAAATACACACACGTTTTTGGGATTTGCATAAATACGTACTTTGATTTTGAGTGCAACAAAAATTTAAACAGATTGTACCATTTACTTGGTACTTGTTTGTGGTTGCAAAAATCAATATTAATTTGCCTTTTTTTTCTATTTTTGCTCTGCCAATAAGAAGGAAAACATTTTAATATTCAAAACATTTTTCGGTTTCTAATGTAAACACATACTAATTCAAATGTCTTTGTGTGAGTATGTATAAATAGATTTGTCGGTTTATTTGTGTTGGCATGAGTGTAGCACGTGTATTGTTGCAACAAATGAAAACATTTTCTTTAATGTCTTCCACTCCCAATTTATTTAACACCCAAAATCGTGAATGAAATCTGTTACAAATCACTTAACATATAAAATAAACTTTGTTAACATCGAACGAGTATTTTTTGAAGCACGTTAACCCTGTTAATGAAAATAATCATTATTATCTTAACAGGGTAACCCTGCCTAAAATATGCACCGTTCGGTTTTAACTTAATTTAAACACACGAAGTTTCGTTACTCAGGTTGTGTTTAGAGAATAAAACGGTAAATAAGTTCGTGTGACGTAATGTTTTTCGTTTTCCGCGAGAATCTCTCGTGATCATGGTAACTTTGTATTTAAGTCACGTTTAAGGGAAAGCACTAAAAATTGCTTGTGTGGTCATGCTGATTAAGATTTTTAAAATTTGTGTAACATATGAACTAATTTATAACAGATTTCCGACTAACTTCTTCACTATTCGTGTAACGGTTCAATCACTTGTGATTGCATGCAAAGAAAACACAATTTTTGATATGGTCACCTCTAACAAAACTATTTTCAACGAGAAATGTTTGAACATATCGTGGTTACTTGGACCATATTATGGTTTAACTAGTCCTACACAAAGTCACAACCATATTATGGTTACATTCGAACATGTCAGTTATTATTATTATTAACCAAAACATGTTCGGAGTCATTCATAGTTGATTGAATACTGATAATGGGGGACTAATTTAACCATAATATGGTAGCTGGTAACAATGATTCGTTTAAAGTAATTACACGATGTTTTAAATATTTTCTTTAAAAACGTTTTGTTAAAGGTGACCATGTCGAAAAAATGTGTTTTCTTTATGTGATCTTAAGCTATGAATTATCCTCGAACGGAAATTTCCAATAATGAGGGATATTATGTAGATTTACTGCCAATTTCACGATGTCAAAGGAAAGCTTTCTTTCGCACAAATACATTCGGAACAAAAACAAAGTTTTAAGAATTTGTTTTTGTTTAAAATGTAGTTGTGCGAAAGATGAGTTCTTTCGCATTTAGTGAAATAGCCAGTTAGTTACAAGACTTTAATAAAGAGCAGATTTAATTTTTAATTAATTGTATCGATAAAAAGTTTATTTTCTATGGGAATTTTTTAAATATTCAGCCATGTTCTGAAAATCGAGTTCGAGTGAAATTAAAATCAAAGAAATTGTTAAAACTGCTTTAAATTGATTTCAAATTACCCTTAATCATAAAAATCAAACAAAATATTTTTGTATTTTGTATAAGATAGACTCATAAAAGATTTCTACATGGTATTTTTTTGGCAAACAGGACATCGCACAATTGTCTAGGTCTAGGTCAATATCTGCAAAGAACCTTTGAACTGATTAAACATAGTTTGGAACTTTTTTAGCGTTTATTAAACTTAAAATACAGATACTTTTCTACGTTATAAGAAATTAAGAATATAATCAGAGGAGTTTCAAGTTGTTGTTCCATCTTCTAATTTTTCCTACAGGATATTTTCCACATTTACTTTTCCCCCCTATGCTTATCCCGAGAAGCTCTGCAGGAGGCCAGAGTCTCTGGCAGGAATCGAAACCGCAACCCCCTCACTGATAGCCTATCTCACTACCATCTAGTCTACTGGCTTCCACTGCCTATGTGTCCTTCCATTTCACAACAGCTACAGTTTCGATATTGGTAAATTGGGATATTCGCCCCGACTCATTTCTTTGTCCAAAGTAAATTTTACACTCTATTTGCCATATTTGTATCTGTGGCTAGCAACCCATCTGGTGCGATGCTTCTAACAGTGATATTTGTGTAAAAAGTCGGCCCGAAATATATATTAATGGATATAAACGGTCCACGACCAAGACCACAATCTTTAATCTACAACATTTTAAAGTTCACTTCAACACCTCTAGAAGTAGCACAGATAAGATTTCTCAACCGAACGGGTTATGGTTTGGCCTAATTACTTCAAGTACAAGACATCTTCCCGTAAAAACTATCATCTGCCCATCAATTAGGGCCCCTATTACGGTTTACAACTCAACTGAGTTTCTTAATTTTTGTATTATGGTTTACAAGTTTGCTATGTTGCGGTGAACAAAAATTACAACTGATCACAACCAGTTGTCTTAATTACAACTCAACTGAGTTAAGTTGTAAACCGTAATAGGGGTAAGTGATTCGTGACTTCTGTTGCCAATTCATAATACCATTTTTTGGTTGAACTCTCTAAAACTTATTTGTCGAGTATGGTGTGAAGTTATCTTCAAAATGTGTATTTGGACATAGCTGTAAGAACTTGTCGCGGGGCATGGAGTTATAAACGGCAGTAATTTTGCTTCCACTCGCCCAGTACATTCTTACCGCACGGTAAAACTGAGACACACCATCATGATCGCGCACCAGTCAAATCTTTTTATATCTACTAGTACGTAACGCACTTTTTGACCATGTTTACTCAACACATACATACCTTTTAGTTTGACTTACAACTTCCTTGGTGTATTTCTTGAAATTAGCTTTTAAAATATTGCAATGGTGTTATTGGAAGTTCTGTGTTCGGAAATGATAAACTTTTTTATATAACGAGCCTGTTTGGTATTTTTGATCTAAAAGCTGATAATCGTTGTGCTGCATGTGGGTGGTCCGAGTAGTATGATTGCTTAACTGATGTGCTTGGTTGTTCATTCATGTTAGGGAAAGTGTTTTGATTACATTAGCTTTCATCACTTTCTTGTGCATCTGTATTTACATTACAAGGGATCCATGTTTCATTAGCAACATTATCATCAACACTTAGGTCAGCATAAGAATCGTTAAGAATGTTTTAAACTGCCTCAACATCATAATTTCCCTGTAAAATTATTAGATAGCACAAACGGCGCTGTGAAATATGGCCCCAGGAAATATGGCCCCAAAAAATAAATGAAAATTGACCCCAAATTTGGGGCTATTTTTCATAATGCAATATTTGCCCCATTTTTTTAATGAAAAATTACCCCAAAAAAATGAAAAATAACCCTAAAAATAAAGTGAAATATGACCCTAAATTTGGGGTTATTCTTCATAATGAAAAATCACCTCAAAATTTATAATGAATTTTAACCCCAAAAAAGAACACAAAGAAAGTGATATTTAACATTTTCGGTGGAGTTCATATGACCAAAACTAAAAATCCCAAATTTAGAATCCCGATTTCAAAATCCGGATAATTATACAGTTTTGGTTTTAAAAATCGTACGGTTGATAGCACGGTTGGGCTTTCGGCCATGCACAAGGATTTTTTTCTCTATGGTATAACGAACACTGGCTTTGCTTACTAAAGCTCTACGTTATAGCCGGCCTTCGGCCGGGCGCAAGGATTTTTTTCTCTATGGTATAACGAACACTGGCTTCGCTAACTAAAGCTTCTCTGTATAGCCGGCCTTCGGCCGGGTGAAATGATTTTCTTGTCTTTGGTATAACGAACACTGGCTTCGCTCACTAAAGCTTCACTACATAGCCGGCCTTCGGCCGGGCGCAAGGATTTTCTTTTCTATGGTATAACGAACTCTTCTCGTAATAGCCGGCCTTCGGCCGGGCTCAAGGATTTCTTCCTCTATGGTATAACAAACACCGGCTTCGCTTACTAAAGCATCTCTGTATAACCGGCAAGGATTTTCTCTACTTTGGTATAAGAATTCTGGTTTTTTTATGTTATCCCTAGAAACTTTTACATAGAATTTTATAAAATTTGTGTAAAAATGTTTGGGGTGATTTTTCATTTCTTTAAACTTGCATTTTTTTATTAGTAGATGAAAAATAGCCCCAAAGTAAAAATTGTGATTTTATTTGGGGCCATTTTTCATTCCTTGATATTGGGGTCATTTTTCATTCCACTTAAAATGCAAAAACACCCTAACGAATAAATGAAAAATAACCCAAAAAAAACAAAAAAATTGCGCCAAAATTGCGTGTTGTTGTGTCTCATGTAAAATTTTGGGGCCGTTTTTCATTTTCCTTTTGGGGCCATATTTCCTGGGGTCATTTTGCGCACCGCCAGCACAAACGTGAGCATAAAACAAAATATCATGTTGTGTCTGATCAACACAATTGTGCTATCTGAATTTTCTTTAGCGCTGACTCCTTGTTTCTATGCACAATATCAACACTAACGAGCCTTATTGTTGCAAAAACTAATTTTACAGTTACCACTACTAAGACTAAAGATGTATTTTAATATTACTTTACAAAAATAATTTACTTGTGGACGCACCTTGTGGAAAGATACAATCAAACTTAAGCTGTAGTTTTTTATTTCTGATGGTTAGTTTTTTTCTTTTTATGTTTTTTAAACAGAAACAAGAAATCACAATCATTGCTTGCCGGTGAACAGACAAAAAGTTATTATTTCATGTAATTTGAAGCAAACAAAGGCAGATCACACAATCGAGCTATCAGCTAGGTCTGAAAGGGTTAAGTTCAAAAATTAATTTCCTTTTATATACCGCACACTTTGGGGACCATTTATCTTTACCAGAACTACTCTTAAAATCAGGAAAAGTTACGTTAATTTTTCAAACAAATTTAATTTAAAATTTGTATTTATTTCAGTTTCACGTTATTTCGCTTTCCAGAACATGGCCGATTATTTAATTTTCCTTTATGACAAAATACGATCAAAGCGAAATTTTTTTGCGATTAAAGATGCGTTTTTATTAAACATCACTTGTTGTCAAATTAAAATTTTTATTAACAAGTTAGAGTGCTATATTCGGCTGTGCCGAATCATGATACCCTCCACCGACACTTCGGATGTTTTAGGAGTAAATCTGTATGATGTCTATTTATTATTATAATCTTTGTAAAAACAGACATCTGCATTAAAATTTGTTGCGGTTTAGGCCTATATAAAATTATTGATCGACAATCGGAATCAATTTTAAAAAGTTTGAGTAGAATATCAGTTTAAGATGAACTTAAATGATTTTCAAGAGAACAAATTATATAAAAGCCATGGTAAGCTATGAACCAATCATCCCAAATTCTGCAGAACGATTTCTGGTATTAAAAAACATAAATTTCAATACAGCGGCGCAATTAGTTTAAGCGTTTGCAGTAAATTTCAGAAGGCTGCTAAAATGGAATCTAAGGAAAATTATGGACCGTATATCACAAAATTGCATAACATTTTTTCTGGCCATATGAAGCTAAACTGGAAGAAAGTTTCCCGCGTATTTAATTATTTTACCAGAGTTGGCTTTATATGAGGCCTATGGTAAGTTATGCACCGATCTTCACCAAATTTCACAGTGTCATTTCTAGTTCTATAAAACTGTGATGTATCAAATTGTGTTATGATAGCGTTATTTTTTACGTTTTTAGGCGTACTAAGCTGTTTTCCGGGAGTAAGGTTTATATGGGGCCTAGGGTAAATTATGAACTGATCTTCACGAAATTTCACAGTCTTATTTCTAGTCCTGTATAACTTATATGTTCCAAATTTTGCTATGATAGCATTATTTTTTACGTATTTAGGTTTACTAAGCTGTTTCCCGGGAGTAAGGTTTATATGGGGCCTATGGTAAATGATGGACCGTTCTTCACAAAATTTTTAAGTCTTATTTCTCGTTCAATAAAACTGTGATGTCCCAAATTTTGTTATGATAGCATTCTTTTTTACGTTTTTAGGCGTACTAAGCTGTTTTCCGGGAGTAAGGTTTATATGGGGCCTATGGTAAATTATGGACCGATCTTCACGAAATTTCACAGTATTATTTTTAGTCCTGTAAAACTTATATGTTCCAAATTTTGCTATGATAGCATTATTTTTTACGTATTTAGGTTTACTAAGCTGTTTCCCGGGAGTAAGGTTTATATGGGGCCTATGGTAAATGATGGACCGTTCTTCACAAAATTTTTAAGTCTTATTTCTCGTTCAATAAAACTGTGATGTACCAAATTTTGTTATGATACCATTATTTTTTACGGATTTAGGCGTACTAAACTGTTTTCTGGAAGTAGGTTTTATATGGGGATATGGTCAATTATGGACCGATCTTCACGAATCTTAATAGTTTCATTTCTAGTCCTATTTAACTGTGACGTGCCAAAATTTGTTATGATAGCATTGTTAGTTAGGGCTTTAGGCTTACTATACTGTTTTCCGGGAGTAGGGCTTATATGGGGCCTAGGGTAAATCATGGACGGATCTTCAAGAAATTTTACAGCGTGATTTCCACAGTATTATTTTTAGTCCTGTAAAACTTATATGTTCCAAATTTTGCTATGATAGCATTATTTTTTACGTATTTAGGTTTACTAAGCTGTTTCCCGGGAGTAAGGTTTATATGGGGCCTATGGTAAATGATGGACCGTTCTTCACAAAATTTTTAAGTCTTATTTCTCGTTCAATAAAACTGTGATGTACCAAATTTTGTTATGATACCATTATTTTTTACGGATTTAGGCGTACTAAACTGTTTTCTGGAAGTAGGTTTTATATGGGGATATGGTCAATTATGGACCGATCTTCACGAATCTTAATAGTTTCATTTCTAGTCCTATTTAACTGTGACGTGCCAAAATTTGTTATGATAGCATTGTTAGTTAGGGCTTTAGGCTTACTATACTGTTTTCCGGGAGTAGGGCTTATATGGGGCCTAGGGTAAATCATGGACGGATCTTCAAGAAATTTTACAGCGTGATTTCCAGTTAAATAAAACGAACTGTTGCGAAATCTTATATCATTCTGTGCATTTTTCCATCATTTATGTTAGTTTTTGTAACAAAATTATCAATTTTTTTTAGGTGGTGGTTCCACATTTTGATTTATAGCTCAGATCCTATTTAACCGATTTTGCTGGATTTCAATCTCAAACTGTTTAGGACAACTACAAGCAATTTGACACCAAGGTTGTTTATTTCTTTTGAGTTTTTCGAAAATGAGCGTGTTTTCAACAGACGGACAGACGGACAGACAGACGGACATGGCTAAATCGACTTAAAATTACTCAAGGACCAAGAATATATATACTTTATAGGGTCTGAGATGAATAATAAAAAAGTTTCACACGGAATGACAAACTCAATATACCCTCTTCAGAATTATTGTGGTGGAAGGTATAAAAATAAATTTTAAATATTATTAAATCAAAATAACCATCAATTTAAGAATACTGGTAAATGGAAATTTTTTTGATAAGGGATATGTTTTTAAGGTTGAACCTCAATTGTTGTAAAGTTTCGAAGTTTTGTTGAAAATTTTAACAATTATTTTAAACTTAAAAAGCAAAAGTTTCAGCTACTTAAAACATTAAAAAACAAGTAAGAGTGCTTGCTATATTCGGCTGTGCCGAATCTTATATACCCTTCACCATTGTGCGAGCAGAATACAGAGCAACTAGACAAAAACTAAATAAAACTGGTAAATATTTTTTTTTTAAATAAGAGACAACCGGTTTTGAACTTCGCTTTTCATAAGGGCCCAGAATATATATACTTTAAAGGGTGTAGGATCAATATTGTATACACCTTTTTACCTTCGGTGAAGGGTATAAAAAGAGTAATTTTCGGGAATTCAGGGTTCTAACCACTGCATTCGATACTATCGTATCGAATAAACTATTGAATTTTTTTGCATACGATAGACACTGGCGTATCGAATGAAAACTCGATAAATGTAATGTCGAGTTACTCGATGTCGAATGCTATTATTTTAAATTCAATACATTTTATTCGATATCGAGTTTCAAGATACCAAAATAAATAATTTCGATGAATTTTGCTCGATATCGTATGCGGTGATTAGACCCCAGTATTTCGGTTATAGCTCATACAAATTTCCGACATTTTTATATATAAGTCATATCCATAGGACGTATAGCAGCCCTAAAATTTAGGTTTTTATAAAAATTTTGATGTTTTTTAGCCCATTTTGTTAGTATTTTGCTCATAAATTACCCATTGTCTAACCGATTTGATAGTTTTATATACCGACGTGTTAAGGAAGAATTTTACAATTTACTTAAGTTATATTTATATATAAACATTTATATAAACTTGTAAATATATATTTTAACAAAGTTAATTATAAAAAAGAGTAATTTTTGTGGATTCAGTATTTCGGTTATAACTTTTTTTTTTTTTTTTTTTTAGATCCGCAATTTTTACAGTTATTGTTGAATTTTATCTTTTATTTTTTTTATCTTTTTTTTTTTATCTTTTTTTTTTTTTTTTTTTTTTTTTAATTCCCTATGCTAATCCCCGCGAAGCTTGACGCTTGTCTGCAGGAAAGAAACCAGAGTCTCTGGTGGGAATCGCACCCCCGCAACCCCGGGGTTGATAGACTAGCTGACTACTAGCTAGCCTACCGGGGCACTCGCCCCGGTAGGGCATTTTTTAACCGATTTGGCAGATTGATATACCGACGTGTTGAAGAAGAAATTTACCATTTACTTTAGTTATAAAGCTTGGACTCGGGGAGATCTATGGTTCCCGAAAGTAAGTATTTAAAAAAAAAATTTAATTTTGGTCATAACTTTTTTGTATCTGAACCGATTTTTCCGAATTTTTTATAAAATATGTTCTACTAAAAATCCGATATTTTGATATATAAGTCATATCCATAGGACATATGGCAGCCCTAAAATTTAGGTTTTTATAAAATTTTTAATTTTTTTTTGTACGGGAGGTACCACGCTCACTTCTCCAATCCCGCCTACATTTTGTAGGACAGTGTGTATTGGCAACCGTAATGTGTGTACCTAATTTGGAAACTTTGGCTCTTGCCGTTCTCAAGATATACAGAAAAAAAAAAATACAACAAGGGATTTTTGGAAAAATTTAGAGGTAGTCGTGGTTTTTTGCTCATATCTCCGTCATTTTTGGACCGATCTGGCTGAATTTCAATAGCAAACTTAAACGGAGTATATTTGACATAAATATACATCAACCTAGTCCACATCATTTCTGGGGTTTTCGGAAAACCCATTTAAACATAAACACGGACAGACGGACAGACGGTCCGTGGATTTGAACTTCGCTTTTCATAAGGACCCAGAATATATATACTTTATAGGTTGTAGGATCAATATTGTGGAACATACAAACGGAATGACAAAGTTATATATACCCTCTTACCTTCGGCGAAGGGTATAAAAACAAGTAAGAGTGCTCTTTGATACCCTTGATCGAGAATATTTTAGAAGTTGGCTTTAAATGGGGCTTTTTTTTTTGGTCTTTGTAGAGCAATCTTCACAAAGTTTAATTATATGATTTCTTATGAGACTATGACAGACCAAATTTTACTACAATAGTGTCATTATTCGTTACAGTCTTAGGCGTACCGAAGTGTTTTCCTCAAGTGGCCTTTATATGGGGCCTATTTCAGACCGATCATTACGAAACTTAGTAGTATGATTTTTAGACTTCTAATACTATTTTTTTGGAAAATCTTATGACAATCCTTGCTTTACGCCACACTTTATGTTAGTTTTTGTAACAAAATAATAAATATTTTACGTAGGTTGTTCCACATTCTGTTTTATAACTCTTATCCTACTGAACCGATTGTGCTTGAAATCAAAAAGTTTCCTTTCTTTTAAGCCGTTTTAAAGTGATCGCGATTTCAACAGACGGACGGAAATGAATAAATTGACTTAGAATTTCTTAGGGAACCAGAATATGTATACTTTATGCAGTCTTAAATGAATTCACACGGAATAACAAGCTTAGTTTAGCATTTTCACAACTAGTTGTGGAGGATATAAATAAAGAACATTAAACTTCGCGACATAAGAACAACAAGGTTCTATCATACATGTAGTTTAGGTACAAAAAGAACCTTGTCCTGAGGTCGCTTCTTATTAAACTTTTAAAGAAATTCTTGCAATCTAAGGAAAAATGTTTTATTACACTTAAACTAATTCACCATTTCTTTCTAAAGGGATCCCATCTTATACTCTATTAACAAAATCCGCTTTTTTCTACCATTTCCAAATAGTTCACCTAAAACTTGTAGTTTATAAATCTGAAACACAAAATAGTTATAAAATCATCGAATCTTCTTAAGATGCTTTTAAACAAATTAAATTTCCTCTCTTAATTTAATCAAAGTTTTAATGAAACTCTCCAAAATCTAATGATCTCTAAGGAGGTCAACCAAAAAACATTCGAAAAAAAACAAAAAAAAATTGGTTTTAATTTTATTCACGATGTATCCGCATGAAGAAGCAAGCAAACATCGAACAGGATGTTCCAGTATTTTAAACATTTACAGAAAAAAATACTAAACCAAAAAAAACCCCCTTGCAACTAAAACTCCAACCAAATTTACAATTACCAAACTCAAATACATATATATTAGGGTGGTACAGATTGAGAGTAAAAAATAATTAGTCGCAAAAGCCAACGAAACTCCACAAATGAATATAAAATTAAGAGTGGTTTCTCGGATTAATCTTTGGAAGCACGATCCTATAAAATCTTTTTTAGGATTATTAGGGTGTAATTGTAAAGAGTGGTCGATTCATATAGCACGATGTTAATTGTGATTCACACCTTAACGTAAAGTTTTTTGCCCAACTTCATTTGACATTTCTTTGTTTCAGTGTTTGACAAATTCAACCATGGCGAGGTACACAATTGAGCAGCGCGTTAAGACTGTTGAAGCCTTTTAAGAAAATTGGAGTTCAAATCAAAATGCATTTCGTGCACTTCATGCATTTTTGGTCGGCATAATCGACCAAATGTGTCTACAATCGGGGGAATTGTGCGCAAATTTCAGAAAACCGGTCTGTAGGAAATGTGAAAATACCTGTGCATGCTCGCCCAGTTCGCTCTGCAGAACACATTGATCTTGTTCTCGATAATATGAAAATGAGGTCGGCAGTTACCGTGAATGGTGTTCGCTTTCCAAAGATAATAACGAACTTCTTGTTGCCAGAATTTGAGGATATAGACCTGGACGATATGTGCTTGCCACTTGCCACACAGCAAACAACACAAAAGCTCTTTTGCATGAGAAATTCAATGGCCGTATTTTCTCACGTCGTGGCGATGTTAATTGGCCGCCCGATCATGTGATTTGACGCCGTTGGACTTCTTTCTTTGGGGATATTAAAAAGAAAAAGTGTACGTCAATAAGCTAAGAGCAATTCAAGAGCTCAAGAATGAGATAGTTCGGCACATTAACGACATTGAACCTCAATTATGTCTCATAGTCATTGGAAATATGGACCAGCAGTCGTCGATGGCTGTGAGTGTTAAACGGCAAAATCCTCTGAAGAGATTGAGTGGTAACAATTGCAGCATGTAAGGGTAACCTGTCCGTGAAAGCCTGGGTTCGAGCCCCGCGGCAGTCAAGAATGAAAAATGTTCAATAAATTTTAATTAATTCCATGTTGTAAAATTCCTTTCTTCATAAAAATAATTTAATGAAATTTAAATTTGATGAACTTTAACCTAATTAAAATATCAAAATTTGGATTAAAAACCATAAACAGTTCCCACAATACTAATTATTGTTAAAAGCTAAGGCTCAAGCTCTGTGTTTACATTTGTTTTTCGAGTTAGCCATAATACTCACAAGCTGCTGGAGAGCTATTTGATTGGTCGAAAATTTTTTTGTAAAAAAAGGAAAAGTAAAAGACTTGGGTAATAGAATTTCGGATATCAGACGTAGCGCCAGCAAGCAATTAGAGTTGTTTCTCAAAAAGTCTTATTTATTTGTTTCTTTTTTATATTTTGGAATAAAGCTTAACAAGCTTTACATTTAGTAAAAAAAAAGCTTATTTGCTTAATGGCGTTACGTTACAAAAAGTAGAATTTTCGCTGGAAATGCCCATACATATGTCTTTATATGCAAATAAAGTATTTTTCTAAAAATCCTGCAGAATATGTCTACAAAAAACTTTTTTTCATGGCAAAAGCCTGAAAAACTTTCCCTAATAATTATGTATGTATTTTTTTAAAAAAGACTGAATAAATCGATTACTACACTGACTCTTCTTTAGCAAATTTTGTTGTTGTTCCAAATGTTCCACGAGATATGGCTTACTTGCACAACCTTAATTGTATTAACGTACACTGAAAAGAAAATTCAATACATCCGTTCTTAAATTAAGCCGAAGCGGGGTATTAATAGTACACAGTAGGAACGGATTTTCTTAAATTAAGTACAGAATGATTAATTCAAAGACGAATTATTCAAGTGCCCCGTACTTAAAATAATCCGAAAACAGGATTGACTTAACTAAAAGTGAGATCAAATTAATCCCAAACTGTGGTTGATTCAACACTTTCGTAGGTAGTTGTTCCCGAATTTGTACTTGAAGTAATCCGAAAGTGAGATTAGATTCTAACCTAAACACTTGCCCCCAGAGAACCAGAGATAGAGAGAATCAGGTATGTTTTGAAAATCTATCGTAAACTATAATCGCAATTCTTTGTTTAAAGACAGTCCAATTAACATATATTAAAACAACATTAACATTGTTAGAAATAAATTTTTAAAGATTCTGAAACCGACATCTTCCTTAATATTTTTATTTCCTTGCCATGTTTGTCTCACTTTTGTTGTATTCCGCCCTTTGTTTACAGAATAACTCTCAATTATAAGACACCAGCATAATGCCCGATATGGTTTTCGTAATTATTCTACTTTGAAAATTATACATCAGATTAACTAAATAATTTTAACAAATAGAATTTGGGAATTTTCAGTTTTTTTTTATCTTTTAAACATGAAAATAATGTTTGTTTTTCTTCTGGTAGAGTTGGTGTTGTTTCTACACAAAACAATCAAATCGTGTTTACCTTCTTTTGAAGTGTTGTTGTTGTTGTTGTTTTTACAACAAACTTTTACAAGCACAGCCATATATCGAAAGTTATCCCATTTTAGATTGTTTTAAGATCTCTATAAGGGATCTGTACACGGTCAAAATTTCTCATCAAGCGCTATGGAAGTATTAGTGAATATGTGTGGCACCGACAAGGCTGGATGGAAAATCAAAATATTTATGACGGCGAATATTACGTCAAGCACAGGTACACGAGTGAATTTGACCCCTTTAGTGTTTAAATTTTAAGGTACGACTCGCACTTTAAGCAATTAGGAAAAAACCTCAAATAAGTACGAGTTTTTTCGCTCTGTGTACAATAAAATTCTGAAATTCCTTCCTTCAGTCTTAATAAAAGGAGTTCAAGTTTATTTTAAAGGAAAATTTACAAAATAATGTTGTCAAAAGTTATTGAATAGAACTTTGGTTTGTGTTGGATTCATGGCAGGGATTTTATACAAAAAGAAGAAAAAAAAATACACAGACGAACTGATTCACCGGCATGTAGAAAAGAAGACATCGAGTTAAAGAGTCCCACATACAAAACTCACTCTGGAGCCAGAAGCAAACATATTAGTAGTTAGAAGTAGTGGTGGGCATTAACTCAGTTCCCCAGCACAAGGACAGGGGGCAATAAAACTCTGCTTGTTTTAGACGAAAATTGCAATAAAAACATCTTATTTAGGTAACTTTGTTGTTATTTCAACAAATATGCTTGACACACACCAGCGTATAGTATAACATAATTTGTGCGTTGCCCACCACTGTTTTAAATGCAATCAAGCAAAAATAACATTTTTATTTCTTGTTTTTAATCTATTTTTTTTTTCTTTTTGTTTTTGCCAGAGTCATGTATCATTAACAGCAAACAGTCAACTACGAAATCAAACATAAAACTTGGAGTGCTACGGTCCAAATGAATAGATTGGGAAGAATGACTGGATTGAAATTTTAGTAATTTTTTTTTTTGCTTTCTTTGATGACTTTGGGATGTTGTATGAATGTTGTGAGCGTGAGAGTGTGTGTTTGTGTGTATGAGAGTCAAGAGTATTTAACTTCGCAACATGGGATTAATAAAGACAAAACGACAGTTAGTGCTAAAAACCAATGAACAGGAATGAGGAGGCTGTAGTAGAAAAACAGGCCAACAATTCAACCAACAAACAAACAAACACCAACTGACAACTCCAACAAGAGTTTTATTCATGCGTTTGCAAAATAAACTAGTTAATGTTCACAATTAAAATGGTAAAAGTTTTGAATTTTGTTTTTCGTTTTTTCATGTCGAACAAGATTTTTTTTTGCAATTTATATTGCAACATTTTCAGCAGACAACAATAAATACTGTTTTATTTCAATGTCTAATTCGAATTGTCTATAATGCATGCCTCTCCCCCTCACTTCTACCCCCCAACCCTCATGTGTACCACAATGTGCTTTTCAGTATCATTTGTGAAGATGTGTGTCAAAAGTCGAACAATTTTACAGTTTAACTGTAAAATGCAAAATGCATGTGTGTGTGTGTGTGTGGGTATGGTTATGAATTTACATACACACATACAAGTGTAAGTATTAGCATTAGGATTAACTGAAACAGCCAGCCAGTCTCATTGAGACAGCAGACACACGGGTTAACAAATTTTAAATTTTGACATCAAGTTCTTCTTGTGTCGCTTTTATGCAAATCCGGAAAGAAAATCTTTAAATTTTCAGTCATTTGAATTCGTATTTGAGTGGTGTGAAATTAAAGCTAAAACATTTCACAGTGATTAAATGTCATTAATTTTGATGGCGTATTGCAGAGATTTTCGTCATTTCAACAACAGGTTCTTCGTAACATGTATTTTAACTCTTAAATTAAGAGTTAAAATAATGACTGCTGTACAGTTAGATTTTAATCTGAAACTGTTATTTAAGTAAAAAATTTATATTTAAGTAAAAAAAAATATAACTGATTATAACATAGTTTTATTTGTTTATTTTGTTATAAAGTATCGGGTTATTTGTTAGGAGCTGTAGGAAAGTTAAAAAAAACAGATAAAATTCAGAAAAATGCATGAAATCTTTATTTGAATCGATAGTCCATCAATGGTTCTTAAATAGTCCATCAGCTTAGTCCAATTTTGGCACAATCTTTCCAACATTTCAACATGTATCTCATGAATAAATGCTTCAATGTTGTCTTTCAATGCGTCAATTGAAGCGGGCATGTGTGTATAGACATGAGCTTTAACATAGCTTTCATTTCATTTCAAAACATGGCCGCCTATTTTCCATACAACTTTCTCCATAAATAACATGGCGGTTAATGGACTTAGAGTAAACTCTCTTTTTCTTAAATTTTTTTTGGTTTTTAATAATTTCACAAAATATCACGCATATCAAAATTAAATTAAACAATCCATGCCGACTCTTATTAAACCTTTACCACGCCCACGTCTCTAATCCCGCCCATTTTTTAAGGTGGTTGTACCATGGTGCGCTTAGAACGGAAATATGTATAAATACCGTTTTTTAGATATACATAATTTTTTATTTGTGCCACGTCCACTTTTCCAATCCCGAGCACATTTTTCCGGATGTTGTGTATTTATAATCAAGATGTTTGTATCTAATTTGGAAGCATTTGGGTCTGGGCATTCTCCAGCTATACAGAAATCTTTAATGTATTGGTACGGGAGGTGCCGCGGCCACTTCTCCAAACACGCTTTATTTGCAAAAAGGTTGTGTTTTAATAGCCCAGCTATCCGTACTAAATTTTTCTCTTACTGTTCTTTAGATAAAAAAATAAGGCCGTAATTGTGTAAAACGCAACGCAATGCCAAAAATAACATTGAAAGCAAAAACAATTTAAAAAATTTTTCAAAATGTATATGCGTTTTAAAATTACCAACGCCACAAGATATGCAGCGTTTAAAATTTAAAAATTCAATGTACATTTCTATAAAAAGCATCAACAAAATCATGAAATACTTTCGATTTTGTTTTTGCTTTCAATATAATTTTTGGCGTTGCGTTTGCGTTTTACATCATTAAGGCCTTAATCTATTTTGTGCTACGCCCACTTCTCCAATCACGCCCTGCATTTTGTCGGATGTTGTCTTTTGATAACCGAGATGCTTGTACCTAGTTTGGAAACTTGGGCTCTTGCCATCCTTGAGATATACAGAAACCTATAAAGTCTTTGTATGAGAAGTGTCACGCCCACTTCTTCAATCTCGCCCATATTTAGCCAGCTGTTGTGTATTGCTAACCAAGATGCTTGTTCCTAATTTGGTAACTTTGGCTTTAGCCATTCTCCACGTCTTCTAATGGGAAGTGCCACGCCCACTTTTCCAAATCCACCCATTTTTTAGAATGGTTGTGTATTGATAACCTAGATGCTTCTACCTAAGTTGGAAGCTTTGGTTCTTGCATTTCTACACACATACGGAAAAAATAAATAAAAAAAACCACATCAAGGGTTTTTGCTCATAACTCAGTTACTTATACCCCGATCTGGCTGAATTTCAATAGCAAACTTTAACAGAGTATATGTGGCATAAATACATAACAAAATAGTCCCCATCATTTCTGGGATCTTCAAAAACCCCATTTCAACATAAGCACGGATAGACGGACGGACGGACATCGGTAAATCAATTTCGCTACTCACTTTATCTGGTCTTCAATCAATATTTTAGAAATTACAAATGGAATGACAAACATAAATGTGTGTTTATCCTTGCGACCTGTGGTGAAGGGTATAAAATAAAGAACAATTTCAAATTTGTTAAAATTTGTTTAATAATATTTTCAAAAGAAAACAAGATACATATCGCACTTGATCAACAAGAGGGTATTAACTCGAAATTAAAAATTATTCAGTGGAAGCAAAACACTTTTTAAAAAAGAATTTTAAAGCCAAACGTTTCATTACCAAAAACTTAGCAAAATTCCACGATATTTTTACAGCCAAATATTTTCGTGTTGTTTTTTTTTTTTAAAGTTAAACACTAAAAACTTTCAGTAAATACTTTCTTGTTGATCAAGTGCGGTATGTACGTAAACGACGGCTTTGTGCGTAACTAGAGCGTGTTTTAAGAAATGTACGTCCTACGTTCATACAACGTAAGGTCCAATTATGTTTCTAGTAATTGCTAAATATGCCAAAAACTTCAAATAAAAATAGGAAAAAATCCCAAAAAAAAAAACAAAAGAAGAATCATGAAATAAAAAAAGTTTTTTCAATATTCAAAAGAAAAAAAAAAAATTAGCTCACAATAGAGAAATGTAAACATTTTGTATCTAGAACCGAAAAAAAGTTACTACGAATGAATATTAACAGTTGGCTGCTTCCAAAACCACCACAAAATTTCTTCAATGTTCCTGAGTCTTGTCTGTTCTTTTTGGGATTTTCGATTTTATTTCATGTGTGGGATGAAGTTTAACCAAAGTGGTTGGTTGGTCTTTATTAGAAATATGTTTTGAAATGTATTTCTCCTTAAATTTTTTTTTTTTTTTTTTTTTTGCTATTTTTGCAAATTTGTGTTGTTTCTGTGAGTTATTTATGAACAAGGACTATTTAACAACTTAAATGCCAGATAAAATGGACATAAATAAAAAAAAGGAATATTTACTCTCTTATTGTAGGAGTTATCAAGCGGTTGCTAATGGATCTGTGTCAAAAACAGTGAAATGTTTTTAGAAAGACGGCTGGGTTGTCTTTCTATGCATTAAGAAGAACGTTTTTATTCACGCAAAAGTTAGAGGGAGTTTAGATGTTTTGTATTTATTAATTGTTAATCTTTTTAGAAGAGGTGCTTCAGTCACGCCCAAATCAAAAGGGTCTAGTAATACAGTCAAACCGCGTTAATTCGTACCCTGTTAATTGAAAAACCTCAACAATTCGAAAGAAATGACTGGTCCCTAGAGAAAAACTCATTAATTTGCAAAAATCCGATATATTTTGGTCCCATCGTTAATAAATATTTTTTGTTTTGTATTTCCAAGCCTGAGGAGACTCCTCTAATTCGTGATAAAAACCACTATGTAACCTTTATATCATTTATCATTTGTTTTTTAATTTAAGCCTCATTGAGTTCAAACCCCTATAAATCGTTTTAATTTAATTTTAAATTCGTTAAATCGAAATTTCGTTGTTTCGAAAACTCCTCTAACTCGTGAAAAGCAGTCGGTCCCTTCTATGAATAATTCGAGGGGAAACTCTAGCAGGCGTTGGACCTGTAACTATCCAACCAAAAATGGTTTCTTGAGCCACTAAAGATTCAAAAACACCATGCCTTACTCCACCACGAAGAATAGAAGGATACAGATCACCTCCTAACAACAAATCTATCTCACTGCTTTCATAAAACTTCGGATCAGCATAACATAATTTTGGCAGCTCAATCTCTTTTTGAGGCAAAAATGAATGTGTTGGAATACTACCCGTTACACGAGGGACAACTAGGGCCTGTATATTAAGAGACATATTCTGATCGAAAAGAGAAACAATAGTAAAAACTGCCATTTTAGAAGATGTACTAATTATATTTCCGCCTAAACCTGAGACTTCTGCAGAAACTGGATTAGTTGGCAACTTTAACAATTTTTGTATCTTTTCTGAAACAAAACTTTCATCTGAACATGGATCTATCAGGGCCCGAACCTTGTAACAGGAACCAAAACTTATAATGTTAACCCAGGCTGTGGCTAACATAACCTTTTTTGCAACAGAGGTATGATGCGATTGAACTACACTAGAAGGGCCGGCAACATTAGTGGACTGTATTTGACTTTGAGTATTTTGACTCTGAGCTTGAGCATTAGCGCTTGGTTGACTTTGATTAGCATTGTTATTATTTCTTACGATATCTCTGTGAATTAATGTATGGTGTTTCTTATTGCACCTAGAACAGCTATTAGGACTAGTGCAATCCCCGTACATATGCCCCAAAGTAAGACAATTAAAACAAAACCGAAATCTTTTTAATGTTGAGACACGATTTTTGTAATCCATGCTCAAAAATTTATTACAAGCGCTAATCTTATGCCTCTCTTTACACAATTTACATGAGCTCGAGTCAACTTTCGTGTGATGAGCCTTAAACTGCTTAGCTTTTGTAGAACCATTGTTATTATTTGAAGGGTCTGATTGGGAACCACTGGCAGCTATATTGTTTGCTACTATTATGTCAGAAACACTTTCCAGCGCATGAAATCTGTCTGTCAGAAAATTATTTAATTCTTCCCATTTGGGAACCTCTGTTTTATTTTTTACCGATTGCTCCCACAGATGTAAAGTATTTTCTGAGAGCCGAGACGAACATTGAAAAACAAAAATCGGATCCCATGAGGCAATATCTACTTTATATAACTTTAGCACCGAAATACAATTATTAATCTCCCTTTGGAGCCTTTTTATTTCTGAAGCTGTTTCCCTTTGACATGGAGCTAAATTAAACAAAGTCTTAAGTTGACTATTTATTAAGACTCGTTTATTCTCATATTGTGTTTTTAAATTTCCCCACGCAATTTCAAAATTTTCTGCCGTGAGGGCAATATTTCTATTTATATCCCGGGCCTCACTATCGGTTTTTTGAAATAAGTAAAACAATTTTTCTACTGGGCTAAGTCTAGAGTTATTTATGTAGATTGCCGTAAACATGTCCCTGAAGGTGGGCCACGAAACGTAATCGCCATGAAAAACGCCAGTATCACAAGGGGGTACAGGTATTGAACAAAGATTGGGAGCCACTGCTTCCTTACTTCTTTGTTTCTCATCGTCTACTACCTGTTTTGCATTCGCCAAAATATTTAAACATTTTATATATGTTTTTCGCACCAGAGGAAATTTTGTCTTGACCGCTATTAATTCCTTTTTTTCCTCTATAGTGTCCCCGGAACACTCGCCATAAATTTTCTTAAATTTCTCCCAACTTTTATCTAACTCGTTTTTCTCGAACTCGAACGCAATATTGGTATACGTTGAAAAATCTTCTTCTTTCAACATAACCTCCATGTTCGTTATCTCATCTGCAGCCTCAATAAATTTTTCAAATGTAGACATTTTTTATTTTAAAATTCGAACAAAATAGTCGAGTTGTCTTAAGCGTAACCAAAAATATATAAATAAATAAAAATTCCCAGCAAAATTAATTGAAAAAAAAATTCACGCGCTGGCAACACTTTTCCTTTTATTTATGAAAATAAAACAAATTAAGGCAAAAAAAATTTTTTGTTGTACTTTTTCCTTTTATTTTATAAATTAACACCAATTGCTGCTAATATTTATTGGGCTACAAAATAAATAACAACAATTCGACGAGTAACGGGTAGAACCGGCGAGTAAAAAAAGATGGCTCTTAAAATTGTATGGTCTTATTTTTGGCGCGACGTAACCTCAATTTCTCGCGACACAATATATATATAATTTCCAAATTCCACAGAGTACGTACCTTATTATTCTCTTCCCGGTCGAAGGACCAAAATGTTGGGGTGAAAATGGGGCTGGTTACCTGTTGCTTGAGTACGTTGTCCGGAATTACAAAGTGGCTGGGAACCTCACTCTAATGGTTGGTTGAGACAGGTCAATTAGCGGCTGGCGCACACACATTTACTCACTTCACACACTAGAAAATGCACCCTTATTTTTTGTGGCTCAATGGCACTTCTATGGCTCTTTTGGGTTTAATAAAAATCACAGATTTTCCTCTTTAGTTTTAATCTTAAGTTTATTTACTTTCTTTCACTTTTTTTTAACTTTGGCTCAATTTACATTTAATTTAATAATTTTAATTTATTATCTGCCGACGTCTGACTGGTTCGGTTTTATTAAAAGCAGTGATTACGCGAATTCATTTTACAGGTGGCGTTAAAGCACAGCTGAGCCACATATCACATGGTTGGTTGCCAGATGGCACCACTAAATCCCGTTCCACACGAAGGAACGACAGTCGCTGCCCACACGGGCAAACAAAATATGTGTTTACACCAGCCAGACGTCAACATCGCAGTTATACTGTATTCACAATGTAATGGGTAATACTGCTAATAGACGTTAAGACAGTGATGGACACCATCCCGACCATACATTGTTATATGTGCACAAAAACAAAACGATGTCAGAATTATTGACACTTAATTGTTCATGTTTTTTGCTATGGGGAAAACGTTTGGCACGACAACCCATATTAAAAGTTACAATAACATCAAAGAAAACATTACAGCAGTGCGACGTTAGAAATCGTTGTGCGAACAAATATTTGAACAGCGCTGTTTGAACATTTATGTGGTACACATAAGGACGGTGTTTCAGTGGCAAGAATGCAGTTTTTTGACTGTTACTTCTCAAAAATCTAATGTATTAGTTCTAAAGACAACTTGTTTTACTAAAATAAATCCTTTATTGGTTTTCGTAAAAGACCACATTTTGTGCTCGAAAAAACTAGAAAGTTACTCAAATTTTGTTCCACGCAAACTGATGAAAATTTTCATGCAACTCTGTAGCTTAAGCGTGTAAAATATTTTCACTGCACAATCGAGAAACGCGTTAAAGTTATTCAGGCTTACTATGAAAACGGACGTTCAAATGTTATTCAGGCTTACTATGAAAACGGGCGTTCAAATCAATATGCATAATGTGCACTCCGTGATTTTTGCGGTCAATTGAATCGTCCAAATGTGTGTGAAATTTGAGCAAACCGGGTCTGTAGGAGATGTGAAAATACCAGTACATGCTTGTACAGCTCGTACTGCAGAAAATATTGCTGCTTTTCGCGATAGTGTGGCTGAGGAGCCGTCCACCTCAACTCGTCGTCGTGCCAACAATTGCACCTCTTACGCTCGTCGTTGATGAACATTATGGCATTTACACGCTTACAAGGTGCAATTGACTCAAGAACTAAAACCTCTTGACCATTCCAAACGTCGTCAATGGTCAAAATAGTGGCAAGAAATGGCAATAGTGTATGATAAATTTTCGAAGAAAATCATCTTCAGTAAATTCGTCAATAAGCTGAATTGCCGCATTTGGGCGAAATGATAATCCAAGAGTGATTGTCGAAAAACCAATGCATCCACAAAGAGTGACTGTTTGTGTTGAGTGTTAAATCGCAAACCCCTCTGAAGAGATAGTGTGGTTCCTATCAAAACATGTCAAGTCGACCTATCCATGAACGTCAGTTCGATTTCCGCGCCAGTCAGGAAATTTATCAAACAAAATTTTTTATTCATTTCATGTTGTAAAATTACTTTTTTCATAAAAATACTTTAATAAAAATTTAATTTGATGAACTTTAGCCTGATTAAAAAAAAAACATTTGGATTAAAAACCATAAACAGTGCAATAAAACAACCATAATACTAATAATTTTATAATGAAAACTATTAAAAATTATGGACTCAAATCTTGTTAAAAAGTTTGCTTTTTGAAAATGGACTTTGTATGTCATGGAAGTATTGCGGCATGTTCAATCTTTACAATTACTGGAAAATGTTTGACAGTACAGAACTTTCCATCTCTGATACACTAAAAAATTCTATGTTTTTGGTCGCTCTGTTTTTAACTAAAATTTTAAAAACATCTACTGGTTTTATTTGTTTTTTTTTTTTTATTTTATTTAAACAAAGACAGCTTTACACAAACACTTCTTTATAGGATTATACAAAATAACGACTAATAGCTCACTTACACTTCCTTTCAACGTCCATTCTTACGAAGACTTTGCTGCTTTAAACTTCCCAGAAAACTTTTTTCACTTTATTAAACTTTTTATTCGGCAGAAATAAAGATTTGGTGTATGTGGGATTTTAAATATTTAAACGAAAAGTTTTTTTTTAATAATGAAATAATACAAAGAAGCTACAGATTTTTTTCTCTCCCCATCCCTAGAACTAAAGTACCCTTGGAAATACCTTGAGTGCAATTGATTTCACCAACTCAAACAAATTTCAATGAATAAATTAGAAAACTTTTAACACAAGACGACATTATTTGTGTAAGTACTTTCCTTCTCCTTAAAACATTCAACAATTTTGTAAGCCCAGTTTTCAGTCACACTTTTCAAATAAATTCCTTTTTGAAAAACAACAAAAACAAAATTTCGTAGCGTTAATAAATAAACATTAACGTTAAAGTAACAATTTCTCTCAGAATGAGAAATACAAAATTTAAACAAATGAAATAAAATAAATACGAGAATAAACCATAATTTAATCATGTAAACCATCCTTGAGCACAACCCCAAACCCAGCCACTTTGGAAAAGTTGTCTAGGCAAAAAGGAACCACAACAACAACAACAACAATAACAACAACGATAAACTGCCAACCTAGATACATTTTAAATTGAATTGCGTTGTAATATTACCAAGATATGAAGCAGATGAAGAATTGCGAAGGAAGAACTAACAAGAACATGAAAAGATGAAACTTTACAGTGAATTTAATGTGAAGAAACATATTCAAAATACTAAAAAGTGGGAATCCGTTTTCTCTTCCTCGCTGCCAACTCGTCACTCAAGAGAAGGCGACGTAAGTGTTTGAAGTATAAACTTTTAATTTTCATTGAAAACAGAACTTTTTATTTCATATCCATCTAACACGCAGGCAAAAAAAAATATGTTTGCAAATTTTATTTCAAATTTTCATTGATGCTTTTCTGTTGTAAATATAAATTCAAGAATCTACGAGCCGATGAGCTGCAAGCAGAGCCTACACGCAGAGAAAACACATTTTTCTATTTATTTTCAAAAAAAAACTGAAGGCAAGAATTTTCTGAATAACATTTATGTTCTATGACAAGATTTGGGTCTTAGGGAAACAAGAAACATATCCGCTGAAGTTTGCTCCGATACCGACGTTAACAAATATTAACGATGCATTGATTTACTATATCTGTGTAGCAACAACAAAAAATAATAATTTTCTTCCTTTTTAATCAAAAACAAGTAAAAAAGTATAGTCGGTCAAGCCCGACCATATGATACCCTACATCACAGTATTTAAAAACAAATTTTCGAGAGGGATCTATCAATGTTTCAAATTTCATTAAATTCGGTTTGCTAGTTTCTGAGAGGCAGAAATTTCCCCCTATCTCCCCTCGTGGTCCTATTTTTTTAAAAATGCCTAGCTTTTATGTCCATATAAATATAGATCGATCTATGTTTGAAATTTAATTAAAATTGGTTTGATAGTAGACACAAAGACCCTATTCCGGAAAGCAGTTTGTATTAAATTATGGACCGATTCGCCCCATTTTTAAAAGGCTTGGTCCTTGCGCCAATTTCATCAAATTATCTTCAAAATTGCGACCTGTACTTTGAGCACAAGGTTACAAGCCAGCCAACCGGACAGACATCGTTAGAAAGTGATTCTGAGTCGATCGGTATACCTTAAGGTCGTAGACTCGACCAATATTTTAAGATAATACACTCTCCACTATTGGAGTGTGGGTATAAAAAAAAACTAAAAATTGTTTATTATGAGCATATTCTGGCATTTTTTATATAATTTTTTGTTTTTTTTTTCAAATTCGAAATTATTTTTGCATACAAATACTTGCCCTGCTACTAAGATATTTAAGTGCAACAGCAAATTGTTTCACGCCGCCGTAATTGTATCGGGTGATTTTTTAGCTATTATATTTTCGGCAACACTGGTTTAAACAGCTGCTCACGTTTCGTGTTTTGATTCACTGTCAAACATCTTCAGTTTGGTCTATAATTTAACCATGAATCGTCTTACAAACGAACAACGCTTGCAAATTATTGAATTTTATTATCAAAATGCGTGCTCTGTTAAGAAAGTTCATCGCGCGCTTCTTCCATTCTATGGTCGGCTCATTTTTGGCTCAATACGTTAATAAGCAGAATTGTCGATTTTGGAGTGAAGATCAGCCAGAAGCATTGCAAGAGCTACCAATGCATCCAGAAAAAGTCACAGTTTGGTGCGGTTTATGGGCTGGTGGCATCATTGGACCGCACTTCTTCAAAGATGATGCGAATCGTAACGTAACTGTGAATGGTGAGCGCTACCGTAAGCTGTCATCCAATTTTTTTTGCCCAAAATGCAAGAGCTTGACTTGCATGACATGTGGTTTCAACAAGACGGTGCCAGACAGCATGCTTAACAATGGACTTATTGAGAGGCGAGTTCGGTGAACATTTTATTTCACGTTCGGGACCGGTCAATTGGCCGCCTGGATCGTGCGATTTAACGCCTTTAGACTATTTTTTGTGGGGCTATGTTAAAGCTTATGTCTATACACACATTGACTCATTGGAAGACAACATTGAAGCATTTATTCATGAGGTATCTGCCGAAATGTTGGAAGGAGTATGCCAAAATTGGACTAAGCGGATGGACCATTTGAGGCGCAGTCACGGTCAATATTTGCATGAAATAATCTTCAAACATTAAATTATATGGACCGCACTATCGATTCAAATAAAGATTTCATGCATTTTTCGGAATTTTAGGTGTTCGTTTTTAACTTTCCTATAGCTCTTAAAAAATCACCCTATATTTCGCATTTTAACTTATTAAAATAATTACAAAAATAAAAACCGTATAGCCAGAGTTCGAAAATAAACAGTACATTATTTAGCGTTCGGCTCACACACCTAACCCCGATATCTATTTTTTTTAGTGATTGTCTAGATGAACACAACCCTTAAAACCGTTCGTAACTATTTTCAAGAAAGAGCCGACCATTTTATAGTGTTCTGTTCTTTGTTAAAAAAAAAACAAAACAATTGTAGTGGTACTGTAGACAAACATTATATTTTAATGTTCTATAATTTTTTTTTTTTAACATCGATAAAGGAATGAACAAACAAATAATTTTAGCAACGATCACAGCGCGAACAGCTTGTGTGCGTATTGTGTATTTGTTTTGTTTGTGTAAAATTTTTTTGCTGGCTTTTTGTTTTTTTTTCGCATGTCTATTTTGTTTTTGTAAAAAATTTTTGGTTTTTCTTAACCAGCCAAAAGCGACGAAGATTAATGAGGCGGACCGAACACAATGAAGTTTGTGGTTTTTAAAAAAACCCTTACGGAATTAAATGTTCTCATCTTTTGTTGAGTTGGATAAAAACAGTATTATTTTTGTGTTCGAAAGATGACAAACAGGGAAACGTTATTTTTTTTTTTAATGATTTCCTACACAAACACTATTGGCGTTTGTGTTTTCCACAAATCTACCGAACCGAACACTAAGGAGCGAAATTTAGTGTTTGTTTTTGAACACTGCTTTAAACTAATTGGTTGCATAACGCAGGTTCTTTCACCCAGTAAAAAAATTGTGTTTTTTGAAGCACTTAAGAGAAAGAGCGCATAATCGGGCGCTTCAACAAGAGAGCAGTAAATGATAAAGCTGGAGGTCCACACCACGCGTTACTAGCTTTTTCGCAGCATACGCAGCTGTCAAAAAAATAGAATCTGTGTAGTTATGCGTAGTAAGTTACATGCACAAAAGCGTATATGCCTTGAGGCAAAAAGTAGGTTTACTTTCTACTTTTGTAAGCGTCACAAAGCATACAGAGATGAAAAAAGTGACATATGAAAAATGTCCAAATCATTTGCGGGGGCAGCTTTCGAAGAAAGAGAAAGAAAATATTTTTTGGTAGTTAATTGGCAATGTGTAAAAACAGGCCGCTACTATCAACACGAACTGCGTAATCAAAACAAAAAATGCAAAAAGGGCAGCTTTAGAAGAAAGAGACGGAAAAAACGCAAAATCTTCCGTCTCGTGACGTCTCTGTATGCTCTGTGGTAAGCGTCACAAGCAGCGTTCGAACAAATCAGCTGATTTTGACAAATTAAATTTTATTTTTACTTGTGCTGCTGCATAAAAAGCGTTGCATGTAACTTGAAACGTAGAACGCAAGTAATGTTAGAAAAAAATGCGCTGCGTGGAGGCGAAAACGCGTGGTATCGACCTCCAGCTTAAAGAATAAAATATACAAAAACCCTGCTATTTTAGTGCTGACAACAAAGAAGGTTTTAAGGCGAAAAAATTTAAATATATTATGGTTTACTAAAATGATTGAAAAAAGGCATTTAAACAAGTAAAAGCAAAATATTAATGAATATGTTAATATAGTTAGCCCTTAAGAAAGCCCTTTAGCGCTTATTGGCAGCATAAAATAGTCCTCCAAACGGGGAACACCTCACACAAAAATCAGGCATCCCATCAGCAGGTTTGAAGCGATTTGATGTATGAATTCATACATAAAACCTGCTCCTTTTGGAGCACATTTTTTACTGGGCACTTACTCACTTTCTTTCTCTGAGTCGCCCTCTCTCTTTCTCTCTATTTTACCCCAATTTGTGACAAAAAGACAACAATGTATTTTGCTTTAACGATTTAAAGTGGAAAAGTATGTCTGGACAATGCTCTCAACGAACTAAAGAAAGAAAAGTAAAAAGGGACAGAAATAAAAGAGCTGGTGTGGTGGTGGCTTTATTGTTGTTTTCTTGAAATGACAAGAGTACCAGAAAAAGGATGACCTTTTAAAGTTAAATTTAAACGAAACGAAATAAAATGATATTTTCAATTAACTTCATGACTTTATCTTATTATTATTGTTTTTTTTTTTTTTTGTTTGTTGATGTCACTTGACAAAAGCGACTGTTGCAGATTTTTGTTGTTGTTGTTGACTTTTTACTTTTATTTTTATTTACTTAAAACATCATATGCCAACATTTAAGTACAATCAACCACCAGTAGCATTTTGTTTGTGTATTTTTATCATTCACACAGAACGTCAAACAGCCAGTCTTTCAGTCATTTATTTTATTCCTTCGGATGGCCTGTTGACTTGTTTCTTCAGACATTTTGTTTCATGTGCTGGCACTTTTCTTTCTACCTTAAAATTAAGTTTCACTGTATTGCTTTTTCCCCCTTCTCTCCCGTCGTTTTTACTGTGACATCAGCATCACAACTTGAGTTGTGACATCTTATCAAGACGACTAAATGTATGAAAAAAAAACTCATATAAAGCAAAATAACCAATTTCCAAAGCGGAATGGGGGGAAGCGAAAACAGCTCATGAATTCTAGGCAACAGGGTGCGAGATATATTTTTGTTGTTTTGTTGCCTCTTCTCTACCCCTCCCTTCTAAATGAAAATCCTGAGGCATGTGCCACATTACTTCAAATTATTTATTACAATTGTAATAAATATTTTTGCCATTTATTTGCTTGTTTTTTAACTCGTGTCCTTTCTTTACTAGTGTTTGTTGTAAGGATTATTATTATTTATTTTTTCTTTCGTCTTTATAAATATTTGAAGGATATTTACTTGCAAGTAAGAGAATTCATTAACTAAAATAAAAAATATAACAAGTTCTAAAAGGGTAGTGAAAAGTTTTTTATTGAAAAGGTTAAAGGTTATTTGTTAAAAATTTTGAAATGGGAAAGTGTCTTTTAAAAACATTAAATAATATTTTATAAAGAAAGATCAAAATGAAATGGCCTACTTTTCATAAATACAATATAATACATTTAATATGATCTTTTAAATGAAAAGACAGAGCACAAACCCCATTTCTAAAATTATCAAAGGATAGTTTCAAAACGACGAGGGTTTTTGGTTGTCAAAATTTTTGACAGCATCCGTTGTCAATTCTATAGGAAAGTTAAATCAAAATGGAAATGTTGTCAATTTAACAATGAAAAATTAAAAATTCCATACCTTGTGAAATTTAAAACACCCTGTTGTAAAACTGAAACTATCTTGTTGTAAAATTAAAAACAATAAGTTCTGTGCCATTGTTAAGGCTACTTGTTTAAATTTATTGTAAAGTACACAGAACGAAAAAAGACGTTACAAAATTGTCAACCAATGGTTATAAAAAAAGAGTACGAAACGTTGTCAAACTAAAACCAAAAATATAAAAATATGTGCCCGTTGTTATTAAACTGACAACTACCAGTTGTCAAAAAGATAACGCTTAACTTTTGAATTTGCAGCTTTACATATGAAAAAAGGGCAAATTTTAATACGTGAATATTAAATTAGTGGAACATTTAAAATAAAACATAGACCTGTAACCATGTCCTCTGTAACTTTGGTGAGAGCTTCTCGCTTCGAAAAGATGTAAAAAGAAAAATGTAAGTTATGATAAATACGAAAAGTTAAATAAATTTTTTTTAATATCGCATGCGATAAAAAAAAAGTATAAAAATATCGCATGCGATAAAAAATATATAAAAAATATCGCATGCGATAAAAAATATTATTAGGAAAAAACGATAATTTACACGAAACTTAAAAGTTCTCATGTAATATAAGTTATTTTTATTTAATATTTAAAAACTTTTTTGCTATTTTATTAGTCTTTTAGTATTCAAATTTATGATTTTTGAAAAATATGACTTTTGGCCAATTTCACCAAATTATTTAAATACTAATTAATGTTTTAAATTCGTTTTGCATGTCAAATAGAAATAAAATTATATGAAAAACTATATTTAGATATGAATTTATATTTAAATAGAATTGGTTAAATTGGCCATTAGACTGAAATTCTTATGAATTATTTCCGTGAGGGATATGGCCCCTGTGACCAAATCCTTCCATATCAGAGAATCAAACCTTTTAGAAAATGAGGACTATGGACAAGGCTACCATAGTCTGTTTATTTGTATACATAGTTTACTTGTATACATAGTCTGTATTGGTGAAAATTTGTATACATTTTTAAAAATTTGACTTACACACAGAGCAATTTAATTTGAATTTCACTCTTAGTTCTGAAAAGCTGATTTTGTAAAGTTGTATGTAAAGTATACAGTGTATTAATAGCAATATTTTCATGAATTTTTAAGACAGGGTGAGTTGTGCTTGATTACGGCTGTCAATGGAACCTAACCTAAGATATGGTATTTTTCAAAATTTGTTCAATTTTAAATCACTTAATTTTGATTTACACAATATGCCCAAATAGGAAGGTAACTGATGCCATGCAATTTTTTATATTGTTTTTTCAAAAAATATTTTAATAATAGTTTTATTAAAAAACAAGTAAATAAATACACATAAAATGTTTTTTTTTTTTATTAGTTGGCTTCAGAATGGGTTATTCTTTATTAGACTAACTACAATGTGTTGTCGAAATGACAACTGAATGTTGTCGAAATGACAACTGGATGTTGTCGAAATGACAACTTAATGTTGTCGATAAGCCAACAGCGTGTTGTTAAAAATGACATCACATGTTGTCGGAATGACACCGTTTTAGGAAAATATATTAACAGTTTGTTAACAGAATGAGACCCAATGGTAACAAAATGACAACGAGGTGGGTAAAAAATATTGATGCCAATCGTTACCAAATCGAAGACAAACGTTGATGGCTCACTTTAGACAACGAATGGTGCAAATTTTGCTATTTTTATACAGGATTTTTTCCTCTGTATATTAAAATATAAAAAAAAAGTAAACATAATATTTTTTTAAACGGGTAAAAAATTGACAATATTTAAGGGATTAATGGTAAAATTTACCAAGTTTAGGTAAAACGAACTATAATTTTAACTTCCAGTTAACAAATGCTTTTGAAAGTTATAACTGATAGAAAGTTATAACGGAACTTGGTGAAATCGGCCGCATATCGAATGCAAACAATAAACTAAAAACTGCTTAAGCTTGAATTTTGTAATTCAATTAAGACGCAAACCCCAGAATAACGTGTTGAAATCCGAAAAAAAATATTTTGCTGAAATAAAACAATGATAATATTTTGCTATCAGGAGTAAACGAGTATCAAAACGTTCCAAAATTACATGTAACAAGTATCCCTAAACTATGCAGAACTTTTACGATTATCGAACAACAATTAATTCTGTAATTATTAAATTTCTAAAAGGTTTACAAAACAAAGTTCTCTATGAAAACTTTCCCTAATAAACGTTTGTTAAATTAAATAAACGTTTATGAATTAGGGGCTTAGAGTGTATATCTAACTGAATACTTGACTTAAAATGCTTATCACAGATTTTTTTTATTTATTAAGTTCGTAATGATTCACTTCGAACTAAACTAAAAATGTCAAAATGACAACAGCATAGTTTCAATATTACAACGTTCTGTTGTCAAAATGAAAACGACATAAACTGAATATTTAACTTTAAATGCTTATCACAGATTTTTTTCTTATTTATTAAGTTCGTAATGATTAATTTCCAAAAGGTAAGAAGTCAAAATGACAACAACATGGTGTCAATATTACAACGTGCGTTGTCAAAATTAAAACTTTATAGGGTCGAAATAAGAACAATATTTTGCCAATTTAAAATAAAATGAGGACAATTTAAAACAAAATAACAAAGATATATTTTTAAAAGTTAAGACCATCCGTTGTTAAATTAAGCATAAACGTTGTTAGCTTACTTTTAAAAAGGGATGTTGTAATTTTTGTTATTTTTCTAACAGAGTTTTCCCTCCCCTTGTGTAGATAAATAAAGTTCCCTTGGGAACTTAAGCTACCAAAATGTTTACATTTCTACGAGAAAACTAAAAACTTCTTTCTGGCAATCGTGTTTAAGTCATTGAAATTCTTTAAAATCCAAAAACTAATACAAAAAATCCTAAAAATTCCCGTTTAAAAATTATTCGAAAACTCTTTAGAGTTCCTCTATAACCGAATTATTGGGATCCAAAAAGGCCAACTTGGGCAAGTAAAGTCATCAAATTCTTTGCTTAGCTCTCGCTAAGATCGAGTTTCAGTCTTGGCAGTGGGCTGCTAAATTCCCCTTTGAAACTTCAACTTTTTTTTTTTTAAAAATTTATAATTTTATAACAAATAGAAACTGGGAATTATTTCATTTCTGAAAAATTGTAGGAATAGAACTATTACAAAAAAGCTTTATAAAATACATAACTGAAATTTAGCTCATAGAATAAAGTCGAAAAATGAAAAATGTTGAATATTTTATAACAAAATTTTAAAGATATTTTATTGTATCCATCAACTTTTTTTAAGCTTTCCGCTCTAACTATAAAACCTTTTTATTTTTAATAATTCATTTTAAATTTGCCACTCTCTTTTCCACATCAAGTTTTTAATTCACAACCAAAAAAATCTAAAAAATATTTCATATGAGTTTTGTAGTTGGCACTTAGTGAAAATCATATTTTTTACAATGTCAAATCAGGCAAAAAAAAAAAAATCAATAAATACCTTCAGGCGTTTATTGAATTTATAATTTTTGTTCTTTCTTTATTCTTCCAACAAAATAGCAAATGTGTGCATGTGAACAGATAAGAAGTAAAAAATTGTATGAAGTAAAATATTTGTTATTGAAAATACTTGAAAATAAAAAATATAAAAAAAAATCAACAATGATGAAGCGGATTCTCGGTAAAATATATGAAAATCAATTTTTCTTTTATGTTATCGAAATAAAACATAAACTGATCTAAAAGCATACATACATGCTCATTCATGTCTTTTCATACTTCTAACAACTCTGCAGCAGTTAACGGCTGTTTAATGGCTCCTAAAAATATGCTGTATTTTGTCTATACACATCAGCATAAATAAAATTTGCATATTTTAGGGCTTTTATCATACAATATTAAAATTAAATTTAAACATTAAAATAAACTACCCTACAAAACAAGTACAAGTCTTATAAATCAAAAAAAAGTCCGATTTTTCCCCTCTCTACTTGTTTTTGTTTTATAATTTCTCCAACCACAAATATTCAGTTTGTAACAAGTCCATACATGAAAAATACGTAAACAATTTTTGTAAATGTATTTTTCGGTAAAATAAACATGAGTATGTCTGCGTACTAGTTCCTGCCTCCCCTTCCTCACCCACTCTTTGTTTCCTTTTAGAATTATTGTTGATTGGTCTGAAAGAGCCCAACAGGGATGCATGAGTCTTATAAATAATCAGTGATTTATTGGCAAAAAGTCTGTTGAATTATAAAAATTTTGTTTCTTTTTTGCCGTCGTCGTTGTTTTTGTTTGCGAGTTCATATTCCGATGAAGGCAATAAATATCAATAAAACTAAAGTTTTCTGGCATGTATTGAAATTCTTCTTCACTAGAAAATTTCTCAATTTTTTTTAAAGGAGAACAACTAAAAACAAAAGAAAAAAAGTCTTAACTTCAATAATGTCTTTTATGAAATATTTGTGTATCAAAAGCTAATTTTTTTCGTTAAGATATTTTTTAGTTTTCAACAAACTTTGCAAATTAATACAAAAGTGTAGTATATATTTTGGCGAATAAGTTTTAAAAATTTTTTAAGGCATAGTGTATTTTAAAGTATATTTTCATGTTCAAAACAATAATGCAAAATTGTATGGAATATTAAAGTGTTTAATATCACGACAAGGTTCTACTAAAACTTATTAGAAGCAAAGAAAAAGCTTTGAATCTTTTAAAAGTAAGGTTAGGTTGAAAGGCTGGTCCGAAGTCAACAGAAAACAGAAAGAAGAAAGTAGTGGAAGATAAAATCGTTTAAAAGAACATGTAAAAATAGTTGGAGTCGGTCTTAAAAGTTAAGTCCGAAAACGAGTTTCGGCCCAGAATGGTTTTTTATAAGGCAGCAATGTTTAGATTTCAAAATAGAGATGGCATACATGAAAAAAATTGCATTTTATCAAAAATAAGATGGCTCGTGCTGCATAGGATATATAGGCTTTTAGTTACTCGACGAAAAGTTTTTACCGAATTAACTAAATTTGGAGGCTTGGCACCGCACTAAAAATGCTCCGATTGGCCTGAAACTTATAATTTTTTTTTTTTGTGTTTTTCTCAAAACCAAAAAAATTGGTGGGTTAGCCTTTGACATTTTCAACTTTATATATAAAAACCATTCTATTTTGGATGTTAATGTCATTTTGTACGGAGCTTAGGAGGTTTTCGAAATAACTTTAATGATATTTTCTACTGTAAAACCAAAATAAGAAGCGCTACTTTAAACGTTCGTCTTTCCGTTTGTAATTTCTATAATATTGATGTATTTATATTCTGGATACTTATGAGTACCGGAGTTGATTTAACAATGTCCGCCTGTCGGTCCATAGGTTTTTCTGTTCGTGTGAATGATGAAACGGGTTTTCCGGAGACTCAAGATGTAATGGGAACTAAGTTGTTATATATGTATGCCCCATATACTCCGGAATAGTTTGTTACTGAAATTTTAAAAGATCGGTCTACAAATGGCTGGTATATCACTAAAATACCACGACTTTCACTAATTTTAACCCAAAAGCCTTTTCCCTTTTAATTCTTCTTATAATTTATGAACTCTAGTTTTTAGCTTGAACCTAAAATAAAAAAGTGGAATAGAAGTAGTGAAAATCGGTTCATAAATATCTATTACTAGCTGACCCGGTCCGCGTTGCTGGCCCCAAGCAAACATTAGTGTTGTATTATCAGACGATTTAAGTTGAGCTTTAAACGAAATTTACAGCCTTTAAAATTTTCCTTCCGTAAAAACCTAAATCGGTCAAGCCGTTCTCAAGTTATGCGCTTAATAGAAAAAGTGGGCGTCGAAGTAGGCGTGATACATTTTTCTTTCGATGAAAACGTAAAATGGAATAATACGAACATTTAAAAGAAAAATTAGTCAAATCGAAGGAGCCGTTTTTTGATTTTAGGTAAATCGAAAAAAGTGGGCGGGGCAAAATTTTCTTTCCGTAAAAACCTAAGTTTGACCAGGCAATCATTTTAAAGAAAAAATCGTTTGAATCGGTCAAGCCGTTCTCAACTTATGCGCTTAATAGAAAAAATGGGCGTAAAAGTAGGCGTGGTAAATTTTTCTTTCGATGAAAACTTAAAATGGATTAGTACAAACATTTGAAAGAAAAATTTGTTAAATCGATGGAGCCGTTTTCTGATTTTAGGTAATTCGAAAAAAGTGGGCGTAAAAGTGGGCGGGGCAACATTTTCTTTCCGCAAAACCTAAGTTAGCCCATGGCGATAATTTTAAAGAAAAAATCGTCCAAATCGGTCAAGCCGTTCTTCAGTTATGCGCTTAATAGAAAAAGTGGGCGTAAAAGTAGGCGTGGTAAATTTTTCTTTCGATGAAAACTTAAAGTTGATTAATACGAACATTTGAAAGAAAAATTAGTCAACTCGATGGAGCCGTTTTCTGATTTTAGGTAAATCGAAAAAAGTGGGCGTAAAAGTGCGCGGGGAAAATTTTTTCCCGTAAAAACCTAAGAAAAAATCGTTCAAATCGGTCAAGCCGTTCTCAAGTTATGGTTTTTGCCACGCCCCTCCGCCCCCAGACCGAAAATCAAAAATCAGACTTCACAGTGTCACCCGCCTGAATATTCTGAAGATTCCCTGAAAATTTCATTTAAATCGGTCCAGCCGTTTTGGAGTCCATACGTTACATACATACACACACACATCCAATTTTATATATATAGACTAGGACAAATAACTACCTTTTTCTTTCCGAACAATGGTTTTTGGTACGAATGTAAAAACAGATTTACTTAGTACCTGCCAAATGGCCTAATCTCATGGTGGGTCCTAAAGGCTGGGTGGCAAACTAAGCGTTTAAAAAGGACCATTACAACCAATCAGCAGTTTGAATGCATAATCCGATAATAATAATACACTCGCCTCTTGTTAAGGAACTGGAGTATCTAGCCTCCGCTACTTTAGGATAGTCAGCAGCTTCTGTTGAAAAGCAACAGTACCAAGGTAGAACCGCCACAGGACAAACTTTTCCTTCGAAAACACATCCCATGAGAGTAGTGAAAACCAACGTACACCCACACACTTCGTTACCTCAACCTTTCATCCACTTTCAATTTCAGGTCTTCACTGTCAAGCGGTCACCGACAGTAACTCGACTCTACTCTTTACTGAGACAGACCATCATACCAACGCTATACCTTTTTTTACTATTCTGCAACAATTGCACAAGGGTGAAAAATCCGACTCTCCCTGCCCGCGTATTTGGGTAAAAACAACAGCCACCACGAGATCCCCAACACAAGAAAACCACACCCCGCACAAGAGCGTCGTTCTGCCAAAAACCCATCTCGAAAGAGTAGTTAAAAACCAGCGCACACCAGCAAAGACCAACGCACCTCGATACGTCAACCTTTTATCCGCTTTCAATTTCCACTATTAGTTAGGACCTAACTCTTTACTAAAACTGACGACTAAATCTTTGTCATACTAACGAAATACACACTTTTGACCATCTCATAAAACGTTCCTCTCGCAGAACTTATCTCATGTACGAATACACCCTTGCCTAAGAGAGTATGCTGCAGGGGGCTTTATCCAATAGTCAGACCGATGCCGTGTCACTGGGAACTACACAGAAAAAAATAAAAATTGATTTCAATTAAAACATTTGTGATATTAATTAAAAAATTAATTAAATTTGCACCAGTAAACAAATTAATAGTATCAATTAAACCAGTTAATAGTATTAATTAAACGTTTAATTCACTTGATTAAATGTTTAATTAAAACTGATTTTATTTTTGGTTAATGCTTTAATTGGTGAACAATTTTGGAGAATTTTTTCTGTCTACTAACTCCCGTTGTACCAGGTTGCTAGGATCGCTGGCGAGCCTTCGGTCTCAAGACATCACGAAGACTTCAGTAGGTCTATTATTTTCTTTGTCGAATACAGGTATGACTACACCTGATTATGCCACGGTGTATGCAACACCAAATGGTGATATATTATCCTTAAGATGATCCCTACAAAACAGGTGGCATTCTTTAAGTCTTTAGAGCCAAATCTTGCTTGAATATTTCTTAAAAATAACTAGATTAATGTATCCACTCTTACTTGCTAACTATGACTTTGCATTCATGCCTTTAACTAGATTTAACTATTAAAAGCAAATTTTTTTTTTAAAGTAAAAAAAAAACTTGTCCCAAGAGAATTGGTATAAAAAACAAGTGTTACATTTTCCAAAATACGTATAATGAAAATAAAAGTAAAGAAATTTACAAAGAAAAGTTTTTCTTTCAGTTTCCCAATGCTTATTTAACTGTTGGCAACGAGAGAGAGAGAAAGAGAAATAACACGTAAATAGATAATTTAATTGGGGAAAAAGAAAACTTTCTATTTTTTAAAGCTGCTTTTTTCTGTTCTTTGTGGTTTGGAAATACTTTGTCTCCTATTTCTTCTCAGAATTTTATTATAAAATTTCAGTAAAAAGAAAAGGAAATTCTAACCCAAAAGGAAACTCCTTTAAAAAGGAAATTTATCGTACATTTTTTTTTTTTTAATTTTGCTAAGCAAATGTTTAAAAATTAGAATTTAGTTTGTAAAAAACGTTTTTAATTTTCGGTAGAGCGACGTCCCAGCCAGCTTTTTTGGGTGATAGTTTACTGTCAAAATCACCTAAATGAGTCTTCTCAGATCCCTTTTGATGTTTAATATAATTCTTTCATATGCTCAAAAAGGAATCAGAAAACTGAGTCACAAATGATTTTTCGAGGTGATATATTAGTAGAGTACCATTTTCTCACAACGGGAGTATCTTTTATGATCAAAAAATGAGTTCATATGCGATTATTTTGCTCAGGAAGAGGATTTCTTAAAGATTTGATTATGATAGAATTTGCTAGCTGGGGTAAAGTAAAAACAAGTAAGAAAGTATAGTCGGTCAAGCCCGACCATATGATACCCTACACCACAGTATTTAAAAACACATCATGCTTATGTGTCCATATAAATATGGATTTATCTATGTTTATGAAAAACGGTTTGAAAGTTTGTGAGAAATTGCCCCCTACCTCCCCTTGTGGTCCTACTTTTGAAAAACTGTATAACTTATGTGTCCATATAGATATGGATCTATATATGTTTTACTTTTCATTAATATCGGTTTGAGAGGCAGAAATTGCCCCCTACCTCCCCTCGTGGTCCTTTTTTTTAAACGCATACCATTTGTGTCCATATAGATATAATTCAATCTATGTTTTAAATTTTATTAAGATCGGTTTGATAGTTTCTGAGAGGAAGAAATTTCCCCCTATCTCGTGGTCCTACGATTCGGCCCATTTTTAATAGGCTTGGCCCTTGTGCCAATAAGAACCTATGACCCGAATGTTATCAAATTATCATCAGCACAAATGCAAAATAGCCTCTGCACTATTGTGGTGTGGGTATAAATATTGTTATATTACTTTTAACACTAATAAATACAAATATGAAAATTAATTTCAAAAAGTCTTTAAGAAAGGAAAAACGTTGGACATTTTTTAGCTGGATGCTAAAAACAAAAGTCAGGTCCTACTAAACGGTGTTTTTAATGACCGATTTGTAAAATATTACACCGGGAATAAAATTTAAATCCATTTTATTTTGGAAGATCAAAGCATATTCAGCTCATTATTGGTTTGACCTACCGACCATTTTTAGAAAAATTAAGTTAGGTATGGGGTATATATATATTTTGAATACTCCCCTTTTGAATCCAAAACCTGTTTCACGAAATTTGTCAAGGTTTTTAAGATGTTAAGCATTAATTTTCCTTTTTATCAATTAGTTTAAAGTTTATTAAGTATTGTTTTGCTCTACACGCCACTGTTTGGCGAATTCTCTAAATTCCTCATACAAAAACGTACAAAATAAATTTCGTTCTTACTTTGCTCAATTGCCATTAGGAATGCAAGTAGTTAAAGTGAAAGCAAAATAATGTGACAGCAAGAAAATAATTTTTAGTCTTGCTTCGCTTCTTTGCCGGAAGAAAAAAAGTAGTAAAAGCAAAAGTAAAATAAACTGTCAACAACTTAATACACAGTACAAAAAGCTAATTTTTAGAAATTAATTTTGAAAAGTGGCGTATGCGGCACAACATAATAATTTTTATTAAAGTTATTTTTGGCAATACAAAATTTATTATTTAAAAGATTTCTGTATGACGTGCTAAATTTTTACTTTCAATAAAATACTTTCAATTTCCAAGTTCGTTCTTGAACGAAGTTCACAAAAATTAACATTTTTCTTTAAAGCATATGCCAGAAGCAGTGTGGTAAAACAAAAAGAAATCTATCGGGTATATTTCCAGAAATCTTCATGTAAACCTTCATTGTCATTTTTTCCATAACGACTTTTTGGCATATGCCAATATTGGGCTGACGGCATGTTATGAACATTTTAAATTTGTTTAGGCATATGCACGCAGAGAAAAAATATGGTTGGGCATGGTTACGGCAACAATACTATGTTTATTGTAACAATATATTGTTGTCGTACACAAATAATTGTTATTTTTATTTAATATCAAGAATATTATAGTTACTGTAAACATATCAATGTTTATCGCAATTATAAATATGAGTATTGTTGACCGAAAAATATTTATTTTTCTAACAACTAAATTATGATAACTTTCAAAACATATTATGTATATTACCCACAACCATATCATGATATTTAATAGCCATAACATGATAACTTTCTTTACATTTATCATATTATGTTTAAGATGCAATCAAACTATTTTTACTCTAATAATATTATGGTAGCGCCATTTGTAAAATTATTTTGAATCAGTTGTGTCGTTTGTTTTATATGTGAGCGGTTAAACATGATAAATTACCATAAAAAAATAATAAATTTAAAGAAATTTAAATAATTAATAGTGCAAAATATCGTAGTAAAATTCAACAACAAATATTGAACTCCGCTATTTTATTTACATCAAGAAAAATTGTAAAAAGTCACAAAATAAAAAATCGATACAGAAAAATTTTAATTTGTTTTGTATTGTTATGACATAATATGATTATTTTTTAGCTTATTGTGATTACCATGACAACAATATGATAAATTTCTTAGCTTATTATGATTAACATGATCATAATATGATTCCTTCTTAACTTATTATGATTAACAGAATAATAATATGATTAAGGGAAAAATATTATGATGTAATATTACGAATATATTTAGCCATTATATGATTCAATAATAATCTTAATATGGTGACTACAATCATGAATCTTATCATAATATGTTGCTCTTAGAAAATGTTTACCACAACCATGTTTTTTCTTTGCGTGTATATGGAAGTCAAAACAATATCGAAAAGGTTAAATCAAAACTATTTCACTCTAATGTTACGTTAAAATTGCTTTTAGGCTTGTGGAATGCTGCTCAACATGACCTACACGCCATTTATATATTTCAAAATAAGTGCATACGAAATATCATGGGCATATTTTGGCCCAAAACTATCAAGAACAATCGCCTTTGGTCAACAACACAACAACTAATCCATTTTAAAATCAGAAAGAGCAAATGGGGATGAATATGCCACACTATTTAGAGAAACCCACAGGTTACCAGGTGAAGAGGTCATCCTGCACACACATGGAGGCTTCAAATTGAAATTAAAGCTAATATGTTAAACTGAAGTCTTCTTCTATCAAACACCTATCGGAGCATAGAGCCTCTACAAAGTTTCTTTGAGTGGCCCGGTAGGCTAGCTGGTAGTAAGCGAGTCTATCAGCGCCGGAGTTGCGGTTTTGATTCCCGCTAGAGACTCTGGTTTCCTGCAGACAAGCGAAAAGCTTCGCGGGAGTAGCTTAGGGAATTAAAAATTAAAAAAAAAAAAGTTATTCTGTCGGATGCTTTCGCTTAAATTTCGTTTCACGATACTCCATTTTCCTTAATGGTCCATAAAATTTAAGTCTGAATTAATAAAAAGCTTGTTCTATAAATACAGAAGATTGGAATCAAATTATTACGCCCCTAAGGACTCCACAGGAGTAAAAGGAATAATTATATAAATATATATATATATGTATGTATTTATTGGCGAACCGCGGCTTTTCTTAAGTAAGCGCATCCTGGACTTCCAATTTCCCGGCACTTTTTCGAGCATTGCTGGCTTTGTGTCACGGAAAACCCAAGCTTAAACCAGTGACTTCATGTAGTACTCTAGGAGACAATCGAAAGCTGTCAAATCACACGAACTTTGAGGCCATTTGCCCAAGTCCAACGATAGTTGCGATCGCCGTATTGCTGAAACCTTATCTCGCCCGGATCAATGGCAATTGTATTTGCAAACAAAAAATCATTGACCCTGTTGCGATAACGACCTCCATTGACCACGACGCGAAATCCGGCTTCATGAGGTCCGATGATGCCACCAACGTGTAAGCCGCACCCAACAGTGCATTCTTCTGGTTGTAAAGGAGTCTTTAGGTCTTGTTGTGGATTGATCTCACTGCTGGTTCGGCAATTTTGTTTAATAACAAATCCGTTAAGCCAAAAACGAGCCGTGCGTTGCAAAAATCGCGAAGTCGTCTATTGTGCGAATCATTTCCTAATTTTCATAGTAAATTTTAATAATTTTCCAGCATTGCTTAAACGTCTATTTATTTAATAATTTAACGGAGTAAACTTAGCACAAATGTCAAAATGTGTGCGCATTATGACAGTTCGTTTGACAGCTGACTCTTGCGTAAGTTTTACCGGGCATTAAAAAAACACGTTTTTTAAAGAAAAGACAAGCTTGATCTTTCTATTATTATAAGGGAATAAAAGCCATGGCCAATCAGAAATAGCAAAGAAAACAAACGGACAATTTGTTTGGTGAAGGAATTGAAGAAAAGGCATTTGGTCTTAATTGCTTTGCGTTATTTTATCGTTTTCTCTCAAACGATAACAAAGTAAATAGTTCATAGAAGCATTTTTGTGTACATTTTTTAATCAAGTATTTTATAAACAAGACATTCGAGGTAAATTTTAGAAACGATAGAGAAAAGTAGAATAACAATCAGAAGAAATACAAAGACATCTTGTAAAATTTACCTTCCAGAGGAAAGGAACACGGGAAAATTTTTTAAATGAAAAGAGTTGTTAGATTCTGTTGACTAGATGCTTTTCATTTAATCCCTTGAGACATTGTGGTGAAGCTGAGTTGACATCTTTAAGAGTAATTAAATTTACAATTTAGTGTAGAAATTATTAATAAGTAGACTTTTATAGGCACTTGCCTTTTGAAAAGGTTGTTTAACGCATAAAAATAAATTTTCCTAAAAATAGGCAATCTATTTTAAAGATAACTCTGGAGGTATTCTTTGGAATATCTAGTATGTACTTAAGTTTTGTTTTATTTACTTGCATTTTAAATTGCCTAAAATTTAAATCATCCTAAAAGTATGCTACATTTAAGGTCGTTAAATTTGTGCTTGAAGCACACATTTGTTTTTGATTTAATTTATTTGCTATTCATTGCTGGAAAGACATTATTAAATTTAAATATTTATTTACATTTTATTTTATATTCTAATTTAAAATGCAATTAAATTTACCTTCAAATTGATTTTAAATTAGAAAAAATAAAAATTAAGCATTTTTTTTAACAAATATTTATTTGCCTTCAACAACAACAACAACAACAACAGCAACAACAATGAAAAGTGTGCAAATAACCAAAAATATTTTGACATGACTTCAAAAATAGAATGAAAATAATTTTTAAATTATTTATAGTAAATAAATTGTAAAAAAAAAACTATATGCACAAAAGCGAATAAAGCAATAAAAATAAAATAAAATAAAATAAACAAAGTATTACAATTGCAAATGGATAAAATGTATTAAAAAATGTTCGCACTTATACAAGTGCAAACGAATACACTAATACATTCATGAGTTATGTATGAATGCAGTAAGTGACACACATACTTTGAAATATTGAAAACATAGTTGCATAAATATTGTGTGAATTGTTATTAAACAATATGAAAATAAAATTGAAAATTGCATAAAAACAATAAAATATATATAAACACACACACTTGCAATTATACTGATGGAAATGAGATTGTGTAAGTTTTTATTGTTGCATTAAAAAGAAAATAAAGTACATGGTCGATTTTTGTATTTGGTATAAAAAATACAATGAGATAATAATTCAATCTGCATACAAGAGCACACACTCTCACATTTCTAAAGGGTGTTTCTTTAAGACTTAAAGAACTTCCGATAGGGATAACTTTAGAACTGGCTGTCATACTAGAGAAGTGTGTTACGCTTTTTTCAGTATACTTAGGCAAATCACCACACAGAAAAAACAAAATTTATTTCAATTAAAAAATTTTTGATTTTAAATAAAAAATTAATTAAATTTTCACCAGCAAACAAATTAATAGTATCAATTAAATATGTTTTTGAAATTAACACCATTTTTTTGTACAAATATCGTTAATATATGTAAACGTTTAATAAACTTGATACAATTTTTAATTAAAACTGATTTTATTTTTGATTAACAATTTAATTGAAAAAAAAAATTACGAGAATTTTTTCTGTACAATCAAAGACTTAAACTAGAACATGTGTGTGTAGATAAATTCGAAAAGTTTAATTCACTTTTTAAAAATATCGCATGCGATAAAAAAAATATATGAAAAAAATATCACATGCGATAAAAAAAAATTTTTTAAGAACCCACCATTATTTACACGATCTTAAAATTTTTATGAAATATCAATCCTTTTTTTAATATTAAAAGCTTATATTAAAATTTATGATTTTTTAAAAAATATGACTTACGGCCAATTTCACCAAGTTCAGTTAAAACTAGCTATTACTTTAACTTACAGTTAACAATATATTTTTCACTGTTATAACTGTGATAGTTAAATACAACTGCCCGGTTTCGAACGTCATAGTGATTCAGCGTGACAAACGCTGACAATATTAAATCATCGATGACAAGTGTTGACTTTACTTTGGTGTCATATATGAATTTTTAAAGTATTTGTCCAAACTGTCATAGATGACCAATGTTGATTTTGTCTTGTAGGCGTCAATTTGTTGGTGAGTTCTAACAGACAATATCATCCACTTTCATTAGTAAATTTTTTCTGGTAGAGTGACGGGGAAAACACAGAATAAACTCAAGTACTAAATGGAACAGAACAAACAGAAAAACGAAACGGTCCGTTATTTTCTGATTTATTCATTATTCCGTTGTCATGCATAACTCCCTAAATATCAACTTGATACTGAATCTGGTGCGATTATTCATCGAAGAAAATGTCATAATGACAATGTCGCTCATAAACGCCACCGGGTGAATTTGGTGAAATTTACCGTTAGACTGAATGAGTTCAGTGAGGGATATGACAAATGTAACCAAATCTTTCCATCTCAGGAAATCAAATTTAATAGACAATGAAGACGTCTGCACAAGGCTACTATAATCTATAAGCACTACAATACAATTTGGATATAAATTTTCAAAATTCGCGCTTTTTTCGCCAAACTTAAAGAGCACTTCGTCAAGTTTATCGTGCACATAATCGTGTCATCGAGTCGTGACCACATTTATTCTTTTGAATAATACCCATCCAAAACGAGCCCATGCGTTCTGAAGAAGACATCATCTCTGTAGACGTGAGTTAAAATTAATCGATCCGATGCCGTACTCAGCAACGCGATCTCAGCCTTTCCAATACTTCGACAATTTCGAGGAATGATCTTGGCCTATTAAGATTTCTGTATGACGTGCTCAATTCCCAATTTCTTATTTTTGATAAATACACTGACATTTATTGTTGAGGGAATGTCAGCTTCTATGCGCATTTTACTGGATACTTAGGCTAGATCATCAGGAAGACTTTGGAAAAGCTAAAGATTTTAAACAAATAATGTGAATGTAAAGCGATTGAGAATTATAAATACTCAAAGTCTTACTTTTAACAATATCAAAACTTAAACAAAACACCAACAATAAACAGTGAGTTTATATTTTCATTAACACAAGATCCAACTAGTGCAAGAAATATAGCCAGCGGACCACCAATTGCGTTGTTTGTTTTGTGAATGGGCGGAGAACCGACTGTTAGTTAAACCAGCTTTTTTTATCGTCAAATCATCTTCAGCGATTAGACTGATTTCTGGCTTAACGGGGATGCAAAAAAGCTTGCATTGTCGCTTTTAGACAGAACACTGTACTTATGAAACTCCATTACATCCCGAAAAAATCACAGCTTGGTGAGGTTTACATGCCGAAGGCGTCATTAGCCTTTTATAAATCTTTTAATCGAAAATGGCGTGATTTTTTTTTATTCCTCATATGATTGCAAATCATTTGGAGGAGAAACGATTTTAACAAAACGGCTTCAACATGTCACACAGCCGGTGAAACAATCACCTTGTTGATCGGGGGATATACATTAAATATGCAATGACAGCAAGGCTGCCTTGCTTCCCTGGCGGGTGTCTACACGGCATCTAGGTTAACTGTAGAATGTCGGATGTCTTTGAATGAGATTGCGAAGAATTCAAGGGTAACGCTAATATTGATACCGGGGCACTCAGAGTGCTGTAAGTCACTTATCAAGCGTGAGTCTTTTGGAGTTGTAAAGGCGCGGTGGAACTGTGAGTCCACCTGCTTGATATCCAGGACACTATGGCCTGAATATGATGAACAGAGAACTAGCTCTCTACTTAGGTTCAACAGGGACCAGATAAGGACAGTGATATCGGTTGTGACTAGGCACTGGCCGGTGGGGACTCATGCTGGAAGAATGTTTCTGGAATTCAACGACTACTGTAGAAGTGGTTAAAACGAGGAGGAAGAGGAGACTGTGCTTCACTTTCTTTACCAATGCCCTGGGTTGCGGGACATCAGGGAAAAATACCTGGAGGAACCGGTGTTTGCCTGCTTGGAGGATCTATCCGTGATAAAACTAATATCGCTTCTTCTCTTCATTTAAAAGACAAATTGGTTGGACTTTGCAGTGACGCCATCTGAGTAACTGCTTTATAGGATGGGCATTGGCGCTGGGCATCACAAAGGGACCAATAAAGGACCCAAGTGAGCTGTCTCTCGATGGCTGCCCATGGAACCTTACCTATCACCTTGCTGAACCAAACTTTTGGTAACCGAATACCCTCAAAAAATCGACCTGTGAATTGTACACCTTGTTCGTGTAATTTGACACCTTTGGACTACTTTGTATGGGTCACGATAAAATCTTTGGTCAACGCTGATAAACTTGCAACGAGTGATCATTTGAAAGCCAACATTCGAAGCACTACTAAAGAAATTAAATCGTGGTGCAGAATTGGACCAACAGGATGGCGTTCATAAGGCGCAGTCGCAGAGGCCATATGCAAGAAATAGTTTTTAAATAATTTTTTTAATGCCCCGGTAGGCTTGCTGGTAGTGAGCTAGTCTATCAGCGCCGGGGATGCGAGTTCGATTTCCGCCAGAGACTCTGGTTTCCTGCAGACAGTCCTAGAGCTTCGCTGGATTAGCTTAGGATATTAAAAAAAAAAACATTAAATCCCATGAAATTTCTGATCTAATAAAGCCAAAATTGTTTTCATTCCATTGAAAAATGTTGTATGACTCTAAAAAAACACCCTTTTTATACATATACAAATATGTACTCGTATATAAACTCGTAAAGATTTAATTGATGTATGTATGTAAATGTATGCCCAAACACCCATAAATAACTTGTAATACAGTAAAATGTCCTAAAATCAAATCACCTTAAAAATTCTACAAAATTAGAAATTTTCCTAAAAGTATGTTACGTTTAATCACATTTTAATTTACATTGGATTAAAACACATACATAATATAAATTTTCCGTAATAAAGCTGGGTGCCCCGGTAGGATAGTTTGTAAAAAGCTAGTCTATCAGTGCGAGGGTTGAGGGTTCTATTCTCGCTAGAAAATAGTATATTTTCACTACAACGGGCTAAAGGTCTAAGTTACTATCTATCGGTTTATTAAGTTAGAATATTATTTGTAACTCTTGATAAATGAATAAATAAATTATTTTATACAGCTACAAAATTTGCTTATTTTAATGCTCCACTGTATTCTTTGCATATGTATTATTATTAAAAAGCATACCTACATAATTATGTACATATGTATGTATTTGTAATTACATATTCTTTGTATGTATTGTGCAATGCAAAAATATTGTTATATTTTCCATTTTTATGTAAATAAAAAATAAATTTCATTTTGTAAATATGTTTATTAAAAATTTTCGATTGAATTCATTTTTATGTCCATATATTATGGCATACTTAAGGGCAATTTTTAAAATATGCATATATTGCATACTTTCAAGATTTGTATGTCTATAAATTTAAGAGAAATAAATTAAGATTATTTTATGGTATCATTTAAATATCTTTAAACGTATTGAGGCTTAAAGAAGTTAAAGAAAACATTTGCATTTAAAAATCTTGAAATGTATTCAAGTTTAAAGGAATTTAATGAAAATTTATTTTATGTTATGGTGAAAAGGATTAAAATTTGTACAAGAAAATTATCATAACTTTTTATTAAATTAGTTCCGAATTCAGATCTCAATTGTGCATGAACCAATCTTGTTTTGACGGCACAATTTTCTGTGGATCAAATCCATACAGCCGATGAAGTAAGTGCAGAGGGACTGGCAGAGCTTTTACAAATGTTAATATTATGGGGATCCCGATCATAATTTGACCAGTTTTCTATGGCAAAATTTTCTTTGAATCTGCAATGTCCACCGGGAATTTGTAGGGACCACCTAAAGGATATTTCAGCTTCGGGAAAATCAAGTGCAGTCAATATCAGGGATTCAAATCCAACATTGACAGTTCTCTTGAGATCATAAGAACTCTTGCGATATGAGATGATATCTGGTACCGCGGGAGTCAGTAGCCTCCAATGTCATGGCAGTGGTCTGACTATTAGTTGAGGCCTCCATTAGTATGCTTCTTGCGGGAAATGCTTTTTGTCTTCCAGGAAGATTATCTTTGCGGAAGGTTCGCTTAACCGTTAAAAATATTCTTTTGTGGATCACTTGGGGTTCTAGTTTACTACCCATATTAGCGGGAAGGAATATCATAAAACTTGTGGGAGAGCTCGACCTGAGGGAGGACTGTCCCGAGGTGATTTTGCTACTTAACAGATGCTGCTAGCATTTTTGCAAAATCACAGGCTCCTTAACTCCTTAAGGATTGTACTCTCAAATTGCTATAATTGTGCTGGTTTCACTCAAGATCAAAGAAGTTTAGTAAACGCATTATTTGGTTAAGTTTCAATATTTTATAAGATTACAATATTAGCCGACTCTCTTTAAATATCGTTCCAAACAGTTATATAAAGGGTTCTAATAGGGACTTCCGAACTTTAATAGATAAAAGCGGCCATAGCAGTGACGCTTCCATTGTCGAATTGGCTGTCATTTAGTCAATCTGTTTTGCCAAATCACTATGGACGAATCAAGCGTTCAACAACACGTGCAAATAAGAGAATAGTTTTATCAAAATAACTCTCACTTATTTTAAAAGAACAATCATCTTTACCGAGCCCGTTTCTGGATGAATGGGTACGTCAACAAACGAAATTGTTGGGTTTGGGAAGAAACCAATCCTCATTAAATCCAGTGTTCCCGAAAAAGTCAGTATTTAGTGTGTGGATTTTGGGTTAGAGGCGTCATTGCTTCATATTAGTTTGAGAACGACCGTTATCAACAACAACAAAAACAATCAAAAACAACAGAAACATTAAAGAGTATTTTCCATTGCAATATCAGTGTTTACGATTCGAAATGGCAGCCATTTCTAACAAAACACCAATAAATTAAAAACAAATTGGTTCGAACCTTCAAAACCAAATGGCGTTTTGACAACACCTGTGGTTGAAGTCGGCTAGAAACCAACAATATGTGGTTTCAACAGATCGGCGTTAGGTGACACACAGCTGATGCCACTTTGGATACACGGAACTAGCGATTAGAGGACATGGTCATCTTACGTAGAGGTGATGTAAACAAGTCATCGAGATCGTGCAATTTCGCTCCGTTAGACTTTTTCTTGTGGGAATTTCAGAAGTCGCAGGGTTAGGCGAATTAGCCATGTCACAGCGACCCTCAAATCCAACATAATTCATGCCATCGGTCAAATACAACCTAATTTATGCGCCAGAGTCATTGACAGTTGGATGTTTTGCATGCCCGATGTCTAACAAAGCCACGACGGGCATTTGAACGATGTTAGATTTTATATATATTTTTTTTCATTATAAAAAGAATGAAATATACTTTTTTAATGATAATGTAGGAACTGCTGAATGAAAGGCCTGTTACAAGCCAAATAGCAAGCACAGCGCTATAAAAGCCAAGATCAAGCTATTAGAGGAAACTGCGAACAACAGCAATAACACGAAGTACATGCAAATGAACGAAAACGTTTAAACCCCATTCAGCTCCCAATAAACGGCGTCACTAGATTTTGCTATTTCGGTAACACAATCGGCAGCAACGGAGGATTAAAAGTTGACATTGCTTACCGAACAAATAAGGCCAAGCACACATATGGAACCCTGAGCCCTGTCTGGAACCCAACACACATTTCAAGAAAAACCCAGATCGTAATTTTCAACTACAATGTAAGATTTACTTTAGTATATGGATGCGAAACTGGAAACCAACCAACAGATGCCTAAACAAAATTTTAAAGATCTTTTGGCCAGCGACAATATCTAAATGGGATTTATGAACAGCGACAGGGCAATCCCTGGCAACCGAAATCCTAAGACAAAAGTGGAAGTAGCTTGGACATATATTGCGCTAACAACAAGACGACCTGACAAAATCTGCCCTGAGTCAACAGGGAAGTCGAAAAGAGAAAGGCCCGTCCAAACATGGAGAAGACAATTCGACAGCAAAAAAAAGATACTGAACGAATCGAAAATTTTTTTTCAGTGTTAAGAAAACTCAAATAAATGATGTACAACACTAAAAAATATTATTTCGATTCGTTCAGTATCAACTGAAAGAATTAGAAATAAAATTGCTGTCAAATCGAAAAAGTATACGATCACGACTGCCAGAATTACCCCCCTGCAGTGAAATAAAGATGTTAACCCTTAAAAGATCCGAATGGCGCATTTAAACAACGGGCATAAATATAAAATATATTAAAAAAAATGCGTTTTTTATAGGACCAGTACTCAGGGGATGCAATGTATTGCATCGTATTGGAACTAGGAAAATAGGTTATGGGAAAGAGAATAGAGGGAGTAGTGTTAGTGAACTTTCGACTTGAACTTATTCATGTTGAAAGTTAGAGGGAAGACTTCAGCTCCATATATGAACAGTCCGGCCAAAAAACGAGTTTTCCTTGTAATGCGTTGTACGAGGCACCGACCAATCAATCACAAAAAGATGGGCTCTTGAGGAAAAACGTGTATTACGAGCAAACGTACGGGTTTCGGGCACCAGACATGCTGTTAATTTAGGCAGAGCACAGCCCATTGTAGTAACGATAAAACAGGCAAATAAACCCGTATTGCGACGTTACTCAAGGGAGTCAATAGAATTTGATACCCTACTTCGCCCTCTCTTGCAAGCGGTCGAGAAGCTCCAAAAAAGTTTTTAAAGCACCTGCCCACACATTAGGGATGTATTAAATACGCGTTTGGATCGATGTGGTATAAATAGTAAGGACATCAGAAGATGTGAAGTAAAATTAAAATTTTTTTTGCCAAAACTTCCTATAATGACCTCCCATTTTTTATTTTTAGTATTGCATTTAGAATTTATTTAAATGCCAATTTATGTTTTACTTCAGAAGCTTTTCATCCTTAAGTTATGCTTTAGATTAACTTAATAAATCTGTTATTTTCAAAATCCCCAAGAGTATGCTTTAAATTTGCATATATTTTATTTTTAAAATATTTCAAAATAAATTTCTTCACTTCACTTCAATTCTTTTCAATTTCACTTGTCCTGCTTACTTTTATCTTTGAAATGGTGCGCTGCCTTCCGCTCTTCTTACTTACCATTAAACTCATTATCAACTTTATAAAATTTTCGGTAGAGACAGTTATCACAGTTATCTTTTTGTATAAACGTGTATGAGTATATCTATGTATCTATGCTTAGATGAAAAGAAAATGTTTCAACTGATTCCTGTTTCCTGCTTCCATTTATTTAACTTGTTTCTTTTTTTTTTAAATTTTGAATTTATTTATTTGTGTTTTCAAAGTCACGTGTTTAATATTTTCATTATTTTTTTTTTTTTTTTTGCTTTTTCTCCAGCTGTTATCTATTTCAGAATAAATTTTATTTGTTGATAATAGCGAATGTCTGTTTAAGGAAATATCTTCATAATTTAATTATTTAGATTTTGTTTTTGGCATTTTGCAGGTGTTGAATGTTAAAAATTTAAAAGACAACTTAATGGAAAAAAAATTAAGTGATTCATAAATATTTTAGCCATATTTTATCAGCAGAACACAATTTTGCGAAACAAATGGATAAAATACGGATTAAGTATTTGATGTTCCAAAGAATAAGAGAACAAATGAACTGTATTTAAAATTATTTATTTTAAACTCAATAGAAAAAACTTGGCATACTTTAAGGATTAAGAATTTATGTTTAATTTAATGCCTACTTTATCGCGACCTAAACATTTTAAAATGATGTATTTTTTCTTCAACTTTAATTAAAAAATGTCCAAACAAGTTGAACATCTAAAATATGAGATGTTTTTGATTTTAACTGAACTTTTACACATTTTTTTAATTTTAAAACAACCTTAAAAAAGGGAAAGCAACCGATACTTTAAAGGTTTATTCAAGGCGAATTCATGTAAACGGTGGTGTCGATACTACAACAATTAACAACACCAAAAACACAACCATGTATTTTGTTGCTGCTTTCGTTGACCGATAAGTCAAAAACTTAAGTAACTTTTGATATTCCTCTGAAAAATGAATTCGCCTTGGGTTTATTATTTTCTTTTTAATAAACAGTTCAATAAAATAACCACAATACTAATTAATGTTAACTTTTTTCATTAGCTCTTTTAAATTTTCAGCAAATCAAAGCCTACTTTAAGGTACCTTTAAAATAGTCCAAAACATTCCCATTCTTGTCTGTCTGTTTCAACCAATTTCGGTTATTTAAAGACTACTTTTAGGAATCTTAATAAATTTATGATAATGTAAAATTCTATTTTTAGTTTTAGACCACAAATATTGGTTTCTTGCTGGTGGTCTCTTAGCACAAGCGGAAAACTTTTAACCATGAATAACTTTTTGGAAATTTACATGATTTCAAAATTAATGACAAACTAAAAGATTTCGCTTCAGTAAATATTTGAACAGAAAAACCTTAAAAACTCGATAAATTTAAATGTTTAACTATTAAACGAAAATTTTAGCCGCCCAAATAGACCAAAATAGACGAACCAAATGAACGTGTTCGAGCATGAATGCAGAGCTAACACATCAACTATTTACCCAGTAACACAGAAATTTCAAAATACGCATATATATATACATACACACATACATGGATAAAGGATACACACTTATACACACACATTTTGAAAATAAACGTTTGGTAATATGAGTCAGTGTAAATGATTCCATTAAATAAAAGGATATTTTTCGTTTGTCTACACAAAACGGATTAAATATAAAACAAAATAAAGCTGCAAAAGGAAGGAGAGAGTGAATAAGTGAAAAACAACAACATTGTGTTTGTTGTAAATTGAAAAAATGTCCAGTACCATGACAATTATTGAATCGCAAGAATTATGCGGAAATGTAGACATTACAAATAAATTTATACGCTTTCATAATTGTAAATATAAGTGTGTATGTATGTATGAATGTGTATATGTAAAAAACAATATAAAATGTCTCCCTATTCATAGGAGTAGATGAGTTGCAAAACTCGTTCGTTACAGAATTAAAAATACGAGATGACAATTGATTCTAACAGTACTTTTGGAGCTTTATGAGAAGAAATATACTGATTGTACCTTGGAAAAACATGGAAGTGGACATAAATTGATGCCAATTAGTATATTTGTTCTCATAAAGCGCCAAAAGAGCTGTTGGAATCAATTGTCATCTCTTATTTTTAATTTTGTACAGAACGGGGTTTGCTACCCACCTATCATATACTTGAATTTCTATAATTTTTCTAATTTTGTGTAAATTTATTTAATGTTCCCTTGAAATTTCATTGGCAACTTAACCAATTTCCAGTAGTCTACTGTGGAGTTACTTACCTGACTAATACTAACTAATCGAGAATGTAGTTTCCTGTCTTCTTAATTTATGTCGTGCATTAGGCAGTTAATTTTTTAAATTCAGCTGTTTGTTGCTCTCGATATCTCTCTCTCTCGTTTTTACTCCACGCTTTTATTTATCCTAAGAATCGATCAACAAAGTAAAAACTGTGCGATTATTCGTAGCAAGTTACATGCACACAAGCGTAGAATGATTTGGTGCGTAGAATGCAGAATGTAATTCTGCTTTTGTAAGCGTCACAAGTAGCGTTCGAGCAAATTAGCTGATTTTTACTTGCGGTGATGCTGCGTAAAAAGTGTTGCATGTAACTTTAAGCGTACAACGCAAGTAATGTGAAAAAGTATGCAACGCGCTTGGTGTATACCTTAAGTGATCTACCTTCTTATAAATTCCTTATAAAGCTTACAAATTAACCTTAAGCTAGGTTGCCCAAAACTGCAGTTGTAGGCAATTGGGTAAAGCTGCCCATACACGAGTGATTTGTGCGTGTGATTTGTTCGCGTACCATTTCTCCATACACGACGAACAAATCACAATAACCTATTTGTTTTATTTGTGTATACAACAAAAAAAATTAATAAAATAAAAAAATGGAATAATGACTGCCTTTAAAGAAAAAATGGGCATTGACGTGTAGTTCTATTAAAAAATATGGAAATTAAATATCCGTTGTACACTAAAATGAAAAAATTGCAAAATGTTTGCGCACAAGCCCACTAACACATCGAACAAATCACAAGAAGTTGAAAATGTTCAATTACTTGTGATTTGTGCGCGAACAAATCACACGCACAAATCACTCGTGTGTGGGCAGCTTAAGTGAGAACTATTACAATTTATTATCGTATTCCATTAGGAACATGGATAATTTATCGCCATCGTTGTCAATCTTATGAGTAATGTCCGCGCCTTCTCCTCCCTTGCGGATTTTTTTTAAAGCAGCCCAGCATATTTTGTCGTTTGGCTTTCGCAGGTTATAGTTCTAATAAAAATGATGTAGTCAAGAAATTTATAAAATAAATTTAAATATATTGAATAAATTTAAATGTTTGTGGGAAGAAGCCAGTTAGAGTTTAAATAATCTATGAACACTGTAGAAACTATGTCCAGGATCCAAGTGTTAGAACAGAGTTGCAAAAGGAAGTTCAGAAGGACGTATTTTAGATTATGAAAGAAAACAATTGTATAAAATCTCTATCCTGGAATCAAAATGCTAAAGTTCGTTTTGGAAATATTGTGACAGAAAGTAATAAAGGAGTACCCCGGGGTATCCCCATTGTTTTTAATAAAAGTTTAGAGTTTATCTTTCCAGAAGCTGTAAGTGATTAAAGTAATAAGGTATCAGTCATTATAGCAATAATATACGCTACGCAGAAGGTACAACGCAATTGGTCGACAATATAAATGATCTAAAAAGACCTTTTAACGCCGTGGCGTATACAACCAAAGCAACAATTTTATATAACATAATAAGCCGAGAAAATCCTTACAACGTCCGTCATATTAATATCATTCAACGCATTAGATTTTTGAAAGGTTACGTTAGGTCAATTCTATTGAATGGAATCGCATATGATTATGAATAGATTGGAAGCTTATGAAATATGGTGATATCGTCGAATATTAAGAATCCCTTGTACTGCTCGAGTGTTGAATGCCGAAATTTTAAACCGGCTTCAAAAATTTTATCATTTTGCGAAGCACTAACGGTAAATTTTTAAAAATAAGCGTAAATTATACGGTACGCAATAAGACATACAGAGATGCAGTAAAGTAGGTGAAGGAACTCTAAACAAGTTGTATAAAAGAAAAAATAGCATTCCAAGTGCTACGGCAATCCCTTACTACGAAGCAAGTTCATAAGGGAGAATACTAAACAGTAACTGTTAAAAAATATTCAGTGTGTAAAGCTGAAAGCTACGTTCACCAGTTTTTATATGCGTTGAATAAAGCGTTTTTTGTGTCAAAAATTTATTGCTTCAATGTGGAAACTCACCTTAAAAAATGCATGCCTTCCGTAAGCGACATGGAAAGCGAAACTCTTACATTTCTCGCTTACAAACCTGCTTCGTTTGAAGCTCAATTTGTTATTGGGCTGTGACAACGTTTAACTAATTTATTTTTAAAGATCTAGTTATTATGAGCTATTGTAAAATCAGCTGCTAGGCAAAACTTAAAGCAAAAATATAGACCAACAAGTTACGAAAACTTAAATTTTCAGTTGGTCACATTTTTTTTTTTTGCTCCAACAATATTTCATTTAATGAAATGTGTCAACATGTAATTCCTCGTGTTTTTCTGCTGCTGATAAAATTTACATGTCGTTTGAAGTCAGCGACAAACAAAGGCCACATGACACACGAGGCAGACATAAACACAATCACACATGCACTACTTACAAACACTTTAACAACATGTACAGCAATTTAGGCTTCACTGCCTAACGATATGCAATGAAATATTAAATAAAAACAAAAGCATCTATAAAATAATAAACTTCACAACTATTTTTTGTTCGTAAATGAAACATGCAATGGTTTAAAAAAAAAACAAGAACAGAATCAAAAAACAATAAAAAAAAAATGTAAAAAGGTGGCAAAAATTGTTACTTAATATACACATATTTCCGAAAAAACCAAACAGTTTTTTATTGCATACTTTTCAGGCTTTATAAAATAATTAAAAATATTGCATACTTTGAAGGGTTTGCTTTTATTATTATTTTCTTATTTTCTTTTCATTTTCAAATTCCATAAGTGTAAGCATTTTTTCTGGGTTTTAATGAATTAAATATGGAAGAATGCAAGAGTTATTACACATACCTTTGGTGAGAATACCAACACAAATACAAGCTTTATTGTTAAGCATCTCTTTACCTTAATGTTCTTCTTCTTCTTATTGTTGTTGTTTTTTTAATTTTTTTTATTGTTGTTGTACGTACCTACTCCTTCCTACTCTTTGCTTTTTGTAAATTTCAACAACAAAGCTTATTTTGTGTTGTTATTTTCTTTGTATTCATTTTTCGCTTTTTTCATACTTTCAAAGAGAAACGAAGAAAAATAATGAGAAATTTTATGCAAATGCGATTATATGGCAGCTGAAGAAGCATACAAACACACGTACATAGAAATACAATACAAAAAGAGTACATACCTCTTTAACACCATTACAATGCATTTGAAAAGTAAACAGACACACACAAACTGCTGGATATTAAAAAATAACAACAACATAAAGAAAAATATTGAAAACTAAAGAGCATTCAATTTAATAAAAATGAATTTTATATTCAAATGAATAAAGAAAATGAATAATTATAATTTAAGTTAATAAATTAATAAATTTATAAATTTATAAGCAAAAGTGCTGGAATTTGGCATCAGTAGCAAAAGAAATAAAATGAATAAAGTGGCATCCCAGCTTTAGTAAATTTGTCTTTACCAACGGTTTCCAAATGGGAATGCATAAAACCCTTGGCATCAATGAAGTCCGTGGAGTAGAGTACAAAAATGGTTTTCTATTGTTGAAATTTTTGATGTTATAATTAGATTTCCAAGACCAAGGAAGACTAGATTTCGCATTAAGGCCAGGTCAATAAGTCTGCATCACCAGACATCTGCCACTTATGTACATAGCAGCCAAATTAACAGTAATGTAAGCCAGGCTTACCCGGTAATTCGCACAGTAAGCATTAAAATGAGTTTTAAATCAAACAAAACAAAATAACAAGGCACTATTTTCGTTTGGCATTGAAAAGTTTTAATATTTGAATGTCACAGTAAATCAGAATATGTCAATGAAAACAATCTTTGTTTCTTTTTTAATTTGTGTCCAATAACTTAAAGGAGTACAAAGCATTTTCGTAATTTTTTATTATTAAAAAAAAAACTTGTCTTTAATCAAAAGAACAACTTAAACTAAACAACCCAGCCAAAAAAGAAAATAGCAAAAACTGTATAAAGACAGATATTTCTATTTGTTTTTCCTGTAAATCCTTTGACATTTTGTTGTTTGAAACTTTCTTTATTGTTTTCATTCATTTTTTTCTCTCATCTTGTCTTTCACTCACTTCACTAACTTTGTTTTTCTTCTTGCCCACACAAGTTGTTTCTTCTTTATTGCTTTTTTCTATTTCTCTTTTGCACTTTGTTAAGTTTCCTTTAAAGAAGAAAAAAAAACCAGCAGCAGAAGAAAACACAAAAAGAAAATCTTTTAATACAGAAAACGGAAAATCGTTTGATTCCATTTTGTTTGTTAAAAAGCGTCAGTGAGTTCCTTGCAATTGTATTTCAACAAAAACATTAAAAAAAAGTCCGTTTTACATAAAACTTTACATTTTTTCTGCTTTTCTCTAGTCCTTTAAACAAACAAAAATTTGTTTGTCAAGTCAGAAACAATGGTGAACAAGAAACTAGGTTAGGGTTTTTTTCTATCGTTTCTAGTCCTTTATTTGGATGGAAGGAACAAAAAAAAACGAAAACAATTGATTAAACGATTTGTCTTGTCTTTCGTGCAAAAGTTAAAAACAAATTACGACTTTAAAATACATTGAAGTTGGTATATTGAAAAAAAAATTATCAAATTTTTGCCTAAATGTAGGCAACAATAATTTAGTTGTAATAAAAGGAAGTTTGAAATTGAAAGTTTTTATTGAAAGAAATTTTCTGGTAGGAAAAAAATTTTTCAAAAATAAAATTAATGCAGTTTTTGTGTACAAAAAAAAAAATAATACTAAAGCCTACTTTAAGAATGTTAAAGTAAAACAAATAGTAGTATAATGTTTCTAAAAAAAATACTTACAATAAAAGTGTAATGTTACTTACAATGTAGGTGAAAAAAAGCTTACCTGCAAAGAAAAAGAAAAATAAATATAATAAAATATAAAAACAACTGACTAGACAATTTAATATACAGTTTTATAATACAGGTGCAAAGAGTATATAAGGTTTGTCATTAAGTTTGTAAGTTTTATAAAATCCTATTAATATCAGTACATAATCTATTGGAAAGTTGCTTTAGTTAAAATAGTCTGTTTATTGAAATTATTTTTCCGAAACACTTGCAAAATTAAGTTGTATGTGATATATCCGTGATATTCAGACATGTTCTGGATATCGAAATTTATTAAAGATAAAATTAAACAAACTTTGAAAACGATTAAGTGTTTAAGGTTCATTAAAATATTTAGTTTCATTAAAATAGTATGCTGATAAATTAGTATAATAGTATAAAAGTATAGTATAATCACAAGTAGTTTAATAGTATAGAAGTATAATAGTATAATAGTATGATAGTATAATAGTATAACAGAAGAAAAGTATAATATTATAAAAGTATAATAGTATAGAAGCTTATCTTCAGCAAAACATCTCTTAAAATCAGGGAAGCTATGGTAATTTTCCAAAAAAAAAAAAAAATTAACTGAAAATCCCCATCAATTTCAATTTTACTTAATTTCGATTTCTAGAACATGACTGATTAATATGTAAGTCATTTTATTCAGATCCTTTTTACTTTTTTTGCGGCGACACTGAAAATAATACGCGATAGTAAAATAGTATAAAAGTATAATAGTATAAAAGTATAATAGTATAATAGCATAATAGTATAATAGTATAATAGTATAAAAGTATAATAGTATAATAGTATAATAGTATAATAGTATAATAGTATAATAGTATAATACTATAATAGTATAATAGTATAATAGTATAATAGTATAATAGTATAATAGTATAATAGTATAATAGTATAATAGTATAATAGTATAATATTATAATAGTATAATAGTATAATAGTATAATAGTATAATAGTATAATAGTATAATAGAATAATAGTATAATAGTATACTAGTATAATAGTATAATAGTATAATAGTATAATAGTATAATAGTATAATAGTATAATAGTATAATAGTATAATAGTATAATAGTATAATAGTATAATAGTATAATAGTATAATAGTATAATAGTATAATAGTATAATAGTATAATAGTATAATAGTATAATAGTATAATAGTATAATAGTATAATAGTATAATAGTATAACAGAAGAAAAGTATAATAGTATAGTAGCTTATCTTCACCAAAACATCTCTTAAAATCAGGGAAGCTATGGTAATTTTCAAAAAAAACAAGTTAGAGTGCTATATTCGGCTGTGCCGAATCTTTGATACCCTCCACCGACAGTTCGAATGTTTAAGGAGTAATATCTGTATGATGTTATTATAATCTTAAACTGTGACGATTTGTTATTAATTATGGTTTAAGGCAACCAAACTGTTTTCCGGTAGAAGGGTTTATATGGGGCCTAGGGTAAATTTTGGACCGATCATCACGAAATTTCACAGCGTCATTTCTAGTCCTTTAAAACTGTGACGTACCAATTTCTGTTATGATAGCATTATTAATAATGGTTTTAGGTGTACTGAACTGTTTTCCGGGAGTAGGGTTTCTATGGGGCCTAGGGTAAATTATGTACCGATCTTCACGAAATTTCACAGTCTTTTTCCCAGTTCTATAAAAGTTTGATGTACCAAATTTTGTTATGATAGCATTATTTTTTACGGATTTAGGCGTACTAAACTGTTTTCCGGGAGTAAGGTTTATATGGGGCCCAGGGTAAGTTATGGACCGATCTTCACGAAATAACACAATTTTATTTCTTGTCCAATAAAACTTTGATGTACCAAATTTTGTTATGATAGCATTATTTTTTACGTTTTTAGGCGTACTAACATGTTTTCCGGAAGTAGGTTTTATATGGGGCCTATGGTAAATTATGGACCGATCTTCACGAAATTTCAAAGATTTATTTTTAGTTCTATAAAACTTCGATGTACCAAATTTTGTTATGATAGCATTATTTTTTATGTTTTTAGGCGTACTAAGTTGTTTTCCGGAAGTAGGTTTTATATGGGGCCTATGGTAAATTATGGACCGATCTTCACGAAACTTAACAGTTTAATTTCTAGTCCTATGCAACTGTGACTTGAAAAAATTTGTAATGATAGCATTGTTAGTTAGGGTTTTAGGCTTCATATACTATTTTCCGGGAGTAGGGCTTATATGGGGCCTAGGGTAAATTATTGACGGATCTTCACGAAATTTCACAGCGTGATTTCCAGTTGAATAAAACGAATTGTTGCGAAATCTTATATCATTCTGTGCATTTTTCCACCATTTATGTTAGTTTTTGTAACAAAATTATCAATTTTTTTTAGGTGGTGGTTCCACATTTTGATTCATAGCTCAGATCCTATTGAACCGATTTTGCTGAATTTCAATCCCAAACTGCTTAGGATAACTACAAGCAATTTGACACCAAGTTTGTTGATTTCTTTTGAGTTTTTCGAAAGTGAGCGTGTTTTCAACAGACGGACAGACGGACAGACGGACGGACATGGCTAAATCGACTTAAAATTACTCAAGGACCCAGAATATATATACTTTATAGGGTCTGAGATGAATAGTAAAAAAGTTTCACACGGAATGACAAACTGAATATACCCTCTTCACAACTAATTGTGGTGGAGGGTATAAAAAATTAACTGAAAATCCCAATAAATTTCAATTTTACTTGATTTCGATTTCTAGAACATAACTGATTAATAGGTAAGTCATTTTATTCAGATCCTTTTTACTTTTTTTACGGCGACACTGAAAAGAATACGCGACGGTTAGGCCAGGCCGTCCGTTGCACACATGGAGCATAGATACTAAACAAGAACTGAAAGAAGGGAACAAACTACCGAGATTTTTTTATTTAAAATTCCGTTTATAAAGATTTTGGGATATAAAGTGATTGAGGTGATAAGAACTAACAACAAGGAAATTATAATTTTATTGAAAAAATTGGCAACATTATTAACAGAAGCCATCGGACAATAAATATTGATACAAAGCCGTTTCTTTGCATCAGATTAGGGATATTGTAAATATGAAAGACTGCCCTAGATACCTGGATGGACGGACTCACTCCACAGTGAGCAAGGCAGAGAGTGAACACAATGCGTCTACTAACGCCCCTGTGTTAGAGCAACCAAAACATGTGGCTTTTAAAGTGTTCCATGACACTGAACCATTACACTTAAGGCCCAACCACAATGTGCTTAAGTTGGCTTAAGCCAATGAGCGAATACATGTGATTTATATGAGGCAAACCATATTGAACTTAAGGAAACTTTATGCTTAGATTAATGAAACTGTCATTTGATTAAGCAAGGTGCGAATCTAATCGCACATTCCGTTCGGAATCAAATGTTTTTTTATTTTGTTATTGTTTTCTTAAATACATTTAAGAGACTTTTTGGTAATTTTTGACAGTAGGTTAAGCAAGGCTATACATATTATGGTTGAGCCTTTAGCCTTTGCTTAGGCGATGAAGTTTTTTAACTCCATTGCAAGTTGCAGTTTCACTTATATAGTAACAGCACACAGAGAGATCACTAAATAAGGGCATACTGACTTTTTAAAATATAATTTCATGCGATTTTATGTTTAAACCAGAGCCACTACGCGACGAGGCCATTAAGAAAACCAATCAAAGACTTAGTCTGTGTTCATTCGGGTCATGTCTTATTAACATGATTGCTATTTTATAGGCGAGAGGGACGAGGGGCAAAGAAAAGAGTACACAGATGCATGTACTGTCTTTACGTTTTGCTTTTTCATTCGTTGTTAAATTTTGTTATTGTTTTCAAAAGCAAAAAAGCACACATGCAAACGCACGACTATACAAAATAAAAACATGTTATCAACATGACATGAATCATTTGAACGCCAATTCATGTTTAAAGAAGAAAAAGGAAAAATCTTGTCAATAAGACATGAGCCGTATGAACTCAGACTTACACAGCCCAAGGGTACTAGTTGGTTGCACTTTTTCCGCCTTAGAGTAATACACCTAGAGGTATTCCTTAAAACGCAAAGCACACCCAGAGATGGTTGTGAGATAAAGAAAATATTTTATTCGAAGATCTATTAAAGGCTAACACTTTAAATATACTGGCAAATGAAAACTAACCAGATTTTTTTTGTCTTACCAAAGCTAAAAAAAAATTTAGTTTTGTTTAAAAATAAGCGCTTTAAAAGTACTTTTGCTTAAAAATAAACTTTCCCAACAATAAATCATGAATTTTCATTCCCCTGTCTGCTAAAAAACTTTTATTTTTGACCTTGATTTTAATTAAACACGTCAGACTATTTCTTTCTTTCTCTCTCTCTCTCTCTCTCTCTCTGAACTTAAACTTTTTAAGGTAAAAAATAACATCAAAATAAAGATATAACAAAACGGCACAAATACGGGTCAATTAAGTATTTTTCTAATTACTTTGTTCGTCTGACTGACTTTGGGTCTTTTCTAATGCGCAATAATTTGCAAAAAAATAATTTGTTCTAATCTTTGAGTTTATAACAAAATATATTAAAACCGCACATACACACACAACGACGACAACAACAGCAATATCCACAATATTTTCATAGTCTGCTATCAGGCAGAATTAAAAATTAAAATATGTTGCATAATTTTAGGGATTTAAGCAAATAATAAAATAGAGTATTCAAAACAAACTTTTTTTATATAACTTTAAGCCTAAATAAGCTGATTTAAGCACACACACCCATAAAATTTTAATTAATATGGACTTTAATGTTCGGCTATGAATATTAAATATCAAAAAATTTAAATAAACTTATAATAAAAAGTGCTATTTATTAAAAATAGTTTCTTGATAAGAAAAAAATTAATAATTTCTTTTTTTTTAATTTGCCTGCAAATTACAATTTTATTAAAAACAGAAATGGTTTAAAATTAATTAAACTTATTTAAAATTCTAAAGCATAGTTTTAGGTTTGTTAAAAACTGAAATTAAAACATATTTTTGGGATTTTAGTTGTTTTGCATTTTGAAGGCTTTTAATTAAACTTAAATTTTAAATTGTATTTAAATAAAATATTGGATTATTTTATTAATATTAGAAATTAATTTCCTTGGACAACTGGAGTAGCTTGGTAAAAATTGAATGGCATATTTAAAGGCTATTTCACGCTATCAGTTCCAGTGAATGTAAAAAAAGAAGAAAGATTAAAAAAAAATTAAAAATCAATGAAATTTGGGTTTAAAAATATACCCGTATATATTTTAAAGAAAAGTTAAAATAATAAAGCAAAATATTTAGGTTTGAAGGGATGGTTTGATTACAACGTTAGTTTTTGCACTTTTTAAATTTTATTTAGTAAAATATTTTCGAAAGCTTCACAAATCTGCAGGCAGTCGACCTGTTGTTTTGCATTTTGTTGACCAATATATCGGTTTGTGCCTTATTAACGAATCTAGCCCTATATATTTGATAAAGTGAGATTATCTAAGGGAAACGCGAAAGAATTACGAGGGAAAAAACTTTTCACGATAAGGGGAATTTTTTTCCCGTGATCATTTTTGTTAACGTTCACCCCTATCGTGAATAACAAGTGGAATTTTTGTTCCCATGAAATTTTCATTCCCCTCGAAATGAAAAAAGCAATCGTGAATCTCATGTGAAAAATTTTTCACGCTATCAGTTCCAGTGAATGTAAAAAAAGAAGAAAGATTAAAAAAATGAAAAATCATAGAAATTTTTGTTTAAAAATATACCCGTATATATTTTAAAGAAAAGTTAAAATAATAAAGCAAAATATTTAGCACTGGAGGGATAGTTTGATTACAACGTTAGTTTTTTGCACTTTTTAATTTTAATGTAGTAAAATATTTTCCAAAATTCTGCCACCAAGTCAATCGAAAGCTGCACAAATCCGCAGACAATCGACCTGTTGTTTTGCATTTTGTTGAGAAATTTATCGGTTTGTGCTTTATTAACTTTATTAATTTATATTCGATTTATAGGAGGAGCTACATATGTACATACATGTTCTGTTCCCTAGCAAAAATAAAGTGAGAAAATCTAAGGGAAATGTGAACAAATTACGAGGGAAAAAATTTTTCACGATAAGGGGAATTTTTTCCCGTGAACAATTTTTCACGTTATTATTCTCCTTTGAATTACAATTTTTCATGGGAGTTGTTCATGATCGCAAATATGTGAAATGGGGAAAAATTACGAGGGAAACATTATTCACGATAGGGGTGATTATTTCATAAAAATATCGCACAAATGTTTTCGATATGAGCTTTAGACAGCATTTTACGTGAAATTTTAAACAGATTATCATGCTTAAGAAAGTAAAGTCGGTCAAGCGCGACCATATGATACCCTACAGTACAGAATTTAGACAAAAAATTTTAGAGACAAATTTTTTAAAAGTTTACCCTTTTTCGAAACCATGGACAATCATGTTACCTCCACATTAAAATTAAGGTTTAATTTTAAAAACAAGTTCTTTGTGTCGAATATTCTCCAGATATCGACATCTATGATATTTGTTTGCCTTTAAGGGCCATTATTATAACTTGGCGTTAGCAGTTATCCGACAGTTAACAGACGCTTTTTGACAGATAAAACATTATTATCTGTCAATTTAATCTTAACTTTAGCTAACTTCAAGTTGTAATAATGGCCCTAAGTGATTTTAGGGTGGGAGTTTTTATGGGACCTATCGTCCATTTTGGACCTACAAGCTCAACATTTTGCCATAATATAGAAGTTATCGTAAAAGTTATTGTCACCAATTTTAATTTTAATATCAATATCAATATTTATTCAATATTTCTAAGAAAGTTATGGCATTTAAAGCCAGGGTTTAAAAAGCTACAGTCGATACCAAACACTGTCGAACAAAAAACGAAAATTTTCGTACAACTTTTCGCTTTTTAAGTTTGAATGGTATTGACCGTTTACATTTAATGAATCAGAAGTAAAAGCAATAGTTTTTTTTTTGGCGTGGAAAAAATTACAGTTTTTCCACTTTGACTGCAGTTTTTTAACGCTGTTTAAAGTTATTTTCGGGAGTAGTATTTGTATGGAAACTTTCGTCAAATATGGACCCGAACATTAACATTTCTTATATATTGTTTACACTTTTTGGGGAGGAAATAAGACAACTGTATATTTTTTTTAAAAAAATTTTATTTGAATTCTTAGAAATTAAGGGGGCACATATGTGTACCTCAGGTCTTAAAATATGAAAAATTTCAACGTAAATTCTTAATTTCTTAAGATCTGAACTGAACCGATTAAGTAAAGGGCTTATTAACTATTTGTTTTATCTTATGAGGTGTAATTTAAATTTCGGTTTTTATTATTTTTTTAATTTTTTTATTTAAACTGGTAGAAAAAGAGGTGCACATTAGGGTGGCACTTATTTTGTAAAATGTCGAATTTGAAGTACTGCGCCCCACTATTTTTTTATACTTAGTCCAAAAAATATATGCGGAAAATTTTAGCCAAATCGGACACTTTTAAGCCGAGGCGCACGGAGGGCAAAGTTTAAGCTTGAGCAAATTTTCCATTTTTTTTCCAAATAAGTACTTCTAGGGTTTTTGTTTTTTCAAATATTATAATAAAAATAAGAAAATTAATTCCTAATCGCTTGGTCTTCAACTTTTGATTATTTTTGTCTAAAATCGTTAACCCTCTTATCGGCCTGGGGTCAGAAATGACCTTTTCATACATGTAAATGCGTTTTTAAATGAATGCCTATAAATGGTAAGTAAACGATAATTCAAATGCAACTAATGCAGTTCTGCTAGACATTTTTTCAAAAACTCTTTCAAATAGAATCGTCAAAATTTTGTACAAAGTGGAAAAAAATATTGTCAAAATGCCGAAAAATTTTCGCATCTAGCAGGACTAACCTAAAGCTCTGTTACCCTACGTTTCCACATGCAAGTACATAATTACTTGCAAGTAGCGTATACGTACTATCAACGAAAAATCGAGGAAACAGCCGATTGGCTGAAAGTACAAAAATTGTGTGAATGTTAGTGAAAAAGTGCGAGTGCATTGAATTTTTCGCACTTGCACTTGCATGTGGAAACGGAGGGTTAGTGTAATCACTTCCCCGCAATATGAATAAATATTGCACGGGGATTTTCCCGAATGTATTTTGTTTTTAATGTTTTTAATCAGATGAATATTGTATACGCTACGGGTAAGTGAAGTAATTTTTGATTTTCAATTAATAATTGGTGAAAAATGCGACAGAAAAAGAGGAAATTTACCTGGTTGGCTTTCCAAACCTTCAGATAACGGAAGCTAAGCTACACTCTAAAGGAGATTGTCTATAAGACTCATTAAGCTAAGGGTAGAGAAGGCTGCTCGTCTAGTTGTAAAATAATGTTCACTATTTTGGGAAAACCCAAAAATTCCTGTACAACAATTTCAACGAGCTACTTAAAAAGCTTAAAAAGCTTTTGGATTTGTATAATGAGTGGAAAAGCATTTTAAAATCTAAAAATAGAGATGAAAACATTTATAAAAGCAGAAGAGAAGAGTGGTAAAATGGCCTTAATGAGATATGATATGATATAACAATTCTGGTGGAACTATTTTCTACATATACAATAAAAATATTTAACCGTTTTAATATTTGTACGAGTTTCTTAAAAGAAGACCTGAAAACATGGGAGAATTTAGAAGATTACAGGGAAGGTAAAAGCATTGTTGAAAGTTGTTGAGGAGCAGCGATCGTATTTGTTCAAAATTTTTATTTAATTCCTAAAACAAAATTGCTTATTTTTCTTGTGTTTTAGATTGTTCAACTTTATAGACAGCAATTCTCCAAAGATGCCACTCTGAAAGATTTATCAATAGAATTCGACTCATAAATTGTATTTCTAATGGCTAATAAACCACTGATGGTTTAAACGCTGGTTTAGTTGAACTAAACTTGAACTTATATGTAGTTTAATCTCAACAACTATAATTCAGTGTCCCATGTTATATATGTTATCAAAAAAATAACATGTGGCAGCACTACGATAAATCTTATCTAATTCATATGGTCTGTATTGGTAGTTTAAACGTCCAACTTTAGGCGTTTAAAGAGGGTTTATGTGTTTAGTGATTTGTAGATTTGTTGGTTTAAACACATTTTAAACCAAAAAGAGAGTTTAACTTGCTCTGATTTTTTAGCCCTAATTATTACAAACCTAACCTATAGAGTTTTAATATATCTAACTTTTCATTCAATGAATATAACGAAAGAATCACTATCTTTATAACTATTACTATACTATTGTTTCAGTTAGAAGTTTTAAACAAATTAGAAAAAAGAAATTAATAATAATATAAAACAATAAGAAAAATAACTAATTAACTGCGAATTGAATATACAATATATTGCACAAATTTTTTTAAATGGGTAATTTCTGACCTCAGGGCAATAACGGGGTTAATGATTTTGGACAAAAATAATCAGAATTTGAGAACCAAGCGATAAGGAATTAGTTCTCTCATTTTGGTGACAATATTCGAAAAAATAAAAACCCTAGAAGTACTTGTTTGGAAAAAAATGGAAAGTTTTCTCAAGCTTCAACTTTGACATCCGTGCGCCTCGGTTTAAAACTGTCCGATTTGGCTAAAATTTTCACCATTTTAAGGTAAGGTAATATTTTAAGGTGCACATATGTGTACCCATGGTCTGAACAGGATAAAGTTTGGTAAGATGATTAAGATTGCAATGAAATAAGTTTGTGCGAAATTTAATCTAAAGAAGCTTGTATGGGAGCTGTTTGAAATTATAGACCGATTCTCACTTTTTTTAATAGGCGTGGTCATTGTAACAATTAGAACGTTACAAATTTCATTAAATTATCTTAAAATTTCCGAACTGTACTTTGGGCACAAGGTTTAAATGAACAGCAAGCCGGACGGACGGTCATCGTTAGACCGATTGAAAAAGTGATTCTGAGTCAGTGGGTCTAGGACCAATATTTTACAGTGTTACTCATATTAGTAAAAACTCAAAATACCCTCTCCACTATTGTGGTGTGGGTATAAAAAGTTTTTAAAGTTCCATTTAAATTTTTAAAACTACTTTAGAATTTTGTATGAACATATTTGTAACTTTATTAAAAAACTTTTTTGCTTAATTATTTATACGGATTTCAAATAATAATGAAGGCATGTTTTTATTTAATAAATACACACGCACACAAAAAATTCATAATAAACCTTTTAATCTGTATTTAAAATGTATTTGAATTTTTTTTCCAACAAATTGTGTGTACACATATGTGTGTATAAATATGTGGCTAAAAAAAAAAGACAGGCCGAAAATTTTTCCCAAAATAGCTGTAAAATTAAAAAATAAACTTTTATTGCAGGAGTACAAAGAAAAAAGCCTGGATATTGTTGTTATTACTCGTATTATCTTTAAACACCAATACACAAGAGTCTTATATGGACTTCACTTAAATACTCACACTCATACTTTCTTATATATAGACACCCAGCAAACGTCTGCGTTACACCTTCTTTTTTTTTAATTTATTTTTATTATTGAATCTTCTTATCGAAATTTACAATATGTATTCAAATCTTAATTCTACTTGTTGTTTATTAGTTGTTCCTAATGTAACCACTAGTTAGGCTCAAAGTATCGGTTCTTTTTGGCCTTTGGTGATCTTCGAACTGAAGCAGACCCCGAGCGAGGTAGTTAGGGTGGGCCATTAGTTCATCTATGTAGCTAATTGAATATTTTTTAATTTCCTCCTGGATAGTGGGGACGTTGAGATCTCTGTGGATAAGATCATTACGTATATACCATGGGTCGCAGACAATTTGTCGTAATATTCTAGACAGTCTTCTTTGAAGCTTTTGGATGTTGGATGCGCATGCAGTACCCCATAATTGGATACCATATGCCCATCAGAGATCAGCAATGAGTAGTGAAAAGGTAAGTAGAGCTAAATCATGACTCATTAATTCTTGTACTTATACGCACTCATACTTATTCCAATGTTATTCAAACTCCCCAGCGGTAAATATTGAAAGGACCGCAAGTGGCAGGCCTTTTTTAAGGCCTCTATACTCCTTTCTAAAAGATTCGCTTCGCATGATATCCTGCCTTCAGAAGTATGCCTTCTAGAACGTATAAACTTCTTTTTAAAAGACCTTTTGAAATATTCAGTACACATTCGCTACTCCCTTCTTTGAGAAGGGAGAAAGGAAGGTGTTCAGTTTTATTTACTTTTTATTTTTAGGGACCTTCCTTACTCCCTTCTTTGGGAAGGGATCGAAGTTGTTTTTAAAGGAAGTGTGGAAGGCCTTGCGCCCAATGACAACCTGTGTAAAAAATAAATAAGTATGGAATGCGGCGAGAAGGGCTTCTGACTGCTTGTGACTGCTAAATAAGGCCTTCTATTAGGCCTCTTTACTCCTTCTAGTTACCGCTGGGTCATATTCACTCAAAAGTTTTATTTTATTCATCGTACTCATACTTAGCAATATTTGTAGTGTTTGATTTAGAATCTACTCAACTCAATGCTTATAGGCGAAGCAAAATGCGAGTATGCCAGATTTGTCCCCCCAATAGCAAAGTGACGATTTGGCAATTACAGTTTACTAAAGTTACATGTATAAAGTGGACGATTTTTCGGCAAATTTATCTGGCAGCGCTGATTATTAAGTTGTGTGTTTTCTCTGTTGTGTTAAAACGGTAAATGGATGAGCTAAATGATTTGAATCATTCTGAGTATTGTAAGTATTTTCTTGAAATTATAAATCAAGCTGAGGTCATTTATGAGTATGCGTATAATGCCGACGTCGCACTCATAAATATTTCTCTTGTGAGTATGAGTGAATCAGAGTAGTTAAGTTAAATGATTTCTACTCACTTATACTTACAATTGCATGAGTCAGTATGAGTAGCGAAAAAACGATTCATTGCTGATCTCTGATGCCCATATTAGTTTTATGATGGACTTGTATAAGAGAATTTTGTTGTCTAAAGACAAATTTGAGTTTCGACCGATTAGCCAATGTAGTTGAGCTGCTTTAAGTTTCATAGCCGTTATTTCGCTTTAATATGACGTGACCGCGTCTATCTATATAAATTCCCAAGTATTTTACATAATTTTCTACCGGAACCCTGACGTTATTTTGACTGCTGGGCACGTTTGTCTTCTGAGAGTGAAAGTTAAGTGAGCATATTTAGCCGGATTAACCTTTACTTTCTATTTGTCCAAGCAGGCCTCTAGTTCGTTGATGTGAGACTGTAGATGTTGCGATGCGACTTTTGGGTCATGGTTAACGCTAATAAATGCTGTGTCGTCTGCAACTGTAGAGGTATGCGTGCTCAGGTTTGTTGGCATATCCGCTGTGTATTATATATAGTAGCGGTCCTAATATGCTGCCTTAGGGGACACCGGTAGTAATTTTCTTGAGGGGGGAGCTAAAACTGATAGTTAATTATAACAAAACGTGATGAAATTGGCTGTAAATCATTATTTATTTATATTCAAATGTTAAAATCAAAACCATAAAAAACGTTTTGAGAATTGTGCTTGATATCAACTCATAAAATCATTTTATATCAAAACCTTGATTTTGTGTTCGCTGGGTAAAACCATTTGAATATATCCATGGAATTATAAAGATTTTTTTTATAAAATCCCTACACGCACACACACACACACACATACATTAACGTAATTATTAAAAACAAAATTTAAAAATTCCCATCACACATTTACAACCTCTCACTCTCTCTCTCTCTCCATTCCTCTTATTGTTCTAAACCGTTATAACTGTTTGTTGTTTATCTTTTATGTTGTTTTTGTTGTTACTGCAATTAAAAACCCCTTAAAATTTTATTTTATTTTAAATTTAATAATGTAGGTATAACAGAAAATTTTACAACAAAAGCACAAAAATCCATAACATTTATGAAAAAAGAATTTATAAAATTTTTGCTTTGTCTCGATTGTTATGGTTTGTTTGGGTTGGTGTGGGGGAAAGAGAGAGACCATGAGAAAAAAAGAGCAAATGTGTGTATGTAAATTAGCGTGTGTATATGTGGGTTTATGTATTTTTGTTTGTTGTCTAATTGCTTAAATGTATTTGTTTATTTAATTTTTGAAATATTTTGTGTGGAATTGTTTTATTTAACAAAGTGTTGCCTATATTTAGGCTGCTTTTGTTTTTTTTTTACTTAATTAAAAGGGATTATATAACACGCATTTGAATAGAATAATTATAAAATATTTAAAAGGGTGAGATTTCGATAACATTTTAAGAACTTACATAATTTAAAATTGTTGAAATATTTTTAAAGAAAATATGTAAATATTTTTTTTAAATTATATTTTATACTAATACTAATATATGACGAAAATATCCAAAAAAAAAGTGTGACCAGTAAATTGATCAAGCTTAAGCTTTATTTTTAACAATTTCTATTGATTCACTTAACTTTATTGTTAAGAAACTGTTAAATGATGTTTCATCTATCCAAACATTTTGTAAAAGCAAATAATTTTTTAATACAACTAGGGGTTACGTGTAGGAAGTCAAATATTTAATAGGTGTGAATTAATTATACAAATTTTCGCAGCGTTTTGATTTGTGTGAGATAAAAATCTGATTTTGGAAATATTTAATTAAAGTCTAAGCCCTTGATTAAGCAAAATGACTTAATTATTTTGTTTGCTTAGAACTAGGCAACCCTAATAGGGACAATCTAGAAAAATTAAAAAAAAAACAAAAAATTTCAAAGAGGAAAAATATAAATGGATAAATATGAAAAACTTTTCGCTCTGACTAATAAAAAGAAAAAAAAAACGAAAAATCGTTAAGGCAAAACACAGAATTTCATATTTAACACTAAGGCCAAGAATCATTAGGGCGAATTTTTGCATCATTCAACCTGCGTATAAATTGACTTAAAAAGGAAAAAAACTTTGAACGTTAGAAAACTTTAAAACCTATATCCATAATATTTACAAAATTTGCTTTTAACACAGTTTTTATTTCAAAATTGTCCCTACAAATTAATTTCCAATTGAGAGCTCATAAGATCTCATAGAGTGAATCCATGTCAAACCGTTAAGTCGTTCGGCATCATCACCTCCGATTTGAATGAAATTCAACACAAATGTTGAATGTTATTGGACTTTAACAAAACATAAATTTTCAGACCCCAGATTATTTCGGCTTCCGAAAAATGACGTCATAAAAGATGAGAAAAATGTGAAAAAACCTCAAAAGTCTCCTTACAAAAGGGGATAGAACTCTTGAACTACGCAAGATAATTTAGTTTTATTGGTATCGTTTCAAAGGTGAAAGTGCACCCTTTAAAATGATATGCATATTGTGTTTTTCTAAGAAAAGGTCAAAGCTCAATTATTGGGGTCTTGAGTTCAAAGCTCCATATCTAGAAAAGTATATTTTTTAAAATTCTTAAAAAAAATATATGTTAAGTATTATACCCTCTTCAACATTTGCAGAAAATTTAAAGGTGGAGACTCGATTGGTGTTAGAGTTATATACCAGAACGTGATTCTAAGTATGTTTTGTGTTCAAAAATCCCTTGTTGTTGTTGTATTTTAATTATTTTTTTCAGTATATCTGGAGAACGGCAAGAGCCAAAGTTTCCAAATTTAGTACACAAATTTTAGTTATCAATACACACCATCCCACAAAATGTGGGCGGGACTGGAGAAGTGGGCGTGGTACCTCCCGTACAAAAAATATCAAACATTTTTTGTATCTGAACCGATTTTTCCGAGTTTTTCAGAGAATATTTCCTACTAAAGATTTCCGATCTTTTGATATATACGGCGTAACCATAGATCATATGACGGTCCAAAGATTCAGGTTTTTATAAAATTTTTGATATTTCTTGTACGGGAGGTACCACGCCCACTTCTCCAATCCCGACCACATTTCGTGGGATGGTGTGTATTGATAACTAAAATTTGTGTACTAAATATGGAAACTTTGGCTCTTGCCGTTCTCCAGATATACTGAAAAAAATAATTAAAATACAACAACAACAAGGGATTTTTGAACACAAAACATACTTAGAATCACGTTCTGGTATATAACTCTGACACCAATCGAGTCTCCACCTTTAAATTTTCTGCAAATGTTGAAGAGGGTATAATACTTAACATATATTTTTTTAAGAATTTTAAAAAATATACTTTTCTAGATATGGACCTTTGAACTCAAGACCCCAAAAATTTACCTTTGACCTTTTCTTAGAAAAACACAATATGCATATCATTTTAAAGGGTGCACTTTCACCTTTAAAACGATACCAAAAAAACTAAATTATCTTGCGTAGTTCAAGAGTTCTATCCCCTTTTGTAAGGAGACTTTTGTGTTTTTTTAAAAATTTTTCACATCTTTTATGACGTCATATTTCGGATGCCGAAAGAATGTGGGGTCTGAAATTTATGTTTTGTTTAAGTCCAATTACATATAACATTTGTGTTGAATTTCATTCAAATCGGAGGTGGTGATGCCGAAAATGCCATTTTTTCGTGATGCTTTGACGTGTTTTAACTCCATAGTAATAAAATGTTGTCTATTAGAAAAAAATTAACAGATGTCCCAACTTTGAAATGAAAATAGAAAACTTTTACGGGGAAATGTGATGCACGATTATATCACAATTTTTTTTTTTTTTTTTTTTTTGTGAAGAAAGTTATGGCTAATATACTCCTTTTTAAAAGCACTTGTATGGATATAGAATTAGGAAACTGTACCAGAAAAACAAAATTAGAGAGTTGTCCAACGAAAATGAAACATAGATCTTTTACAACAACTCGGAAAACAAATCTGTAAACTCAAAGTTATAAAAACGCCAATTCAAGAAACAGAAGAGGATAAACGGAGGGATTAACTGGCTGGGTTAAGCCAACATCGGAGCTGTGTAGACCAGGAAAGTACTCTTCGAGTTATTATGGAACAGTCGATCGGTTAGAAATCATCTCTTTATTTCAAACAACTTTTCTTATCACCAATAGAAATACAATATGGTAAGCTTTAATGTAGAAAGGAGTGCCAAACAAAATAATCCACAGTATTCAAGCTATGAACAGCAGCGTCAAAATGAAGGTACTCCATAAAGAGTCTTGCTTAATGGCCCGACTATCACCACTAACATGGGCGTAAAACAGAGCTGCCCACTATCACCACTTCTAGTTTCAGCGCCAATTGAATGTTTTGATTAGGAATTTTGCGTAAAAAATGGGTAGGTATATTGTGGAGTTTCCAAAGGCTCCTTGAAGGCTTGAACTTTGACGACGATATTTGCCTCCTGTCACATAATTAGTCAGACATGCAAGAGAAAACGAACGATATTGTGAAGGTAGCCAAATAAATCGGTTTAGAAATCAATATAAAAAAGACGTAAGTCATGCGCCCTAAAAACAATATAACAACGACTTTATTTTAATCGGCAACCATCGAGAAGAGTTCGTCGACTAACGGTGGCCTTAAGGATGATGTCGTTAACAGGTCCAAAAAGCTACAAGTGCAATCGGCAGACTTATATATATCGTCGGTTGATTATTTAATTGTCGTATGTGGATACAAATTACATACGACATACGACAATTAAATAATCAACCGACGATATACATTTTATATAAATCTTTCTTACATCAATTAACAATTTTAAAGTAAAATACTAGTAAAAAATTTTTTTAATTAAATAAGCCACAGATTTTCGCTGCAAATTACTTCATTTTTGTTTTGTAATTCAGAAGAAATAAAATAGATCCCGAAAAATATTAATTATTTTATACTTAAAATATTTAATAAAACTAAAACCTACTTTTAAGCTGAACTATTTATTTTCTTTATATCTACTCAAGTAAAAATAAAAAACCCACACAAAGTCCCTAAATTGCTTTATTGCCTTTTATTTGCCTAAAAGTATGCTTTGAAATGTGCTTTTCAAAAGCAGCCTTTAATTAAACTAAACGCATTATATTTCTTTTACTTTACAAATAATTAACTTTTTTTTTTTTTTTTTTGTTAAAAAAAAAGGATTAAAAAATGTTGCTATTTTTCCTATTCGTTTTGTGTTTTAAAGTGAATTTTATAATTTTATTAAGGCTCAAACCAGAAATAGTTTTACTGAAAATAGCTCATTAGATGTTTAGGCAGGTTATACAAATGTCAGGCTGTGCGCGTTTATAATCTTATGGTCTTAATGGAGAAACCTACCCACAGTGCTTTGTTTCATAGACAGAAATAAGAAAAATCAAAAAAAGGACAAATTTTCTGTGATAATTTTTAAATTTGCATACATACATTTATTTTAATATTTTAAGTTTTATGTTGTCCACCAATACAAAATACTGTGATATAATTTATAAATGATGTACACTGACGAAAAAGATTATTGTATAGGCAGTATAATTATTGTTTTTGGAGACCAATACTCGGAGACCAATACGGTCCATGGTGAATCCCTTCAATTAAAAGAAAAAAGAAGTATGAGATGGATAGAAACAAGAAAGATAGAAAGTTAGTGGATGTCGCGTAGAACTATTACCCTCTCTACAGTCCCCTCAACAGAAACAGCCGCACTATTTCCCTGACAAACCCCAGTAGATCAGTCGGATTACATCCAGCGATGCACCCCAGTTCGTCGTGAAACCTATCTCCTAGCCACTTCTGCCTGAAACTCTGCATCCTGGGACAATGGCACAGTACATGCTCGATCGTCTCCAGCTCCTCTTAATCATCGCTCAATCTGCAGAAGTCCGGTATGGCGCTGTCCCATCTGCCCGCAAAAGCCCTGACAGGACAATGACCCGTCAAGAACCCTATAAGTGTTCCAAGACTACCCCTATCCAATCCCAGTATAACCCTGGTCGCCCCTGCGTCCAATCTGGGCCATAGTGCCCTGGACACCCTGCAAGTAAGAAAAGAATAGCCGATAGTTGTTGTTGTAGCAGCGAGACCTGAAGAACAGGTGTAATTGAGTTGACTTTTCTTTTGTCGGTGTTTGTTGAACTCCAAGTCGTTTGGGGGCGTAGTACCGTTTGTAGTGGGAACGTGGAAGAGCCGATAGTATACAGCCTTGGCTACTCCACTCAATGCTTGAAAAGGCTGAGATAATTTTCCTTTATGCAGAACATAATAGTGTTTCGCCGTTGTAGCTCTCCTTTATAAGGGTTATAAGCTTCGGGGGAATACCCCTTCTATGCAAAGATTTCCAGATGCTGTCGCGATTAATGCTGTCGAATACCTTTTTAAAATCAATGGAAAATGTATGTAGGTTTGAATAAAATTCGACACTTTGTTCAATAATCAATCGGATGGTGTTAATATGCTCCCCACAGGAGAAGCCCCTTCGGAATCCGGCTTGAGCGGAGTTAATGGAATCTTTAAGATGATATTTGGTGCAGTTAAGGATAGTTTTTCAATCGCTCTCGTTAGTCTTTGTAGAACCTTACAGACGTGCCCAAACAAGAGCGGAAAGCGTTTGCTAGCTATCAAAAATTCTATCTTAAAAAAATACAATTTGTATGAAAAATCCCTAAATAGCGCGGCCTCAACGCTTTGCAATGGAAAAATCCGATTTTAGTAGTAAAGTTGGCTGCTATTGCAATATAGCTGTTTTTAGGTGAATATAGCGGTTTCATCTCCATTTTTAATTCTGTTGTGTGGGTCTTAGTTAACAAGAAAGTTAACACTACGTTCCGTCTTCCGCTCTTGTTGAGGTACAGCTGTTAATACCACGCCTGCTGCCATCTTTCCGTTAGCTCGGGAAGCCTCTTACTCTCAAGCGTCGGATACCAGAGGGAGACGAATTTCACCGCTGATGTTTAAAAAGGCTTTGTATATTTCGGCGGATATGCCAACGATAGTATTAGGTGTATTAAACATGTTCCATACAAATAATTAAATAATCAGCCTCATTCCGGTTGTCGTTGTCGTAATGGATCAAGCCGTTTTTTGTAAGAGATTAAAGAACATTGGTTGTGTGTTACTTTAATCTCCTACAAAAAACACAACCAGTGTTCTTTAATCTCTTACAAAAAACGACTAAATCGATTGCGACAACGACAACCGCAATAAGGCTGAATATTTATTGTTTTAATTCTTTTTTTGTAGTTTAGGATGATTTATATTCTTAATTAATGGCTGTTATTAAGAAACTTATATTCTATTTTATAAATTAAACTTCTACTTTTTTGTGACCTTTTCCCAAATTGGTTAAGTTTACCCAAAAATCTAAACGAAGTATAAATGTAGACAAATGCCTTCTGTATCATTAAATTTCTTCTTAAACAAAAATCTACATATTTTTAGGAGCAAACTTAATTACTTATTTCAAAGCTCCAGTCTTCGCATAACTTAATTATTTTTAATGGCATGCAAACTTTTGTTAATCTACGCCTAGTCCTTCTATTTTTGTCGAATTTTGTTTAAAAAGAAAGCAATGTGCTACCCCATAAGTATGCTTCATTTATTATTTTGTTCTTTTTTTTTTTTTTATTACATATTTCCGCCTTAAGTACTGTCTGATGTTTTTTGAAGCTAAAAAGTCAGATAAGTCATGTGACCTTTTGTCTTGCACTTAAGTTATTTTTATATACAAATTTTTTTTATAAATTATTTTTGTTATTTTATACCCCTAAAAAAGTAGCAGCGGCAGCAACCACCTTCATTATACTCCTACCAGAAGACTTTAACTTCTACACTTGTGTGAATATATAGAAATAAAGTGAAAGGTAGCAGAAAATATTTACATAAATACACATGTAGATTTATTTACGTAAGTATTTTATTAAACTTATGAGTGGGTCTTTGACCTGAGGTTCTGAAGAATGTCCAGCTTAATTTCCTAGTTCAAACTCAGCTCTATTTTAGTATAGTTTACATGCAGATTGAGTTTTGTTTAAGTTTTGTTCTAGTTCAGTTCTAGTGCAGTTCTAGTTCAGTTCAGTTGTAGTTCAGTTCTAGCTCAATTCTAGTTCAGTTCTAGTGCAGTTCTAGTTCAGTTCTAGTTTTAGTTCTAGTTCTAGTTCTAGTTCAGTTCTAGTTCAGTTCTAGTTCAGTTCTAGTTCAGTTCTTGTTCAGTTCTAGTTCAGTTCTAGTTCAATTCTGGTTCAGTGCTAGTTCAGTTCTAGTTCAGTTGTAGTTCTAGTTTTAGTTCTAGTTCTAGTTCAGTTCTAGTTCAGTTCTAGTTCGGTTCTAGTTCAGTTCTAGTTCAGTTCTAGTTCAGTTGTAGTTCAGTTCTAGTTTAGTTCTAGTTCAGTTCTAGTTCAGTTCTAGTTCAGTTCTAGTCCAGTTCTAGTTTAATCCTTGTTCAGTTTTAGTTCGAGTTCAGTTCTAGTTAAGTTCAAGTTCAGCTCTGGCTAAGTTTTAATTTAGTTCTAGTTCAGTTCTAGTTCAATTCTTGTTCAGTTCTAGTTCACTTCTAGTTCAGTCCTAATTCAGTTCTAATTGAATTTTAGTTCAGTTCTAGTTTTATCCTACTTCAGTTTTAATTCAGTTCTAGTTCAGTTCAAGCTCAGTTCTAGTTCAGTTCTAGTGCAGTTCTAGTTCAGTTCTAGTTCAGTTCTAGTTTAATTCTAGTTCAGTTTTAGTTCGAGTTCAGTTCTAGTTAAGTTCAAGTTTAGTTCTAGCTTAGTTTTAATTTAGTTCTAGTTCAGTTCTAGTTCCGTTCTAGTTCAGTTCAAGTGCAGTTCTAGTTCAGTTCTAGATCAATTCTAGTTAAATTCTAGTTCAGTTTTAGTTCTAGTTCAGTTTTAGTTCGAGTTCAGTTCAAGTAAAATTCAGTTCTAGTTTAATTCTATTTCAGTTTTAGTTCGAGTTCAGTTCTAGTTAAGTTCAAGTTCAGTTCTAGCCTAGTTTTAATTTAGTTCTAGTACAGTTCAAATTAAGTTCTAGCTCAATTCTAGTTCAGTTCTAGTTCAGTTTTAATTCAGTTCTAGTTCAGTTTTAGTTCGAGTTCAGTTCTAGTTAAGTTCAATTTCAGTTCTAGCTTAGTTTTAATTTAGTACTAGTTCAGTTCTAGTTTAATTCTAGTTCAGTTTTAGTTCGAGTTCAGTTCTAGTTAAGTTCAAGGTCAGTTCTATCTTAGTTTTAATTTAGTTCTAGTTCAGTTCTAGTGCAGTTCTACTTCAGTTCAAGTTCAGTTCTAGTTTAATTCTAGTTTAGTTTTAGTTCGAGTTCTAGTTCAGTTCTAGTTTAATTCTAGTTCAGTTCTAGTTCAGTTCACGCTCAGTTCTAGTTTAGTTCTAGTTCAGTTCTAGTTCACATCGAGTTTAGTTCAGTCTTTTTTTACGTTCAAAATTTTCTTTTACTAGTTCCGCAAAGCTTTAAGCTCGTCCGCAGCAGTTCAGTTATAGTTCAGTTATCAGAACTGCTGGGTGAGCATAATTATATGCCTGTACGTTATAAATATGAAAAGTATTTGTGTGTGTTCTTTTATTAAGCTTTGCGTGCGTGTTTGTTTGATGATTATTATTATGCTTCTGATGAGTATGACGACAAAGACGCTGACGTTGAAACCCTGTTTTTTTTTTTTTTTTGCTGTTGCTGCTGATGATGAGGCATGGCAACAACCTTAAATGGCGGCAGACCCTTCTTCATAATCACTCGCTCTCATACCCTCACACACATTTCAATTGTATGTGTTTAGTATTAATGCGACAAATTTGTTATTACACATTTCTTTTTAATATTTTCCACCCTACACCTCATTTCTTCTATGTCTATAGTGAAGAGCTATGAGCTTTTTATGTTGTATTCCAAACTCTTTGTCCAACACATTTATAACTACGCAAAAGGCATATTCTCCCCCTTTTTAGAGTTTAATGTTTTTTCTTTTTTTATACTTTTTCTCTTTTTTTGCTGAGTTGTTTAATTTGTAGTTGGCGTCGGTGTTGTTGTGTTTGCTGTTGGTTATTTTACACATTTTTCACTATTTATGCCCTGCCGTGTACGTGTAATAAGTGAATGAATGATTTAAATGCAGGAAAAAGGCGTTGATGTTTAATTTATTATACCATTATGGTTTATTATGTTGGTTGGCTATGACTGCGTGTTTATTTTTTTTTTTTTTGCTATTTAATAATTTGTTGATATTGTAAAAGTTTAATAGTATACTTTTAGGAAGTTTTGTTTTAAATCAAAGTTTTTTATGTGGCTGTAAATAATGTGTGCATATGTTACATGTTTGCTGATGGTAACCATTTTGTTGTAATTATATTTAAATGGCTGAATGAAAGTGATTAAGGAAATTAGCTAATAAACATTTTTAAATTGCATACTTTTAGGTAAAGTTTAAACTTTAAAAGAAGCAAACTGGTGATGTCTATTATTGTGAGTAGTGATCAGATAAATCTTTATTTGAACGAATTCGTAACAGTTTAAGACGTACTAAGATGATGAATTTATATTGGATTTATTGTAAATTATTGATCAATCATCACAAAATTCTGTGGAATGATTTTTGGTATAAGAAACCCTCATTAAGAACAAATTTCAATACAGCATTTGTTGAGGCGTTTTAGAAATTTGTCTGTGTTCAAAAGTGAGCTTGGTTTCAACAGACGGACATGGCTTAAACAACTTAGAATTCGTTAAGGACCCAGAATCTATATGTGTTTATACTTATGGGGTCTAAGAAGAATATTAAAAAAGTTTCGCACATAATGGCAAACTTCACCACAAGTGCTGGAGGGTATACAAAAAATATACATTCAAACATTTATTTTTGTTGATGCTGCTGTTTAATTTTAATATTTTTTGTTGTTGTTAATGGAGAATATCGCTGTCCAAGAGTTGGTTTCTATTTTAAAAGCCATTATGGTTGGCATTTTAGTTCAAGGATTCTAATATAAAACAAAGTGAAATACGCATAAGCAAAAATATAACAGGAGAAAAAAAAGAGCAGAAAATCTGCACGAGTAACGAGTTATTTTAATTAAGGTAGATTTTAGAGGCAGAGTTTTTGCTTCAAAGGCCTTTTAAATATGATATTTAACGCTAATTCTAGTTTTCCTGAGAACATTGGTGTATGTGTGTAAAGATAAATACATATTTAACTAGCAGAGACAAACACCACAATTTCTTAACAGCAACTGTTTGCAGTTAATATGGCATTTAACAGTGCTACTGCAGGAGAAAAAGTACGCCTAATACATCAAATAGAAAAAGTCGTCCAATAGGTCCTCTATGGAGCCATAGTAGTGGTTTGTCTGAACTAATTTTTAAATTATTTCAGATATCCCACTAACAGAATCATCTTAAGAACTATTTTGTAATGAGGAACCGGGTTCCGTTCCGAAATATACTTTCTATTGCAGTTGCACTGTTAATTGCAATGTTAACTGAAAATAGTTGCTGTAAAGACATTATGGTGTATGTCTCTGCTTGTAAAATACGTATTTATCTTTAAACACATCTTTTGTTTTATATAATCTGTTTTTGTATTTCGATTTTACTCTTTTTTTATTTATCTATCTAGTCAAAATTAAATTTGTATAATATAACTGGTCATCTATATGGGTGTTTCTACGTTAATAGGTACTATCGACGGCTGCATTAAAAAATCATATATAATTTTTAAATTTGCGGAAATATCAAACGCGTTTAATAATAAATACAGTATACTTTTTGACCAATAAATTGCAATACCTAAATTACCTTAGTTTAGTCATAACATCATGTTTACCTAGAAAAAAGTATCTACCCTGGCCTGTCCCTTTAGTATTCTGTAACAAAATATTTGAAATTTACCACATTACTAATTCATAAAATATTTATTCGTTAGTTATTGCATAAAGTAGTTTAAATAACAATGGTAATCATTTAAAAAAAACTTCAAAATACTTTCAAATTTTATTGAAAAAAATTACATATTTTTTGTCCCTCGTATTTTAAGTCTCTTCCCCTGCACATTTTTCGATCGTTTAAAAATGCCGCTAAAATGCGTTGACGCTGCAAATTTAAATAGCAGAATATTTGTTTTGAAGTGAATTTAACAATAAAAGTCGCGCGAGCCACTAGCGTGTTCCTATTGGGCTAATAATTCAACCAAAACACTCGGGTTGCTCGCACGTGTCAGTGATTAATGTATCTCCACTGGAGAGTTTTATGCACTTGTTATTTGTGGTTAAAGTTTGTTTATAATATTGATTTATTTTAATTTCAGTATAATTTACTGTGTTAGTTAGATTTTTCGTTACAATACATATTTTTCCGATTATGCTAGTTTTTTAAGGAAAACATATCTCCCCTGCCGTATTTCCCCTGCTTCATCAGATGCCAGGGTAAAGATTTTGCGTCCAGGGTAGATAAGAAATTGAGAAATTAATTCTTTCTTAGTATTTTACGTTAAACCAACACATTTCCACTATATACGTTATACGTGTTTTAACGCTTCAAAAATGTATGTATGCCTTATTTAATGTGAATTTTGGTTTAAGTTAGTTTTATACTACTAACATACATTAATAGAAGGTAGTCAAGTTCTTTCTTTAGTTGCCATATTAACGTTCTGACATTCAAGATTTATACAAAATCGTGCTAACCAACTTTTTAATCAAATCCAATATTCGTTTTTTATGTTTTATGCACTGGCAACCAAATTGCAAGAACTTTTACCTAAATTAAGTAAAATTCACGTGGAATTACCACGAAGCCGGTCACGGCAAGGGCGCGCCTGATGGAGTAGGTGCGACGTGCAAAAGGACTACTGATAGACTTGTTGGAGCTGGGAATGACAATTCATCGCTGTCCAAATGTAATTGATGACGAAGACATTTTAAAGAAAGAAGAGGGACTTATTATAAAAAGTTCTAAAAGCTTCTCAGCTACTATGAAGGTCCAACAAATTACTGGATGCCCCAATAAATTGACAATGAAGAGCTTAAGCTGTTTCTGTGATCTTGAAGTATACAAGTATTTTATGGTCTGCACCTTGGATTTTGCTTTCATGAAAACCAAACCGCGCCTTAATGTTGATTATGTATATGGGCCTGAAAGAGAATCTTAAGACGAACCACTAATAAAGTATCTTCTCAGTATTGTTCTCAAGCAGTTACCGAGAAGGCATGCCAGCTTGTAAACCAAGGAAATGAAATAATTAGCTTTTTTCGACTACGTTTATGTAAGCAGATGTTAAGAATTTTTGTTTTTAAGTAACATAAAGAAATACTCTATGGAGTTATCCAAATTTTGTTTTGTTTTAAACTATCATCAAATATTGAATAATTAAAGTTGATTCTTACGAAAATAAGGTTTGTTTTCAATTTATCCTTCCGCTTAAAGTAAGGTATCTTATCCTGGTCGTCATGTCTTTACCCTGTGTAGAGTATCTCCCCTGGTTATTTGAAATACCGGAAAAAGTAGATAACTTGACTGGCCATTATTAAACATGCATTCTAACTTCCTGATTAATTACGATTATATTGAAAAAAATCATAATTTTTAAATATTTTTATTACGCCGCCATTCATAATATCAGGTAACCTCTTATCGTAGAATGACCCATATAATAAAAATGAAATGTTGTGTGTTGCTGATCGCATCACTTGAGAACGGCTTGACCGATTTGGACGATTTTTTCTTTAAAATCATCGCCATGGTCTAACTTAGGTTAGACCCGCCGAATTACCTAAAATAGGAAAACGGCTCCATCCATTTGACAAATTTTTCTTTCAAATGTTCGTATTAATCCATTTTAAGTTTTCATCGAAAAAAAAATTTACAACGCGTACTTTTACGCATAACATGAGAGCGGCTTGACCGTTTTGGACGATTTTTCCTTTAAAACAATCGCCATGGTCCAACTTAGATCTGTACCGGAAGAAAATTTTGACCCACCCACTTTTACGCCCACTTTTTTCGATTTACCTTAAAATAGAAAACCGCTCCATCGATTTCACTAATTTTTCTTTCAAATGTTCGTGTTAATCCATTTTAAGTTTTCATCGAAAGAAAAATTTACCACGCCTACTTTTACGCCCACTTTTTTTTATTTATTTGACCGATTTGGACGATTTTTTCTTTAAAATGATCGCCATGGTCCAACTTAGGTTTTTACAGAACGAAAATATTGCTCCGCCCACTTTTTTCGATTTACCTTAAAATAGAAAACCGCTCCATCGATTTCACTAATTTTTCTTTCAAATGTTCGTATTAATCCATTTTAAGTTTTCATCGAAAGAAAAATGTACCACGCCTACTTTTACGCCCACTTTTTTTTATTTATTTGACCGATTTGGACGATTTTTTCTTTAAAATGATCGCCATGGTCCAACTTAGGTTTTTACGGAAAGAAAATATTGCTCCGCCCACTTTTTTCGATTTACCTAAAATCAGAAAACGGCTTCATCGATCATTAGTAATCAAGTACCGAGCGAAGCCGGAGCGGCCAGCTAGTTGGGAATAAAATAAATAATATTCGTAAAGCAATTCGAAGAGTTCATATCACCATTGCTATTGTGAATGAATTGTTTAAAAATATTTGAATATAAATACCCTTTCCATGTGTGGTAAATGGTATATAAAAAAGGCTAACTGAAAGGCCTGTTCTAATTTCCGCCTTTCAGTTACTTTTGTTTGTCTGTAAGCGAGTATTAGAGTGTATTAGTAAAATTTTTTTTTAATTAAAATCCTGCCAGACGCACTGCTTTTTTCCTTTTTTTATTTTTTGTTTGTCTTTGATTTTTTCCTTTTTTTGCTCTTGCCGAGTGTAGTAACTAAGATCTTAAGCATAAGTTAAAGAATAAAAAACAAAATTACTTTGTGACGGCTCTAGTGTACGTTTTTTCTTTGTAGAATACAAATTACTATGAGTATAAATTTAGTTTAGTGTGACTGTATTAGTTTGAGTTTAAATTTTTTTCCAACTTCTGCTGCTTTATTTTCTTTTCCCTACACACCATTAATAACTAAAAGCTAAAAAAACAAAAAAAAAAAAAAATATTTCAAGTAAAAGCAAAAAATATAGAAAAATTAGAACAAAAATTATTAAAATGCATGTTGGACACTTTGTTGCCACAACTATGTCAACTATTTTAACCTTAAGGCGTTTTTGGTTTGGTTGGGTTGGGATTTTTCTTCTTCTCGGTTGCATTTTGGTATGCACGTTTGCACAACAGATTAAGGAAAATATTACTTTTTTTAAATCTAATTTTTTAAGGTCTTTAAAAAAGTTTAAGCAAAAATAAAGCTAATTGGTTTTATATAAAAAGCAGTTGAATAATTAAATATATAAAATTTACATTAAACAAAACAATTATAACATATCGAGCACTAACCGCGAAAATAACGTAAGCGCCAAAAATCTAATTTTACAGGAGAGAGTTTTTTTTATTTTATTTCTTATAAATTTTGTATGAAATTTGTCGCTTACGATAAAATTGGTTTTTGCTATAATATCGTTACGGTACCTTATGTGGCCATGATATTTTAGGAAATGATGCATGTGTTGCCAATAAAGTCAGTTAGAAAAAAAAAATTTAAAATGATGTTGCTTACGTTATTTTCGCGGTTAGGGCTCGATATAGATTGAACTGGATTCTCGTTTTGACTGGACTACTACATAGATTGGACTAGGCAGACGTATATTGTAAGTTTTAAGCTGTATTTAAGTTAATATAAAGCTTTATTACTTCAATAAATGTACCGCTTAAAATTGCATGAAAAGATACGCAGGCTTGCTGACTAGCCCTGCAACGTAATACTTATAGTAAGGTGCTTAAAGGTGGCTGACAGATGTGCCCATTTATTAATGTATATACCTGTACCACGGTGCTTTTAACACAGGATCAAAATATTGCGCTGACCACCGCCCCCTTACTCCTTCGCCACAAAGTCGTGACACCAGTGCAAAGGTCCTGACTTCGAATCGACACATTTGGACACTTCATCCCCCACTGCTAACGTTATCAAGGCAAACGACACTCGATGCAATGCAACTCCACATCGATCCATAAATTGCTTACCCGCGATATGGGCAATAAACCACCACGATACTACCCGAAGTGCGGCACCAATAATCAGGCTGGAACCAAAATTCCAGGAAATCTTGGCTCTCGTGCTAGCGAATAAAGACTTCGATCGTTTTCGCCGCCTAAGCTACTCCCAACAAGGATCGCAAATAGTCCGGGACTAGAGACCCACTGCCGCTACGTTCAAACACAGCTCAAAAAAAAATAAAAACAAATAACAGCCGTCCTCTCGGGCGACACTTAGACCACATGTACAACACCGGCAAAGAACAACTCTGAACATGAACACATTGGTAATAACTAAAAAATAACAATTAGGATTAAGCTTTGAATAGAAATTGTAAATTTCGACAAGAAATATTCAATAATAAGAAAAGAACTCACGGGTAAACTTATGGTCCCCCAAGTTACTCTGCGAAAGCGTTGGAACCAAATAAAGCACTAAAGAAATGTCAGGAATAAGGGTGGTGGAAAAGCATGAATGAAAAAAAATTTATATCTTGCAAAGATTTTGCACTCCATAACATAAAATAAACTCATTGGATGTTCACAATGTGTTAATACAGTATTGACACCGTGTTGATGCATTGTGTACTTACGTTGTTATCCACATTGTATTGTAAGTGTATATGTTTTGCATCCAAATTTATTTACTACTTTATTTGCTTTTTTCTGGTCGTGTGACAACTTCAAAGTTGCATTTAATAACAAAATGCATTGTCAAATTGTTTATGGTCGCATTTAAGAACATGTTGCCATGTATAACTACAATGCAAAAGGCGCTTAAGAAAACAGCCCTATCATTAAACATAGTCTGGTTAATAATTTTAAAGACTGGACTATAGTCTACTCAATAGACTTGACTATTGTTTAGCTTGTAGGAGTTGTGTAGTCCATATGAGGCAAACTCATACAGAGTATCTTGTTTTACAATGGTTGGAAAGGGAGATTGAAAGGCTAGGTGCGCTCTCCTTTAGATAATATGGCTTTCGCAAATTACTAAGAACTCGCTGGGATTCTGTGCCATTATAACAGCAGACGTCAAAAACGCGTTCAACACCGTCAAATAGAGGGTTATCTTAGAATCGCTTCGAAAGAAGGGAGTTGAGGACTGGATGTTTTTATAATATGGTTGTAAACTACCTAAGTGACCGTATTCTTCTATATTAAACGGCATTAAGGAATACATTACACAGTACAACAGCCAATCTGGGGGGTGAGAAATTCCAAGTCAGGGTGATGGTACTAGGTCAGTATAGTAAAACCCTCAAAGGGTTTGGCGTTCGTATGTGTCAGTTTTTTTTTTATGACATTTTAAATTTTTTCCTTGTCTTGATGTTTTTTTGTTTAACATAACTCGAGAACCACTTGTCCGATTTTGCTAAAACAAACTCAAAAAAATTTAGAATTACAATTTCTTTAATCCGTTCATATAACGTTTTTCTTTATTATCAACAGTTTTGCCGGTAAAAATAAATTTGTGGAGAATTATAATTGATAAGTGCAAAAAAATGTTCAAGCCTGGATGTATGCAGCAGATTTTATCACAAACCTGCACTGCAATTTTTGTGATTTTTTTTAAGCGATCGGTGAAAATCGTCGGACTTTTGTTTGTTATTTGAAAGAATACACCCACATTCAGTGATGCCAACAGTAGGGGATTTCCCCTTTTCTAGGGATTTTTTTCGGAAAATTTCAACCGTAGGGAAAAGAGGACACATTTTTTTATTTTAGGGCATATTTATTTATTTATTTATTTATTTAATCAATGGATATTATCCTTACTGACTTATAACAATATTGACTTAAAATTAATGAATAACAATATGCATTTTAAAATATACTACAAATTTACAGAATATATGTAGTACATAAAAATTTACAAATAAAGAAAAACAATAAGAAAAATCAACAAATTGTGACACAGAATTAAATTGTCTACATAACCTCGAAAAAGGATCAGCAATAGCGTAATTTTCTCTAAAAAAATTTAACAAAAAGCAGATTATAATGACGCGTATTGCGACAAGGTATATTAAATGTAGCAGACTCTACAGAAAATCACAACAACCATTACCATTAATAAGATTAACCATAAAAGAAACATTTAACATTGTACGACGTTTTTTGAGCGATGGTAATTTTATTAATGCCAGTCTTCTAGCATAGGAAGGAAAGTTTGTCGAGTAAATCCAATGAAGATCACGTAAACAGAATTTGGTGAGAACAGAAGCTTTTTTCTGCCCACAAAGCAAAGATGATTAAAACCAAGTTTAATTAATTCAATATTTTTTCTCAAAAATTATTATCCAATCTTTATTTTTCATAAAAATTCACTTCATTTAATATTTAATTATATGGACTTTATTAATTTTAACAAATTACTTTGACTGTCGCTAGCCAACTGACTAACATCCAGCACCAAAAATCGCTTTTTTTTAATTAACATTAAATGTGAAGTAACTTTTTGTCAAGCTCCACAATTTTGCGTATTCTTTGTTGTTTGTCGCGATCAACGGTGACAATGAACAATAAATAAACTCATATGTATACAATTGAAGCACAGCCGCGAATAACGTTGTAAACGCCACATTTTGCAAAAACTGTTTTTTTGTAGATAACCGTTGACCTTACTCTATTATACGGTTTAAACATCAAATCAACCAAAACTATACACCTTAACGCCTTCAAAATGGCATGCAAAGTGTCAGCCAGTGAAAGAACATTGCAAGTTACTAACAAAATGATGAAACCGAAATGGTTTTGCAGTGTGGAATAATATTTTAAAACCCTATTGCATAAAAGTTTTTATTATCATTATTTTTAATAATAGAAAAAAAAGAATTTTAAAACAAATAATTCTGCCTGTCAAAAAACGTTTTTTTGCTCTCCTGAAAAATTATTGATTTGTAACTTGAAACGTTATTCGCGGCTGTGCTTCAATTGTTGAAACAATTATTATTTACTTTATAACTTTGTTGGTACCACTAAGAATGCGTTTTGACAAACAACTACTTCCCATTAGGAAATTTACAGCAAATAACATTTTCAAATTCTTAACAAGAATAATAAAAATTGTTTTTGGACCGATTCAATACGAGAATTGTGAATGTTGTAAAATGGGTCCCAAATGATTGACGCATATTCTAAGATTGGTCTAACGTGTGATACGTAAAGTTGCTTCGCTATGTATGGGTCGGTGAATTTTTAACCCAGCGCTTAATAAAGCCAAGAACGCCTCGAGCTTTATTAATAGTTAATGTAATATGAGAAACAAAGTTTAATTTAGGATCCAGTAAGACTCCAATATCAAGAAACGAATCAACCAACTCCAGTTGATGACCACCAAAAGCATAATTAACAGCAATACAGTTATTTCTATAAAAACGCATGCTTTTGCATTTCACAAGATTCAGCTGCATCATATTATGATTACACCATAAAAAGAAGTTATTAAGATCCGATTGAAGATAAAAATGATCCGAAAAAAATCCCTAGAAAAGGGGAAATCCCCTACTGTTGGCATCACTGAATGTGGGTGTATTCTTTCAAATAACAAACAAAAGTCCGACGATTTTCACCGATCGCTTAAAAAAAGTCACAAAAATTGCAGTGCAGGTTTGTGATAAAATCTGCTGCATACATCCAGGCTTGAACATTTTTTTGCACTTATCAATTATAATTCTCCACAAATTTATTTTTACCGGCAAAACTGTTGATTGTAAAGAAAAACGTTATATGAACGGATTAAAGAAATTGTAATTCTAAATTTTTTTGAGTTTGTTTTAGCAAAATCGGACAAGTGGTTCTCGAGTTATGTTAAACAAACAAACATCAAGATAAGGAAAAAATTTAAAATGTCATAAAAAAAAACTGACACACGAACGCCAAACCCTTTGAGGGTTTTACTATACTGACCTAGTACCAACACCCTGACTTGGAATTTCTCACCCCCAAGACAATAATCCCAAAAATGTTCCATGGTGTTATTAGCCCCGTATTACCACATGGTTCGGTACTAGGTCCATTTCTGTGGAAAATCAAGTATGATGGATTACTTATCCTGAAGTAGCAAGATGGGGCAAATCTTATAAGATATGTCGACAATGTTGCGTTAGCCATCACCATAAATGCCTAGAATTGCTGAGAGTTATATCAAACGAAAGCATTACCCGTTGTTATAGATGGCTTAACAAAAACGGCCTGATACCTGCAGTGGCTGAAACGAAGACAGCACTTATAACCGATCGCAGAGCGTTTGAAGTGCCAAGACTAACCGTGCAACATGAGCATATAACTTTTGGACAAAGTCTTAGATATAAAGGCGTACAACTGCACAATAGATTAAACTTTCATGAACACGTAGAGATGGTGATAGGCAAAGCCTGAAGACGGCAAAAACTCTTGCCAAAATGATTCCAAACTGCAGAGGTGTAAAAGGCGCTGCACGAAGATAAATAAATAGTATATCACAATCACTCCTCTAGGGAGCATAGGGCTGCAACAAGTTTATTCCAATGAGCTTGATCATCAGCGCGATGTTTGTCTTCGTTCGACTGTATTTGGACAGTTCGGTTAGGATTTGGCGATGCTGGTTGTGTGTGTGTGATGGTTGTCCGATGTGCCAGCTTCCCTTCTTGTATCCATTAGACGATATAATGGCTTGCGGAGCGTATGTGCAAGCCTACCCCATTTTCGTCTTCCTATTTCAGTCTCAATTGGTTGCTGGTTTGTGTCTGACCAGAGTTGGGCATTTGATATTAAGGAGGGTCAGTAAAAACTCCATACTCTACGCAGGCATTTGTTAACAAACACCTGAAGAGATTGGGTATCGTGCGATGCCATATTCCACGTTTCACAACCGTACAATAATGTGTATTTAACGTTGGAATTGAAATTTTAATTTTGACGCGTCTCGATATGTTAGACGATTTCCAAACAGGGTTAAGTTGGGCATTGCGTGTCTTATTAATGCGACTGAAAATATCTGCTGGTGAACCACCGGATTTATCGATTATACTGCCTAGATAGCAGAAGGATTTCACATCATCAATTTTCCTGCCGTGTATTAGTCTGGGATCACACTATAAAAGTTTTCTTTCAGAAAGTCTAAGTTTATTGGTGAGAGGGGAAGAGAACATGCTTTTCTTTTCTCCTCTCTCACCTATAAACTCAGACTTTCTGAAAGAAAACTTTCATAGTGTGAACCAAGACTTAGGAATTGTCGCGCTGCGTTAACGGCCCCAAAGCTTTTTGTGGCAACGAAAAGAAGTTACGTTGTAGCCTAATTGCTAACACGACAAAGAATAAGTGCTCTTCGTGTGATATCTCGATATCGTACAGTATCCAAAAGTGCTGATTTGGTATTGGCGGTAGTTATACCTATAGATCTTATTGAAAGAACACTGGACTTACTTTTATTTTTAATTTGGAATTACCTATGCTAATCCCCGCGAAGCTTGACGCTTGTCTGCAGGAAAGAAACCAGAGTCTCTGGCGGGAATCGAACCCGCAACCCCGGGGTTGATATACTAACTCACTACTAGCTAGCCTACCGGGGCACTTTACTGGTGTTGATAGAAGGAAAGACGCACAGCAAATAGTATTAGCTGCTTAACAGGAACGATGGGATAACATTGAAACAAGTCGGTGGACTTTTAGATTGATCCCAGATATCCGACCATGGATTGAAGGAAAACATTGAAACATGAACTACAGGGTTTTGCAATAGGTGTCAAGTAACTTTGAATTTAATTTGTGAACGGACTTTTACACTGTTCATCTAATTTTTACTTTCCTTTTTATCAGTAAACTCAACATTTTCATCATGGTAAAGTACACGAACAAAAAACGTATGCAAAAAAGTACTACCGGAATTCGGAGTCGGTGACCGCAATTTTAAGAGCTTTAACTCCAATTTTCGGTCGTTATTTTCGCCTTAGTAGACAAGCAATAACACGTTTAGTTTAGTACAAAAATTTGAGTCGACATATTCATTGTGTGATGCTGCTGCGTGCCAGTGAGACAACGGGTTGGTCGAAGTGACGAAAATATCGCTGCCGGTTAGGCGGACATAGCAAACGATCCAAATCAGTCGATTGCGCGATGCTCTCAAGAACTGGGCATCGCCTAGACCACTTCATAGCGAATTTTGCGTAAAGATCTTGGTTTATACCCATACAAGAACAAACTGACTCAAGAATTAAAGCCGATGGACCATTTGACGCGACGTACGTTCTTCGATTATCAACGTGTCATTAAAACTTAAATAGTTACCTAAATGGGTTTAAATTAAAGGATACTGCTAGTGAGGTAGTTAAGATTAAAATGCAGAACATAATCTGTTCCATTGTCTGAAATGGGAATAAAAGAGGACGCAACTGAAATGAACGATAAACTGCAGGTGGTACTAACACCTAAAAATATGTTGGATAATACGTTAAGCTTTATGGAAACTTAGGGATAGTGCAGGGACTTTAAAAGTCATATAATGAGAAAGAAAAGTCGCTGAATTCCGAACCATTTATCTCTTTAAGAATGGGTGGAGGAAGGTTTTCGAAGCCTGGATTATGCGTATGTAGCAGTAGAACCGGGATGGATTGAAAAAGAAATCGTAGAGCCACTTTATGATAGCGCGCTTTCACTACGTCCATTTTAAAAAACTGTAGTCCATAGTAAGCGATCTAGTCTAACCCAGAGACTAAACTATAGTCTAGTTCATAGACCTGTCTAAAGTCTAGTCAGTATAATGAGCAATAGTCATGTTCATACAATAATTTTTAGTCTATAGTCAGGTATTCAAAAGTGTTCAAAAAAAAAAAAATATTAATAACTCCATTTCATAAATTATATTCATCTTTATTGTTTAACAAAATATTTAAACAAAATTAAATAAATATAATTTTCAACAAACGAAGTCTGCACGAAAATGTTCATGCAAAATATAAAAATAAACCTTGTTGTGAGTGAAATAGCGCAGAAGTTAAAGAAAAAAATATGCATGTTCAATTTATAAAAAGTTAAAAAAAAGGAAAAAAATTTTAAAGGTAAAATTTGTTATATTAAATATTATAAATTAATAATAAATTTTTCTTACATGCGTCTAGGCACGAACAGTTTTTCATAAAAATTGGAATAATAATAAAATTTTAAATTCAGGTACAGGTACAGGTACATCTGGCGGCAGCTTTTTTGAATGATTCCCACATAGTTCTGGTGGCTGTAAATTGGAATTGTCATAACCATGTGTTTTAGTCAGAAATTGCCCCTTTATAAACTTAAAAACACGGCCAAAATTTTAAAAAATATGAACTCACTACACGTTAGATTACAAAGGGACAGTAAAAAGAGCAAAACTTTATTTTAGTTTGATTCCCGTCACCTAAATAAGCAGACTTCAATAGAAAATATCGCCAGAAGAATCAAGCGTTTTCCTATTTCTCTTCAAAACTGTTGGGTTTTTTAAATGTATGAGCTTGTAAGTGTATTGGGTTATGTAAATGTGCGTGTGTAAGTAGTGTGCGTTTAAGTAAATTTACAGTAAAACATCACGTTACTTTATTTATTTTTTATATAATCAATTTAAAATAATTTTGAATTTTATTTTTCATACATGCATCAGATATTAAAGGCATTCATACATGCCACACAGTGGGCACAATGATAAAACGAAGCAACTGATTTTGCGATATTTCAACTTAACGTGTTGCACTCTCCGGGTAAAATCAGATGCAATTATACCTGGAATCCTGCAAATATTCAAAACTGATACCCCTCCTGAAGTTTTCGTGGTTTCTAAAGGTCTAACCATAATGTGATTAACGTGGCTTAAGCAACTGAGCAAATACATAAATCATATGTGTAAAACCATGTTGAACTTAAGGAAACTTTTTGTTAAGTTTTATTAAACTGTAATTTTCTTCAGCAAAGTGCGAAAATGATCGCACATTCCGTACGGAATCAAATCGCTCATTTGCTGCAAGACCGGCATAACTCAAAAAATGAAATTTTGGAGTTAAAGATGCAGAATTGTTCGCTTTGTTTTTCTTTATATTGTGTATTAAATTCATCTTTATATCTTTTATACTTTTCCAGTTTGAAGAGAATGTGTGTTCTTTTTTTCTAAGTAGTTAGAACAAATCAAAAACTTTAAATGCGTTTATCTCGAAATGGATTTTTTGAGTTATGACAGTCTTAAAGCAAATGAGCGAAATGTTTTTTATTTTGTTTTTTAAGTGCTTTTCGTTTTTTTTTTACAGTAGCTTAAGTTTGTTTATGCACATTCTCGTTAGGCCTTAAAGCTGACCGGAGTTCTTAATCGAGTACCACGTGCGTCAGTATCGCCCGTTGACTGGGGCCGCCGGCGGCATACTGCCCTTATGAAGGGGTGTCTTCGTGCTTGAGATAAGTTCTGTGGGAGACACGTTTTATGTGATGGTCAAAATGGTTAAGGTAGAGATGTTGGTTTTGATAAAGATCTGGTAGTCTTGTTAGTAAAGTGTGCGGTTTAAGGACGGTGCAAAAGGCAGTAAAGACGTCAAATTGAAAGCGAAGATGGTTGTGAGTTGGTATGTTGGTAAAGCATGGAGTGTGTTGGTTTTCACTGCTCTCTTGCGGGGTGTTTTTCGCAGGATGATGCTCTCGCACGAGAAGTGATTTCTCTTTGGGGGTTTGCTTTTTGAGATCACGTGGTTGCCGTGGTTTATACTCATAATCGCGGCAAGGGCGAATCCCAATTAGAAGGCTGATTGCTGACCCTTGTGGGAAAGCTCGGCCTAGGTACCGTTGCTATTAAACAGATGCTGCTGCCATTTTTCCAAAAGCAGCGGAGGCTAGATAGCTCCAGCTCCTAAGCTTTAAGCGAATGTATAATTTTGCCGCATTTACACTCAAAATTGCTACCTCTGCGTGATGGTGCATCTCACACAAGGGGGCATTTGGTAAACGCATAGTTTGCCGCCCAGTGGTTAAGATCCACCATAAGAATAGACCATATATATCAAGACAAAATCTGTTTTCACAAAAAGTTCCCAAACATTTTATTCACAATAGTTGTAGTGATATTTTTATTATACTTATGTAAGTGCAATTGCTTCAGCCGTTTTATACGGTTGTCCAAAAATTCATTTTTACATATTCAGAAAGATTAAAGTTTTCGCTTACTACAACAATTGTGAATCAATTAAAAAAGTACACAAAAAATTGCTTTAAAAACATTGCTTTCAGCTGAAAATTTATCTTGAAATATAACGTAAGAATATTTTTAGGAATGAAAACACAATTAAACTCTTTTTCAAACAAATGAGACCACCGTATTTCGTCTTGCTGTCTTAATTTTGTGTCTAAAAAACCACTTTAAACAAACAGTAGCATGTGCCTGGCACTCGCTAACTCATGCTCAAATAAAATAAAGCCTGAAAAAAAAAAAAAAAAAATTTGTTTCATAAGATGGAAGAAATAGAAAAAGCAAGAATGTGCAAAATTTGAACGCGTTCGATTGCAGCTAGAGAAATATTGAAACGTGATATATTTGGGATTCTATTTTTTTAACGTCAAGTTGAGTGTTGAATAATTTCGCTGTTGTTCGTTGTTTCTTTGCATAAAAATGTTACAGACTTTTTTTTTTATTTTAGATTTGTTACCTAAGCTTTTAAATTGTATCAAGTAACGGTGGAAAATGTTCACAAATATAACTTTTTAAAAATAAAAAATGTTAACATAGAAGGGGGGAGGGGGGAAAGTAAATCTTCAGTTTACAAAATTTTAGAATCTAAAAACCGAACGTATAACATTTCAATATTTTTGGCAACAGACAAAAATTTATTAAGGAAATTTGATTAAAAACTTTGACTCAAAGTTTGTATTTTTTTAGGGAGCAGATACTTCTGAATGTATAATAATATATGACTGAAGTCCGATCTTCCGATCAAGAACAAGGGTCTTTTAAATAACTCTTACGCACGCTCACTTACGAAACATTTATTTTTTAAAGTAATCACCAGGGAAACCATGAATATGCAATTGCATATTTTTCCTTGTGCGACCAATCAAGGCAGGAACAATGTATTTATCCGTTTTAGAGCTTTTATGAATTTTGGCAACGATTTGTTAGTGCATATTTTACCGTTTGCAGCATTTTTTGCATATTTTAGTTAAAAGAGACTTTTTGCAGCATTTTTTTAGGTTTATAGCGCATATTTTGACTTTTTCAGGCATATTTTGATACATGTTTAATTTATGTAGATGACTACAAGAGCTTTTGAGGCAAATAAAAAAAAAATTTTTTTTTGCAAAATTCTGGCTTTTCTATTTTAAATATCTTTTAGTATACCTCACGTGTTGCATCAATTTCGCCATCTACATTTAATTTTTACTTGAAAACTGTAAGAGAAAAAAAATCTGAAGAAAATTTTTAACTACACAGTTTGTTAAAAATATAATTTTAGGTCAGCAAACCTTTTGTTTGAATCAATGAAAAAATTTATCAAATTTACACTTTGCAAAATAGCACTCAATAAAACATATTTAATAATGAAATAATTAGAAATTTCTTCATATTCAATAAAAAAAAAATATTTGAATCAAAGTAAATACAGTATTTTTACAACTCTTTTCCATTTGTAATTCTCATTCGCTTTACAGTTTTATTTGTTTTGCCAAAGTCTTTGGAAAAAGGTTTCCTGATGATCTGGCCTAAGCAACCAGCAAAATGCGCATAGCAACTAGCTTATCATCCCCCCCATAATAAATTTAAGTGTATTTATCTAAAAATAAAAATTGTGAATTTAGCACATCAACATTAATAAATAGAGATTCGATAAACATTTTGTTTGATTTATTCAACATTTCCACACGCAGAAAAAAATACCAATGTTTAAATAACATGGCGAAATGTAGATGGAGAATTTTTTAAGTTTATCATTATTTCATATTAATTTTAAATGAAATATATAAAAATAACCTTAAATCACGTTTATTTAATATTATTCACTGTTAGAATAACATTGTTCAATATTGAATCCATAAAAACCTGTTTTATATTAAAATCAAAAGTTTATCTTGTTTAATTTACATGCATACATACAGGGTTGTTAGGCTTTTTTCTTAAAAAACCGCCAAAAGTTTTAACAAAATTCGTCAAAATCATCACGAACATTTAATAAAATCGTCAACAAATCGTCAAATATTTAAATTTTACAAATCAGAGACAATTTATTGCATTGATTGGTTCAAAAATATATTTATGATAAAGAATATGATATGGTTAAGTTTTACTCTATTTATATCAGCAAGTGAGCTGAAAAATATTTATCAATTGAAAATAAATACATAAGAAAAAATACATTTTCATAAAAGCCAACAAAAATTTATTTAATTCATTTATCCATATTCACAAAAACATTAAATGCCTGTTTGTAGAACGTGAGCGCAAACGTGACTCGTTCAACTTACATTTAAAACAAAAACAAAATTGGGAAAATTGAAGTTGAAATTGAGAATTTTTATTTAAAATTAAGAAAATTCCAAAAGAAATTGAGAATTTTAATTTGAAATTGCGAAAAATCCAAATAACATTTAGAAGTTTTAATTGAAAATTGAAAAATTCCAAATGGAATTGAAAAATTTTAATTTTAAATTGATAAAATTAAATTATAAATTTAGAATTTTCTCAATTTCATCTGAAATTTTCTCATTTTCAATGAAAAATGGTGTAAATAATAAAATGTTTGTTATCGATTAATAGTATGGATTCAATATTTCATATAATGAAATGTTTCTTTACATAATACAAATTATCTACAACAACAATTTCCTCATACTTAGTGCATATCGAGCCCTAGCCGCGATAATAACGTAAGCGCCAAAAATCAAATTTTACAGGGGAGAGAGTTTTTCTTATTGTATTTCATATAAATTTTGTATGAAATTTGTCGCTTACGATAAAATTGTTTTTGCTATAAAATCGTAACGGTACCTTATGTGAAAATGACATTTTAGAAGATGATGCAAGTGTTGCCAATAAAGTAATTTTTAATAAAACGAAAATTGAAAATGATGTCGCTTACGTTAATTTCGCGGTTAGGGCTCGATATGATTTGGTACGTCTTAAACATCATTACTTGTTGTTGTTATTGTGGTTTGTAAAAAATGAACTGGTATTAAAGCAAGTGTATTTTATTGTACAAAGACTTTTTTCTCATACTGAAAAAAAGCGCACCACGCACCAACAAAGGAATTTTTCGCACACAAAATTTAAAACGCACCCAAAATGGTGCGATACGCATATTTTGTATCTCCTTTGTTAACAGAAGCATCAGCAGAATGGCGCGATATGGTTTCGTCATCATTCTACTTTGAAACCTTGATGTACCATCTAACTAAATAATTTTAATTCAAAGAATACGGGAATTGTCGTCTTTTTATAACATATTTTAAACATGAAAATAAGAAAATGTACATACTTAATTATGTATACATGTTAATTTAACAAGATAAACTTTTGATTTTAATATTAAACAGGTTTGTATGGATTCAATATTTAACAATGTTATTTTAACAGTAAATAATATTAAATAAACGTGATTTAAGGTTATTTTAATATTTTTCATTTAAAATTAATATGAAATAATGATAAATTTAAATAAAGGGCATACTTTTGCAGAAATTTACCATGATTCTCAATCAACATTTCGCCATGTTATTTTAACATTGGTATTTTTTTCTGTGTGTTTAAATTTGCAAAAAGCTTTCATCTGTAAAAAGCTTTAAATTCCTTTTAAATGTTAACATTATTAACCAATTTAGCGACCGTCCCTTAAATCCCTTTGAGACAAAGAATCTCATATGGATGTTAATATCTAGATAATATTCGGCCAAATAACTCTTTTATGAATTTTAATCTCTTAACATAACTTTGTTTTTGTGAGCCGATAGATGCCCATCGTTTCCAAATTGGGTTAAATCTCATGTTTGAGCTTTACTGATTATAATTTTAGGATTGTTCTTATTAAATGGAACTTTATAAAATTGTGGAATATTTTGTTTTCAAATTAACAATTTTGAATTTCTAGGGGCGTATTTTCAACAATTTTCAGGGCATATTTTCAAGCTTTTACTGCATAATAAATGCGCATAAAACTCGTTTTTAGAGCATATTTCCCTAATGATAACTTACAAAGTTATTAAATTTAAAATATGTTTTTAAATTCGTAGGTCTTCTATACAAACACCACTTACATTTAAAACCTTAGGGTGTCTTCTCTACAATTATTTTATTATTTTAAAATATGTACATCTTGACTGTCTTGAAATTGTTACTAACCTACAATTAAATATAGAACAAAACGCCTACAGCTAAATTAAACATTTTTATTTAACAAAATAAGTATAAATACTGAAGTATTTTTTTATCCAAAAGGGTTACAACAAAGAAATTATAAATTATATCAGTAAATAGGAAAAACAATATTTTTTAGTTGCTAAGCAACAATTGTACCTACATATGGGCAATTCCTGGGGTCACGAACGTACGCTCATACGCTTTTAATGTACAAATAATATAGAAAACAAAACTTTTCCTAGCATTTTTTTTTTTTTTTTTTGCAATTCAATAGCATTTGGGTAGCTCTATGTTTAGTGCAAAAGATGGATTTCATCGAGTTTAAGTTTTATGATGATATTTATAAACATGTGGTCACGAACGTACGCAAAATAGAAGTCAACTTTGGCTGACAGCAGTAAAATGTAAAAATCTGCAAAATTTAACGGAATATTCAAAAGTGATTAATTTATTTTAAGAGTATATTAATAATGTAGGTCTCTTTCCAGTATTTTCATAAAATATCTATGTATATTGGTTTTTGTTTAATTGGACGCGAATGTTCGATTTTTCCATTGGGGTATGCACAAGGTGTCATAGACTTTTATAAGTCTTAAAATAATAACATGAATAAATACGACTGTTGTGAACATCCCCTCATAATTTAGTGTGCTATTTCGAATATATAAGAAATAAATATCAATATCAATAACATCAAAATATTTTCTAATTCTAATCCAAGAATTAGAAAATTAAATTAGATTTTACTGACTATTTTCCATTTGTTAGACGCAAATCGAAAAAAAAAAAATATTTTGTTTACCAAACATCAGAGTCCTAAGCCGACATAATTTGACGCCACAAGTGTTTTGTTGCAAAAATTGCTAGCCGCTGGTTAAATTCGAATATAAGCCGGATAAAACTACACCATCAACGGCGACAGATACAAAAAGTATTGCGGATCGGCTCAGCCGTACAGCGCAGGTCTCTTCTGATTAGTTTCGAAAACACAACAACAGTTTTTTTAAACCGTTGTAAAATTATAGCACACCTTGTGAATACCCCACATATGTTTTTTTTTATTATTACACCATGCATTTTCCCATAAATTCTTATATATACATAAATACGGAAGCAATTTTTTTATCGTTGATTTTTAAGTATCTTAACGTCCACCGATTTTAATGAAACATATATCGTTTTAAAGGTATTTTTGTGTAGAAATGCACAATATACATTTTTTTCTAACTTTTGAGGAATAAATGGTTTTAAAAGCGTTTTAAATTTGTTTGCAAACACACGCACATACATGTATAAAAAGAAGTTGTGTGTTTTGTTATTCTCCCAAAATGTGTTTTTTTCTTGCATTATACTGGCAAACACACATGTACACAAATGTATAAACGACGGTTATGCTCTATGTTGTTCTCCCAAAATGTTTTTGTTTTCATCTTGCACTTGCAAACACACATGTATAAACGTATTAGGACAGGGTTACCTTAGACATTTTAAAAAATGAAGTCGCGCAAAAACGTCGTTTAGAAAAATAAAAGTCGGAAACTTTTTTAATGACTTTTAACGAAGATCTGTGTTTCTATTTTTTACTTTGATAACATTTCATGAAAATCTTATAACTAAATTACGGGGATATGCACAATATATTTTTTTTCTAAATTTTTGGAATAAAAGTGTTTAAAAAGCATTTTAATTTATCCTATAGACACACGTACAAAGATAGGTGAATAGTGAATTTAGCCGTTCTCTTAAAATGTGTACGATTTTATTGTACAACGCACAGGTTCTCTCAAAAGTAAATGTGAAGTGGTCGAATTTCGGCCACCGGGCGATCCTAGTATCTATAAATTTCTTTAACAAACAACTTAATACTCAATTTGCAATTGATTGTAATGAAGAGATTATGAAGAAAGAGTGCAAACATCACATATTTTTTGCATGTTAAATAATTATATAAAAATGTCTTTAGAATTAGCTTAAAAAGAAAATATAAAATGTTCCAGTTTCCAGCCCAATTGCCTCAAGTAAAACAGCTGAGATATGCTATGAAACCATTCTATTATAAAAACATAGACTTTCTTTAATTATAATAAACAATAAAAGACGATGATTATCAACATTTTATTTTTCCATCCTGTGCCCATGTTCAGTAAATCTCGCGCCGAGAAACTTTTGGATTGAAATGTGTGAAATGAAGCAAAAATGCCATATACATACATATTGAGAAAAACAGCTGTTTTTCTCACTTAACTGTGTCTGTAACTTTTTTGGCGAGTACTAGCTGTCACGTAAGGAAATGACTCGCCAATTAACAGAAAAATTGTGCCTGTAACATTTTGGTGAGAAAAGTTCCCGCTGTGAACTGTCAAATAAACTCACGAATAATAATGTGGAGAGAAAAAATTTTAACACTATAAAACAATTAAAACTGCAAAATACAAAGAATAATTATAATAATACTAGCTGACCCGTTAAAATCCGTTACAAAGATACGAACATTACCTGGGCTTTACACGTAAAAGTACTTTCTTGAAAGTAGAGTATACGTATTATCAACGAAAAATCAAAGAAACTGCCGATTGGCTGAGAGTACCAGAATTATGTGTGTATTAGTGAAAAAGTGTGAGTGTATTGCGACTTTCAAGAAATTTGCTTTCACTTGTAAATGCTACGTTAGAAAGAAAAATTATTCAAATCGATGGAGCAAAATTTTCTTTCCGTAAAAACCTTCGTTGGACCATGGCGATGATTTTAAAGAAAAAATCGTCCAAATCGGGCAAGCCGTTCTCAAGTTATGCGCTAAACATAAAAAGTGAGCGTAAAAGTAGGCGTGACACATTTTTATTTCAATGAAAACGTAAAATGGATTTATACGAACATTTAAAAGGAAAATTATTCAAATCGATGGCGACGTTTTTTGATTTTAGGTAAATCGAAAAAGTGGGCGGGGCAAAATTTTCTTTCCGTAAAAACATAAGTTGGACCATGGCAATAATTTTAAAGAAAAAATCGGTCAAGCCGTTCTCAAGTTATGCGCTTAATAAAAAAAGTGGGCGAAAAAGTAGGCGTGGTAAATTTTTCTTCCGATGAAAACTTAAAATGGATTAATACGAACATTTGAAAGAAAAATTTGTAAATCGATGGAGCCGTTTTCTGATTTTAGTTAATTCGAAAAAAGTGGTCGTAAAAGTGGGCGGGGCAAAATTTTATTTTCGTATATATCTAAGTTGGACCATGGCGATCATTTAAAAAAAATCGTCCAAATTATATAGAAGTCATTGGTGGTGCAATATGAAAATTGGATTTTGCCACGCCCCTCCGCCCGCAGACCGGAGACTTCTCAATGTCACGCGCCTGAATATTCTGAAGATTCCCTGAAAATTTCATCAAAATCGGCCCAGCCGTTTTGGAGTCCATACGTTACATACATACACACATCCTGTTTTATATATATAGAAGATAGAAGATTTTGTTCTTGGCAAATTTTTTTATTGTGTAATTATATTGCTTTTAATATTTTTATAAAATATACGAATGTTTACAAAGCTCGTTGGCAAACAACAAATATTTAAGTCGCACTTTACATTATTTGGAATAGCCGACGGTTGTATTTTCGCCGCCGTCATTGAAAGATTTTAAATTTTAGTAAATTTTGGGCGCCGTCAACGATATGTCTTAGTGGCGTTTTCGACGTCTGCAATGTCAAATCGGCTTCGAGTGCAATGTTTTGACATTTATATCGTAACGAAGTAATCTCTTTTAATAATTTTCGACATGAGTTACAGACACAGTTTTTTTCACTTTTCGAGAAACGATGGAATATGTATTTTGTTTCACATCTTTTCGATGCGAACATGGGTACTGGTTGACCACTCTGAGGAAATGCCCATATGTCTTTTTGAAATGTATGAAAATAAAAGCAGTTTCAATCCTTTTTTATTTGTAGATCGAAAGATTTTTTTAAATTTTATTAAGTTCCGAATTAACTCAAAAAAAAACTAAGTAGTTCCAATCTACTTCAAAACTTCTTCATATCTGCCCCATATTTCTGAGTTGTTTTCCAGTTCCACTCGAATCTTTTCAATTACAAGTTGGAAATAAGATAGTGAAAATAACAAGACCCAGTTTTTATTTTTTTTTTTATTTTACAACATCAAATAGTACATAAAAATTGCAAGAAAAACAAAAGCAACAACTTTAAAAAGAAGTTTTAGAGGAGATTGTAAACCTAAAAAAAAATTAAATCGAAAGAAATCATTGTGTTGCCGGATTCGAATTGTAAATAAAAGCAACCAACATTTTTATTGTCGTCTGCTGTTCTAGAAAATTAAAATCAAAAGAATAAATACAAAAACAACTTCATTCGTATTAGAATTAATGAAAACAATCTAACAACAAAGATTGCGTGTTAGATTCGTAACCACCATCACCATTTTTACAAATGAGCTGCAATCGCAGATACACACGAAGCCAAACATACATATTCTTACGCAGATATCAACAACAGTAACAACAACAGCAAAATCTTTTATTATTTATTTGTTGTAGATTTAATTTCACTGGGTTTTTATATCTACTCAACTTTCTTAAGTAGGTACAAAAAGAAACTAAAAACAAATACAACAAGTTGTAAAAAAGGAGAAGAAGTTGCCAGGTAACATAAATTAAACATTTTTGAAATAGTTAATTAGGAAAATGTTTTTTTAAGGTTTTTCCTGGGAAATAATTGCGGGATTCCCGGGAAATGTTGAAAAACCTTTTATAATCTTAAATACATAAATCTATGTGGCATTTGTGTCTTTAAAATTCACCACAATATTGATCTTCGCTGAGGTTAAAGGATTATTTAGCTAACTTTCCAGAATGGTTATATAGGGCCTTTGGTTAGATAAAGATCGATGATATTCACTAAATTTTGTTTCTATACCTGTGCCCATGTCGAGAAAGTTTTCGATTGAAATGAAACAAAAATGCCATAAATTGAAACAAACAGCTGTTTTTCTCACTTAACTGTGTCTGTAACTTTTTTTAGCGCGTACAAGCTGTCACGTAAGGAAATGACTCGCCAATTTACAGAAAAAGTGTGTCTGTAACATTTTGGTGAGAAAAGTTCCCGCTTTGAACTGTCAAATAAACTCACGAATAAAAATGGGACGAAAAAAAATTTTAACACTAAAAAACAACTAAAAATGCAAAATGCAAAGAATAATAATAATAACATTTTGTTCTTGGCACATTTTTCATTGTTTTATTGTTTTGCTTTTAACATTTTTATAAAAAGTACGAATGTCTTCAAAGCTCGTTTACAAATAACAAATATAAAAGTCGCTCTTTACACAATTTGGTATAGCCGACGGTTGTATTTTAGCCGCCGTCGTTGAAAAATTTTCAATTTTAGTCAATTTTGGTAGCCGTCAACGATATGTGTTACTGGCGTTCTGAACGTCTGCAATGTCACATCGGCTTCGAGTGCAATATTATGACATTTATAACGTAACGCCGTAATATCTTTTGATAGTTTTCGACAAGTGTTACAGACACACATTTTTCTCACTTTTTCGAGAAACGATGGAATATTTTGTTTCACATCTTTTCGATGCAAGAAGTTCTCACAAAAGTTACAGAACATGGGTACTGTTTCAGACTATGCGACAGACATGTCCCTGCAACATTATTGATATTTTCTTTTAGTGTTCCTGCGAAAAATTTTATACGTTCAGACGTTAAGTTTTTTGTTGCAAGCTACGATTTGACGTTTAAGACAGGGTATTTAAGATCTCAGTTAAACTAGGTTTATTTAATCTGAAAACAGATTTGTGCCGCCATTAGTATCAATTTCCACAATGCAAGTCTTATTGATCAGCTTGCTACTTTGTAGGCGATAGTGACGAGGGGAAAAGAAACGAGTACTCAGCTTGCTGTACTCCTCATATGCGTTTTGTTTTCTCATTCGTAATTTTCAGCAGGTCTATTTTCATTTTTCATTTTCATTTTTAATTTCGTTGTACAAAGTTAATTTCGTAGCGTGTGTGATTTTTTGTGCGTGTTGTATGTGCGAAATGTCAAAACGCACATATACATTCATACAAATGGAATAACAGATAAATAATAAGACTTGACTCGTGAAAACGCCGAAGCTGATTCAAAGAAGAAAATGTGATAAGTTTATCAATAAGACTTGCATTGTGGAAATTGGGACTTACCAAGTTTGTATACAAAATGTTGACGAACAACTAAGTTTTGTTTGAAATAATAAAAAAAAAAATCACATTTCACCGGGAAAGTCCAAGTTTCAGACTACGTTAAACTAAGTTTAAGCTTAATTCACATCTTAAAAACCTGGTCTTAGTCTTAAATTCAAATCAAACTATTCAATTTTAAAAAGTGTATACAAATCATATTAAAAAAGAGTTTCAAATTGTTGCTTGATTTTACATTTCGTGCGGCATTGGTTAGCCCGCAGTCTTCTGTACACCAATTAGCCCTTAACTTCTTTTTCATAAAATATTTATGTGCGGCATGTCGCATAGTCTAAATTACGTACTAGTCTTATTAAACTCTAATCGGCAAAGTTTTAAAACTAAAGAGTGATTTCGAGAGTGGGTTTATATAAAGATCACCGGATTAAGAAAAAGTCTCCCAAGTTTTTGCCAACTTACCCACACATGGAACATTTTATAACAAAGGGACCAATTAAGGACCCAAGTGAAATGTCTCTCGATGGCTGCCCATTAAACCCACATATGTGACGCGAAAAATAGAAAGGGACCTAAGGGTTTCGCCATTTTAAAGATTTAAATAGTGTATCTTTGGTGTACCATCACTGAGCGTGTTGGTATTGATCTCATTTGAAAGCGACACATCTCAACCTTGTTGGTCAACCTTGAAAACGCGCGTAGGTCGTCCCTACCTCTTGTTTTGTGTAGTTGGTTTTTACTGTTCCCTTTACCTTTCTGGCCCCTTTCTCTATGCGCTGTCACATATGGAAATCGTCCTCAATCTCTCGTAGTCTCAAAGTTAAACTGTTTACTTCCATCGTTCGCTCGACATTTCTGTACGGTATGTGAAAACTGGAATGCTGAAGCATCAGGCTTGCAGGCCATGCAAGTCTTCAATAACATCTGTCTAAGAACATTACTTCGGATTTATTGGCCACAAAGAATTTCGAATGAGAGACTATTGGTCTAAAACGCAGCAATTGAAGTATGCTGACGAAAATTGAGCTCGATAGGTCATACTCTACGAATTGCTAAAACTGGCATAGAATGGAATCTACAAAGCAGTCGGAGTAGGGGACGTCCAGCTTCCACTTGAAGAAGGTTTGTTACAACTTTTAACACCAGTTGTAACGAAGTTAAGAACATTGCGATGAGCAGAACGAAATGAAAAGATTTTGTTGGAGCCCTATGGTCCCAAAAGAATCTTCGGTGAATCTTGGTGATACTTATAACGGATTTGTTGAAACTAAATGACAATTGCTGCATTCCGCCATGCTAGTTTTGCCAATTCTTTAGAGAGGTTATTTTTTCTACTAAACCGATTCTGCTGAACTTCAATCCTTGAAAGAACTAGAAACAATTTGTCACAACAAATTGTTATTTTCTGTTAAGTAGCTCAGAAGTTAGCGTAATTTTAACAGACGGACATGGCTTAATCGATTTTCAATTGCCCAAGGCCCCAGAATTTACATACTTTATGACATTTACTTTTTTTCGATACTCGGGTGTCAACCCAGAGCCCAACTCCATTTAACTCTGAAGATCCCAGTAAAAACTTCGCCTACAAAATAATGTGAAGGCACTACTTACAATTCTACTGAAAAAACCAATGAATTTTACAAGGGGTGTCCCAAAATTAACGCATTTAAGAGTAAGTCATAATTTTTTTACTTAAATACATCCATAAAAAAGTAGTTATAGAAGTTGTTATACATGTAGTTATAGAAGAAAGCTACTAAATAATGAGTTAAAGAAGCTATTCGTTTTGAAAAAGTAAGCGAAGTTTTTACTGGGATAGGACGTCCACTTATACCTCTAGACAGAGTTTATATTTGATAGTATCAACAGAAAGTTTATATTGGCAAGCATGAAACAACTTAGATTTCCAGTAAAGATAAAAAGGTTGGCAAGGATGGCAACAAGTAACAGCATAAATGTGGTAAGAGTACAAAATGCTCCTCCATTTTGGATCAATCTTAGTTTTACATAAATCAATCTCATTTTCGGATTATCTCAAGTACGAATTCGGGATTGAACATGGCTTAAGTTAAGTACTTCGCAATTGAAAATCCGTACTTAAATCAATCTTTCTGAACTAAATTTTAAGAAAATCCGAAAATACTACGGTGACTATTAATGCCGCTTCGGATTGCATTGAGATCGGATTAATTGATGTTTCTTTTGAGTGAAGAAGCATTTCGGCCCAGATTAAGATCAATTTGTACAAAACGGTGATCAGGCCAGGACCTTCATACATATGAAACGTGGACACTAAAACAAGCAAACGCGGACTCTCTGGATATCGCCGAAAGAACTTTTCTAATGCGGATGGATCCTGGGACCAGTAAAAATAAACAACAAATTTATACAGGATCAGCATGAATGATAAACTAAAGGCAGCACAAAATGAATCGTCCCTCTTAGCACTACCAAAATCACAAAGACTTGGATGGGCTGGTCATGTAGCACGTATTGATACAAACTTTACTATCAAGAGAATCTGTTTTGGCAAGCCAGAAGTAAGAAAAGCAGTTGCACGTCCAAAAGCCGGCTGGATATATGGTGCCAATGCAAATTTGAAAAGGCTTAATGTCCAAGACTGAAAAATATTGCGAGAGGGATAGAAATAAATGGAAAAAGTATTGTTTGGAAGCCCAAGGTGGAACTTTAGCTGTAGCAGCAAGGATGTACACATGCATGTAGTCTTAGATGAATATAAAAAAGTTGTACATGAAATGACAAACCTATGAGTCGACAGGAATGGCAACGAAACTAAAGTTGAGTTGCCAGCAGCGAAATCAGACTCATGTTAAAATAAACAAAATTTTATATTTTACCATGAGCGGCGTTGCCTGATTTCGCTAGTGCCAGCTCAACTTCAGTTTAGTTGCCATCCGTAATCGACCCATTAGTATATATTCAATTATCATTGCTGGTTAATTCATATTTAAATAAAGATTTTCATATAATTTTGTTTTTGTTTTGACAAAAGTTGATATTAAAAAGGCACTAAAAGTGCAAATTGAATTTCACTATGGGCGGGAATACCGGCATCCAGCGGAGTATTATTTTATTTTCCGCTTTCCCGACAATCAAAGAAGTGCGTGAACACAAAAACACTTTTAAAATAATAATTAAAATTTTTTTAATTTTTGTTTAATTTAGAAATTTTAGGTTCAAGGCCTGGAACAGAATAAAGTAGTTGTAGTAGTAGCTGAGGCTGACGAATGTTCTGTAGCGCATCAAAATTTCAAAATTTCGAATTTTGCCCTTCAACTTCAACTGCAACGACTACTACAACTAGGTATTCTGTTGACAGTATTTTGAAACACCCGTTTTTAACTTTTGGCAACTTGCAGCGATATTCGCAACGTTGTACTACAGCGACTTTTCTGTTCCCCACTTAAATCGTTAAAGTGAACAAATCTGGTAACAGTACTTTTTACAGAAAGGTAAATTACTGTTGGGATGAAGAAGAGTGACAGCCGGAGAGACGGAACGAAGAAAAAAGTAAGAGAGATAAAAAAAGCAAATATAATGGAAATAACTGTAAAAACTGTAAAAGGTATTCTAGCATAATAATCACTTTGGAACCCCAAGAAAAAGTAAAAATCTTATAAGAAAAAAAAGCTGGAAAAAATTAAGAAAATAAAGTAAAAAGAAGAAAAGACTTAATAGTGTTATGAAAATGTATGTCTGTTATTAGATTCTAGTGAATGGCATTTTTTTACAGAACAACATATTTTCGCTACTTTACAAGGCAAACAAACACAACTGCCCAAACACAATAAAGACGATAGAACTACAGTTGAAAACAAAATCAAATAGGTACGTCTAGAGTAAATTTAAAATACATGTTTTTACTATAACTGAATACCAATTTTAAAGTAAATATTGAAATTAAAAAAATTAGCACATAATTTAGAGAACTTGTAGTCCAAAAATGTTACTGCGATTTTAAACAAACTGTCTTCTTAACATGTACCTACTTGAAGTGATAATAACAATAATTATCAAAGTCATTAGACATAATTTTAAAATATTACAAATTTAGCACCTTCAAAAAAATTTCATATAAAGTTTAGCTGTATCTAAAGAATTGTTATCAGTTTCAAAAGAAACAATAAATTAAAAAAATTTGTGTCAAATACACACAGCCAAAGTGTGCCATACTGTATGGCCCATACTTTAGTTTTGAAAAGCAGCAAAACTTTCGTTTAAAAATAAAAAAAATTTTGAACTCCAAACACCTTTAAAAGTTTTTATGACCATATTTTTCTCTATTTCTCTTGCATTCAATTCTAACCAAAATGGAAATATTACACATTTCACATTCATTCATTTATTTTCGTTGAATAAACGGATTTGTTAGTAACGGTTTTAAAAGCTATTACCCCATCTAGCTAACCAACCAACCAACCCAACCATCCATCCAGTCATCCATTTAGCCAACTGCCGCAATATGCCTGTAAAATCTAAACTCTCACACATACACAGAGAGACACAAACACTCAGTTAATGAAAAATTGTAATCGTATTTCAGTCGTTTACAAGTCAGAGATGAAAAGTTGCTACAACCCAGTAAGCAAATATTCGATGCAATACTGTTTCCCAACCGATTTAAGACTTAAGCAAAGGAAAACATAAACTCTTTAATTTTCTAGTCGGAATTATAGCAAACTTAACAATAGTCTATTTTTAGCTCAAAAAAAACATATAGAGCCACACAGATAATAGTACGTACTTCCTCTAAAATTGTAGTTTAAGAATAACCCTGGATTTCTGATCGATATTTTTGCTTGCACACATTGTCAAAATAAAAAAAAAAGTTCGGGTCACTTTCCGCTTATTATACTTTTGCACTTAAAAATTAATCTGACAGCACAGATAATTATACGTACACTGATAGAAAAATGCATCTTCATATTGATGATGCCATAACATCAGAATTGTGACATCAATGTTACTACAAATGTCATCAATGATGCAAAAAGTAACATCAATCCAATGACTAACGTCTTCGTAAAATTTTGTCAGTTTTTACGTTTCATCTATTTTATGGCTATAGTGACATCAATTCGTGCTACATTTTGTATATTATTAACATTATTTTCATGGTTACACAGAAAATATGTTCACCAAAATGTTTTCAATTAATTCAATAATGCTGTTTCAAACAATTTTCTTAATTGTTCCAATTAATTTCACTTAATTGAAAATAATAATAAAAATGTGTGTGTGTATATTTGCAAATATGGAAACATACACACAAACTTTAAAATATTTAAAATGTTCAAACAATTTTTTAATTGTTTCAATTAACTGTGTTGATTAAAAAAAATTTTTATATTTGTGTTTACGTTTTATTTAGGCTCTTTTGCTGGTGGTCACATTTCAATTAAACCTATTGATTGAAACTGAACAGCAAGAAAAGCTCAAACTTACAAACGTGTTAATTGACATGATTAATTTGTTTGCTTGCGGAAAATCAGTACAGAATTTAATTAATAGTAAAAAATTTCTAACAAATGCGTTAATTGAAGTTGGTTTTTCATTTTTTCTGTGTACAATGTATTATAAAAAGCAAAAATTCCTATTTTCTATTTTTTTAAACTATTTAGTTAAATCCATAAATTTTTTTTGGTAGAATGATTACGAAAACCATATGGGGCATGGAGTTCTGCTGTAAACAAAGGTCGTTATTCAACAAACGTGAAACAAACATATGTAACGGGTAAGAAAATAATAATATTTTATTCTCTCACTTTGACTAAAGTCAATTCCAATGACATTGACATAATGACAAACTTTCATTAAATTGATGCTAATGTGTCCTTTCCCCGATGTTACTGCGTCATCGCACTGAGGACATGTTCGTCATTTCTGTGATGCCGATGAATCATCCCATTGATGACATAATTTCATTTTGACCCTGATGACACTTTGGCCAAGTGATGTTAAGGTTGACATCACCATGATGAAAAGTGTCATGGGGTCAAAAACGAAGACATTTGCCATAGTACTGATGTCAAAATACATCAGCGTTTTGACGCCTTTTCTTTCAGTGTACAATGCCAAATATTGGGTGATTGTTAAGGAGCTATAGGAAAGATAAAAAAACAACCCATAAAATTCAGAAAAATGCATGAAATCTTTATTTGAATCGATAGTACGGTCCATATAATTTAATGTTTGAAGATTATTTCATGCAAATGTTGCCCGCGACTGCGCCTCAAATGGTCCAATTTTGGCATACTCTTTCAAACATTTCGGCCGGTATCTCATGAATAAATGCTTCAATGTTGTCTTCCAATGCGTCAATTGAAGCGGGCATGTGTGTATAGACATGAGCTTTAACATAGCCCCACAAAAAATAGTCTAAAGCCGTTAAATCGCACGATCTAGGCGGCCAATTGACCGGTCCCGATCGTGAAATAACATGTTCACCGAACTCGCCTCTCAAAAAGTCCATTGTTAAGCGTGCTGTGTGGCATGCGGCACCGTCTTGTTGAAACCACATGTCAAGCTAGGCAAGCTCTTGCATTTTGGGCAAAAAAAAAATTGGATATCATCTCACGGTAGCGCTCACCATTCACAGTTACGTTACGATTCGAATCATCTTTGAAGAAGTACGGTCCAATGATGCCACCAGCCCATAAACCGCACCAAACTGTGACTTTTTCTGGATGCATTAGTAGCTCTTGCAATGCTTCTGGCTGATCTTCACTCCAAAATCGACAATTCTGCTTATTAACGTACCCATTGAGCCCAAAATGAGCTTCGTCGCTGAACATAATTTTTCGAAAGAAACGCGCGATGAACTTTCTTAACAGAGCACGAATTCTGATAATAAAATTCAATAATTTGCAAGCGTTGTTCGTTTGTAAGACGATTTATGGTTAAATTATAGACCAAACTGAAGATGTTTGACAGTTAAACAAAACACGAAACGTGCGTCAGCTCTTTAAATTAAATTAAATTAATTATAGACCAAACTGAAGATGTTTGACAGTAAAACAAAACACGAAGCGTGCGTCAGCTGTTTAAACCTTTTTAAATGAAGTAGAGTTAAAGAAAAAATAATACACAGAAAAAAAATTTACTGCTTTGTTAAAATAGGTAAGAAAACAAAGGAAATTTGTACCGAAATGCATGAACATATTTTAAAATAAAGTAACGATTCCCATCGTTCCTTGAGTTCAATTTTTTAAATTGTTGGACGAGCCAAGTCTAGACTGCAGATTGTATAAAAACATTTGTCAGAGACTCAATCCCAAGCAAGAAAGCCAAAAACTGGACGTCCACCTAAAGTTTCCCCACGAGTTGAACTATTTATAAAAAGTATTGTTAGTAAAAATCATAAAACAACATCCGTGGAAATTCGAAGCACTGTGGAAAATTACCACAATATTAATGTTCATTCAGAGGTAGTGCGAAGTGTTCTGCGAAAAGCGGATTACATAGCCGCGTGCCAAGAAAACAGAAAAAAGTGACTCGACTTCGCACTTAACTATGCGGACAAATCCATAGTCTTTAATTTAAATAATGAAATAAATATTTGCTTTCATTTCAAAATGTTTGGTTTGTTTACCTTTTTTAAATATCTCCAGTTTTTGGAAAATTAAAGAATTTTTAAGGGGTTCGTACTTTTATCTGAGTGACTGTACATAGTATACTAGCAGATACCCAAAGTACATAAGCTACAACGTTTCCACCTTTTTAAAGTTCCATTTTAAAGCATTCATAGCTTATGTGTTTATCTATATAGGGATCTATCTATTTTAACAATTAGAAACTGGGAATTATTTCCTTGTGAAGGTTACTTTATATTTTATTAAACATTCGAATTTATTCTATGAGTTAAATTTCAGGTCTGTATTTTATAAAAATGAAAAAATGTTTAATAAAATATAAAGTAACCTTCACAAGGAAATAATTCCCAGTTTCTAATTGTTAAAATAGTTGAGTTAAATACATTCAATTTATAAAGTAACACTATCCAGTGAGACCCAAAGAATGCTGACGAAGGCCGTAGCGGGCCAGAAAATGCATTACATTCTGCTGGTGTCTAATAATTGTAAATTTTTCTGTACATTCAATATACTTCATTGCTTTCCAAAGGAAGGCTAAGGTAAAATGTAAAAAGAAAATACAATATAATAGTCTGATAGTGTATAAAGTCATTTCTGAAAAATTAAAAGAATAGAACTATTACAAAAAAGCTTTATAAAATACAGACCTGAAATTTAACTCATAGAATAAATTCGAAAAATGAAAAAATGTTTAATAAAATATAAAGTAACCTTCACAAGGAAATAATTCCCAGTTTCTAATTGTTAAAATAGTTGAGTTAAATACATTCAATTTATAAAGTAACACTATCCAGTGAGACACAAAGAATGCTGACGAAGGCCGTAGCGGGCCAGAAAATGCATTACATTCTGCTGGTGTCTAATAATTGTAAATTTTTCTGTACATTCAATATACTTCATTGCTTTCCAAAGGAAGGCTAAGGTAAAATGTAAAAAGAAAATACAATATAATAGTCTGATAGTGTATAAAGTCATTTCTGAAAAATTAAAAGAATAGAACTATTACAAAAAAGCTTTATAAAATACAGACCTGAAATTTAACTCATAGAATAAATTCAAAAAATGAAAAAATGTTTAATAAAATATAAAGTAACCTTCACAAGGAAATAATTCCCAGTTTCTTATTGTTAAAATAGTTGAGTTAAATACATTCAATTTATAAAGTAACACTATCCAGTGAGACACAAAGAATGCTGACGAAGGCCGTAGCGGGCCAGAAAATGCATTACATTCTGCTGGTGTCTAATAATTGTAAATTTTTCTGTACATTCAATATACTTCATTGCTTTCCAAAGGAAGGCTAAGGTAAAATGTAAAAAGAAAATACAATATAATAGTCTGATAGTGTATAAAGTCATTTCTGAAAAATTAAAAGAATAGAACTATTACAAAAAAGCTTTATAAAATACAGACCTGAAATTTAACTCATAGAATAAATTCGAAAAATGAAAAAATGTTTAATAAAATATAAAGTAACCTTCACAAGGAAATAATTCCCAGTTTCTAATTGTTAAAATAGTTGAGTTAAATACATTCAATTTATAAAGTAACACTATCCAGTGAGACACAAAGAATGCTGACGAAGGCCGTAGCGGGCCAGAAAATGCATTACATTCTGCTGGTGTCTAATAATTGTAAATTTTTCTGTACATTCAATATACTTCATTGCTTTCCAAAGGAAGGCTAAGGTAAAATGTAAAAAGAAAATACAATATAATAGTCTGATAGTGTATAAAGTCATTTCTGAAAAATTAAAAGAATATAACTATTACAAAAAAGCTTTATAAAATACAGACCTGAAATTTAACTCATAGAATAAATTCGAAAAATGAAAAAATGTTTAATAAAATATAAAGTAACCTTCACAAGGAAATAATTCCCAGTTTCTAATTGTTAAAATAGTTGAGTTAAATACATTCAATTTATAAAGTAACACTATCCAGTGAGACACAAAGAATGCTGACGAAGGCCGTAGCGGGCCAGAAAACGCATTACATTCTGCTGGTGTCTAATAATTGTAAATTTTTCTGTACATTCAATATACTTCATTGCTTTCCAAAGGAAGGCTAAGGTAAAATGTAAAAAGAAAATACAATATAATAGTCTGATAGTGTATAAAGTCATTTCTGAAAAATTAAAAGAATAGAACTATTACAAAAAAGCTTTATAAAATACAGACCTGAAATTTAACTCATAGAATAAATTCGAAAAATGAAAAAATGTTTAATAAAATATAAAGTAACCTTCACAAGGAAATAATTCCCAGTTTCTAATTGTTAAAATAGTTGAGTTAAATACATTCAATTTATAAAGTAACACTATCCAGTGAGACACAAAGAATGCTGACGAAGGCCGTAGCGGGCCAGAAAATGCATTACATTCTGCTGGTGTCTAATAATTGTAAATTTTTCTGTACATTCAATATACTTCATTGCTTTCCAAAGGAAGGCTAAGGTAAAATGTAAAAAGAAAATACAATATAATAGTCTGATAGTGTATAAAGTCATTTCTGAAAAATTAAAAGAATAGAACTATTACAAAAAAGCTTTATAAAATACAGACCTGAAATTTAACTCATAGAATAAATTCGAAAAATGAAAAAATGGGATCTATCTATGTTTTAAATTTCATTCGAATCTGTGATCCTATTTTTAAAAAAATGTATAACTTAAGCGTCCATTTAAGTAGGAATCTATCTATCTTTAAAATTTCATTAAAAACTGTTGAATAGTTTCGGAGAGGCAGATATTGGCCCTTAACTCCCCTCATGACCCTAGATTTGAAATAATATAGAGCCTAAAACCATCTTCACAAAATTGACTTTCTAAAAGCATTTTGTATTTAATTTTGTATCAACAGATACTGCCAGCATATTCACAAAATCAGCGAAGGTTATAGAGCTCCAGCTCCAAAATAAGGGGCGAGTGTGTACGAATTATGCACTCAAATTGCTACCTGTGTGTTGTGGTTATCATTGATCAAGAAATATAATTTATTATTGCAACTATTAAAAATGTATAGTTCTAACTGATTTTTAATTCTCTTGATTATTAAAACGTTATTCTAACTGAAATATGATTCCTACAATTCTTTTATTAGTTATGATAACTAATTTAATTTAGCTCTAAAAATTAGTACAAATGGTTAGAATCACAACCGAATTTAATACAGGGCAATACTGAATATTGGTCTTTGCAATTAATAATTTGCTTTCGTCAATAAATTTTGAAATATTAATGTTAATTCATTTATTGCAGCTAATTAATAAATTAATAAAGCAATGTGTCCCAATTGTTTACTAAATTTTCTGTCAAAACATTAAATAGTATACAATAATTTTAATTTTATATAAAAATAAATAAGTTCAAAAACGGAAAATGTGCAAAAACTTAATAAATAGGGTAAGTAATTTACGTATTTTTAAAATTATGTACATATGCACGTACATATGAATGTATGTATTATATTTCTTATAAATACATACATACATATATGTACCCAGCTAGCATTTTCAATCGAAAGAATCTACTGGGAATCTCATGAGAAGCATTAATCGTCGACGAGCGCAATTTTTAATCGTAAAAGATTCCCCGCACGGGAGAAACTTTTACACAAACTGATTACTCTGCGAGATACTTCTACAACACAGCAAAAGACGCTTATATCACAGTGCGGACAAATTCGGGTCATTGCCGCCAGCCTCAACACTTGCAACGCGAAATGAAACTAGAATATCGGTAGAGCAAATCTACCAAAGGGTTTTGAAAAGTTAGTTCCCGAAATATGGGCCCCTAAAGTTTTTAATTTTTTGAAAAGGCGTTTGGTATAAGTCAAAAAAAATATACTAAATGTACTTCGAGCTTAAAAATAATTTCAGATGTCTTCAGTAGAATCGTATGGCGATTCTTTTCTTAGGATATATTAACCCTCTAACACTCATTTTAAGGGGTCATTTTTGTCCTTTTTTTTAACTTCCGAACGAAAATATACTAAAACGGCACTTTAGAGGGTTAAAAAGTTCCACAAATATTTTCTGCATCAAATTTTACTAGGGGTCTTTTAAGACCAAAAATTCGTGCAATGTATGTAAAACGGATTTTCGAAATTCCTGGCCTTGAAATTTTTGAATTTCTTGAAAACCCGTTTTACATAAATTGCATGAACTTTTGGTCTTAAAAGACCCCTAGTAAAATTTGATGCAGAAAATATTCGTGGAACTTTTTAACCCTCTAAAGTGCCGTTTTAGTATACTTTTGTTGGGAAGTTAAAAAAAAAGGACAAAAATGACCCCTAGTAAAATTTGATGCAGAAAATATTCGTGGAACTTTTTAACCCTCTAAAGTGCCGTTTTAGTATACTTTTGTTGGGAAGTTAAAAAAAGGACAAAAATGACTTTAGGGTTAAAAAGTTCCACGAATATTTTATGCATCAAATTTTACTAGGGGTCTTTTAAGACCAAAAATTCGTGCAATGTATGTAAAACGGATTTTCGAAATTCCTGGCCTTGAAATTTTTGAATTTCTTGAAAACCCGTTTTACATAAATTGCACGAACTTTTGGTCTTAAAAGACCCCTAGTAAAATTTGATGCAGAAAATATTCGTGGAACTTTTTAACCCTCTAAAGTGCCGTTTTAGTATACTTTTGTTGGGAAGTTAAAAAAAAGGACAAAAATGACCCCTAGTAAAATTTGATGCAGAAAATATTCGTGGAACTTTTTAACCCTCTAAAGTGCCGTTTTAGTATACTTTTGTTGGGAAGTTAAAAAAAGGACAAAAATGACTTTAGGGTTAAAAAGTTCCACGAATATTTTATGCATCAAATTTTACTAGGGGTCTTTTAAGACCAAAAATTCGTGCAATGTATGTAAAACGGATTTTCGAAATTCCTGGCCTTGAAATTTTTGAATTTCTTGAAAACCCGTTTTACATAAATTGCATTTGACAATTGCGTTTGTTAATGTAGCAATCGCTAAAGATAATTTTTCAATGAAAACTACCCAGCAGCTATTTTTATAAAAAAAAACTAGCTGACCCGGTCCGCGTTGCTGGCCCTAAGCAAACATTAGTGTTGTATAACCACACGATTTAAATTGAGCTTTTAACGAAATTTAAATTTTAGTCCATGGAATACCTATCATAAAGTTTTTATACAGAATAACTTACATATGGTGTAGATATGGGCTCAATCAAAAAAAAAAAAAAAAACGCTGACTGAATAAATGACAGCCAAATCGACTGAAGTAGCTTCTTCAATATGGTCGCTATCAAGTTCGAATGTCCCTTTGAAATAACCTACTTTGTATTGCATAGAAACTTCAACTTGAAGCGTCATTAAATCGCAATAATGAAATCCTAATTTTAAAACATGTTTTTATTTTATTCTTTGTAATTTTGTATTACGAAATTTTTTTTCTCTTAAACGAAAATTGCTTATATTCAAATGCTTGATTATGAGGAATATACATAGTTAGTACATCCAAACTTAATTTATATTAAACATTAGTAAATTTATCTCTTCTCTCTCTCTTTCTCTCTCTGTCCCTCTCTTTCTCTTTCCTTCTGATTTGAACCAGGGTTGTCAGATGTGGCGATTTTTCGCCAAACGTGGCGATTTTCAAACTTGATTGGCGACCTAATTTTCGATTTGGCGACATGGCGATTTTTTGGCGATATTTTAAAATAGTTGGCGATTTTGTTGGCTATTTTTGGTGAGCCATGCATTTGTTTTAAAACTCGTTAAATTCAATACGAAAAAATTATATTATTTTTATTCTAGTATTTTTATGTATGACATTTTAGGCTTTTATGGTCAGTATGTATTTGAAACTAAATTATGTTATGTTGAAATGGCTGATGAATATATTGAAGATCCAGGAGAAAATTGTTTTTCATATTTAAAAAAGAATTAATAAAGCATGAATATAGCGATTTCAAGTTTACGAACATTTCTCCATTACCTATATAAAATGTGGCAAATTATTATCACAACCAAATTCGTTGTTATTAAAGATATTAATGAATCGTAACGTACTTTTGGATGTTTATAAAACACAATGGACAAAATGACCGTTTGTAATTGGATGATACTTCATCTTTTTTAAATCAGTTTTGGCCAAAAGCTTATGCTATTAGGACACGTCAGGTATGTACCATTTTAAAGAACTTGCTTTGGCTGTTCATTATATGGTGCTAAATCCAACTAGTAATGACTGTGCTAAAAATGTATTTTCAATAATGAACTTCACTAAAACTCTCCTTCTAAGTAGAATGCAGTTCTTGACGCGTTGTTACGAGTTATAAATTACAGTAGACGCTCGGTTATATGAATACCCAGTTATATGAACAGCCAGAATAGTGAACAACAAAATTTTTACACATGAGGTTCTAAAGAGTGAACACGACCTATCTCTGCTTTTTGAACAACTTGCAACCGTTGATTTTTTTGAAACTATTTGTTGTAAAGGGTGTTTTTTTTTAAGTAACACAACTTTGAGTTGGCATCACTACTATATTTGAGCACCCATTTAACAGCTGATAGTTGCTTTTTGTTTAGTTTGCTTTGAAATTTCATTATGAATCGACTTATCGAGCAACGCGCAAATATTTGACATTTTTAATCAAATAATTCGGTAAATGGGCTGAAGCACAAATTGATATTGATTTTGAATCTCCACTCAAAATTGTATTTTCCGACTAAGCCAATATCTGGTTGAATGGGTAAGTAAATAAGCAGAATTGACGCATTTGGAGTGAGTAGAATCTACAAGCTTTTGTCGAAAGACCATCAAATCCGCAAATATTACTGTTTGGTGCGCTTTATGGGCTGGCGGAGTCATTGGCCCACATGTCTTCAAAAACGATGATGATCAAAATGAGAAAAGTTGTTGAAAATTGGCACCTTCTACACGCCAGCCACATGACAGGAATCATATTTAAATTTCATAAAATTTTCTTTCCAATAAAGCCGTTTAATTGATATTAAAAATATATTTTCTTTTTTTATTATGATTTAAACTTGTGATACTCTATAAAAAACACTCTTTATTATAAATCTGTTCTTCCCCAAAAAAAAAGCTAGTAAATGTGTTTATACGCATGCAAAGGAAAATTTATAAGATGGTTGGCGTTTGTAAAGTTATTGCTTGGAGTGAAAATAATATATCTGATAATGATATTTGGCATTGTGAAAATGCAGGGACAAGGCATTACAGAAATCTTTTAAAGCAAAAAAAATATAACCGACTACTTTCATGTGCATTTATTATTAACAAACTAATATAAAATAAAAACTATATATAGGTTATGTATGTACACATATTAAAATTGATTTGAAATACTTATTTTATATTGTCTCGTTTATGTGAACTTTTCCATTAAGTGAAAAGGCCCTGTCTAAATTAATCATATAAGCGAGCGTCTACTGTATATGAATGTTAATACTACATGATGCACTTCTTTTGTACCTTCGTTGAAAAAATTTAATTCACTTACAATGTATTTCAAAAAAGAAGATCAAAGAGAGTTTTGGCGCTGAAGTGTAGATATATAGTAAAACTCCAACTTCATACATACATAAATCCAATATTTGTTTAAAACTAACCACAAAAATTCTTTCTTTGCTGCTTTTAGTTGACTACTATTAATTATTTAATAGTGCAATTTCCTTTTTTGTCTTCACTAATCATTTTTACTTGGTTCTAAATAAAAACTAAACAGAATATATATTATGGCGACTTTTTTTAAATTTTTGGCGGATTTTAGCGACTTGGAATAAAATTTATTTTATAAGATTTATAAAAAATATTTTGAATAATTTAAATTATCTATATTTTATTGTCAAAACGGTAAAAATAAAGGCTTTGGCGATTTTGGCGATTTTTGACATTGAATTTGGCGAAAAAGGTCAAAATCGATCTGACAACCCTGATTTGAACTGCTTTAATGCATTTTTCTCCTTATTTTTGTTTTCTGTACTTAACTACAACATAAAATAAATAAAAAAAAATATAGTTTGAAAATTATAGTAAAAAAGGCAAAAACAAAAAAAAGTGTGCGAACAAAATATAAAGTTGTTTGGTTCGTTTATTACATTCATTTGTCTAAAAAGTGCTAAAAGCATAATGAGCAAAAAGAAAATATATAAACCGTTACAATAAACCCGTTATGGCTTAAACTCCATAAGAAGTTTTTTCGTAATGCTTATTAAGTAAAATTGGAATTTTCTATTTAAAATGCGGAGACATTAAAAATAAATTTTTTCTTTAAGGAAATTTCGTTGGAGTGGAGAAAATAAACTTTGAAGGAATTGTTTGAAAACAGTGTTGCCCAAAAACACCCAATCATAATTTGTATGTGCAAGTGGCAGAAGCAGCAAAACACGAAGCTAAAAATTTTTATTAGTCTGGGTTCACACTATGAAAGTTTTCTTTCAGAAAGTCTGAGTTTATTGGTGAGAGGGGTGAGAATAATAGCATGTTCTCTTCCCCTCTCACCAATAAACTCGGACTTTCTGAAAGAAAACTTTCATAGTGTGATCCCGCACTTATTTAAAAAAGTTGCGTAGCGAGCAGTGTTGCCAGAAACGTTTTGTCTCATCTCCCCAATTTAAAGTTTGATGTTACGAAAAATCGCCATCATAAAATATATAAATTTCCAAATCTTTAATTATTTAATAACACATTATCAACTTTAAATGTATCAACTTTAAAAAAAAGAATGTCGTTGGTACCCTGCACCGAGAATTAAATTGTTTAGGAGTACAGATTATATTACAGAATATTATAGTCCATGGGTTAAAAATTTGTTGGTCTGTGGTTTTTAAACACACGAGCCATCAGTAATAATATCAAATCCCTCATACAATCTGCTCTACCTAGACTGCAATTCCACGCGCACAAGATCAAGCCTAATGCCCAAGTAATCCGTGGACCCGGGCGGGCTCAGATAATAACCACCAATTCAAATCTCATCCATGATCCGCGAGCATTCTATCGCGAAATTGCCTGACAGTCCCAATTCCCTCAGTTTAAGAAGACTTCTGGCTGTCATTTCCATCACATTCTCCTTAATAGGCAGAAGACTGTAGAATAGCATCCAAACCCGATTGAGAAGTACCTCTCATGGCCCTGATTTTCCTACAATGGTTGCAGTAATATAACGTGAGCCCCAAAAATAAAAACGCTACCTATTTTTTCGATAGGGGCAGTGCAAGTGGTACCCTCCATAGGACGCCAATGTTAAGTATCGAATATCTTAAGAGCCACTACACCAATTTTCTTGAACTTTTTGCAGTAGAGTCTTCTGAGCCCGTAAATTGAAAAAAGATAGCAGCAGGGGAAGTAGTGTCCCCCATAGAATGCCAATGTTAAATATCGCATATCTTAAGAACTGTTATAGTGAGAATGTTCAAACTTGGTATTACCCTGCCGGAAATGTCACTAGTGAATCTGTACTGATTCACTATTGACACAGTCACGAGTACTAGTGATTTATTATACCCCAGGCAATGTTATTTACAATAGACATTAAACATGTACGTGTCATTGGAAATCTACTACTGACGTTGGTACTACTGACTACGTACTGACTAGGTAGTTCCTTTGGGAACATATGTAGATATTGGAACCAGAGAATCGCTAGTACATTTTAGTAAAAGTAGTCTACACTTTTTGTAAGAATACGAAATCATAACAATCTTTTTTTATTATTTCTTCAACTTTTATAGGAATTGTACTTCTCAGTTGTTATTGATAAAATCTTTTTCGTATTCAAGCAAAATATAGTGGCAAATGTAATGTAGTGTAGACACTTCGTTGACAATGTCACCAATATAGTCGACAAAACTGGTGACATGGAGACATTTGTACCCAGGTTTCCTTCAGGGTAGTCACTCTTATGGTAAACTACACCTTTGATAATAAAAATAAAGAGGGTAGGCGCAGGGGTAGCAATACCCTCATGGGATACATATATTAAATATCGCGTAGCTGAAGTCTTCAAACGTGATTAAAGCCAAGGTTTAAAAAACTGCAGTCGAAACCAAAAAACTGTCGCTTTTTGAGTTGAATTGACAGCGACTGTTTACATTAAATGAATTCGAAGTAAAAGCAAGTTTCTTTTTTGCCAATAACGCATGAAGAAGTGGTAGAGGCAGTTTTTCTACTTTGACTGCAGTTTTTTAAACACTGGTTAAAGTCACTACTATGGTTAACTATAAATTTAAAAATAAAAATAGGCTGGGTGGACGGAGGAGGAACAGTACCCCCCATAGAACGAAAATATTAAATACAAAATATCTAAAAATAAAAGTCTTCAAGCTTTGTAGGACCCACTCTTATGATAAACTTTACCTTTCAAAATAAAAAAAGGGGGAAGATGAAGAAAAACACTCGGGATAAATCAAGTTTCTTATGATTACTTTAAGTACGAATCTTACTCAAAAATTCAAGTACGAATAACACTAAAACGTACTCAATCAATCCCGGCATTTCTTGAAATAAGTATAAAATTCTTAAGTCAAGTAAAAAAAAAGATTAAACTTTTCGTTGTGTTTAATCCTCCTGCTTACGCATGTTTTGATTTGCTATACACATTGAAAAAAGGTCTGGCCAGACACATGTGTACCACGAAGGGCTAAAAAGTAAGTTTGAAATCTTGCATCTCATTTAGTTTATATTTTAAGTTAGATATGTACATAAGATTTTTAAAGTAAAAACCATATCGGGCATGATGTTGGTGTTTTATCATTCTGAAGGTGTAATACGGGTAAGTAAATCAATCATACAGGCCTGTTCTGAAAATCACTTTAACTCAAATCATGTGATTTCAAATCACATGTCCCTACTTAAGTCACACGTGTGTTATTTTAGTGTCCCGTTTTTGTGTGTTTTGGTGTGATCTTCAATTGCCGAAAGAACACCGAGAAACACATAAAACGGTTTGACTTTCAGAACATCACAAAATCACACGTGTGATTTCAAAAGCACGTGATTTGAAATTACGTGATTTTTAGAACAGGCCCGATAATGAGTTTTTCGTTCTAATTTCTTTTTTGGTTTTTTTCCAAGCACGAATTCGGGATAAAATCAACTTTTTAATACTTGAATCAAGCGCATTTTGAGATTGATTCAATCTTAAGCTTCGTACAGACGATGGTCAGATCTTACAATTTTGGTAAGCAGCGTTGCTTAAATTGCATTAAAATTGGCTAAAATGGCTTACTACTGTGTGAACATTGTAAGCTCATTTGTATTTGCAGATGTGCAAAATTAATGCATCTGACAATGGTACATTGTCAGAAAAAAAATTGCTGTTGGCAACGCCTGCTAACAAGATTGTAAGATCTGACCATCGTCTGTACGAAGCTTTAGTTTTACTTAAATCAATCTCATTTTTGGAATATTTCAACTACGAAATCGTGATTGAATATGGATAATTAAAGTATTTTGCGATTGAAAATCCGTACTTGAATCAATCTTTCTGTATTTGATTCAAAAAAAATCCGTACCCACCGTACTATTAATACCGCTTCGAATTGATTTGAGTACGGATGGATTGATTTTTCTTTTGAGTGTATGTAATTTTGTTTCTTATAGACAGACTCCTAAACTACTGAACCGATTTTCCTGAAACTTTTACAGTAATTTTCTGATTACCCAGTGCTTAACATGGGCGATTAATATTTTTTTATTTTTTATTAAATTGGATTTAGCTTCTTTAAGACTGAAGTAAAAATTATTATTAACTGGCAGTTGTAGTTATTTATAAGTGAACTTGCTGAAATTGCATATAAATGTTTAAAAATTATATAGTTAAAAAAAATTGTTTAAAGCTAAAAATCAAGGGCTTACTAAGAGCTGATGTTGATTTTTTGAATCCTTTCGTTTAACCCATTAAGGCCCTGCGTTGCGTTTTCGCAACGTTCACTTAAAACTCCCCTCAGGCATTTTTTTGTTACGTGATATTGTTATAAAGCACAGTGAAATAAAAATTAACTTAATATCTAATCGACCTGATTTTGGATTTGTATCATACATAAGTTTTTTTTTATAAAACTTTTTAATTAAAATTTTTAATTTTTCCTGTTTTTTTGGGTACTTTTGAAAAAAGTTAAAAAAAAAAAAAGTATCTGAAACTTCTGACGGAGGTCGCTAACATACGAACATTATTATTTCTACTGAAAAATCCAATCATTGTAGATATTTGAGACTTTTTTTATGATTGAATATATCAGTGATGCGAAAACGCAAATACATAAAATTATCAAATAAAATATATTTATACAATCACTGGCTATTTAAAACAAAAAAATAAAAACTTGTATATGTATATGGGCAAATCCCAGAAACAGTCCACCAACCAAAAATTTTTCAAATGAATTTTTTTTTTAACGGAATGTAAGACTAGATGTTTAATTTAATTTTTATATTAAAAAATATGTATTTCAATGATCATCAATGCAATAATTTTTACCAAATCCTACCCACTGCTGATTTTTTAATAAAATACGTGAATTTAGCATTATTTTAGGTGATTTTTGTGCTTAAAATAGCACTTTGCTCTAAGTCTAATATAAATTTCGTTAAAATAAAAGTTTATATTCATTAGTTAACAAATTAGTTAAAGAAATGCAATTCATAATAATATAATTTGTTTTGTTAAAATAAACAAAATATAATAAAAAAATACTACTGGAAAAACTGTAGCGTGCGTTACGTAGCGTGCGTCACAAAGGGTTCACGGCTTTTGTCAAAAAATCACAACATTTTTTGGCTGCAAATAAGTGCGTTTAGAATTCTCTTATACTCATCTTTCATTTAGGAATCAGATTTTGTATAGCTTATCATGCAAAATTCGCTAAAAATTAGGAAAACGCACTTCAACCTTTGAAGTTACTTCCACTTTTTGTAGCGTGCGTCACAAAACTTTGTGATCAATTATTTCGCAACAAATACTTGCTAAGAAACTATGATATATGCCATTCGTAAGAATATATTAATATCAGTAAACACTATATATAAGTTGAAGCTATCTTTTTTGAAAGACCAAAAAATGTGTATATTTCAATCAGAAAACTAATGGCCAATTTTTAAAATGCAGGATATTTCGCAGTAGGTAAATTCTCCATGCCAATTTTTTTTTTTTTTTTTTTTTATTATGCCCAAAGTGTGTTATTTTCCTAGAGGGAAGCGAACTTACACCAAAGTAGTCCCGTGATAGGTCTTTGGTGATAGGGACCAGTTCTAGTTCTAACACGTTATGTGAATAAGACCTATCACTTTAACATGGGGTTGTCATATTTCAATCAAACAAGTCCCCGGAACTAAATTTAAGAACCAAATTTTAGTAAGTCCCAAAAAAAGTGTCACACCATCGGTGAAGACTGTACTGTAATTCATTACTTTTTTAAGCTTTTTTTTTTTTTAATATACCAGTTAGATGATAAGTTCTCCTTTCACTGGCCATGAATTCTATCTTTTTGAACTTGTTCTATTTTCACAAATCCCAGGACCAGTCTGTTGGAATAATTGACACAAATTTCCCCCAGGGTTACTTCAATAGGTACAGTAAGAGAAAATCGAACAAGCAATGTGAAATTATCCTCTCCCAGGATATTAAAGAAAAACCAGTAAGAGTGATATATTCGGTTATGCCAAATATTTGATACCATCCACTGACAGCTAGGATATTTCAGGAGTGGACATTATATTTCACTTATGGTAAATTGTGAACCGATCTTTACGAAAGTTGACAGTGTGATTTCTAGTCATATAAAACTGTGACAGAACAAAATTTATTACAATAGAATTATTTGTTATGGTTTAAGGCGTACTAAAGTGTTTTTCGAGAGTGGACTTTATATGGCGTCTATGGTAAATTATGGACCGATCAATTACAAATGTGAGAAATGTGACGAAGCAGTGCACCCAAAGTGCTTTGGAGCATAGCATAATTGAATGAAAAATGAAATGTATATGAATATGAATATCTTTTTTAATTTTTTTTTTTTCCTAAAGACGTGAATAAAAAATTGTAATTTAAAATGTTTGCAAATGCGCTTAATTTTTATATCGTTAAGGCCGAACGTTGCGTTTTTGCAACGGGGGTTATCTGGGCTCCCACGTATCCGATTTGCCCAAAATTTGTTTTCTTTCAAACTTTTAAAATTTTAAAAGTTTCTTCATTATAGCTCAATGGGATCATGGCTCGGGCCATAATGGGTTAAGGGTTAATTTTCAGATGAATAAAAAATAGTTTTGATACAAACCCTTTGAAGTTTCATTAAATAAATCAAATTTCCTTTACGTACCTGCAACGATAAAAACAAAGAAAAACACAATTTTATTAATTTAATTATTAAAAACTTTTTTTCTTAGTTTTAAGACAACAAACTTTTTTTGTTAATATTTTTCACCTTAATTAAGTTTCATTTAAGTCGAAGTAATTATGTTTAAATCTAACTATTATGTCACTCAAACAACAACAACTACAAAAATCCTTATTAATAATTAATTTTTGTTTTTCAAAAGTCTTTGTTTTTTTTTTATTCAAGAAAATCTCTTAAGCAATTCAAAAGTTGTCGTCTCATCTTCATTTTATATTTGTAGCAAAAAAAAAAAAAAATTAAAAAAGTTAAACTTTTTAATTTAATTTCAAAGTAAAAAACATCTTTGACAATAAAACTTTTTATTCTCAGTGATTGATGTTGTTGAAAAATGCCTGAATATCTGTCGCCTGTTCACGTCTGTCTTTCTGTCATTCTGTTTTCTTGCTGGAAAGAAGAAACAAAATTGAGGTGTGAAATTTAAGACCAACAAAAAGTAAATGTGTTTTTTCTTAATGATGATGATGATGGTTAAAATGTTTTAAACAAATTAATATAACTTTTATTTTAAGTTCAGTTTCAAGTTGTAACGATTTAAACGATCGATTTCAGGCAAAAAGTTTTTGGTTACAAAGAATATTGAGAAATAGTTTTTAGTTTTAATTTAATTAAAGTTGGAATCTCCTTGAAAGTTGAGATTTAAATAGTGGGTTAGAAAGTTTAAGTGGCTGTAAAAAAATTTTCGAAATTTTTCAATACATACAATCAAACAAATAAATTTTTTAGATTTTATCTCATGAATATTTTTCAAAGAAATTTTATTGTTATGTAAAAAAATTTGTTAAAAAATACCAAAAAATTAAAAAAAAAATAATTGAGATACTTATGTTAATGAAAATTATAAAAAGTAAGAAAGTAACGGGTGATTTTTTTTAACCATGAAGGTTTTGAAAATTAAAAAACAATACAGAAAATTTGCCGACCATGTAATGGACGTAATTTATGAAACGCCCTTCCCACACAGCACGAATTTTTATAATAAAGTTCAAAGGTTTCTTAGCGTTGTTCGTTTGTTAGTCTATTCATAATGAAGGTTTGCCATAACCTTAAGCTGACCAGACACTAGTGATTTGTTCGTGTGATTTGTTACCGTACTATTTCTCCACACAACGTCAAAGAGAAAACACTAATTGTAAAGCAGATGATGCAATTGCATTTCTGATAATTTAATTGTGAACCAGAGAACTGCAAAATCACTATTTTTCTTGATTTATTCATTCCCTCAAATTAACATTCACTCTTTGCCTGCAAAACAAAGTTCAACATTGGTAATTTTTACATCGTTTCGTACACATTTGATTTTTGCATGTGTGCGTTTTTTATTGAAAGTGCTTTGTTTACATTTTTGTTGCGGACGCAATATAACACAATTGTGTAAAGTCAAAAGGCGGCACACATTCTTATACTTTTGCAGTCAAGTAGTCTTTGTCCACTCGATGAGACGCTTTGTTAACATTAACAACAATAACAATAATAAACCACTCGATGAGACGCTTTGTTAAAATAAACAACAATAACAAGAATACATTGTACATAAAGAACTACTGTACTTTTTGAGAAATGATAAAAAGGTCTTCTGTTTCTATGGAAATTGTTTGTACCTACATACGTGCGTTTAGTTTCATTTCAATTTTTTTTTTTCTTGTACTACATAGCAACTGCTGAATGCCTACATGAGTAATAATTGCTTAATTTCTGGCTTTTTTGTTTGTATTTTTTAAAAGCCGTTCTCTGTGTTCTCTGTGTACACAACAAAAAAAAAAACGAAATTAAAATAAGAATAATATCGAAGTTTCAATAATTTTGTATACACAGAAAAACATTCCAATGTTAATATAACATGGCGCAATGTTGATTGACAATCATAGCAAATTTGTGCAAAAGTATGGGGTCCCTTTCTTCACCATAGACCGCTTTGGTCTCAGGGTGAGATTTGCCCTTGGGTGTATAACGCGTCTAATTTTAAATGAAAACTATAAAAATAACATTGTTCCATAAAATCCTATTTTACTTGTTTTGTGTAGAAACAACAACAACACTGCAAGCAGAAAAACATACAGACACAGAAAAAAATCAAGTTAAAAACGTCGAAAACAAGGTTGATTTAAAATTTTTCGGTGGTGGCTTCATACGATTTTCATGTTAATTGAACATGATTTTATAATAACTTACGAACAACATTTTTTACTTTTAAAATAACTTAAATTCATGTTAATTTAACATTGCAGTAAAGTTAGAGCATACTGTCATTTATATTGAAATAACAATCCAAATCACGTTGAATGAAAGTTCTTTCAAGTTGAAACAACGTGAATTTCATGTAGAATCAAATTGGTTGTAGTATGAAATAAGAGTGTGAAGAAGCTTCAAAGACAACATATGCATTTATTTAAGAATAATCAAAACACTTACCCCTGTAACACATGTCTCACTTATTTTGCATTCTCCTTTGTTAACATTTTAAAGTGACTTGAAGTAACTATGAAGCAAAATCACTATCGAAAATTAGGGATGATTACATATTAATAGGAGTAAATTTAAAAAAATCATCTTTAATCATGTTTATGATTTGATTTTGTTACAAGTAAAACTGTAGCTTATAATTCTTATTCGCTTAACAGTTTTATTTGTTTAATTACTTTAGTTTTTCTAAAATCTTTGGATGAAGTTTCCTGACGATCTTGCCTAAGCAACCAGTGAAATGCGGATAGGAATAGCGTATCCCTTCAACAATAAATTTCAGTGTTTTTATGAAGAACTAGCTGACCCGACAGACGTTGTCCTGTCCAAATTAGGAAAAATGTTTGCGTCCAATTTTTAAAATCCGTTAAAAAGATAAGAACATTTGAAAAAAAATTTGTCAAATCGATGGAGCCGTTTTCTGATTTTAGGTAAATCGTAAAAAAGTTGGCGTTAAAGTGGGCGGGGCAAAATTTTATTTCCGTAAAAACCTAAGTTGAACCATGGCAATCATTTTAAAGAAAAAATCGTCCTAATCGGGCAAGCCGTTCTAAAGTTATGCGCTTAATAGAAAAAGTGGGCGTAAAAGTAGGCGTGGTAAATTTTTCTTTAGATGAAAACTTAAAATGGATTAACACGAACATTTGAAAGAAAAATTTGTCAAATCGATGGAGCCGTTTTCTGATTTGAGGTAATTCGAAGAAAGTGGGCGTAAAAGTGGGCGGGGCAAAATTTTCTTTTCGTATAAATCTAAGTTGGACCATGGCGATCATTTTAAAGAAAAAATCGTCCAAGTTATATAGATGTCATTGGTGGTGCAATATGAAAATTTGATTTGGCCACGCCCCTCCGCCCGCAGACCGAAAATCAGACTTCACAGTGTCACCCGCCTGAATATTCTGAAGACTCCCTGAAAATTTCAACAAAATCGGCCCAGCCGTTTGGAGTCCATACGTTACATACATACATACATACATACATACATACATATATATATATACATACATACATACATACATACATACAAACATACATACATACATACATACATACATACATACATACATACATACATACATACATACATACATACATACATACATACATACATACATACATACATACATACATACATACATACATACATACGTACATACATACATACATACATACATACATACATACATACATACATACATACATACATACATACATATATACATACATACATACATACATACATACATACATACATACATACATACATACATACATACATACATACATACATACATACATACATACATACATACATACATACATACATACATACATACATACATACATACATACATACATACATACATACATACATACATACATACATACATACATACACACGTCCTATTTTATATATATAGAAGAGATAGGTAAAAATTGGGAATTAAGCACGACAAACAAAATCTTGTAAATTAAAAATGTTGTATTCCCACAAAAATTACTTTGATAATAAACTGGCAAGTGCACGGCTAAAAAAACTAAACTGGCAACATGCTTTATTTTTGCGAAAACAATAAAGCAAGTTGTTTTTGTTTTCATTTTGTATTTTCCTAACCTACTTACAACTACAATTAATGTTGAAATCTTCACTTTATCGAATGGTTCTTAAACGAGGATTAAGCAAACCAAGTTAATGTTAACAAAAAACTACATTTATAAAACAAAAATTTTAAAATAAAAATAAAATAAACTTTTTACACAAAAACTTTTAAAGAATTATGATGAATCGTGAATTAAACGTAAATCCATCATCTTCTTTTTTTGCTGTCACAAAAAATTTGTTGTTATAAATTTAGATTTGTTGCTTTTTCCAATTTTAACATTTCAGTTCACTGATTCGATACAAATTAATTGTGTAAAATTCGGTTGATACAACCATGTTGCACGTACGAATTTGAAAACAGCAACAATTATGAAATTGTTTTTGCGATCACTTTTCCAGGCACAAGTAATAAAAGTTTTAAATTTCATTATTTTTTTTTTTTTTTATATAAAAAAGAAACAACTACAGATTGTTTTGTTTGTTTTCTGGTAGTTAGTTGGTGATTGTTTCTTTAAATCCAAAACCACAAAAACTATTTTCTTGGTCAGTAAATGATTCAAAGATAAACAAAAAAAAAAAAACATAAGCAAAACTAGAGATTAGATATCTACAACTTTGAAGCTATTGTCAGTTGTAAAACCAAAAATATACAACTAATAAAAAATAAAAATATATTTATGTAAATGTTACTTTGGCAACTAAGAAAATCTAAACAAAAGAAATGAAAACCAGTTTAACCAGTTTTAAAATGATAAAAATAAACGAAGCAAAAGCAAATTGCAAGATAAGACAATTGATTAAAACGCATTTCAAAGATAATCCATTAATGAAATTAAAAATTTGTTTTCATAAGGCTTTTAGTTCTTTTAGTGCAAATAAAAAATCTTAGATCTTGTGCAATAGAGAATAATTCTAAATCTTTTCACTTTTGGAGACTTATAATAAACTTTTTTTTAATTACCAAATCGTAGGGAATCTAAATCTTTAAGAACTTGTCATTGTCCTAGAGTCCTGTTTAATTTCATTTGAACACACATTCAAATCATTTAAATATTTTCAAACTCTTTTCTGTAGTGTCATTGCTACAAATAAATACTAAAGAGAAGTGTGGACGACGAATAACGTAAAGAAATACAAATTGATACAAATAAATTGTGTAAAATTTTGTTGATACAACCATGTTGCATTCTCCAATTTTTTATGCCGTTTTAAAAAACAAAAATTTCGATATTTTGCTAATTATTTTTTTCTTTTTTTTTTTTTTTTTGCTAAAACGACTTTTGCTTAAACGACTGCGCAGATTAGAAAAAAGTTTTGCCTTACTATAAGGCAGTGATAACCAAGCCCCGAACTAACCAAGCCCCGTACGCACGCACACAAAGATATTATGTACTTGTTTGCGGTTGCAGAGATTGATGATAGTCTGCTGTTTTGAAACGAACAAAGTTGTTGTATACATGTGAATTGCCGACCGTGTCTGTGTGATAAATACGATTATTGACTGACTCGCGAGCCTATGGAGTGGCTATCACTGCTTTAAGGTAATTTTATTGCGGAATTTCGAAAGTTTTTAATAAACTAAACCGTTTTTTTTTACGCGAATATATGTTGTGCAACCTTCTCCGTTTTCGAAATACAGGTATTTCTCGAAAACAAAAGCTAACCTAAAAAAACGGAAAGCTTCACTGGATTCAGCGAACCCGAATTAAGTTAACCCTCCAGGTACCCCGCTTGTCAGAAAAAAGTGTAAAATTCTAGCGCAGTGCTATTATAGAATACTAGCTGACCTGGCAAACATTTTTTTGCCGTATAACTTATTTCTTTCAAATGTTGCAGTATCTGCATGCTACATTTAAAAAAAAGCTGTTAAGTAGTTAAAAAGATATTGGGATGGGGAGCTTTAACCCGTCTTGCCCTATTTAACGCCCTATTCCCTTTTTCTTTTCAGATGTTACAGTGTCTGTATGCCAAATTTTAAGAAAACCGGTTGATAAGTAAAGAATATATAAGGTGGGGGAGCTTTTACCCGTCTTGCCCTATTTCACGCTCTAATCCCTATTTTATTCCAGATGTTACAGTATCTGCATGATAAATTTTAAGAAAACCGGTTGATTAGCTAAGAAGGTATAGGGAGGGGGAGCTTTCAGTCCTCTTTCCCTATTTCACGCCCTAAATATTAAAGGTTATGGGTTATAGTTCCTTCCAAATGTTACATTATTTGCCTGCTTAATTTCAAAACATCAGTTGAATAGGTAAGAAGATAGAGGAAGGGGGAGCTTTAATCCTTCTTGCCCTACTTCATTCCCTATTTCCTTTTAGATGTTAGAGTGTCTGCGTGCCAAATTTTAAGAAAACCGGTTAAGGTCCTTGAATTTGAATGTTTATTTCTTTGATAATATTGCAACAAAAACAATTTTTTGTATGCGAACGCCTCATTAATACGACACACAACTAAACATCATAAATGTTCGTAGAGTGCCCCGGTAGGCTAGCTGGTAGCGAGCCAGTCTATAAGCGCCGAGGCTGCGGGTTCGATTCCCGCCAGAGACTCTGGTATCGTTCCTGCAGACAAGCATAGAGCTTCGCGGGATTAGCTTAGGAAATTAAAAAAAAAAAAAAAAAAAAAAAAATATACTTTTAGAATCCTAGAAGTATAGGCAAAAATTTGTTACTGTATTGAATGGTTTTGAAAGAAAAAAGTACTGTCTAAAGTGTAATTCTTTGCATTCCTATACTTATAACACAATTTAAATTGTAGCGCATAGCATTTGTCATTTTGGTTGCACACAAACATTTTGTATGCACATTTGAATTTTGTTGGTTGTTTGATTTTCAAATACATACATACATATATGCAGGCATACGATGTACTTAGCAGTTCTAGCCCACCAATTGAGACTATGTTGCTATCTTTCATTTGTGCTGACAGTACCTCTTCTATGTTTCTGGTCTGAAGGTGAAGTCCCTCAATCAACTACAAGAAGAACTACTTCTTTTTAATCACTCGAGTAGTAGCTTAAAGTTAATTATAGACAAAAATCTACAATTCGTCAGTTCAGAATTGGTTTGACCTACCGACCATTTGAAAAAAAATTGAGTGAGGTATGGGGTATATATATTTTGAATACCCCCTTTTTGAATCCAAAATCAGTTTCGCGAAATTTTTTGTGTTTTCTGAGATATAAAGCATTCATTCGTGACATTGCATGTTGAATTTTACGATAATTAAAAAATACCAGTTGTAGAACCAAAAAGCTGAAGAAAGTTTTTAAATTTCCGGTATTTCCCATTTTGGTACTATTTTTTCCCCCCATTATATTATCAAAAATTGCAAAATGCAAAATGTTTTGTAAAAAAGTACCAAAAATAGTTAAGATTTTCACCCCTTAAACGTTCGAATTTCGAAAAAGTACCAAACTTGTATTCTTATTTTTTTGATAAGTTTTGAATGTTGTATAAACTTTATTTCTAGGTTTATTGGATCAAAAGATAGATGGGCTGACAAAAACGTACCAAAATTCGGGTTTTACCCGTTTTCCCCCTGAAAGAGCCGAGGTTCAAAAAAGTACCACACACCAGTCCACTTATTTTTCAAAAGAACAACGATATGTATTACAGTTTTTTTTTTGTATCTCTTTTAGTTTTGGAGATAAAAGGTTTCCGAGTTTACCCTTTTTTACCCCCTAAACATTCAAATTTTTAAAAATCCCGTCTTAGTGGATCGATCAGGGACAGGTCCACCTCCGGTCCAAATTTCAAGTCTTTAACTTCAGGCGTTTAGTATATAAGTATACGTATGCAGCACAAAACGCCACTTTTTTAATTTTTTTTTCTAGAAAAGTGACGTATGCGGCACAAAACGATAGATTTCATTTTCAAAAAAAATACTATTAAATTCTAACTTTATTCATGAAAGTGCCCAAAAATTAACATTTTTCTTCAAAACATATACCGGAAGCAGTGGTAAAAATATAAAAAATTCTATCGGGTACATTTTGAGAAATCTTCATGCAAATCTTCTTTGTCGTTTTTCTCCACCCCGACTTTTTGGCATTTGCGCCAAACCAATTCTGAGCTGACGAATTGGCAAACAAAGAACCAAAGAATTATAAGCGGTTCTCAGCAACTCATTTAGTGGATTATATATTTTCTATGGCCTGGATCCAACGCTGTTAAACACTTTAACATTATGTCAAAATAATACTTCACTGTAGCAAACAATTCAAACAAACATTTAATTTTGTTTTAGAAATTTAAATTGTGTGTTTAGAAATGCAATAATTAAAAACGTTTTAAAAATCATAATTCTAAGTGAAAATTATAAAATTTATGAAAAATTCCCCCGAACCACCAGAAAGGTAAAAGTTTTGACACATGGTTAGTAATCAGTTGTTGCTTACGTAGCAAGCTAAGATAACCTGTATTTCTCACATCGTAAGCCTTTTCGCATGAAATGTGTGAATTGCAACAAAAATAGTGTGAAATGAAACAAAAAATGGCTTTTCTCTCACAAGTGTTTCTGTATCTTTTCTTTGCGAGAATTATCTGTCATTTAAATAATTTTCCAGCAATTATTGGAAGGATGTGAGAAAAAGTGTTTCTGTAACAATATTTTGCGAAAAGTTTCTTACAAGAACTGTCAAAATAAGTCACATTACTTCAAGTCGGTTCATTACTTCACCCGGTCCTCATACAAGCAAGTATACTCTCGAAATTAAGATTTTGGTGCGATTTTTAATGCTATGGTGAAGGGTATATAAGATTTACCATGGCCGAATATAGCACTTTAAATTGTTTTATTTAAATCATCTTTACTCAAACTTTTTTCTATATTGACTGAAAAATGGGTTAATGGTTTAATGTTCTGAACACAAGCAATTGCATTAAATAATCACGGGAATAAAAAGTAAACATTTTTCCCTCGAAATTTAGCTTTTGCCAATATATTTTAAGGGAAGAGACAAACAATTTCGAGGACAATTTTCACAATAGGGATAAATATGAAAATTAAGGCTGCCTTGTTTCTAAAGATATCTTTTTTTGTAATGCCTAGTAACCAAACATATAAAAAAATTTAAGATTGTCAAACCGGCACTTTGCTAATTTCGGAACAAGAAAACCGTCAAAATGACGATAAATCATCAAATCTGGCAGCCCTGTTTTTAATATATTTATTTCTTTTGTTGACGTTTCGCTTTTATTTGACACTTAATTACTGGAAATATTCCAGTTAAAACAGAATCTGTGTTGTCTGTTTTCGCATTCAAATACAGAAACACTTTTATCTCACAAATCGAGAAACGATGGAATTTTTTGTTTCATACTTCATGTAAGAAATTTTACGATGCGGGAAATACAGAAACGAGTTACTGGTGTGAATTCGCCTTGCCTGGATCTTTAAAAAGTCTCTCTCTTTTGTCCCCAGTAAAATTTACAACAGTTTATGTTTGTTTTTGTTTTCATTGTTTCTGGTTTACAATTTTTTTTTTTTTACTATTAACAAATATAATTTTTTGTTACATCTTCTTACTAGTTTTGTTTCGTCATTTCATGAGAAACACTTTCGTTTTTATTTTTTATCGGAATCTTGTCATTTTTTATCTGTGTAGGTACTATCTGGCCCCTTCTGGTTGCTTTTTTACTACTTAGTGTGTGTAATAATTTTTAAAAATAAACAAAGCAAAAACTCTTAAGTAGTTTAACAGCAGTTTTAAAAAATATTTCTTCGTCTTCACTTAAAAGTATAGCAGAGCATGAACACGAAATGAATTGGATGTTTATAAGCAAAATATTAAGTTACAAACCAGGGGCCAAGAATATTGAAGTTTTTTCTTTGACTTACTTCTTATGTTGTGACAAGACACTTCTGAAACATGAAAATTTCTACTCGGAAACTGGATGGTTTTTCAATTAATTTAACTTAATAAAATTTCTTAAAAATAAACAAGTAAGAAAGTATAGTCGGTCAAGCCCGACCTTATGATACCCTACACCACAGTATTTAAAAACGCATCATGCTTATATGTCCATATAAATAAAGATTTATCTATGTTTATAAACTTCATGAAAATCGGTTTGAAAGTTTGTGAGAGGCAGAAATTGCCCCCTACCTCCCCTTGTGGTCCTATTTTTGAAAACCTGTATAGCTAATGTGTCCATATAGATATGGATCTATCTATGTTTTAAATTTCATTAAAATCGGTTTGACAGGCAGAAATTGCCCCTATCTCCCCTCTTGCTCCTATTTTTTAAAAGATGCATACATTTTGTGTCCATATAGATATGGTTCTATCTATGTTTTAAATTTCATTGAAATCAGTTTGATAGTTTCTGAGAGGAAGAAATTTCCCCCTATCTTCCCTCGTGGTCCCACGATTCAGCCCATTTTCAATAGGCTTGGTCATTGTGCCAATAAGAATGACCCAAATTTCATCAAATTATCTCCAAAATTGCAACCTGTACTTTGCGCACAAGGTTACATGGACAGCCTGCCAGACGGACGGACAACGTTAGTTCGACTTAGAAAGTGATTCTAAGACGATCGGTATACTTTAAGGTGGGTCTAGGACCAATATTTTAAGGCGATACACACATCAGCACAAATGCATAATACCCTCTCCACTATTGTGGTGGGGGTATAAAAATAAAATTCGAGTTTTTTCTAGTTTCCTTTTCCTAGTCTAGATTTACCGATTTTAAGAATCTACAAAGGAATTGTCCTTCAAACTAGTAGAGAGTAGTTGACAAGATGTTTGACTTTGATAAGAATTTTAATTCTTTTACAAGATGGACCAATTTCTGCTACCTTAACCAAGCGCGGATTCAAGATCATGGGAGTAATTTCGAACAAAGGTATTCTAAAATAAGAAATCGGGTTTGGAGGATGTTCCAACTGAATTTCCTATATGAGAACTGAAGGCTGGATCCACCCTTAATTCAAACAGAGCTTAATCAATTCCGATTCTATGCAATGATTTTAGTTGGAGTTACTATACATTTTTAATCTCTTTTTATACAACAATAAAACCTCCTGTAACCGGAAATTAACCGTCGCGGTGGTTTTGTCCGGTTGTATGAGAGAGCTACACATTTTTGATTTTTCGTTGAACTGTTTATTTTTAATTTTTGAGATTCTTTAATTAGGCTTGAGTTCATCAAATTTAAGTTTCATTAAATTAGTTTCACTGAGGGAAGGAATTTTACAACTTGGTATTTTTTTATTAAAATTTATTGATAATTTTTCTTGGCTGAGCTGGGATTTGAACCCGGGTTGATCTTTACATGTTTCAAGAAACACCACTTTCTATCGTCAGAAGATCTTTGTGTTCTACCCACTGCACCACTGCGGTGCCCGTTAGCCAACAGTCAAACATCAATCTTTAACCAGTAGTACTGGTGGTTCGAAATTTGCTGTTATTATCACTTAAATTTCAAATTACATGTTGCCTCCTTTTTCCTCTGTTTTTTCGTAATCTTTCTGTCAAGACTTTGTCTTGAAAACCTGAATACATTTGTTTATTATGTTTTTTTGTCCACGTTCGTCGACATTTTTATTTGTACAAATTAAAGTGCAAATGTAAACATTAGAGCTTGTGCCATAGCTATTTCTAAGAACAATTTTGATTTTTAGTTGAACTGTTTATTTATAAATTTAAATTCAAACAATGCTAGACTATTGCATTACGGTTGAAAAATTTATTTAGAGTAGACTTTAACTAAGATCGGTTCAATTTGAGCTGTTGAGTTTCATAACTGCACGCAGAGAAAAAATATGGTTGGGCATGGTTACGGCAACAACACTATGTTTAATGTAACAATATATTGTTGTCGTACACAAATAATTGTTATTTTTATTTAATATCAACAATATTATAGTTACTGCTAACATATCAATGTTTATCGCAATTATGAATTTGAGTATTGTTGACCGAAAAATAATTATTTTTCTAACAACTTAATTATGATAACTTTCTAAACATATTATATTTCCACAACCATATCATGATATTTAATAGCCATAACATGATAACTTTCTATACATTTATCATATTATGTTAAAGATGCAATCAAACTATTTTTACTATAATAATATTATGTTAGCGCCATTTGTAAAATAATTTTAAAGCAGTTGTGTCGTTTTTTTATTTGTGAGCGGTTAAACAATTAAAAGATAAAATTCCATAAAAAAAATAAGTTTAAAGAAATTAAAATATTAGCGGAGTTCATTCAAGTATTAGTGATGTAACAGTGCAAATGCAAAATATCATAGTTTTTTTGTAAAATCCAACAACGAAACACACAGAGATTTCGTTATATTTTATAAAAGTGCTACGATATTTCATCAACATCTTAAAATCGAAAAAATGGACACACGCGGTTGCCCATGAAAACCACAGATTTTTCATTTGCTCTTTTGCAACCCTTATATTGAACTCCGCTATTTGATTAACATTAAGAAAAATTGTAAAAAGCCACAAAATAAAAAATCGATGCAAAAATATTTTAATTTATTTTGTATTTTTATGACAGCTATGAAAGGTGCTGTATCATAATATGATTGCTTCTAAATTTATTATGATTAACATGATGATAATATGATTACTTCTTAGCTTATTATGATTAACATGACAATAATTTGATTACTTCTTAACTTAGTATGATTAACAGAATAATAATATGATTAAGGGAAAAATATTATGATGTAATAGTACAAGTATATTTAATCTTAATATGGTGACTACAATCATAATTCTTATCATAATATGTTGCTCTTAGACCATGTTTTTTCTTTGCGTGTGCTTTCAATATTTTTAATATGATTAAACAGCAAACTTCTTTAAACGGACAGTTTGCTTTAATGTTTCATCGTAAGAATTTATGGAATCAAATATTTCTACATGTTACTCGTCTTTGGAGTCATCAAACAGACTAATCTCCACCACTGTGCTGGAATTTAATATTTTAATACTGGCTGATTTCATAACGCAATGCTGCAATGCAACACGGATTGGAATAGCTTCAAAAGCTCCACTTCGTTTCTGTATACAATGCCTTGAGTTTATTATTGCATTGTAATCGTATTCTTTGCACACACTGTTGCGAAATTTGTGCATTGTTTTTATTGGAGATACTTTTTTAACGCAGTTTTTTTAAGTAATGCCTTACAAAACTGTGCTTCGAAAAAATTTGCCACATTCATATTCAGTGTAAACGCTTTCACCTACTTTTTAAAATTCGGCAAAGCCATTTGATAGACAGACCAGTTCTTTAAAATTTCCCATACGTTGCAAGTGGTATAACATTCCCGGCATTAAAATACGGAAGATTATAGCTGGTTCTCAGGCTGAAAACAGCTAAACAAACAACTTTTCCAAATACAGAGCAATATTTTTGCCATCCTTAAGGCCGAAGTACACAAGACGCGTTAGTTCGTCGACTAGTATCGTGCGTTTAAAAACTTTAGCGCGTAAAAAATTGCAAGTTACACAACACGCGTTCCTGTCAGTTTTTTTTATTTGTTTACTTATTTGTGCATTAAAAACAGTTTCGAAAGTTTATCAAGATTTTGTTATTTTATTGAATTTATTCTTTTTACATAGCGTTTACATTTGCCAGTACTGGCAAGGCAGTAGCAATTCATTCAAACTTTTTCACTAATACATAAACACTTTTACAGCTATTTTGTTTTTGCATTGTTTTGCCAACTAATATGTATATGCTTACTGTCTTGCCAGTGCTGGCAAATGTAAACGCTGTGTTATATAAATATTGTATGTTTTTTAAGCTCTTCAATAAGTTTTTCTTGTATGATTCACAAATATGTTAAATTGTTCTTTTTATTGTCAGCTGATTACTTGTCATAAATACACAACGCGTTAAAATGTTCAAAGTTAACCAACTTTCTGGCGCAAACGCGTCAAAATATTTTGCATGTAGCTTGTTCTATGAAAATACACTAGTTTAACTTTTTTTGAAAGAAGACGACAGAGCACGCGCGCACTAACGCGTGTTATGTACTTCTACCTTTAGTGTTAACAGGAAAATCCCCCTGTTTATTCCGATTAACCGTAGAACACATAACCAAATTTTCACGCAAACACGTAATTTTTACCTTCACAAAAAAAAAAATATTTATTTTAGCTTCTTTTAATTAAAAAATTAAAAAAATTTATTAAATAATTTAAAATGATATTTTTCGTAAGGCTTGTTGAGTTCATCAAATGTAATTTTCATTAAATTATTTTTACTGAAGGAAGGAATTTTTACAACATGAAATTTTATTAAAATTTATTGATAATTTTCCCTGGATGAGCTGGGGCTCGAACCTGGGTTGAATTTACATGTTTCAAGAATCACCACATTCTTTCATCAGAATTCTCTGAGCTCTAACCTCTGCACCACTGCGGTGCCCGCCAGCCAACAGTCAAATATCAATCTTTAACCAGTGGTACTGGTGGTTCGAAATTTACTGTAATTATCATTTTTCAATTTATCGTATTCTTTCGTATTATTCGTATTCTTTCTGTCAAGACTTTGTCTTGAAAACCTGAATGCATTTGTTTATTATGTTTTTGTCCACTTTCGTCGACATTTTATTTGTACGACTTGAAGTACAAATGTAAACATTAGAGCTTGTGCCATAGCCATTTAAATAAAAATTAAAATATTTAACAAACCTTTAAACAGCCCCTAATTTTATTATTTGTGCATATATGTACATAAAAACTATTGGCTACAAGGGTACCCGATTATGCGTTTTACGGTTAACACAAATATGAATCAGATTTGCAAAAAGAACTACTAACAAAATACAACTTTTGTTTGGTATATTTCAACGCTTCTGTCCGCTTAAGAGATATTTGGAAGAAAAAAATTTAATTTAGTGTCCGCGCCCGGTTATGGGAACACATTTTGTATGGAAAGCCTAAATAACAGCTTGGATCAACAGAATATGGCCGGTTATGGGTGGTATCCGTTATGGCAGGTTTCACTGTTTTTGTAAAAAAGGTTTTGCATAATCCCTGATTTGTTAAGTCTTCAAAAAAGTGTAAATTATGTAGTAATTTTGAAATTCATTAAATTAATGAACTTTACAAAATTATAAAATAAATAGAAAATTTAAGTAAATTAAAGTTTTTAAAACCCCAATAAGAACTGAAAAATAAAATTTCAAGTGCTTAAAATTTTACTTGAAATAATTTTTACTTCAAACGCATTTGTAAATGCTATTCAAGTTTCAAAAGATTTTTCTAGTATTCACTGGATTTTAAATTCCTATTTAACTGGAGAATGCTATTGAAATAAAGTGTAACAAAAGTATATCTCAACCCTTGAAGCTTGAAATTCGAACTTAAATACCAATTGTTTGTCGCTTGATTTCTAGCAAAATTGCTTATTGGGACTATTTTGGCAAAGATATAAGGTTATGTTTCTAATTTTTTAAGTCCTAAAGCGAAACAATACTGTTTCAAGGAAACTAATGCGTTTCGTACACATACTTTAACTGTAATTCCAAAACTTGTTGTACTTTTATTGTCTTACCTTATTTTGGTAGATGTTTTAGTTTTGTTTTGGTTATTTCAAAAATAAAAATAACTAAAACAGTAAAACCAGTAATTCCACTTTAATGTTTTTTTTTTTTTTGTTTTTTCATTTCTTCTTTTGGGTTTTGTTTAAAATTATTTTCTGTTGCTCATCATCCGGAAGATTACAGGGGAATACATTAAAAATATGCATAGATCCATATGTATGAATGTATGTACCTATATGGAGTATTTATATAAAAACATACATACAAATATAAGTAAAACTTGCATATGGGCATTTCCATGAGAATGTCAACCACGACTCAAAAAATTAAAACGCTTGAAACTTTTTTTCAAAAATGGGAGAAAGGAAAAAAACACCCAAACTTTACTATGCCGAGGTAGCTTATTACAATTTTTAATAAGCAAAAAGTAAAAGTTTTAACTCACTTTCTCATTAATTCATTTTGAGTAACTGCAATTGACAATTTTCAATATTCCGCCGAATAAATACAGATACTGGCAACCCTGGAACTATGCTTTGAAATTAATGTTACAACAACAATGAACAAGATCCACGAGGAAAGACCAAATATATAGTTCGATTAGCGGTATATTTTTGTGTTTGTTTTGGATGCTATTCTAAAGTCACGTACGTGGTGCAAAAACATCATTTCCCTACAAGAAATGAATAAGCGAGTAGTCACATTTTTCATTTTGGTGTTAAGAAAATGATAGAAAGAAATGACCGAATGTGACCGAAAACTTTATTTCTGTCATTTCTTTCTATCATTTTCTTAACACCAAAATGAAAAATGTGACTACTCGCTCATTCATTTCTTGTAGGGTTGTCTTTATCATTTGAAATTGATCAGATATTTGTTGCAAAAAAATATTGATCGAAATTTTTTTTTAAATTGGTATAATAAAAATTTTATAAGCTTTTAAAGTTCGTCACGAACGATATTGTAAGTACTAAAATGCAACTAAATGCGTCATCTTATTATGTATCTTACCAAATTTTATTGGAATCCGTCCATATTCGACCATAGCTCCCATACAAGTACTACTCCCGAAAATAGCTTTTAATGCCATTTCCTTAAAAATGTTGGTATTTACATAAAAATTGGCCACAATGACTTTTACGATATGTACTATGTCATGACAAAATGTTGTGCTGTTAGATCCAAAATTAACCATAGGATCAAAATAAACCCCCTTCTTTAAATCGGTTAGGGGCAAACAAATCTCATATAGATGAAGACAACTACACTGAAAGAAAAATGCTTCATATATTTAATGAATCATTTTCATAAAAAAGTTTTCCTTGGGTAAATGAAAATTTTAATTGTCTAAATGGAATTTCATAGGTTTGATGAAGTATTTTCGTTAAAATCGCTTCATTAGATTTCGTAATTACGTTAAAAATTTTCATTGGATATATGAAAACTTAAGTTTGTCCAAGTAAAACAAAAAATTTTAATTGGGAACATAAAAAAACAATATACAAACATAACTATATTCAAAAATTAATGCAAAATTATAGTTTCCTTAAAAAAATGTTTAATTGTTAATTAAAAAATGTAAGATTTAATAATTTCATACATCTAATGTTATATGTATGCCATTAAATTTATGAAATCAAAAATTTGTTTTATAAAAGCAACATATTTCAATAATTGCCTTCATAAATTTAAATTTTCATTATGACAATAAAAATGTCATTATAGTAATGAAACAAAAACTTTCAATCTACTTTCAATCAACGTTGTTATTGTTATTATGGACAATTTAATCTCATATTTACGCCCTTAATTGAGAAAAAAACATAGTTTTTTTATACAAAAACTACACTGCCCCGGTAGACTAGCTGGTAGTGAGCTAGTCTATCAGCACCGAGGTTGCATGTTCGAATCCCGCCAGAGACAGAAAAAAAAAATAAAAAATAAAATAAAGTAAAATAAAAAAAGAAAAAAGAAAAAAAAAAATAATTAAAAAAAATATAAAAAAAAAAAAATTTTACTTTATTGAAAGTATTCATCCAATGAATAATATTCATGGATCTAATGTAATGTTTCATTAAGTCCTTTTAATGAAACAGGTTTCATTGATCCAACGAAGCGCCGCATAGGTTCCTTTATAATGCAATTTTTCATGGGATTAATGTCAAAATTCGTTAGTATTGCGAAGAAAATTCTTTCAGTGTAAATAATATTCGGAACAAATAACTTTTATATAATTCTTAACCTCATAGCATAATTTTGTTTTGGCGACCTTGATTGGCCATGGGTCCCAAATAGGGTACCCTCTCAAAAAATTGTTTTTAAATATTATAGTGAAGGGTATCATATGGATGGGCTTGACCGACTATACTTTCTTACTTGTTTGTTTTAAGTTTTTATATACATATATTTACAAAAAATATATTTCATACCATGTAAATACTATAAGAGAAAAATCTGTCACGTACGGTATGTCACGAACGATATTACATTTGGTTCATTACAAAACCATCCAAAAAAAAAAATTTTTTTTTCCAATTACGGATTATAAAGAAAAAATATGTGGTTTAATGTATGAAATTAAAAAAAAGAGAAAAATCTACCACAATTCGCAGATTTTCGTATTAATTTACATTCACCCAAATATCACTTCCGTTTTATGTCACGTACGATATGCATATATTTTGAACAACAAGGTTCCAATTTTAAAATTTTTTTTCATATAAAGTTCCCTCTAAATGAAACATTATGATGAAAAAAATTTTCCAGTTACTACTTTTTTTCAAAATATCTATCGCTCTGAAGGCGTATAAATGTCACGTACGATGACATGGAAATGCCCATATGAGTATTCTACATATGAATGTATATACCCATATGCATATTGTATACAAACCATTTATATGTATGAATGTGCTTATGTATGTATGTTTGTATGTATATATATAATTTTACACTGCAGGAAAAGAAAGTACCAATTATACACACGATCTATACACATACATACATAATATTATTATACATTATTAAACATCCATATGTATCTTTCTTTTTAATTTTTATTTTGGTTTTTGTTTGTTTGTTTTTTACCGTTATTGTTGTTTTTTATTTAAGAGTTTTTTTTTGTTTAAATAAGTATATAACATGTTTATTATGGTTTTTATAAAAATAATAATGCAAATTTTGTATGCACACATTTTTATTCGGTTGCATATTTTAATTTATTATTGTATAATATTGTTTATTGTATTTTAAAAATTTTTGAAGGAAATAATTTTGTATTTTTATAATGAAAAATTAATTTATGCAATTAACGTTATCTAAAACTTAAAAGGCTCTAACTAACCAAAAATTAAAAATCTACTTTTTTAATGATTCTGATGTACTGCATCTATACAAAAGTCCCCAAAAAATTTTTTTGGAATCTTTCAACCAAAGTTAGCAATTTCATTAACAAACAAGTAAGAAAGTATAGTCGGTCAAGCCCGACCATATGATACCCTACACCACAGTATTTAAAAACACATCATGCTTATATGTCCATATAAATATGGATGTATCTATGTTTATAAACTTCATGAAAATCGTTTTGAAAGTTTGTGAGAGGCAGAAATTGCCCCCTACCTCCCCTTGTGGTCCTATTTTTGAAAAACTGTATAGCTAATGTGTCCATATAGATATGCATCTATCTATGTTTTAAATTTCATTAATTTTTTTTTTAAAAATGCATACATTTTGTGTCCATACAGATATGGTTCGATCTATCTTTTAAATTTCTTTAAAATCGGTTTGATAATTTCTGAGAAGAAGAAATTCCCCCTATCTTCCCTCGTGGTCCTACGATTCGGCCCATTTTCAATAGGCTTGGTCCTTGTGCCAATAAGAACCTATGACCCAAATTTTATCAAATTATCTCCTGTACTTTGCGCACAAATTGCGACCTGTACTTTGCGCACAAGGTTACATGGACAGCCAGCCAGCCTGCCAGCCGGACGGACATCGTTAGTTCGACTCAGAAAGTGATTTCGAGTAGATCGGTATACTTTAAGTAGTAGAGTAGATCGGTATACTTCCAGGACCACTTTTTTAAGGCGTTACACACATCAGCACAAATGCATAATACCCTCTCCACTATTGTGGTGTGGGTATAAAAACAAACGGCGCTATCTACAAAAGATTATACCTGTGATAAAAGCTGAAAGAACAAGCTAACAGTATGCATTATATGCAGTGTGACCCTTTTAGCATTTTCACTGCTAAATTTAGCATTATTTATTTTGATTTAGCAGCGAATTTTTCAAATAGCATTTAGCATTATTTTCAGCATTTTTGTAATATTTTTTTAGCATTATTTAGCATTTTTTAATCTTAAAAATTTTATATATTGTTTTATTTTTTATATTTTATATTTTATTTTCTTCAATTACATAACCCAGACCTTAGGGCCTTTTATGGTTAATAAAAGCTACTAACTAGACAACAAACTTCAGTTGTTATTTCACAATATAACTTTTTGTGTTTTCAATGACAATTTTACTTATATTTTGTATTTAATAATATATATCTCTGGCAATAAATAACAATGGCGTAAGGTGACTTAAGTGTTTTTAATTTTATTACATATTCTTATTATCTACTTCAAGATCTATATATATATATATATATATATATATATATATATATATACGTTCCTTAAACTCCCACTGGAGCATAGGGCGCCAAGATCTATGACGCAGCTAAATATCAAGTATAAAATGTCATTATTAATAAAGCTATACGCATTAATATTTTAATTTCACAATACAACACACAATTAATTTTAGACAAAACCTTTAATATCTCAAAACACGAAATTTCGACTTTAGCCATTATTATTTATTGCCACAGATATGTAGGTATATCGTTACCTAAAACGTAAAAAACCCCATCTAACATTTTGAAAATTTTACAAAAAACCATTTAAAATGTTAAATTTATTAATCGCCTTAAACGGTTTATAATTTATTTTTCTTCTACTTTTCTAAACCTAAAGGCCCAACCATAATATGCATAGCCTTGCTTAACCTACTGTCAAAAATTAACAAAAAGTCTCTCAAATGTGTTTAAAAAAACAAAATCAAAAAACATTTGATTCCGTACGGTATGTGCGATCAGTTTCGCACTTGCTAAAGCAAATGACAGTTTCATAAAACTTAACAAAAATTTTCTTTAAGTTCAATATAGTTTGCTTCATATGATTAACATGTATTCGCACATTTGCTTAAGCCAACCTAAGCACATTATGGTTGAACCTAAACAGTTTTTTTGACAGTTGGCAATGTTGCACATTTTGCAAACTGTAGGTTAGGGCTTTAAGCGTTTATCGTGTAATTTTTTAGATAGGGCCTTTTGTTTTTTTGGTTAAAAAGTCGCTAACTTTTGTCAAACTACTGAATTGTTTTTATTAAATAAATCTATGTATGTATATAATTGTTTTTATATAAATTTCATTTTATTTTAAAGAAATATAATATTTAAAGGTAAATTAATGCATAATTCATTCATTAAAATGATATAATTATTTAAAAAAATTTAACATTTTTTTAGCATTTTCAAATTTTATTTTTAGCATTTTTAGCATTGATTTAATCCCCATTAAGCATCCAATTTTTTTTTTAGTTGTGGTCGCACTGATTATATGCAACTTTGTTAATTATCAAAGCAACTGGTATTTTGTGTTGTTTTTATTTTGTTTTTCTTAACCTACTAACAACTACAATTAATGTTGAGAGAATTTCAACTAATTGTAGTGGGGAATGTAAGATGAGATAAACCCACTGTTGTTTATTGTTGATGTGTTTTGTTTAAGCTTTGATATTGTTACAAGTAGAACTGTTGCTATAATTCTTATACGTTTAACAGTTTTATTTGGTTTAATATCTTTAGTTTTTCTAAAATCTTTATGGATGAAGTTTCCTGATGATCTGGCCTAAGCAACCAGTGAAATGCATAGGAATAGCTTATCCCATCAACAATAAATTTCAAGTGTTTTTGTCAAGAATAAAAACTGGGAATTAAGCACGGATAACAAAATCTTTTGAAATTAAAAAAAATAAATTATAAACAAGTGAAGGCAATTTAGCATTTAAAATAGTTTTTGGCTTATCCTGGAAAATTTTCAAAATGTTAGATAGGGCCTTTTGAGTTTTAGGTAACGAAATATTAATTAAATTAATTAAAAAACAATATATCGTCATATTAAATGCAAACGGACGTAACTACACAAAATTTCGAAATGGAGTTTTTTTATCGATTATGGTTCGTTTTATCAAAATACATATTCAAGCAAAATTTTAGAATCCTACGATCAAAAATGGCGATTTTATTAACGAAATTTAAACGCCAATTACACCTTGTTGTTATTGATTTTGTAAAGTTTTTTGCTTCTCCTGTAAAAAATTAAAAAGTTTAGTTACGTCCGTTTGCATTTAATATGACGATATATAGCGTAACATGAATGTAAAGTTATATATTTTTTTCATTTTAGGTCGATTCATAAATTTAATGAAAGTTATGAATTTCAGTTTATTTACATTCTTTATGTAATTTTGTAAAAAAAAAAGGTAAAATAATGAATAGTTGTTCAACTAAAGAGAGAATACTTACACACAAGTTCGTCGTTTTTTTTTACATAATTTTGAAGTAAAGGAAAACAATTTTTGTTAGATTCATAAATTAAATGAAAGTTATGAATATCAGTTTATTCACACTGATAAAAAAAAATGCATAAGTTTTCATAAAAAGAAAAAATATTTACATACAACATTGTCGTAAAAAAAGGGGGAAAACAGGTAATTTTGGTAACCTCAAATCTCCATAACTAAAAGAGATACAAAAATAATTTAAACTTATCGTTGTTCATTACAAAAATAAGTGGGCAGTTGTCTGGTTTTTTTTTTCGAAATTCGGCACTTTTGGGGAGTACACGGATATTACCTGAATTTTGAAACTTCTTTGTCACCCCATCTATCTTTTAAGCCAATAAACCTAGAAAAACCAGATTTTACCAAATTCGTAACTTTTTTAAAAAAATACTAATATAAATTTTGGTACTTTTTTTAAATTCGAAGGCTTGAGGGGTGAACATGCAACACATTTTTCTCCATTTATTGACATATACGTAATAAGCTTGCTCTCAAAAGCATTTAAAAAAACAAAAATAAAATAAAAAATAATATTTGATTCCATACGGAAAGTGCGATCTGTTTCGCACAAATGACAGTTTCATAAAATTAAACAAAAAGTTTTCTTGAATTCAATATGGTTCTACACATATGAATCGTATGTATTCGCACAATTGCTTAAGCCAACTTACGCATATAATTGTTGTACCTTAAAGTCCAATATAAAAATGGTGGTTCTGTTAAAGTTACATTTCGTAAAAATCGTTATATTTTCGGACAACGTTCTTCTGAGACCGCTATTAAGAATTTGGTCGTTAAATTTGAGTCGACAGGCTCGATATAAAATGTTTCAACACCAACAGGACAGTGCCACACGCACACAGCCAATGAAACGATCAATGAATCAAAACTCAAAATCCATGATGTGATTAACGAAATAGACCCGCCATTTTGCCAAAAAGTGATTAAAAACTTTGATGAAAGGATCAACATCTGTAAGCGTGTTCGTGGTGGACATTTGCCAGATATAATTTTTCATTTATAATTGCCCAACTTTTCTCAACCTTAAACAATAAAAATTTTAATCATCTTCATTCACAAAGTTCTTGTTAAAAACCCCGATATAAGATGAACAATTTTTGCACTTTTTGGTTCTTCAACTGGTACTTTTTGAATTTTCGTTAATTATGTACCTATAAGTATAAAATTAAGCAAGCATGGTCCTTAGTGAATTATAATCTGTAAGGGGGAGCTTCTTGGTGTAGTTTTCTTTATTTTTCGTAAGTATGGGACTTGGAAACATTAAATTAAACATGAAATGTCCTAGGTGGGTGAGAATCTAAAAGTGAAAACTTTTTGGTTCTTTTTCGTTTTTTATCGATATTATCGATAGTCTTAAAATATCGAAAAGAAAAATATAAATATCGATATTTTAATTATCTAAAATACAGCTGTGAAGACATCTAACAGCAGCTATGCACTAGAGGTCTGCAAGAATAAATAAAAACCAATTTCAACACACTCATTTGTTTTTTAACTACAATGTGTCGAGCACCCAATAATAAAGAAACAAATGAAATAATAACCAAAGACAAAACGAATAAAAACTCATTCAATTCAGTCAACTCAAGTCAAATGAGGGAAATATTCATATAAGTTGAATGTACCCACCAAACAATTTTCGGAGCGCTCCTAAATATGACTCTTAAAAGATTCCTTTTCTTGAGGGTTTTATGATTACCCTCCTAATTTATGAGCAATTCTGATTGATTTCGGAGCCTGTAGAATTCAGGACCCCGGAAAGACTCATTTTTATGAGCAATTTAGGAGCACACTACTAGAAAACTCTTATTTATGAGGGTTTTCTGAGGGGCAACGGAAGTTTGTTTTCTTATTCTTGATAATTTCAATATTTTGCGTTTGTCTGTCATTATTGTAATCATTTTGCGCTGTTCCGTTGTGATTTTGATAAAATCTTTGAGAAATTGTGCAAAAAGTAAGTTTATTTCTGTGTTTTTAAATAAAAAGAGAAAATGTATTCAACAACTGGCGAAAAATACGGTCAGGCCAAATAATTAATGAAATAAAAATTCGAAAAGTGAATTGCACGATTCTGCAAAGTAAAAAAATGAAGAAAGTGAAGCTTGTGAACAAGGAAGTGAGGGCGACACTTTTGAAAAAGATTTCATGCACATCGAGGGTAACGAGTCGGACAGCTCTGAAAGTTCTATAAATTTTAAAGAAAGTGGGAAGAATTTGAAGGATAAATTAGCTGAGTGGTCCGTCGTCTATAACATTCCTTGCAATGCTTTTGGCGAACTTTTATTTTTGATAGTATTGCAGCAAAACTTTCTTGGAGAAGAGCACAAAATAAGGTCTCCATAATGTCAATGACGACGACTTCCGCTTTTCGAAGTAAGGGTTGAATAAAAACAAGTTATTTCAATGAATATTTGTATATAAAATTTTCTCTATTCCAGGTGCATTTATTCGAAAATTCTCTTCCGGGGAAAAGATATTTATTACGGTGTCCAGTAAATGGTTTCAGACTGCAAATGATCGTATTAAATACATAAACATACCTAATAAGTACGAGTATATGCGCTGAACAAATGCTTATTATTAATTATTTTATTTATTTTTTAACATTTTCACTAATGTTTTTTGTGTACTTTATGTGTGAATAGTTAACTTAACATTGTCCTTGTAAATCTTTTCAATAGACAAAACTATCCATTTGAAGCCTTTGTAAAAAGAAAATTAGATGGTTTTGTCCGTTGAAATTTGTTTAAAATGATTTTTATTTCCATGCACAAAACATATATTAATAAAACTTTTCCATTAAAAGCTAACAAGCATAAATTTACAAATAAAATGAATACCCTAATTTCAAGAAAAAGAAACACTCCTATATCACTCTTTTTTGGCTCCGAAATCCCACTTTTATGACTCTTTTAAGAGGTTTTTATGGTTGATTTGTGTGCAAAAAGGCTCACAATTTTCCATACAAATCGTTAAATTTAGGAGTCCTAAAACGCTCATATTCAGTACAAAATTTTTTGACGGTTTCATAGGAAAACATGCTCATATCTGAGGGTTTTAGGAGCTTTTTTCTGAGCCTTTTGCTTATAAAAAGGAGTCCTAAAAGTCTCTTTTAGGACTCATATTGTTTGCTGGGTAAAATTTCTGTACCTACACATTACGTATGTATGTGTAAGCTTAACTCTTACCCAGCAAACAATATGAGTCCTAAAAGAGACTTTTAGGACTCCTTTTTATAAGCAAAAGGCTCAGAAAAAAGCTCCTAAAACCCTCAGATATGAGCATGTTTTCCTATGAAACCGTCAAAAAATTTTGTACTGAATATGAGCGTTTTAGGACTCCTAAATTTAACGATTTGTATGGAAAATTGTGAGCCTTTTTGCACACAAATCAACCATAAAAACCTCTTAAAAGAGTCATAAAAGTGGGATTTCGGAGCCAAAAAAGAGTGATATAGGAGTGTTTCTTTTTCTTGAAATTAGGGTATTCATTTTATTTGTAAATTTATGCTTGTTAGCTTTTAATGGAAAAGTTTTATTAATATATGTTTTGTGCATGGAAATAAAAATCATTTTAAACAAATTTCAACGGACAAAACCATCTAATTTTCTTTTTACAAAGGCTTCAAATGGATAGTTTTGTCTATTGAAAAGATTTACAAGGACAATGTTAAGTTAACTATTCACACATAAAGTACACAAAAAACATTAGTGAAAATGTTAAAAAATAAATAAAATAATTAATAATAAGCATTTGTTCAGCGCATATACTCGTACTTATTAGGTATGTTTATGTATTTAATACGATCATTTGCAGTCTGAAACCATTTACTGGACACCGTAATAAATATCTTTTCCCCGGAAGAGAATTTTCGAATAAATGCACCTGGAATAGAGAAAATTTTATATACAAATATTCATTGAAATAACTTGTTTTTATTCAACCCTTACTTCGAAAAGCGGAAGTCGTCGTCATTGACATTATGGAGACCTTATTTTGTGCTCTTCTCCAAGAAAGTTTTGCTGCAATACTATCAAAAATAAAAGTTCGCCAAAAGCATTGCAAGGAATGTTATAGACGACGGACCACTCAGCTAATTTATCCTTCAAATTCTTCCCACTTTCTTTAAAATTTATAGAACTTTCAGAGCTGTCCGACTCGTTACCCTCGATGTGCATGAAATCTTTTTCAAAAGTGTCGCCCTCACTTCCTTGTTCACAAGCTTCACTTTCTTCATTTTTTTACTTTGCAGAATCGTGCAATTCACTTTTCGAATTTTTATTTCATTAATTATTTGGCCTGACCGTATTTTTCGCCAGTTGTTGAATACATTTTCTCTTTTTATTTAAAAACACAGAAATAAACTTACTTTTTGCACAATTTCTCAAAGATTTTATCAAAATCACAACGGAACAGCGCAAAATGATTACAATAATGACAGACAAACGCAAAATATTGAAATTATCAAGAATAAGAAAACAAACTTCCGTTGCCCCTCAGAAAACCCTCATAAATAAGAGTTTTCTAGTAGTGTGCTCCTAAATTGCTCATAAAAATGAGTCTTTCCGGGGTCCTGAATTCTACAGGCTCCGAAATCAATCAGAATTGCTCATAAATTAGGAGGGTAATCATAAAACCCTCAAGAAAAGGAATCTTTTAAGAGTCATATTTAGGAGCGCTCCGAAAATTGTTTGGTGGGTACAAATAAAAGAAGCCACAAGCTTACACACATATTATGTCGAAGTATTCAAATAAATGTATGGACATTCAATAATTCAAAAATTATTCGAATATTTTTTGTAAACTTGCTCTCTCTAACGGGTCATTCTACTGTTTTGTTATTTATGAATGGCTCTCAAATTCATTTACAGTAAACAAGTATTTTATTCAATTCATTCTCTCTTATTTTTGTATATGGTTAACTCTTTTCTTATATTTTTGAATGTTTAATATTTGAGTAAATGTTGTGCACTTTGAATAAAGGCAAACAAGTGAATTATTCAAAGCAGACCTCTACTATGCACACACAGTTTTTTGCCGCAAATTTTTACATGCTATTATTAATTCGCGCTGAATTACAGCAATGAATACAAACAACAAGAATGACAAGTGGTATGGATTGCTTAAGCTGTTATGATACTTGCTATTTTTTGTATTTTTTCTATATTGGAGAACAGTGCAAATATATTTGCATAGGAAAACTGACTAAGTGTAAAGAGTATGATTATATCATAAAAAATCTTGAAATGTCAAACAAATATACATGTGTTATCGATAAATAATCTAAGACTGTCAAAAAAAATATAAAATTTTTTAACTTAAAATTGACATTTCCAGATTAATTGTTAGCACTGTTGCCAATTTTTTTAGTTTTTGATCGAAAGAAACGGTTTTTAACTTTTTTTTGCGATTTTTAGCTTTTATGACGGTTTTTTGTGGGGAAAAAACGTGGGCAGTATTGTTTGTTTTGTTTACATTTTATCAAATTGTATTTCTTGTTCTTTCTCGCATTTGTTGTTTCATTCAGTCAATCCTAAAAAAATCCAAAAACAAAAAATAGCAAGTATCATAACAACTTTAGCAGTGCTTTTTACTGCTAACTAAAGGCCTTTAAGTCAAAATTTATACATGTTTATATAGGGACTGAAATGTCAAATATTTTTGTAATGTTGTTAAAAAAACGCAAATCCAAATGCAATTGCAAGCATAGGACAAAACAATGAACGACCATTAGAGGATAAGTCCGCTAGATTGATTACCTTTTTGGGTTTAGAATTAAGAAAATTTTTTAAAGTTGCAATGGAATATCTTATAGTCCCTGTTACTTTGGGTCCTTCAGAAAGGTACTTATCAATTTTTAAAAAACTGCCATCTAAAATAACGTGCGTATATACATACGCCTCATACATTCAATAATGTGATAAAAACAACGGACTGTAGCCTTATAAAAAAATAATTAAAGTTTTCCTGCAGAAGTACAAACATTCAGTCGATAGTAATATCGATATATCGATAGTGAAATCTAAACTCTGGATAAATATCGATAGTATCCCAGCACTAGTTTTGGTACTTTTTCATTCTTTAACTGGTACTTTTTTTAATTTTCATCAATATTCAACCTATGAAAATAAAATTAAACATGCAAGTTCCTTAGTGAACGAGAATCTGTAAGAGGGCTTTTTGGTACTTTTTTGTTCTTTAACTGGTACTTTTTAAATTTCCCTTAGTATTGGACCTAGAAACATAAAATTACAATGCAAGGTCCTGAGTGATTGAGAATCGTTAAGAGGGGTCTTTTTACTACTTGAACATAGTATGAATAATGAACATAGAAACATGAAATTCAACATGACTTCAACATAGAGACTTTTTTCAATTGGTACTTTCTGATTTTCTACGACATGTTATTTTAAAGGAAGATATGATCAAAAGAAAAATTTATTTCAGAAAAAATTTTATATATGTTGCTTTATTTTTATGCAAAATTAAAAAAAGTTTAAAAGTTATTTTTGGGAATACAAAATTTTTTATTAATAAGATTTTTGTATGACGTGCTAAATTTCCAATTTTTTCTGATAAATACACTGAAATTTATTGTTAAAGCCCTTATGACACTACATTTTTAATGCATTGTTCAAGTTTTGGTGAACAGTGCAAATATAATATAATAGAAAAATTTACCAAGTGCGAAGGGTTCAGCTGTATTAAGATAAATGGCAAGCTGTCAAATATTTTACTAAAGTTATCGATAAAAAATGAAGTTATGTCAAAAAAAATGTAAAATTTTGCAACTTAAAATTGACATTTCAAGCTTGAAATATTAAAAGTTTTGCTGAATCAGCGGTTTATGGGCAAATTCAGCGATTTACCGCTTTTTGTTTTTAGGTTTCTCATAAACAAAAAGTTGACAACATTTAATAAAATTAACAGAACAGGGATGGCTAAGTTGTTTCAATTGTATTTTTTTGTTGATACTTTTTAAATTGAGATTTATAATACCCTTTTGTGGTGTTTTTTAAGAACATAAATAAAATTAATTTCAACTAAAATAATATTTTAGTACAATTTTTAAAGGTTGTTGGTACAATTTTAAAAATTCGCAACGCCATCCCTGAAACGAAACAATAACAAGAGAAAAAAAAACTAAAAAACTTTGTCTACATTTTTTATTGTTTGCTCTTTCTAGCATTTACTGTTTCTTTCAATCAATTCTATATCAATTAATTTATAAAAAATGTAGTGTCATAAGGGCTTAAGGAAAAGCTAGTTCCAATGCGCATTTTTAAATTTCTTTTTTAATACATAAAATGCATACTTAGGGTGTTTCACTTAACATTAATGCTTTATTTGCTTGTTATTGCAAGATTCATTGCTTTAATATTTATTAATATTTTCTAAATTATGTTTTGGTTAAAATTTTTTTTGTATTAGGGTTTGAAATAACGAAATCCAGAGCACCGAAATAAAAGTATGTTTGTTAACAATTTTATATTATAAATTATATTTTCTATTCCAAACTTTAAAAAAAACAATTCCCCTACATAACAGGGATTGCATTATTCTCTTAAAGTTTCACTGTTTCAAAAACTATTATGAATTTTGAAATATTAACAAAAATTTTAAATTTGTATAAAAAACTTTTAAAAGTTAAACTCATTTTTATGAAAAAGGGATTATTTTCATTAAAAAATTTTAATATTTTGTATTTTTTTTTACGAAATAACAACAAGTCTTAGTAAAAAACAATATTATATGGGCATTTCCGTCAAAAGGTCCACCGTGACCGAAAATTTAAAAGTTATTAAAAGCTGATTATTTTACGATATTGTTATAGAGAAATGTTCAGATTTTACTAATTTAATAAATTCACCCATAAATTTGTTCACTTAGATGAACAATCAGACTGCAAAGTTGTGCAAACGCAATTTCTTATTTGTGAGAATATTTTATTGTATGTTTTCTTTAATATTTATCTTTCTTAAAAGAGGTGATATTTGATAAAAATTATTCCAAAAAAATTTTCTTACATGGTCTGTAATCTAAGGAAGAGTTCAAAGAGAAATATGTTAGTCGGATTAACGGTAAATTTTTATCTTATTTTGATCATTATTCAGTTTAATTATTATGGAAAAAATTTCACGTTCGAAATGTCACGTATCGACCCAGATTTTGGCTTAAAAAAAAGAAAATACAGAAGATTTTGGAATCAAACCAAGACATTTTAATGTTACATTGCTAAGAAAAATTCTCAAAGTAGTTTCACTAAAAAATTGGGCTAGGTTTCGCTGAATTATGCATTTTTGTACATGGCCACAAACACTTCTTCTGTTTTTTCACGTTCGAACCGCTACTTCTTTTGTCATTATCTTTGACCTAGAATCGCGCCCTCCATAAACTTTAGCATAGATAACAGTGCTTTCTTAGTGCTAAAATTTACGGGTTAATAGAACGTAAAAATATTTTTTGCTTAAAATGTTATTGCATTTTTGATGCGTACGACTGTCACGTTCAACACTTTGGAATTACCCATATCTAATAACTCATATACATGTTTACCGGTTATAGAAAAATGTAATTATTTTACGTTTAATTAATCTATTTGCAAATTTCATTAATTTAATGAATGTTATGAATCATTAAAATTTGTTTACCTTTTCAGAAAGTAAAGAACATTTTAAAAGGCCAATACAAATTACTTTTGAAAAATATAAAGAAAACCTAAAAAATTTACAAAAGATCAGGTAAATGCAAAATTGTTGAATACCAAATTTCTCAAAAAACAAAAAATTGAAAATGTTGCAAAAGTGTAACAGAAATTGCCAGAGTGCGACAATATTTAACGAGTCAGAAATGTACAACAATTTATCTTAAAATAGAAGAATGCCACCTATTTTTGTAAATATTGTCATTAATGAAAATTGTGTTAATAGAAATTTTTATACCCACACCACAATAGTGGAGAGGGTATTATGCATTTGTGCTGATGTATGTAACGCCTTAAAATATTGGTCCTAGACCCACCTTAAAGTATACCGATCGACTAAGAATCACTTTCTGAGTCGAACTAACGATGTCCGTCCGGCTGGCTGGCAGGCTGGCTGGCTGGCTGGATGTCCATGTAACCTTGTGCGCAAAGTACAGGTCGCTATTTTGGAGATAATTTGATAAAATTTGGGACATAGGTTCTTACTGACTCAAGGACCAAGTCTATTGAAAATGGGCCAAATCGTAGGACCACGAGGGAAGATAGGGGGAAATTTCTTCCTCTCAGAAACTATCAAACCGATTTTAATAAAATTTAAAACTAACATAGAACCATATCTTCATGGACACAAAAGGGATGTATTTTTTTAAAAATAGGACCACGAGGGGAAATAGGGCCAATTTCTGCCTCTCAAACCGATTTTAATGAAATTCAAAACATAGATATTTCCATATCTATATAGACACATAAGCTGTACAGTTTTTCAAAAATAGGACCACAAGGGGAGGTAGGGGGCAATTTCTGCCCCTCACAAACTTTTAACCTGATTTTAATAAGTTTTATAAACATAGATAAATCCATATTTATATGGACATATAAGCATGATGTGTTTTTTAATACTGTGGTGTAGGGTATCATATGGTCGGGCTTGACCGACTATACTTTCTTACTTGTTTTTTTAAATTTATTTAAATGGTTTATTTATTTAATTATTTTACACAAACAATTAAAAATGTGACAAACGATCACATATGATCAAATAAGATGAGCAAATGAAAAAATATAATTTAATAAATGTAAATGCTATAAAATGTTGTAATGAAAACACAAAATTAACGAAAAAATTTTTAAAAAAATGGAAATTAAATATAAAAAAATATCGGGGACCGTTAATATATTGCTTATTTGTTATTTTCTCTATATAAATATTTTTTCCCACAGCAGATACTTTATTGAAAATCAAGAAATTCCCAAAAACTTTTGAAAAATTACAACAACAAAAATGTTACATATTTGACTTTTTTGTTTTAAATTTTCATAAAAAGCATGAGTTCATTGTTCCAATAATGGCTGCATATTTGTCATCTTTCCAACATGAATTAATTAAAAGGGCATGCCCTAACATGCCTTGATTTCCTGATGCTTATCTTTTCTATTCAGAACTTTTATCAAAATACAGTAGAATTCCGATAATTCGTAATCGCAAGGGGCCGGCCATTTCTTATGAACTATTGGGGTTTTCGATTTAGCGGGGTTAAAATAAAATAAATACGAATTAACGGGGGTTTTCAATTTATTTACCAAAACGATAAAAAAAACAATTGTTAAAAATAAAATGTATAAAAATTATTCATGCAACAAAGTGATCTTAAGAAAAAACAGTGTTCGAAAATAAACACTAGATATTTGTTTATGTTCGGTTCGGTAGATTTGTGGAAACCACAAACGCTAATAGAGTTTGTGTAGAAAATCATTAAAAAAAAAGGTTTCCCTGTTAGTCATCTTTCGAACACAAAAATATTACTGTTTTTATTAAACTCAGCAAAAGATGTGAACATTTAATTCCGTTCGGTTTTTTTTTTTTTTTTTTTGAAAATCCACAAACCTTAATATGTTCGGTTCGGCTCATTGGGTGGTAAAAAAAAACCAAACATTTTTTACAAAAACAAAATACACACACGAAAAAAACATTAAAGAATATTAAAATATACTGCCTGTTTAACGATATCGAAAAGTCGAACATTGTTCGAAGTTTGTTTTTGTTTTTAATGTTATTTTCTATGCGAACGATGACGTTCGAAATCCATGAACAGGCTGATAATGTTTGTCTACAGTATCACTACAAATGTTCGGTTCTTTCTTGAAACTAGTTACGAACGGCATTAAGGGTTGTGTATGTCTACACAATCACTAAGAAATAGATATCGTTCCTGGGTGTGTGAGCCGAACGTTAAATAATGTACTGTTTATTTTCGAACTCTGAAATAAACACAAACAAGCAAAAGCAAAAACCCACGCAAAAAAATAACGGTAAACCAAAAATCATTCTTTCAATGTTTCTGTTGTTTTTATTATGAATTAAAGAAGATTTTATTTGAAAAAAAAAAAAAATACAAATCGGGGTACGAATTATCGGGATTTGACTGTAATCTATTTTTTGCATTAAATTTTTAATCGCTTAAAAGTTTTTGAAATTTACTGCTTTGAATTCTATAGAAAACAATTAACAAAATATTTTAGTAAAAACGGATAAAACGATAGCGAAACTTCTTTAAAATAAACAAAAAAAAAATTTCAACAAAAAACAAACAAAAAAAAAAATATTTTAAAAGATAAACAAATAAACGAAATACAGAAATCTTAAGAGACAAAGAAAGTCAACAATCACAAGAAACCAATGAGTTTTTAAATAAATAAACTCGTATCTCCATGTTTATTTAAAAAAAAACCCCCAATTTAAAGAGTTTTTAATTCACTTAATTCAAGTGTTTCTTTGTCAAATAACTAAAAAAAAAACATCTCGTTGATTTTGAACAAAAAAAAATCAAATAAAAATTCCAATTCATTGACTTCAAATTTGTCACAATTTATTTTTCTCTTCTTATTCATTCATTCACTTTCGAAATCAATATTTTGAGTTTTTGTTTCTGTGTGTTCGTCAATATTTTTAATGCAATAATTTCTTAGATTATTGTTATAAACAGTATTTAAACATTTTTTTTATTATCAACAGAAGTTGAGTCATTTATTTAAGTCTTCATTCTTCACTTTTCTTTTGTTTTAATATTTTCTACTTGTTTTTTTTTTTCTTCTGTCATACAAATGCGATAATTATTATAAACTTTCGTATTTCCGGTTGATTGTTTACACATGTATTAGAGTATCTACGAGTATGTTTGTATGTGTGTGTATGAATGTTTGTACAAATTTCCATTTTAAGAGCCGGTTCTTATTTGTTCTTTTGTGTTTATTTAAGACACTTGAAACACTTTAATTTTTACACTTGTTTGCTTAACCTCCTCCTGGAATTTCTTTATTAATAAAATAACACTAATAAACAATTTATTACAACAAATTTACAATTATGTGCATACGAATACACAAACATTAATGCTTGAGTATTATAAAAGGGAAGACAAAAGTTTAATGTTGCCAGATTTAATTTGATGGAGCCTTTTTGGAAAATGGAAAATGGCTTGATTCTAAACAATTATTTTACTCAATATTTGTTTCTATTATTTCATATAGAACAAGCTGACCCGACAGACGCTGTCCTGTCCAAATTAGGAAAAATGTTTGCGTTCGATTTTTAAAATCCGTTAAAAAGATACGAACATTTGAAAGAAAAGTAAGTCAAATCGATGGAGCCGTTTTCTGATTTTAGGTAAAGCGAAAAAAGTGGGCGTTAAAGTGGGCGGGACAAAATTTTCTTTCCGTAAAAACCTAAGTTGGACCATGGCGATGATTTTTAAGATTTTTAATCGTCCAAATCGGTCAAGCCGTTCTCAAGTTATGCGCTTAATAGAAAAAGTGGGCGTAGTAAATTTTTTTTCAATGAAAACTTAAAATGGATTAATACGAACATTTGAAAGAAAAATTTGTCAAATCGATGGAGCCGTTTTCTGATTTTAGGTAATTCGAAAAAAGTGGGCGTAGATTTCATTGGTGGTGCAATATGAAAATTGGATTTTGCCACGCCCCTCCGCCCGCAGACCGAAAATCAAAAATCAGACTTCACAGTGTCACCCGCCTGAATATTCTGAAGATTCCCTGAAAATTTCATCAAAATCGGCCGTTACATACATACATACACACATACATACATACATACATACATACATACATACATACATACATACATACATACATACATACATACATACATTCATACATACATACATACATACATACATACATACATATATACATACATTCATACACACATCCTTTTTTATATGTATAGAAGAAGAAGATAGAAGAAGAGATAGATAGATTGATTAAACAAATAAGAAAATACAGTCGGTCAAGCCCGACTAAATGGTACCCTACACCACAGTATTTTAAATCAATTGTTCTAGAGTCTAACCTATTTGGGAGCGATAGGCAATCATGGACCACCCACCAGAACTAAAATATTTTATGAGGTTAAAGGAGCAACCATCACAATACTTCAAGGAAATGTTAAACATTGTACGCCGAGAGCTCTAAGAGGATACATATAACAATAAGACAATGTCGTCTAAATAGAAACATCACCACTGTTCCTCCCACTTTAAGTGAAATAGGGTACTCCATTGCAATGTTAAAACCAGGGGCCTGATTCTGGCAGTTTAATTATTTCAGTCAATACTGATCGAATCGGAATTATTTTTTCAGTGTTGTAAAGCATTAATTTGAGTTTCACAATACTGAAAAAATAATTTCGATTCGCTCAATATCGACTGAAAGAATTAGAAATGAAATTGCTTTTGAATTGGAAAGTACTCGATCACGACTGCTAGAATTAGGCCCCTGGTAGGTAAAATAATTCTATCGAGAAATAGAGATGATAAAATATATAAAACAGTTTGTGATTAGACTAAGTTCCTAGTCTATACATTCATGAGCATGTCAATAAATAAATAAATAAATAAATTATTAGTATTGTGGTTATTTTGTTGAACTTTTTATGGTTTTTAATCCAAATTTTAATATTTTAAAGTTCATCAAATTGAATTTTCATTAAATTATTTTTATGAAGCAAGGAATTTTACAACATGAAAATTAATTAAAATTGTTATTGATAATTTTTCATTCTTGACTGCAGCTGGGCTCGAACCCAGGCTTTTACGGGCAGGTTACCTTTACATGTTTCGATTGCAACCACTCAATCTCTTCAGAGGGGTTGGCTTTAGTTATCTTAAGCAACTGTGCGTAAATCATAGGTGTTAAACTATTTTGAGCTTGAGGAAACTTTTTGTTAAGTTTTTTTATCTGTCAGTTGCTTAAACATAGTTGGAAACTGATCTCACTTTCCTTAAGGAATCAAAGGTTTTTTAATTTTGTTTCTTGGAATGCATTTGAGAAAGTTTTTGCTAATTTTTGACAGAAGCTTAAGCAAGCCTACGCATATTATAGTTGAGCCTAAAGATTCATGTAAGAGTTGTTTGTGCCGAATATTTTTTTTTTTTTTTTTTTGATATCTTCATCTTTCTGATATGTGTGTGTCGTTAAGTGTCTTAAAGTAGGGGGCTTATATAAGACATATGGTTTACTATGGGCCTACCAGCACAATTTATCACTAAAAGCTTTTTTCGGGAGTAGTATTTGTATAGGAGCTATGTAAGAATAGAGTTTGCTAAAAACCGTAAAAATGTGAAACCGCGGTTTAGGTTTAAAAATGATTAAAAGCGGTCGGTTTCGGTTCGATTTCGGTTTTGAAAATATCAAAGTTAAACTTCATACATAAGCATATATATTTTTTTTTATTGTATACATACATACATACATACATACATACATACATACATAAAAAAGTAGTCCCAGCCTTGCCCAGGGGTTCATTGGTGCGAGTTTTTTCTATAGCCACAAAAACTCCATACAAAATACTATTGGTCCCAGCTAGGCCCAGGTGGTAGTTTGTGCCACACAGATTAGTGTCTACTTAAGAGTTAAAAAGGTAACATTTGTTCTTCTTAGTACTTATTTTGAATTTTAAAAATTTTGAAATACCTTGCCATTGTTGCAAGCTGTTATGTATGTATAAAGTTTTTCTATATGAAGTTCCAGTATTATGAATAATTTGCAATTTATTTATGCATAAATATACTGTTAAAGTTAATCCTAAAACCGCGGTTTTTTTTTGCCGGTTTTCGGTTTCGGTTTTTAGGCAATTAAAACCGCGGTTTCGATTTCGGTTAAAACCGAACAGCAATCCCAACACTACAGTAAGAATATGGACACTACACTACAGTAAGAATATGGACAAATTTAGCAAGATGATTAAGATCAACCCAAAAAGGCGTTCTGAGTCGATCGGAGTCGGTCTACTTAAAGGTGGGTCTATGACCAATATATGTTACAAATAGCGGCACAAACTTACACTATTATGGTTTAAAAATTACAAAAATAGACTTGATGTTATGCAGAGGAAACAGTTTTTTTAATAATTAAAATGTCATTTATTACAAAATTGTATAAACGCAAAATGTTTCATACCGAAAGCAACCTTAAAATGAAAGTTCAAAAATTGTTCAGAGAAGAGTATAAACTCAAGAAATTAATGGGTTAAAAAAACGTCTTTCTTATTTGTTGGAAGAGTTGGAAGAGGTTCTTCGTAACATTCGCCTAAAACGACATTATGCAAGAATCAAACAAGTATCTACCTGTTCTGGAATTTAGACAACAGTTTCAATGAAATGCAATAAGGGATCGCCCTTTAATGTAACCGACAAAGAAAGCAACAGTATATACCCAGTAAAAAAAAATTTTGGTTTTTTGAAGCACTTAAGAGAAAATGCGCATAACCGAGCGCTTCAATAAAAGAGCTTTTATACAGCAGTAAATGATATAGAATAAAATATACAAAAAAGCTGCTACTTTAGTGCTGACAACGAAGAAGTTTGCAAACTGAAAAAAATAAAAATATTCGTTAATGATTGAAAAAAGCCATTTAAGCAAGTAAAAGTAAAACATTAATGAATATGTTAATATAGTTAGCCCCTAAAAAAGCATTGTAGGAGTGCTTTATTTGCATGTTAAAAGAAGCGCTTATTGTCAGCAGAAAATAGTCCTCCAAACCGGGAGCACCCCATACAAAAATCAGGTATGCCATCAGCAGGTTTGAAATAATATGAGGAATGAATTCATACACAAAACCTGCTCCTTTTGGAGCACATTTTTTACTGGGTAAGATTGAATTTTATTGACCTGTGCCCATGTTCTGTAACTCTCGCGTCGAGAAAGTTTTCGATTGAAATGTGTGAAATGTAACAAAAATGCCATAAATTGAAACAAACAGCTGTTTTTCTCACTTAACTGTGTCTGTAACTTTTTTTGTCGAGTACAAGCTGTCACGTAAGGAAATTACTAGCCAATTTACAGAAAAAGTGTGTCTGTAACATTTTGGTGAGAAAAGTTCCCGCTTTGTAATGTCAAAAAAACTCACGAATAAAAATGGGGCGAAAAAAAATTTTAACATTAAAAACTATTAAAAATGCAAAATGCAAAGAATAATAATAATAATATTTTATTCTTGGCACATTTTTCATTGTTTTATTATTTTTCTTTTAATATTTTTATAAAATATACGAATGTCTTCAAAGCTCGTTTGCAAACAACAAACAATAAAGTCGCTATTTACACAATTTGGTATAGCCGACGGTTGCTTTTTCGACGCCGTCGTTTAAAAATGTTAAATTTAAGTAAATTTTGGTCGCCGTCAACGATATGTGTTACTGGCGTCCTGAACGTCTGCAATGTCACATCGGCTTCGAGTGCAATATTATGACATTTATAACGTAACGACGTAATCTCTTTTGATAGTTTTCGACATGAGTTACAGACACACATTTTTCTCACTTTTCGGAAAACGATGGAATATTTTGTTTCACATCTTTTCGATGCAAGAAGTTCTCACTAAAGTTACAAAACATGTGTACTGGGGTTTTATACCTTTGTTAACTTTAAAAAATAATAATTTTAATTCAATTTCTTTACAAACAGAATGACTTTTAAGTTTTAAGCCTTAAAATGTATGTCAACAACACTTTTTGAGAAAACCTAAAATTTTACACTTTTATAAGCAAGGCAAGTTTTTGTATTCATTAAAATACGAAAAATAGCCAAGCCAAAAAAAAACAAAGAAATATGCATACCAAAAAAATAGTTTAAGAAAAAAAAATTTTTTTTTTTTTGGCGATTGTTAACTTAATTTTTTTTTTTCAATGTATGTATAACAAAAAACGAAACATTTCAGAAACGGTTGAAAAATGAGGCAATCAGCGCAGAAGTGGTGTAACCCACAATTTAATTTGGTTACGGTTCTGGTGTAAGATATGTTCTTTGCGCTGTTCATTACAGTGTAATAGTCGAGTAAGCTAAATGTTTGTATCCAAAACAGATGGCGCTAGAAACATAGTCTTTGCACGGGCCGTTACAACCAAGTACTTTAGTGCAAGAGTAGTGTAAACTCCTCATTACCTCATTATAAGAAGTCTGGGGTTACACCACTTCTGCGCTGATAGCCTCAACTATACACTTCTTTTCAAAGTGTAGAACAGCAAAGAACTCTGACGATAAAAATGTGGCTATTCTTGAAACATTTACGTTTGAACCGAGTTCAACACTCTTGTTATTTCAAGTTGTAAAATTTCTTCCTTCATTAAAATAACTTAATCAAAAATTTAATTTGATGAACTTGAGCCTGTTTTAAAAGATCAAATTTGGATTAAAAACCATGTTCCCATCGATCCTATAAAGAGCATAGGGCCTCAAAAACCATGACTAGTTCAATAATAAACCACAAGAAAACTAATTACTTTTCAAATTTAAGATGAGCAAAACCAAAACAAATAATTGGTATTTCACTTATTTGAATTATTTAATTTACTGTTGTAATTAAGAATGATAGAAATAATGATTACGACATCAAGCAGATATAAAATTTTTTTACTGCGCATGAAGGAACTGTGACGTCACACAACCTTCGTTCTCATTGGCTAATAATTTTTAGTTTTCAAAGTGTTATAGTGGAAGGCCAATGTTCGCGGCATGCGGCTGCGGGCGGCGATCAGCTGTTTAGTTTTTTGTAAGGCAAATGAAAGCGGCACATTGTAAAGCGGCAAATGTTAAATAAGCTGTTAAAAAATTGTTCAATCTATAAAAAAAACGATTTATTTGAACATAATAAGAATTTACTTATCAATTTGGATTTTTTTTCCACTTCATTTGTAATGGTTTTTTAAATTTATTTTGTTAAATTATTATGTGTGTGTATGGCAACGTCTACTTCACGCGGCTTAAAACAAAAGTTGAAAAAATTCAACTTTGCCGCGCGGCATATTTTCCAAGTAATACCAAGTCTTAATTTTTGTGATGTCTTTTTTTTTTTTTTTTTTTGTATGAACATTTTTGTCAACAATGCTAACATTTTTACAATGGCAATGCTATTATCGCCCGCAGCCGCATGCCGCGAACATTGGCCTTCCACTATAAAACATGCGTAAGGCGTAATTTTTTATTTCTATCATTTTTGGTTGTAATTGTACATCTGAAAACAAAATAAATGCCCTAAAGTATTTTCTAAATATTCCATTCAGTTTTTAGCATTTACATTTTAATAATTGCTTTTTATTATACCCTTCACCATAGATGGTGAATAGGGTATATATAAGTTTGTCATTCCGTTTGTAATTTCTTTAATATTGATGTTAACGCTATAAAGTATATATATTCTTCGTCCTTATAAGGAGCGAAGTTGATTTAACGATGTCCGTCTGTCCGTTGAAATGGGTTTTCCGAAGACCCCATATATGATGGGGGCCAGGTTATTACACTTTTGTGTCACACATGGTCCGGAATTGTTTGCTATTGAAATTCAGCAAGATCGTTCCACAAATGGCTGAGATATGAGTAAAAAACCACGACTGCCTCAAATTTGTTCCTTTAAAGGTCCAACTACACGTGGCATTACCATACCAACACTGTATTACCAAAACGACATAAACATATCATACAAACCAATTCAATTTTGGTTTCTACGGTCAAACAGTGGCTATGGTAATACAGTGTTGGTAATGTGGTTTTTTTATTGTTTTTGTATACCCTTCACTACAAGTGTTGGATTTTATTTGTAATGTGTTTAATTTTACGCATACACATACACATTTATGCATGTATATGATATGCCGCTCAAATAAAGAAACAAACTCATAGATTCAATATATTTTAATTTAACGCTTCTTCAGTAAAAGCATTCGTAGCCGAGTTGTTAAGTTCTCTCCTGAGACTGATGATATTGCCAGTTCGAATCCCAAAAATAATTTTTTTTTTTTTAATTTTTGTATGTTCTAAAAAACGATTTTAAGATAATAAAACGAATTTCAAACATCAACATTGGCAAAAGAGAAAACGGGCTTAGGTACATATATAAATTTTTTGTTTTTTTTTTATTCTTCGGCATGACGAAATGAAAAGTTGGCGTTATTTATGTTCTTATCTCATCATGGTGAAGGGTATATAAGATTCGGCATAGCCGAATATATCACTCTTACTTGTTTTCTTTTACTTTTTTTAATAAGCATTAATAAAAACAAAAACCTTTACAACAAGCTGTCTTAAAAGTACTCAAAAACATCACTATAAGGAGGACATCAAGCAGCAAACGTTTGCGAAAAGTTTTTGATCAAAACATTTTAATTTCGCTTTCTTTGTTTTAATGTTCAACTGCGTACATTTCAAATAATACACATGTTGTGCACAAAAGCAAAAACCAAATACAACTATATCGTCAGCTCATTATTGGTTTGACCTACTGACAATTTAAAAAAAAAATTGAGTTAAGTATGGGCAATATATATTTTGAATACCCCCTTGCTGCATCCAAACCCTGTTATGGTTTCTGAGATATTAAGTTTAAAGTTAATTAAGTATAGTTAAGGCGAAAGCAAAATAAAACTTTCTTTAAGCCTTCATTGTCGCTTTGCTCCACTACGAATTATTGGCATGTGCGCCAAGCCAATAGTGAGCTGACGTAAACTGGCAATTAAAATTGCTTGTTTGTTTTTGTTGTTATAGCCATAGGGCCACCTAGCAACCAATTCGCCTCGGTTTTGTTTTCTATATTTTCGTACCCTGATTCTTTTAGAAAAAATGATCAATTTAAAAAATTAAATATTTCGAAAATATTCTCTAAATAATTATAGTTATAAGAGATTGCTTTCAAGATCTTAACGATATCGTTAATGACAAATACTTATGTAAGCACTTACAATATATTCCAAAAAAAAAAAACCAAAAGAAATTTTAAAAACTTCTTATGAAATAGGCAAAAACTTATTTTTTCGAAGAAAAAGCTTGAAAAACTTGCGCTGTTTATAACCACTTAATAAAGAAAAATTTCATTTAAAAATAACGAATAAGCAGGCAGGGCACAAAAAATGTTAAAAGGGAATTTCCTTAAAAAAGATTTAATTTCTGGTAAAAAAAATTTGCTTTCACATCTTGTTGTCATGCCCAACACTTTCCTTAAGCTGTTTTCTCTATTATTCTTTAATTTGTTCCCCTGTATATTGTCATACACTTGTAAGATTTCCTTAGAAGTAGAGATAGTAATACAAACTCTAAATATCAAGGAAATGGAAAAGAAACTGGTACTTGTTAAAAGAAAAAAAAAAAGAAAAGGAAAAGGCAATTCTTTAATTTTCTACTTTTCCAAAAGGCTAAAGCAAAACAATCCCTTCTATTGCAACAGAAAAAATAAACTTAAATTGACTTAAACACATTTTCTCTTAAGCAATGGAATTTCTGCAGTGAACCATAACAACCATTTGTGAAACCAAAGGCTTATCCAAGATTATGCTTAAAGTTTGCCGCTCTATATATTTTTTTTTTTCTTACATTGCTTTAACTTCATTTTATTTTATTTTTTTTATTATACCTTTTTCACCGAAAAGAGTTTAAAAAGTAGAATATGGCAAAACGTAAAGTTGTAGTTAGTAGTTGTCATATAGAAAAGTAGAAAAAATAAACGAAAAAGAAGAAAATTATTAAGGAAATTAACAACTTCCTTGACACAAAAAGAAAAAGAAATAAAATGAAAAAATGGCAAAATATCAGCAGTTGGTTTATAAAAGAGACGAAGAAGAGCATGCATTAAGCAGAAAGTGTAGGTAATGTTGGGGTTTACTTATGGTTTAAGGGGAGAAACAACAAAAAAATACACGTATTAATTACGAAAGCTACAATAGAAAGGATATATCAACCCTAAGAACTTAGGACATGATTCCTTGTCAGGAGTGGAACACGCCTTTACGAAAGGAAGGTGCACTGAAACCGCACTTCCCTTATTGGTGGTTTACATATAGAGATCTCTGCACCACAAGGAATTTGCTTTAGTTACATTCGTAGATATTGAGCGAGCTTTCAACAACTTTAAGCCTAAATGGGTTATTAATAACATAGACTTCTGGAGATAAATCCAGCAATAATCCAAATTGTCAGCATTATCACAGATCATACAGAGATAAAAAAGTGCCGCATAAAATTGCGCAAATCATTTGCGAGGGCAGCTTTCTAAGAAAGAGACAGAAAAAAACATATTTTCTGTCTCGTGACGCCTCTGTGTGCTCGGTTGCAGTATCTTGCACTTCAGGCGCATCGATACTAATTTTAGCGCCTCGAATATTTCCAAAATTGCGACAACGGGTACTCCAAAAGGAGGTGTACTGTCACCATTACTCTGGAATGAGAATATCAACACCCTGCTAGGACGTTCTGCATGGAAAGGACGTTCTGCAGAACTCATGCATATGCGGGTGGCGTGGCAGTTGTGGTTATGGGTTTCTAAGCTATTGTCAGAACTTCTGTAGTCCAAACTGGATGTCCTAATAAAATGATGCCAGGGATGTTAGCTGGATGTAAGTCCTGCCAAAATGGAATTGTTAGTTTTCACAAGGAAATGCAAAATTCCCAAATTTGCTACGCCGAAAATATATGGGGTCTCGCTGAAACTATCCGATAATGCCAAATATCTTGGGCTAATATTGGACTGCAAACTGAACTGGAAGATGAACACAATTACCAGGACCACTAAGGCGGCAACAGCATTATATTGCCATTGGCATAAGCTGGGGAATAAAACAGTGAAATGTATACTATTTATACGAATGTGTAGTTAATTCCATTCTATTCTTCTGTGCAGCTGTTTGGTGGTTGGCACTCAGGAGGAAGAGTCGTCAAACAACGTTTGATCGTATAATAAGGTGGCAATTGTTTACGATTTTGAACTGGTTACCACCGGACATTTTGGGAAAAATATTTAGCTGCGAACACAGCAGTACGACTAAGGGCCACTAGAGCATGGAGTGATTACAATACCGGACATGCTTAAATCCTGTATAAGATAAATCGGCACTTGAGCATCTGAGCCAATCTTTGAGACTGGCTTTACCGTAAGCATTTTTTATAACGTGGTTCACTATGATGACCTACAAATTTTAACGAGTGCGATACATATATTTACTGGCGGGTCAAAAATATTGTATGGTGTCGATTCTGTCGAACAGTTGAACTGGAGCATTCCTTGCAGTGTCATTCAGGCCGAGATAATGCACATCAAGACAGCCGCGAGACTCATCCGGTATGGTGAAATATCTGTTTTGGATTTTAACATTACTGCCGATAGTAAGGCGACCATAAGATCCATGGAAATTGTGCTTATCACATCGAGAAATGTCCAAGGATGCCAGAAGCATCTGGAGGATAAAGCGGGCACAGGGACGTACATGGAAACTGTACCACCACCTTGAATCATTGCGGTTCAACACATGATATAAGTGTTTTACTCCCTAGAAGTAAGCAACTTATTGCACATAAGCTTCATCTTATTGCCAGGAAAATCTGGCCCATCATGATGAAAAAGAATTCGGCGGGCGTTAGAGCTGTGCAGACATTATCTCTGGAACCAAATTACGGTTATAAATGGTCATTGGCCTATTGAGAAACATGCCCAAAAGCAGGGCTGCCTTACAGTGACCTATGTAGAAGTTGCGGCGACGAGGAGGAGGATGAAGAGCCAACAGAAAATTTTCATTGTCCGCCATTCGGATATCTAAGATTTGAACTGTTTGAACGAAGAGCCATTAGGGACAAAACATGTCTCTCTGTTATTGATTTACACCGGATCCACTCCGTCATTGAATCAAACGTTAATCGCTCGAGAGTATTTACAGCCAGGTAATTTGGACCCTTGGGAGTCAGTGAAACATGAAAGCACAACGAGAACTAATAATAGGACACACGTGAGCTGTGCTTGATTGTTGCTGCCAATGGAACCTAACCTATCACCGGCGTTAGCCAGGTATAAGGCTATCAAAGAACATGCGAGCAGGTGGGTATTCCATTTAATAGAAATTGTCGCAGCGCCGCCATGTACTAGAGGTTGTTCTTTTTCTCTGCGACTAACAGCACTCCACCTGACTTTATATGGATTTTAAGGCAAAGCATATACTGGTCGACCTGACGAGAGTATAAACGATTAGCTTGGGAAGCATTATCTATTAACATTATATAATTAATGTACAGTCTTTGATTTAAGTATTCATATCCTATGGAGTGGTATGGTGTTATCAAATCGGGGTCTTTAGACTCTACTTGTAAACTTTAATAAAACGCCTTAAATTATTTTACTTTGCTGATTTTTTTTTGCACCCTAAGGTTGGCAACACATACCGTTAGCAATACGTATACCGCTTAATACTGTTTAAAATTGATAAGCGCTACTGATACCAATACCCAAGTAATATATAGTTTAATACGAAGGATGCCAGTCAGAACTGGTTTTCGCAAATCCCTAAAAAAATAATTAGTAAAATGAATTCAGTACATTATTAACCGCAGATCCCACGTCCACTCTCGAAACCCCTTTAATACGCCTAAAATCGTAACGATTCAGCGAATTCCGAAAGCCTGGATTTTCGGGATCGGTATTGGCATTCCTATTTAATACTGATACAAAAACAGCAAATATTAAAATAACAATACCGAAATTCGTTTTGGTTGTGAACCTTAGATTAAGATAATGGTTTCCATATGGGGGTCCGCGGACCCCTTGGGGGCCAATTACAGATTCCAAGTGGTACGCGAAAGAGAATGCAAGAAATGTTCGTTTGTCTTGAATGTTTAATATCCAAGTTTCATTTGCTGGTCAACGAAAAATAATTGTTACTCAACGGGTCTACAGAGCAAAAATCGGTGAAAAATTGTGAAATTGACAAAAAGTTGTTTAATTTGTTTGAGGAATGTCCTCATTAAGTCGACACAAATTGTGTTGTTCATGTCTCATTAGTAAAATATATAATAAAATTTAACCGAGCAGACTTTGCATTTGAGCGATCTGCTCAATTTAAAATAAAATCGGTCTTTACTTCTTTTTGCCCACTTAAATGCGTCACATAATATTAAAATAAATCTCTGCCTAAAAGTTTGCAAAAAAAAAATTTAATTTTAACAACTACAGACTACTTTTAGGCAACAAAACAAATTAACATTTAATATAACCTTTAAAACAAGGTTTTCTCTTAATGCTTATTAAACCAATTTACAAAACAGAGAATAGAAACACACAAAAAAAATAAAAAAAGACCAGGCAAAGTTAAAAACATTTTGATCTGTCAAAATAAATTTGTTCATTTGCTAAAGCTGAAACAAGACCGTAAGAGAGGTCGTTATGAAGGCAAAAAAAAAACCGAAGACAAAAGAAAAACCCACAAAAAATATAGAGGTCAAGTTGACAATTTTTCTTTTATCGTTAAAAAAGCAAAAAAAAAAAAAACCAACAACAAACGTCGAAAATCTAAAATAAACCCAAACACCCATATTAACTTATGTCCGTGCGATTGTACACAAGTGTGTTTGTTTAACTAGATAGATTTTAATGTACATATTTTTTTTTTCTTGCAAATTTTCCAAAGGTAATTGCTAACAGTTTAAGGCTAAATATACAGTTTTTCAATATTTTTTAATTAGGCTTAAGTTCATCAAATTTAATTTTCATTAAATTATTTTTATGAAGAAAGGAATTTTACAACATGAAAATTAATTAAAATTGTTATTGATAATCTTTCATTCTTGACGTGACTAGGGGTTGAACCGGCAGGTTACTATGACATGTTTCGATCGGAACCACTCGATCTCCTCAGATAGTTTTGCCGTCTTACACTCGCAGCTATCGAAGGCTGCTGACGTCAGTAGTCAAATATCAATCCTTAAACCAAATTTGTATTTTTAACACTTTCTTTTGGTAGATCGAAATTTGCTTTTTTTACTGAATGATTATCCATTTTAATTGACTTTACATGTTTTTTCCTTACTTCTGTTTTTTCGTACTTTGTCAAGAATTTTTCTTGAAGTCCAAGTACATTTTTTTGTTTGTTTTATTTTTTCATTCTATCTTTCTCTTTTCTGTTGACCTTTTTCAGCACAACTTGAAGGACAAATGTAAACATAGAGCTCGTGCCTTAGCTTTAACAATAATTAGTATTGTGGTTATTTTGTTGAACTATTTATGGTTTTTAATCCAAATTTTTCAATATTTTTTAATTAGGCTTAAGTTCATCAAATTTAATTTTCATTAAATTATTTTTATGAAGAAAGGAATTTTACAACATGAAAATTAATTAAAATTGTTATTGATAATCTTTCATTCTTGACGTGACTAGGGGTTGAACCGGCAGGTTACTATGACATGTTTCGATCGGAACCACTCGATCTCCTCAGATAGTTTTGCCGTCTTACACTCGCAGCTATCGAAGGCTGCTGACGTCAGTAGTCAAATATCAATCCTTAAACCAAATTTGTATTTTTAACACTTTCTTTTGGTAGATCGAAATTTGCTTTTTTTACTGAATGATTATCCATTTTAATTGACTTTACATGTTTTTTCCTTACTTCTGTTTTTTCGTACTTTGTCAAGAATTTTTCTTGAAGTCCAAGTACATTTTTTTGTTTGTTTTATTTTTTCATTCTATCTTTCTCTTTTCTGTTGACCTTTTTCAGCACAACTTGAAGGACAAATGTAAACATAGAGCTCGTGCCTTAGCTTTAACAATAATTAGTATTGTGGTTATTTTGTTGAACTATTTATGGTTTTTAATCCAAATTTTTCAATATTTTTTAATTAGGCTTAAGTTCATCAAATTTAATTTTCATTAAATTATTTTTATGAAGAAAGGAATTTTACAACATGAAAATTAATTAAAATTGTTATTGATAATCTTTCATTCTTGACGTGACTAGGGGTTGAACCGGCAGGTTACTATGACATGTTTCGATCGGAACCACTCGATCTCCTCAGATAGTTTTGCCGTCTTACACTCGCAGCTATCGAAGGCTGCTGACGTCAGTAGTCAAATATCAATCCTTAAACCAAATTTGTATTTTTAACACTTTCTTTTGGTAGATCGAAATTTGCTTTTTTTACTGAATGATTATCCATTTTAATTGACTTTACATGTTTTTTCCTTACTTCTGTTTTTTCGTACTTTGTCAAGAATTTTTCTTGAAGTCCAAGTACATTTTTTTGTTTGTTTTATTTTTTCATTCTATCTTTCTCTTTTCTGTTGACCTTTTTCAGCACAACTTGAAGGACAAATGTAAACATAGAGCTCGTGCCTTAGCTTTAACAATAATTAGTATTGTGGTTATTTTGTTGAACTATTTATGGTTTTTAATCCAAATTTTTCAATATTTTTTAATTAGGCTTAAGTTCATCAAATTTAATTTTCATTAAATTATTTTTATGAAGAAAGGAATTTTACAACATGAAAATTAATTAAAATTGTTATTGATAATCTTTCATTCTTGACGTGACTAGGGGTTGAACCGGCAGGTTACTATGACATGTTTCGATCGGAACCACTCGATCTCCTCAGATAGTTTTGCCGTCTTACACTCGCAGCTATCGAAGGCTGCTGACGTCAGTAGTCAAATATCAATCCTTAAACCAAATTTGTATTTTTAACACTTTCTTTTGGTAGATCGAAATTTGCTTTTTTTACTGAATGATTATCCATTTTAATTGACTTTACATGTTTTTTCATGTCAAGAATGAAAGATTATCAATAACAATTTTAATTAATTTTCATGTTGTAAAATTCCTTTCTTCATAAAAATAATTTAATGAAAATTAAATTTGATGAACTTAAGCCTAATTAAAAAATATTGAAAAATTTGGATTAAAAACCATAAATAGTTCAACAAAATAACCACAATACTAATTATTGTTAAAGCTAAGGCACGAGCTCTATGTTTACATTTGTCCTTCAAGTTGTGCTGAAAAAGGTCAACAGAAAAGAGAAAGATAGAATGAAAAAATAAAACAAACAAAAAAATGTACTTGGACTTCAAGAAAAATTCTTGACAAAGTACGAAAAAACAGAAGTAAGGAAAAAACATGTAAAGTCAATTAAAATGGATAATCATTCAGTAAAAAAAGCAAATTTCGATCTACCAAAAGAAAGTGTTAAAAATACAAATTTGGTTTAAGGATTGATATTTGACTACTGACGTCAGCAGCCTTCGATAGCTGCGAGTGTAAGACGGCAAAACTATCTGAGGAGATCGAGTGGTTCCGATCGAAACATGTCATAGTAACCTGCCGGTTCAACCCCTAGTCACGTCAAGAATGAAAGATTATCAATAACAATTTTAATTAATTTTCATGTTGTAAAATTCCTTTCTTCATAAAAATAATTTAATGAAAATTAAATTTGATGAACTTAAGCCTAATTAAAAAATATTGAAAAATTTGGATTAAAAACCATAAATAGTTCAACAAAATAACCACAATACTAATTATTGTTAAAGCTAAGGCACGAGCTCTATGTTTACATTTGTCCTTCAAGTTGTGCTGAAAAAGGTCAACAGAAAAGAGAAAGATAGAATGAAAAAATAAAACAAACAAAAAAATGTACTTGGACTTCAAGAAAAATTCTTGACAAAGTACGAAAAAACAGAAGTAAGGAAAAAACATGTAAAGTCAATTAAAATGGATAATCATTCAGTAAAAAAAGCAAATTTCGATCTACCAAAAGAAAGTGTTAAAAATACAAATTTGGTTTAAGGATTGATATTTGACTACTGACGTCAGCAGCCTTCGATAGCTGCGAGTGTAAGACGGCAAAACTATCTGAGGAGATCGAGTGGTTCCGATCGAAACATGTCATAGTAACCTGCCGGTTCAACCCCTAGTCACGTCAAGAATGAAAGATTATCAATAACAATTTTAATTAATTTTCATGTTGTAAAATTCCTTTCTTCATAAAAATAATTTAATGAAAATTAAATTTGATGAACTTAAGCCTAATTAAAAAATATTGAAAAATTTGGATTAAAAACCATAAATAGTTCAACAAAATAACCACAATACTAATTATTGTTAAAGCTAAGGCACGAGCTCTATGTTTACATTTGTCCTTCAAGTTGTGCTGAAAAAGGTCAACAGAAAAGAGAAAGATAGAATGAAAAAATAAAACAAACAAAAAAATGTACTTGGACTTCAAGAAAAATTCTTGACAAAGTACGAAAAAACAGAAGTAAGGAAAAAACATGTAAAGTCAATTAAAATGGATAATCATTCAGTAAAAAAAGCAAATTTCGATCTACCAAAAGAAAGTGTTAAAAATACAAATTTGGTTTAAGGATTGATATTTGACTACTGACGTCAGCAGCCTTCGATAGCTGCGAGTGTAAGACGGCAAAACTATCTGAGGAGATCGAGTGGTTCCGATCGAAACATGTCATAGTAACCTGCCGGTTCAACCCCTAGTCACGTCAAGAATGAAAGATTATCAATAACAATTTTAATTAATTTTCATGTTGTAAAATTCCTTTCTTCATAAAAATAATTTAATGAAAATTAAATTTGATGAACTTAAGCCTAATTAAAAAATATTGAAAAATTTGGATTAAAAACCATAAATAGTTCAACAAAATAACCACAATACTAATTATTGTTAAAGCTAAGGCACGAGCTCTATGTTTACATTTGTCCTTCAAGTTGTGCTGAAAAAGGTCAACAGAAAAGAGAAAGATAGAATGAAAAAATAAAACAAACAAAAAAATGTACTTGGACTTCAAGAAAAATTCTTGACAAAGTACGAAAAAACAGAAGTAAGGAAAAAACATGTAAAGTCAATTAAAATGGATAATCATTCAGTAAAAAAAGCAAATTTCGATCTACCAAAAGAAAGTGTTAAAAATACAAATTTGGTTTAAGGATTGATATTTGACTACTGACGTCAGCAGCCTTCGATAGCTGCGAGTGTAAGACGGCAAAACTATCTGAGGAGATCGAGTGGTTCCGATCGAAACATGTCATAGTAACCTGCCGGTTCAACCCCTAGTCACGTCAAGAATGAAAGATTATCAATAACAATTTTAATTAATTTTCATGTTGTAAAATTCCTTTCTTCATAAAAATAATTTAATGAAAATTAAATTTGATGAACTTAAGCCTAATTAAAAAATATTGAAAAATTTGGATTAAAAACCATAAATAGTTCAACAAAATAACCACAATACTAATTATTGTTAAAGCTAAGGCACGAGCTCTATGTTTACATTTGTCCTTCAAGTTGTGCTGAAAAAGGTCAACAGAAAAGAGAAAGATAGAATGAAAAAATAAAACAAACAAAAAAATGTACTTGGACTTCAAGAAAAATTCTTGACAAAGTACGAAAAAACAGAAGTAAGGAAAAAACATGTAAAGTCAATTAAAATGGATAATCATTCAGTAAAAAAAGCAAATTTCGATCTACCAAAAGAAAGTGTTAAAAATACAAATTTGGTTTAAGGATTGATATTTGACTACTGACGTCAGCAGCCTTCGATAGCTGCGAGTGTAAGACGGCAAAACTATCTGAGGAGATCGAGTGGTTCCGATCGAAACATGTCATAGTAACCTGCCGGTTCAACCCCTAGTCACGTCAAGAATGAAAGATTATCAATAACAATTTTAATTAATTTTCATGTTGTAAAATTCCTTTCTTCATAAAAATAATTTAATGAAAATTAAATTTGATGAACTTAAGCCTAATTAAAAAATATTGAAAAATTTGGATTAAAAACCATAAATAGTTCAACAAAATAACCACAATACTAATTATTGTTAAAGCTAAGGCACGAGCTCTATGTTTACATTTGTCCTTCAAGTTGTGCTGAAAAAGGTCAACAGAAAAGAGAAAGATAGAATGAAAAAATAAAACAAACAAAAAAATGTACTTGGACTTCAAGAAAAATTCTTGACAAAGTACGAAAAAACAGAAGTAAGGAAAAAACATGTAAAGTCAATTAAAATGGATAATCATTCAGTAAAAAAAGCAAATTTCGATCTACCAAAAGAAAGTGTTAAAAATACAAATTTGGTTTAAGGATTGATATTTGACTACTGACGTCAGCAGCCTTCGATAGCTGCGAGTGTAAGACGGCAAAACTATCTGAGGAGATCGAGTGGTTCCGATCGAAACATGTCATAGTAACCTGCCGGTTCAACCCCTAGTCACGTCAAGAATGAAAGATTATCAATAACAATTTTAATTAATTTTCATGTTGTAAAATTCCTTTCTTCATAAAAATAATTTAATGAAAATTAAATTTGATGAACTTAAGCCTAATTAAAAAATATTGAAAAATTTGGATTAAAAACCATAAATAGTTCAACAAAATAACCACAATACTAATTATTGTTAAAGCTAAGGCACGAGCTCTATGTTTACATTTGTCCTTCAAGTTGTGCTGAAAAAGGTCAACAGAAAAGAGAAAGATAGAATGAAAAAATAAAACAAACAAAAAAATGTACTTGGACTTCAAGAAAAATTCTTGACAAAGTACGAAAAAACAGAAGTAAGGAAAAAACATGTAAAGTCAATTAAAATGGATAATCATTCAGTAAAAAAAGCAAATTTCGATCTACCAAAAGAAAGTGTTAAAAATACAAATTTGGTTTAAGGATTGATATTTGACTACTGACGTCAGCAGCCTTCGATAGCTGCGAGTGTAAGACGGCAAAACTATCTGAGGAGATCGAGTGGTTCCGATCGAAACATGTCATAGTAACCTGCCGGTTCAACCCCTAGTCACGTCAAGAATGAAAGATTATCAATAACAATTTTAATTAATTTTCATGTTGTAAAATTCCTTTCTTCATAAAAATAATTTAATGAAAATTAAATTTGATGAACTTAAGCCTAATTAAAAAATATTGAAAAATTTGGATTAAAAACCATAAATAGTTCAACAAAATAACCACAATACTAATTATTGTTAAAGCTAAGGCACGAGCTCTATGTTTACATTTGTCCTTCAAGTTGTGCTGAAAAAGGTCAACAGAAAAGAGAAAGATAGAATGAAAAAATAAAACAAACAAAAAAATGTACTTGGACTTCAAGAAAAATTCTTGACAAAGTACGAAAAAACAGAAGTAAGGAAAAAACATGTAAAGTCAATTAAAATGGATAATCATTCAGTAAAAAAAGCAAATTTCGATCTACCAAAAGAAAGTGTTAAAAATACAAATTTGATTTAAGGATTGATATTTGACTACTGACGTCAGCAGCCTTCGATAGCTGCGAGTGTAAGACGGCAAAACTATCTGAGGAGATCGAGTGGTTCCGATCGAAACATGTCATAGTAACCTGCCGGTTCAACCCCTAGTCACGTCAAGAATGAAAGATTATCAATAACAATTTTAATTAATTTTCATGTTGTAAAATTCCTTTCTTCATAAAAATAATTTAATGAAAATTAAATTTGATGAACTTAAGCCTAATTAAAAAATATTGAAAAATTTGGATTAAAAACCATAAATAGTTCAACAAAATAACCACAATACTAATTATTGTTAAAGCTAAGGCACGAGCTCTATGTTTACATTTGTCCTTCAAGTTGTGCTGAAAAAGGTCAACAGAAAAGAGAAAGATAGAATGAAAAAATAAAACAAACAAAAAAATGTACTTGGACTTCAAGAAAAATTCTTGACAAAGTACGAAAAAACAGAAGTAAGGAAAAAACATGTAAAGTCAATTAAAATGGATAATCATTCAGTAAAAAAAGCAAATTTCGATCTACCAAAAGAAAGTGTTAAAAATACAAATTTGGTTTAAGGATTGATATTTGACTACTGACGTCAGCAGCCTTCGATAGCTGCGAGTGTAAGACGGCAAAACTATCTGAGGAGATCGAGTGGTTCCGATCGAAACATGTCATAGTAACCTGCCGGTTCAACCCCTAGTCACGTCAAGAATGAAAGATTATCAATAACAATTTTAATTAATTTTCATGTTGTAAAATTCCTTTCTTCATAAAAATAATTTAATGAAAATTAAATTTGATGAACTTAAGCCTAATTAAAAAATATTGAAAAATTTGGATTAAAAACCATAAATAGTTCAACAAAATAACCACAATACTAATTATACAGTTTTTTTTTAATGTATTTTATCAACGGCGGCAGCAGCAGTGGCGGCGGCAATGAAGCTTAAAGCAACAAAATTAATACTAATTCAATGAACAATCTACAACGCATTTCTCGAAGATGGAAAACGGGGAGAAAATTGCAAAAACGTGTAACCAAATGACTTTCGGCTATTCAAACGAACACACAAACATACAAAATCAAAGCATATAAACACATAGATTTAAAAAATCACAATGGACATTTTAAAAAGTTTAAGGACACAAGCCTACATACTCATATACAAGGACAAAAAGTGACGCATATTCCGCCAGAAAAGGGATGAAAAGAATGGAGTCTCAGAACCGGTGATGTCAGATGTCGCAATTTCTTGCCAAGCATGGCGATTTATAAAGCTTTTTGGCGATACTTTTAAGAGTTGCCAATTATTTTGGCGATTTCTTAAACTTTTCCAAAAAATATATGGGAAAATGTTTTCTGACGATCTGGCCTAAGCAACCAGTGAAATGCGCACAGAACATAGAGGATCCTCCAACACTTAAGTTCAGTGTATTTATCAAGAATAAAAATTGAGAATTAAGCACGACAAACAAAAATTCTTATTAATTATATGAAGAACTTTTTTTTAATTTTTGACGAGCTTGATAAATTAATAGTATTGCCAGATAATTGCCTAGAAATTATTGCAAAATTGTTGCTTTAGGAATTTGGATTTAAGTTTTAGCTTGCTCATATTTTCAGACATCTTCCTTAAGGCCGTTTCACACTATGATTCAAATCTTATGTTAAAGGGTGGATAAATTTTAAGAGCCGATGTTGATTTTGAATATAACGCACATTATTTAGGAAATTATTGTCATTTCTTTTTATTATGATAATATTTCGGCCCAATGGCCGCCGCGACCTCGGCGGCACACCTCCATCCGATGGTCCAAATTTTCGATTACACTGAGGAATAATTGCGGTTCTATGCCGTTAATGCGAGGAATTATCTCATGCTTTAGCTATTGAATTGTTGCTGGCTTATCGACGTACACCTTTTCTTTCAAATAACCCCAAAGAAAGAAGTCCAACGGTGGTAAATCACTTGATCTTGGCGGCCAATTGACATCGCCACCACGTGAGATAACACGGACATTGAATTTGTCGCGCAAAAGAGCCATTGTTTCGTAAGCTGTGTGACAAATGCCACCGTCCTGTTGAAACCACATATCGCCACATCTATATCTTCCAATTCGGGCAATTCGTTGTCATCTCACGATAGCGAACACCATTCACAGTAACTGCCTGACCGCCCATGGTGGCCATTTCTTGCCACCATTCCGACCATTGACGACGTTTGGAATGAGTCAATTGCACCTTGTAAGCGTGTAAATGCCAGTCTTTATGCATGATGTTCATCAACGACGAGCGTGCGAGGTGCAATTGTTGGGCACGACGAGTAAGCAATATTTTCTGCAGTACGAGCATGCACTGGTGTTTTCACATCTCCTACAGACCCGGTTTGCTCAAATTTTAGCACGATTTTTCCGATTGTACGCACATTTGGACGATTAAATTGACCGAAAAAATCACGAAGTGCACGATATGCATTTTGATTTAAACGCCCATTTTCATAATAAGCCTGAATAACTTTAACGGTTCAGATTGAGTTAGTCTGAAATTGAGAAATGTCAAATGAAATGCAAAAAAAAAATTGACATTTAGGTGTAGTTCACATTCAACATCGGCCCTTAAAATTTAACCACCCATTATAAAAACAGGCCGCTACTATCAACCCAAATTGTGTGATTAAAACAAAAATGCAAAATGGGCAGCTTTCGAAGAAAAAGACAGAAAAAACTCTGTGTGCTCGGTGGTAGTGTCGCAGACTGCACTAGGTAATTTTCAAATACTAGGAGTATAAGCAAACATGTTTTACTGTATTAAAAGGTTTTGAAAGAAACAAGTTCTATTTAAAGTGTGTTTCTATGAACTATTGTACTCTCACAACACTATTTAAATTGTGCGATGAACAGTAACGTTAATCATTTGTCATTGTGGTTGTACACACACGTTTTGTACACACATTTGATTTTTGTTTTGTCTTTGATTTTCAAATATGTAGATTTATGAAAACCTTTTCATTGCATCGAGAATATTTTGATCGACAAAATAGTTCGCACGCCCAAACAAAACTGTGACAACGAGAAAAACTTTAAGGCCTTGCAGTAAAATTATTTACAAAGCACGAGTGGGCAAGTAAAAGAAAAAGGTCAAGGCAAACTGGAAAAAAGTTAAGATGGAATATTCAAATCAACACAAGACAAAATGAGTCATATCTAAGAGTTGGGGTCTGGCACTAAATCGACTATTACAAATGTCGTCGCGACTGTGTTGCGTCCTAGATGTTGTTGCTTTTGTTGCTGCTATTGGTCTTTTTGTTTGCTGGTATTTTCAATTGAATTCTTTAAATAACAAATAACTTTAAGTACAAAGCAAAACATAGACTGTATAATATTTTTCTCTTTTCGTCGTTAAAATATTTGTTAATACGCATTTTACTTTGCTGTGATTTGATTTGATTGTCCTTAAGTTCTTTGTTTTTATTTCTTGGGCTCCTTAAATGTCTTGTATGTCTTTTTGTTCTTGTTATTTTTCAAGGATAAAAGTATTATACTTTGTTTTCAGTTAATTAAGTATTCTTTTTAATTTTTTTTTTTTTTTTTTTTTTGTGAATTTATTTTCTGCTCTGCATCTTTTTTTTTAGTCTGACGTCAGGAAGGATGATAGAAAGATTATTTGGCGCTACATGTGTTGTGTTGTGTTGTTAGTCAGTTGTAATTTGCTTTCGAAAAGTTGCGTGGTAAATAAGAAAATCAGCTTAAGACACTAATAAATATTGAAGATTAAGGAAAGATCATTTATTTTTTAGATAATTAAAGAGTAGTAAATGAGACAACAAATTGAGATAAAACATGTAAGAAAGTAGGGTCGGTCAAGCCAGACCATTTAAAACCCTACACCACAGTGTAAAAAGACAAAATATCAAGAGTGTAGCCTATTTGAAACCCATGTGCATATGTTATGAGTAGGGATAAGATTTTCATGAACTAAAAAATCGAAAAAATGCGCTTAAAATATGCAATAAAAATCCAAAATATGCACTTCAATAAAAAATCTTTTCTTAATTTTACTAAAACAAATATATAAAAAATTCAGTCTATTGTTATTCAAATATTTTTAAAAAACTTAACTAATTTAAATTTTTGTTTGTTTAAATAAATATGCTATTAAAAGTAAAACTTTGGTTGTACTTGAAGAATGCCAAAGAATTTTGAAAAAAATATTTACAGATCACTCTTTGATACCAGATCAGATCAAAAATATTTGAAAGCTTTTCTTTTGTGTATTTAAAAATAAAATTTAGGAACTTTTTTTATAATATGGAAACTAAAAAAATCACTCAAAAATGTCAAAATATGCAAAAACATGCATTTGAAACCTAAATATGCAAACATATGCATTTTTACCAAAATATGAAACAATAGCCCAATTCACAATCTTGTGCAAATGGTCTTGCATCGTAGCATTTGCAAAATGGAATAGTTAATACTATAGCATACTTTTGGGATTATGGTTAAAACCATAACTATATATCATAGCATTTGCAAAATGGTATAGTATATTTTTACTCTACACCAACAAAATATACAGCAATGCACTTGCTACTCTTTTGCAAATATGCAACGCCTAAAACCAATAGTTTATATTTACTCGAGTTGATTGCAAAACGACAGCTAACACTCAGTGAACCAAGCCGATCTGAAAAATGTTATAGTATTTACTATAATCTCAAAAGTATACTACAGTATTCACTATACCATTTTGCAAATGCTACGATGCAAGACCATTTGCACAAGATTGTGAATTGGGCTAATATGCAAAAACAAATCGAAGCCATTTTAACGGAACTTTATTGATTCGGAAAGATAACTGGTCGACATCGTTCTTAGACTTAGACATAAAATATGCATTTGCATGGATATCGCATCCCTAGTTATGAGGTTAAGATTCTTGTTAAAGTTCTTTGTGCCAATTACTATTTAGATGTCTTCAGCTATATCATCTTTGCCCCAACACAATAACTTACGCTGAGCTGCTTCGAAGCACGAACCAGCAGCCAATTCAGTACGACACGCAGAAAAGGAAATTTGGATGGATTGGCCCTACACTAAGATCCGATAACGAGGTAGCCAGGGCAGCGCTGCAGTACAATCCCCAAGCGAAGAATCCCCTAACGGTGGAGCATTTGGAAACCAACATTCGTCAAGCTATCACTGAGTTACCACCCAAAGTGTGCGATAAAGGAGTCGAAAACTATCTCAAAAGGATCGAATGTTGTATCCAATCTAGAGGCGGAAAATAAATCATAGCTTTAAGTGTGTTTTATTTAAATTAACTTTTAAAACCGAAAAATGGATACCTCGTTAAAATAAAGAATTAAATTTCGAAAACAAAATTTGTGGCCTATAAAGAGAGTTGGTACACGCATTATAAATTAAAAGCATATACTCAGGCGGTAAAAACTTTTGAAAATTGTTTTTTTTTTTTTAATAAATTAGTATTGTGTTTATTTTGTTGAACTGTTTATGGTTTTTAATCCAAATTTTGATATTTTAATTAGGCTAAAGTTCATCAAATTTAATTTTCATTAAATTATTTTTATGAAGAAAGGAATTTTACAATATGAAATTTATTAAAATTTATTGATAATTTTTCATTCTTGACTGCCGCGTGGCTCGAACCCGGGTTCTTACGGACAGGTTACCTTTACATGTTTCAAGTGCAACCACTCAATCTCTTCAGAGGGTTTTGCCGTTTAACACTCACAGCCACAGCTAAGGAACGAGCTCTATGTTTACATTTTTTTTTTCAAGTTGTGCTAAAAAAGGTCAACAAGAAAAAAGAAAGACAGAAAAATGAAAAACAGAAATAATGTACTTTGGACTTCAAGAAGAATACAATTTGGTTTAAAATTTAATGTTGGACTATTGACTGCCAGCAGTCGTCAATGGCTGTGACTGTTAAACGGCAAAACCCCCTGAAAGGAATTGAGTAAGGGTAACCTGTCCGTCAGAGCCTGGGTTCGAGCCCCGCGGCAGTCAAGAATGAACACTGATCAATAAATTTTAATTAATTTTCATGTTGTAAAATTCCTTTCTTCATAAAAATAGTTTTTAGCCTAATAAAAATAAAAAAATTGTTTATTTTTCATTTTTAAAATGAAATTTAAAATAAATATTTTACAAGAATACTTTGCTTCATATGAAACTCTGAACTAGAATCTGCATTAAATTCCAACTTTTAATTTAAAAATGTTGTTTACTAACTACCCACTCTTCGCTTTTGTTAGATTTTAAGAGATTTTAACAATAGTTTCGACATAATAAATATTGCCAATGATTATTGGCACACAAATCTAACAAAATCCTTACTGAAGGGCATGTGCCACAATATACTATGCATTTTTTTTTCTCTAAAAGAAAATGGGGGAAAAAAATAAAAACGGAAAAGAATATATTGCACATTGTTCCCATGTACTGCTCTAAGCTTATTTTATACTATAAATGGACTTCATCAGGACAATGTTATTATACATACATACAAATAGATCTTATCGTTTAACACAAACCAAAATCTCAGCATTATATTAAAGCAGTAAAAAGAAAAAAGAAAAAACACAAGAAGGAGAATAAAAAAAAATCAAAACCCAAAACATATGACTACTACATGAAGGCGCATCATCAATAACGTTTCGTACCCCCAGTACTTTCGCATGCATCATCACTCCTGAAAGTATGCACTAGATTGCAAATAAAAAAAAAAGAAAACGTTTGTATGTATTTGTAGAATTTTACAAAAGTTAACATTGAAATGATGAGGATTTTTTTCATTCTTTTTTGATTTTTTTTTTTCCTATTTGCAGCATGTTAAGAAAGCAACAAAAAATCAATATAAAAATAAAAAGCTTTGCAAGGCCTTTTTAAACCGAACAAAAGATGAACAAGAACAGAAAAAAAATAACGACAGCCACCCACATTTAAACAAAACCCCAGATGAAACAACGAGCATAACTGCATGCCAATGCACAGTGGGGAATTCAAAAAAAAAAAAAAGAATCTGCAGTCAAAAAAAAATCTTTTTAATAATTTACGCGTGAATCAGTCGTGATTGTAATTACTTTAACTGCCTGTTTTTAAAAACGTAAACAAGTGAGTGAGTGAGAAATTATATTAAAAACAAAAAACCAATTTCCGTTTTTTATTGCTGTGTTCAATATAATTTAACTCTCACTCACTTGTTTTCATTTTCTAAAAACAAGCTTGAGAAAGTGAGCGTGATTTAAATAAAATGTGCGTAAAGATGTTCCGACTCGTAAAGCATCACGCGCGTCGTTGTCATTATTTGTTTGTTTGTCTGCCTTCGCGCGTTTTACGTTTCCTCCGCATTGGTTAATTGTTTGTCGTCGCAGTAATGTACCGAGTAACAGTTTTTCGGGGTGCGACATTAACCAATCGTTGTTAACCATACTTTTTGCAACGTGGAGGAGAGCCAACTGAAATATATTGACATAATTATTATGAGTGGCGGCTTGGTGTTGTGGTTAAAGTGCATGCCTTTAAAACCAAGCACCCCAGGTTCGACCCCTGGCAAAAGACGAAAAATTTTAATCCTGGTTTTCGAGTTTAAAAGTTTAGTGTTTTCAGCCCCCTGACCTTGACTGATGACAGAGTTGAGAATGCCGCCACACCCTGGAAAACAAAGGTACAACACTCATAGAAAAATGCATCTTGATATTGATTATGCCCTCACATCAGAATTGTGAAATCAATGGTATTGTATTACAAATGGCATGAATAAAGCTTAAAGTGACATCAATCCAATGACAAACATCATCATACAATTTTGTCATATTTTATGCGTCATCTATGCTATGACTACAGTGACATCAATTCGATGCCATATTTTGTGTATTATTAATATTATTTTCACGTTTAAAAAGTAAAATGAGAAGCAAAATTCCCATATTCTATTTGTTTAAATTATTTAGTTAAATACATAAAATTTTCAAAGTAGAATGATTACGAAAACCATATCGGTCCATTCTGCTGGTGTCTTATAATTAAAGGCCCAACTATAATATGCATAGGCTGGCTTAAGCTTCTGTCAAAAATGAACGAAAAAATTAAAAAAAAACCAAAATAAAATAAAATAAAAAAATATTTTATTCCGTACGGAAAGTGCGAACTATAGATTCGTATGAATCAAATGTATTCGCACAATTACTTAAGCCAACTTCAGCATTTTATAGTTGCGCCTTAAAAGAGTTCTTCTATTAATAAAAGGCGAAATATTAAAAAGTAAAGCAAACATGTGTAACGAATGGGTCAAGGCCAATGACTTAATTTAATGACAGTTTTTAATTGAGCCTAATGAGTCCATTCTCCTATCTTACTGAGTCATGACATTTTAAGCTGACTCCGTTTTTTCATTTCTGTGATGCCGTAATTAAAATTTTTGACCCTGATGACAATTTGGCCTAGTGATGTTAAGGCTGACGTCACAATGATGAAAAGTGTCATGGGGTCAAAAACCAAGACGCTTGTCATAGTACTGATGTCAAAATACATCAGCGTTATGACGTTATGACTTTCTTTCCCTAATTTCAGGATATGTGCCGACAAAACTAAATACCAAATGATTAGACAAGGAATTCCAATAATAATCCAAAAAAAGACACACCTACTAGGGTCGGCCAAAAACAAATTGGAGAACAATCTGCAAAAGGATATAAAGGAGTATCATGGAATGAAATCAAAACGAAAGCATCCGACAAAACAACTTGGAGAAACTTTGGAAATGGCCTTTGCCCCGATAGAAGTTATGGGCTCCGTGAAATAAGTGCCACTCCCAATGAAATAAATCCCAAAATAAATTAAATAAGTCCCAAACTGGAAAAAATGAAAATCTCAAATCCCAACTTTGGGGCGCTATTAAATAATGTAATAACTCCCAAAGAAATCAATTTAATAACTCCCAACAACAGTCCACGGAAAAGGAATAAAATAAGACCTAAAAATTAAAGAACTCCCAAGCAAATTTATTTTATATCTATACATATTAGTGCTGGGAAACTATCGATAGACTATCGATATTATCGATAGTCTTAAAATATCAAAAATATCGATAGACTAAATATCAATATCGATATTATTATTATTTAAAATACAGCTATGAAGACATCTAACAACAGCTATACACACATATTTTTTCCGCAAATTTTTACTTGCTTTTCTTAATTCGCGCTGAATTTCAGCAATGAATACAAACAACAAGAATGGCAAGTGGTATGGATTGCTTAGCAGTGCTTTTTACTGCTAATTTAAGGCCTTTAAGTCGAAATTTTTACATGTTTATATAGGGACTGAAATGTCAAATATTTTTGTAATGTTGTAAAAAAGACAAGTAAGAAAGTATAGTCGGTCAAGCCCGACCATATGATACCCTACACCACAGTATTTAAAAACACATCATGCTTATGTGTCCGTGTAAATATGGATTTATTTATGTTTATAAACTTCATGAAAATCGGTTGGACCTCCCCTTGTGGTCTTATTTTAAATCTGTATAGCTTATGTGTTCCTATAGATATGGATCTATCTATGTTTTAAATTTCATTAAAATCGTTTTGATAGTTTCTGAGAGGAAGAAATTTCCCCTTATTTTCCCTCGTGGCCCTACGATTCAGGCCATTTTCAATAAGAACCTATGACCCAAATTATCTCCAAAATTGCGACCTGTACTTTGCGCACAAGGTTACATGGACAGCCAGCCTGCCAGCCAGCCGGACGGACATCGTTAGTTCGACTCAAAAAGTGATTCTGAGTAGATCGGTATTCTTTAGGACCACTATTTTAAGGCGTTACACACATCAGCACAAATGCATAATACCCTCTCCACTATTGTGGTGGTGGTATAATAAATGCAAATCCAAATGCAATTGTGAGCATGGGACAAAACAATGAACGACCATAAGAGAATAAGTCCGCTAGATTGATTGCCTTTTTGGGTTTAGAATTTAGAAAATTTTTTAAAGTTGCAATGGAATATCTTATAGTCCCTGTTACTTCGGTTCTTTCAGAAAGGTACTTATCAATTTTTAAAAAAACTGCCATCTAAAATAACGTGCGTATATATAAACGTCTCATACATTCAATAAAGTGATAAAAACAACGGACTGTAGCCTTATAAAAACATAATTAAAGTTTTCCTGCACAAGTACAAGCATTCAGTCGATAATTATATCGATATATCGATAGTGAAATCTGAACTATCGATAAATATCGATAGTAGAAAATATCGATAGTATCTCAGCACTAATACATATATATAAACATACGTTGACCTATGTTCGTCATTTTATAACTCGAGAACCATTCAACTGATGGTTTATAAAAAAAATATCGAAAAATTTCTACGAATATGCGTTATACGCGCACTTTTATGATGGTGTGTTTTCCATATACATAAAATGTATTTTTTTCCTTATGAGAATTAAATTTTGTCGGTATAAGGTTCTGCTTGCTCGCGTCATTTGACTTATTTTGTATTGTCCAGCAACGCGGGCAGGGTGACTTTAGTTATGTATAAAATTGATTATTTATACATCACATCAGAAGAATTCCCCTTGCATTACGGGGCCAATGGATCGCTCAAAATTAAAGTTGAGAAGTATTTAATGACCCTTAGCAAAATCGCCCAAAGCAATGTGTAAAACAATGCCCAAACGAAAAATCGACCAACGTAAACGAAATTTTTATTTAATCATCAAACATACATACATACATGTGTTGGGGTCATATCGAGCCCTTACCGCAGAAAAAGCTTAAGCGACATCATTTTCAATTTTTGTTTTTTTTTTTAATAAATGACTTTACTGGCAAAACTTGCATCATCTCCTAAAATATCATGGTCACATAAGCTACCGTTACGATTGAATGAAATAAAAAACACCCTGTCCTGTAAAATTTAGTTTATTTTAGTAAACTTAAGATCCCGAATTCAAAAGTCGCGAATTTCAAAATCCAAAATTTTAAAATTCAGAACATTAAAACTACCTTAAACTTCACTAACTAAAGCTTCCCTGCAAAAACGGATTTTATAAGATGGTCATTATTTTTATTGTCTTTTAAAATTATGTATCACAACTTCAAAATTTATGGAGCAAAAAATTAAATAATAACGAGAGGGCCGAGTTATGTGGATAGAAGAAGAATTGTTTATGCTTTGAAACTTGTTAGTTTAAAATGTTTATAAATACTGAAATAAAGGAAAGCTTTGTGTTTCATTAAGAAAGTGATCCGGCGTGATAAAAAAAAAAAAATATTAGTGAGCGTGAGTCAACGTGAGAATTTCGAATTCCTAGTGCGTGAGCCACCGTAGTAAAATTTTCTTTGCTCAAAGCCCAATTGTAACCAATCGCAAGCGTGATTGTGAGTCAAAAAATTACTCACGCGCACAGTGTTATTCATATTTTCCCCAATTACAAACCGTAACCTCAAAATAACTGCTATAGAGCACTGAAAAACTGTCAACTTCAAATACATATTGGTATTTCCACAGAAATGTCTACTTTTTGTCACGTAACATAACCAACCATTTTTAATTGTTTCTCAAAGAATAATAAAAATATTATTTACTTTTTTGCATTTGGGATAGAGTTTCTACGCGGGAAAGGATTCTCGGGAATCCCGGGACATATTTTTTAAGTTAATCCCGGGAAGTTTGTGCCGAGAATATTCGGGAATTTCAAATTAAATTTTTTTAAATTTTAATTTTTTGGCACCGTTATAATTCCCGATCTAACAGTAGAAAATGAAAAAGTACGCGATAAACCATCACCAACACCAGAACCATCTACAAATTCTAAAAAAATAAATGTAAAGAAAATACAAAAGCCTGAAAAAATTTTAACAAAAAGAATTTGACGTCTATAAAGTGACGGGTAACGGGCCAATAGCATTGTAATCTTTGTATGATGCGCTTCTTACTTTAAAACCAACGTCTGTAGAAAGCGAAGGCACGTTTTCGGTAGCAGGTAATATACATATCAACAAGGATTAGAAATAGAATCTCTGATGAGCTTTTATATGCTTTAATAATACTAAACATTTTTTGCTTAAAAGCAAATTAATTTAACCAAGTTCCTAATAATAATAACTACTAAATATAAATAAGTTTTAATAATTCGTGATCTCCCAAAAAAGTAAACAAAAAAAATATATGCTTAGGTACATATTTAATATGCATGTATATATGAATTTAACAATTTATTTGGTTTTGTTTTGGTTTCCAGTGGAATTAATAAAGCTAATTTTTTAAAACTGTTATATTGTGTAGATTCTTTTAAAGAAGTAAAAACTTTTGTTTTGAACTCATTTAATGAAATCATTGTTTTATTCAAAGAATCCCGGGATTCCCGGGAATAAGATTTTTTTTGTTTCGTTTCCCGGGAATAGAAAAAGTCCGGGAAATTAGAAACCCTAATTTGGGTGTATAGCGCAACTAGGTTTTCATTTAGTGAAAAAGAGGAAAAATTTGAACAACGTGGTTCTAAAATACAAGAATAATTGCTAGGTGACGTGACGCACAGTGCTTTGTCACCATATAACGAAGGGACATAAATAGAAGGAGTTGTCAGAAATGTTTGAAATTTGGTACACTAGCAGCAAATAGCTTAGTTAAGAAAAATATGAATTTTTGGAGAAATCGGTCCAAGGACACGCATACCTCCCATGTGTCCTGAAATGGAAAAATGTAATTTTATGGCGATTTCTTTTCTGAAAACAATATGCTACAGTATATACATGTAACATTTTCTAATGTTACCTATAATCACTGGAAGTGTTACATGTTGTGCAATTTTAATAGAACACAATTAGCTGCTTTTATTTACAACTATTACACTTTCATAATTAATGTACTTCATGAGCGATTTTTAATGCTATTTGAGCGGTTTCTGAACGCAATTATGGCTTGAAAACAAATATTGACATCACTAATGGCTTAGAAAAATTTAAACGATTATAATATAAATATACTTTTTTGATTTTAATGTGTAAATATATTTATATTTTCTTTTAAAATAATTTTTTTTACAAAATTATGAGCTGTATGAGTTATGACAAGCAAAATAAAACATTGGTTGTACAAACAAAGTAGTAAATACCAAAGTTGTAAGACAGGGCAGTATGAACACCTTAAGTAAAAGTAAGGGTAAAACATGCAACATGTTTTGCATGTTTTTTATCAACATATTCACAAAAGAACTTGAAAATTTTTCCCACAGTTGTATTTTATGTACAAACGAACACAAAAATGTAGAACATGTAACATTAATGCAACATTTTTCTCAGAAAAGAAATCGCCATTAGCTTCAATAATGCCCACAAAACTACAAAGAATGGTCATGCTGATACACACACAACTAGCAACGTGTGTGTAAATTTGCCATATATCCTTTTTCTTAAAAATGCTATAACACTTACAAAAATTATCCAATCAAACAAAATTTGGTATGAAAATTGATATTTGTTAGATATACATATATATAAAATGAGTTAAACACGCTTAAAATGCTCTTGCAAAAATAACAAGTAAGAAAGTATAATCGGTCCAGCCCGACCATGTGATACCCTATAACATAGTATTTAAAAACAAATTTCCTAGAGTGTAATCTATTTGGGCAATCATGGACCCGCCAGAACAAAATTATGTTATGAGGTTAAGATTCGTTTAAAAGTTCTTTCTGCCAAATATTATTGAGTTTTTTGGATGAGGGTTTATATGAAACCTTTGGTTTATTTTGGACCTACCTGGACAACATTTTGTCATGACATAGTAGCTATCGTAAAAGTCATTGTCGCCAATTTGTATGTAAATACTGATATTTTTAAGCAAGCTGGCATTAAAAGCTATTTTCGGGAGAATGATTTGTATGGGAGCTATGTTCAAAAATAGAAAGATTCCAATAAAATTTGATAAGCTGATTTTGATTGCAATAAAATTAGTTTGGTTTGAACCAAATTTAATCTTCCCGATGTAATAAGATGGTTTTTGTAAAATTATGGACCGATTCGATTCATTTTCAATAGGCTTGGTCCTTGTAGCAGTCACAGCCTCTAGGGTAAATTTCATCAAATTTTCTCCAAATTTGAGACCTGAATACACAAGGTTGCATGGACAGCCAGCCGGCCGGACGGACATCGTTAGATCGACTCAGAAAGTGATTCTGAGGTAATTCTAACGAATTATTTGGAATTATTTCTTATTATATTCCTAATTTATTTTCATATTTTTTAATAACAATAAATCATCTTCAGTACTGGATTCTTCCAAAAAAATATTGCCGCTCAACGAAACATTTGTTTCGTCATCATTAACTGGTTCATAAACATTTTCTCTCAGTATATATTTCTCAATTTCTTCAAAAAACATGTAAAGATCAACCCGGGTTCAAATCCCAGCTCAGCCAAGAAAAATTATCAATGAATTTTAATAAAACTTCCAAGTTGTAAAATTCCTTCCCTCAGTGAAAATAATTTAATGAAAATTAAATTTGATGAACTCAAGACTAATTAAAGAATATCAAAAATTAAAAATTAACAGTTCAACTAAAAATCAAAAATGGTTCTTTCTTCAAAAAATATATTTATTTTAGTCTTTGGATTCCTTTTTGAAGACAACAACGGATCTGAGGAAAGCATTGAATGAGTCATTAAATCTTTATGAGTGTCTCTTCTTGACGTTTTTCTCGTATGGGACAGTCTTGTTTTTCTGACGAGTTTGTGGTTGGCTTACAATGCTTCTTCGGACAAGCGCCCTGAAATTTATTTTAGTTATTAGTTACGTTTCATTATAATTACATAAAGCCACTTTAATACCTCAATATTTCTTATTATGTTCCTAGTTTATTTTTTTTTAACTTATTCAATCTATGAAAATTTGAGCAAAAATCACGAAAATAGCATTTTTTTAAATACATTTTTTTCAAGTTGTGGTCAAATTTTTTCAATTGTTTTTCTTGGAGTTATTAGAAAACAGTTTAAATATTCGAAATCAGAAAAAACCCATAGACGGTATTTTTCTTTTTTTTTTAATATTCCATCAAAGTTAAGAAATTTTTAGAGCTTAAGTAAATAATAAGTATTTTTCAAACCAATAAAAAAGCACTTATGAGAAAATAATTCAATAATTTGTTTACAGTTAGTTCTAAATATAGTAAACTACTACAGAAAAAAATTTCAATTTCGTGCTTTAAAAAACAACAGTTTTCCTGAAGCATGTCAAACTCAAGTAGTTGTTTAGCCATTTTTACTTTAAATTCTCAAACTTTGGCGCCCTCTAGCGCCGCCAAAAAGAGTTAAATCTTAAAAATTCTTCAAAATTCATTTGAATTATTTTGTTATCTATCGATCTGTACATTTTTAAGTACAATACAAGACTTGTTTTTTTTTTTTATTTATGTCTATGGGCCACAGCACTGTGTGACGTGTTAAAAAGAGGGCTTTTCTGTGGAAGTGCCCATATTCATAATATATTCATTTCGCACTTCACAATTATTATTTTTAAGACGAACGAAAATACTTAAACATCTTGTGAACAAATCACAGATTTTTATTCTATACCACCCACTAGCAAATATTTCAATTCTTCTCCACTGTGCAACAAAAGGAGAATCACTGAAAAAAGAAAAACTCTGAAAAAGCACTACATATTTGCAAAATTGTTTGCATGTCTAAAAATATGCTACACAAAGAAACTAGTGTATTCAAAGCCTCGAACATATGCTACAATATGCAGCTTTTACAAATATAGCTCAGAGTATTCTTATAACAAAAAACTTTTTATTTGTTGCTTTTGTTCGGTCTTTCCAACGAAATTTATTTGATTTGGAGTAAAACAAGAGAAAAAATAAAATACAAATATGGAGAAATAAAAAATATGTACTCACCTTGTCCGAGGGTATAGTACGCGATTTTTGCGTAATCACGGCCGGAGTAACAATATTGGCATTTCCTTGGCCTACAGCTGCTGCTAGGCCACCACCACCACCAACACCTACACTGCCTGTATTGCCAGCACCTGCAGCTGATACCGAATTAGAACTTGCCGAGGAACAGCAAGAGGAGGACGACGAAGAGCATACCGAAACATCTGTAGTATGACGTTTGATGCTGCATGGGGTGCACGAGCTGTTTTGCGACGAAGAGGTGGCGGCTGTGCAAGGAGCTGACATTGACGTCGAAGGCCTTGCAAATTGCAAATGCTGATGATGATGTTGTTGATGTGGTTGCTGTTGTTGTTGCTGATATTGTGTATGAGAATGTGAATGATTTTGTTGATGGGAATAGGAGGACGATGCCGAAGATGTAGAAGAAGAACAATTGTGATTATATTGTTGTTGTTGTTGCTGAGCTGAATATGAATTAGTTGAATGATTATTGTGGGAGTATTGTGGCTGATGTACGGCCACAGCAGCGGCTGTAGAAGCACTGGCCGATGCAGAGGGCGAAGAAGCGTTCGAAGAAGAAGGTGTTAAAAGTGAATGAGTAGAAGATTGATTATTGTATTGTTGATGTTGATTGTGACTGGCATTCGAAATCATGTTGTTGGTCATTGGATTAAAGGACGAACCGTTGGTGGCGGAAGACCCGTTCGATGATGAGGAAGTGGAATGAGAACGTTTATTACTGAGATGTTGGGGACCGTTGTTGCTACTTTTTTTAGCAACAGAAGCAGCAGTTGTAGTAGTTGTTGTTTGTGTATAGGGATTATTATGTGGCCCAGCGCCAGCGCTGACTACAATGGCCCTCGTAGTGTGCTGATGCGACGAAGTGTGATGGTGACTGTGACTACTATTACGATTGTGTTGCAATGGTTTATGTTGAAGTGGACCCGTTGGCGAAGTTGGCGTTTCAATGGACGAAGTTGTCGACATGCTGCACGTAGCACGTTCAATTAATCTTAAATATTCCAATAATTTGTAATTACAGCACGTTTTGTAATTATGTATTAGTTTTTTTTTTTTTCTTTTCTTTTATTCTCCTTTATTTAATTTTCTTTTGTTGTGATATTTATTTACACTTGATTATATTTTATTAAAGAAATAATTTTCTATTTATTCTTTTAAAATGCCTGCAAAAGAAAGAAAGTGGTTTTGTAATTAAATAATAAAAAAAAGTATAAAATACAATTAAATTATATCGAGTTTGAATAAAAAAGCGATTGTATTGTGGAATATTGTCTTCCTGCCATGGAAACAAAAATATCCGGTCACTTTGCAAATGAAAGAAAATATGTTAATACATATGTAGATGTAAAGAGGTGCATTTTTGCAAAAAAGACATTATTTTGTAAAAAGATACTTCTTATGAAATGAATACTTTTAACAAAAAAAAATGTACTTTATACGTTAAGAGGTATTTTTTTAGTTAAAAAAAGTATTTTTTTATGTAAAGTAGGTGCATCCAAAGGTACACGCATAAAAAACTCGTTTTGTAAAAAAGGGTAATTTTTATGTAAAAAGAACATTTTTAAAAAGTATCTTGTTATCTACATAAAAAGTACATTTTTACCTAAAATTTATTTTGCACCTACTTAACAAAAAAAAACTTTTTTAATTAAAATAATACCTTTTTAGGTATGAAGTACATTTTTTTTTTGTTAAAAGTATTCATTTCATAAAAAGTATCTTTGTACAAAATAATGTATTTTTTCAAAAAAGCACCTCTCTACATCTATAAATATTTTTTATGTCAAAATGTACTTTTTATGTAAAAAGGTACTTTTTATGTTAGAAGGTACTTTTTATGTAAAATGGTACTTGTTACCTTTAAAGGTACTTTTTATATATAAAGCTACTTGTTATGTAAAAAGGTGCTTTTTATGTAAAAGGTACTTTTTATGTTAAAAGGTACTTTTTATGTAAAAAGGTACTTTTTATGTAAAAAGGTACTTTTTTATGTAAAAGGTACCATTAATGTAAAAAGGTACTTTTTATGTAAATAGGTACTTTTTATGTAAAAAGGTAAATTTTTTTGTAAAAAGTTATTTTTTATGTAAAAACGTACTTTTTATGTAAAAAGCTACTTTTTATGTAAAAAGCTACTTTTTATGTAAAAAGGTACTTTTTACATACAAAGGTACTTTCTATGTAAAAAGGTACTTTTTATGTAAAAAGGTACTTTTTTATATAAAATGGTACTTGTTATGTAAAATTTTACGTTTTATATTAGAAGGTACTTTTTATATACAGGTACTTTTTATAAAAGGAGATATTTTTATATAAAGAAGTACTTTTTTTATTATCACGTATTTTTTATGTACCGAGATGTACTTTTTTAATAAAGTGGTACTTTTTATTAAAAGAAGTTCTTTTTATATAAAGAGGTACTTTTTATTTAAAGAAGTTCTTTTTATTTAAAGTAGAAATTTTTCTAAAATGTATCTGGCCACTTTTAAATGTAGCTCTCTATTGCTCGTGTTGCACATTTGCATACACACTACTCTATCATTCGTGTTTTTATACAAAATGTAACTGCGATAAATATTTTTTTATTACTCCTTTAAAACATGTGCTCTCACTTAATAGAAAAATTTCTCTCTTCTTTGGAAAAATAGTGCTTTTGTTGCTGGGTTTTTTTCTGCGTAATGTTTAAAATTTTCCAAGTTTGTCATGTGTTTTAAAATATTCTGTCTGTGGTGCTTCTTCTTCTAGAATTTTTCTTCTATTTATTGTTGATGTTAATTTTTCTTTTGCATACAAAGTATGCATGTACATATGTAAAATAATTCTTGTGTTTTTGTTTTTTATGCAAATGAGTTATTTAAAATATATAAAAAAAAAATAAGCAACAACAGCAAAAACAACATAAGAAAATTAAAAATTGCATTGTGTAATTTATTTATGCATGTGAGTGTGGATAAGTGTGCGAATGTAAAATACATAAATTTATTAAATTATTTTGCTTAAGCAAATGACAAATTATGTGCATGTGTATTTTTATTAATGTATTATGTACATGTGTGTTTGTGCATTTGTAACTTTTAACGTCACTGTGTGTCTGATTGCTTGTGTGCTAAGCTTAACCAACGTTCATGTCAACGACGAAGTCAGTTTAACAAAGCCATTTTTTGTCTTTCTTTTCCTTGTTGTTGTTGTTATTGCTGTTTAAATGCACTTATTCATTTATTTATTTATACGTCATTTCCAACCACCCTCAAATTTATGATGGTGATGTTAATGTCGATAACGTGCAACATAATAAAACTGCAAAAAGCAAACAAATACACGATACAACAACAAAATAAACGAGCCAGCATATTATACACTCAGAAAAAATGTCCATTAACAACAAATAGAGTTATAAAAACCATTGAAAGAGATGAAAACTTTTTGATGTTTTTTATGTGCAAAATAGTCTTTATTGTTCATAATTTTTAGTTTTGAAACAAAAAAGTGCATTTTGTTAATAAAAAGAAATTAGACTATTTATTTAATTTTATAAATATTCGTTTTTGAATACGGGAAATCCGGAATGCCAACTGTTGGGACACTAACCGCGTGAAGCAATGGAAAACGGGCTTAATTGAAAAAAGGTTTAAATACATTTTCATGACATTTTTTTTTTTTTTTAAGCGCAAAAAGGGAAAAAATATAATTTTAAGGAAACATTAAATTGTTAAGCAAATAATATATTTAAAATATATATCTAGTATTGAGCATGGGATCATTCAAAATTAAATTAAAATAAGGTACTCGTACAACTAAAGGTGCATGTAGAAGACATCTGACTTGTCAACTGACTTTGCATACCCTTCACCGAAGGTAAGAGGTTATATATTACTTTGTCATACCGTTTGTGGGTTCTACAATATTGATTCTGGACCCTATAAAGTATATAGATTCTGGGTCCTTATGAAAAGCGAAGTTCAAATCCGGTTGTCCGTCTGTCAGTGGGTATGTTGAAATGGGTTTTCCGAAGAGCCCAGAAAAGATGGGGAGTAGGTTGTCATACATTTATGTCATATATACTCCGTTAAGTTTGCTATTGAAATTCAGCCAGATCGTTACAAAAATGACGGAGTTCTGAGCAACAACGCTTCTGGGATTTTAAAAATCATGTTTCCCGGTTTTAGAAAATTATCATTTCTTATCATTAAACTTAATATTTCAGTTTTTTTTTTTTTTTTCAACGATGTCTTCTTTGAGTTCTATACAAGTTGTCTAAATTAATTACATTTTGGTTTTATTTAATAAATATCAATTTTTATTCATTAAATTAATTACTAAATTTCATAATTTTTTTTGAAATCTTAGTTTTTGGTTTAATGATTATTATCTAGTCACGTGTGATTGAAAATATGAAGTTTTTTCAAAAACTTAAGATGTTAAATATTTTAAATAATAGAATGTGTGAATTATTTTTTTTTTTTTTTTTTTTAGCTGGCCAGAAAATGCATTACATTCTGCTAGTGTCTGATAATTGTTAAATTTTCATTGCTAACCAAAGTATAGCTAAAGTGAAAACATATTTATTTTGGTAGTGTAAAGAGTCATTCCTAAAAACAAGTAAATATCTATAGCATGTATGTGAAACTTAAAAAATTCAACTCATGGAAGCACATTTGAAAAATGGAAACTTAATTTCGTTGTGTTAATCAATGGTATAAAAACAGCTGGGACGAACGACGAACTTCGCATAGTCCGACGAATTCGAAGGCAAAAATTCGTTGGGTTAATTCGTCAAATGAGACACAATAAGTGCGTGAACCTACATTTTTTTTTTTAATTTATAAAAAACTATTAATCGGGTGTGTTCTAGAATCCGAATCCTCTCGAAAGTGGATTACTTCTGCATTTTTGGTGTTCTGCACTTCGATTTAGCGATCTCAAATTAGTTTTTGGGTTTGTTTCAAATTTTGCAAACTTTGACGAATTTCAGCCATGTTCGTGATTTGTTCCTGTAAGTTTCCTGATTCTTTACAGCTTTAACGATTTATAATGAATAGAAGACTTTGCTATCATGTCGCTGTTAGCAAATTTTTGCGAATTTCCGCTAATTTAGCCATTTTTCCCTAATTTTAGCCATTCCTTATAGTTTTAGGGACTTTAAATCAATTTTATGGCTTTGTTTTAAATATTAAAATTTTTTGCGAATTTTTGGAAATTTTTTTTTTATTTTTTTTATTTTCCGACGTTTTGTTTTTTTTTCACTCATTTAGCGATTTCTTATGAGTTTTAGCGTTTGTTTAAAAGTTTGCAATTTTTTCGCGAATTTTATCCAAGTTCGCAATAGAAGCGATTTGTCAATGTAATTCTTTACAGATTTCACGATTTTTAATAAATATTGGACTTTGCTATCATGCTGCGCTATCCCTTTCCCAATTTATTTGTCGTTCGTCTGCGTAAGAAATAGAAATAAACTTATCGCAGAATTCGTTACGCACGACGAATTTCGGTGTACGCAATGATCCAATTTGTTCTATTTCTGATGACGAATATCTGTTGCGAATAATTCGTCGTTCGTCCCAGTTGTGTTTCTAGCATAAATTGCTTCATTAAATTTATAAAATTTCATTTCCGTAAGAAAATTAAAAAAAAAATATATTAAAAAAATGTAAAGAAATTCTTTTATTAGATTTATAAAGCATAAAGCTTCGTTCACAAAAGGCAGCAACATTTTCACCGGTGTTCATAATAGAGCAACAATTTTTTTTCGCGACCACACACATTTTAAATAAAGAAACCGGTTGCGTATTTATTATTACTAGGTTCGCCCGGTGGCCGAAATTCGACCACTTGACATTTACTTTCGAGAAAACCTGTGCGTTATACAACAAAAACGTTCACATTTTAAGAGAACGACAAAATACACTATTTACCAATTATTGTACGTACGTCTGTAAGATAAATTAAAACGCTTTTTAAACACTTTAATTCAAAAAATTTTGAAAAAAATTATATTTTGCATAAATACACACAAATACCTTTAAAACGATATATGTTTCATTAAAACCGGTGGACGATAAGATACCTAAAAATCAACCACAAAAAAATTGATCCCGTATTTTTTATATATAAGATTTGTTGGAACAATTTGCTAAAATTTTCATTCAAAACTAAATAAAATTATTATTAACGTCATAAACAATTTTATACTATTTGCTGCTAAAGCAGTTGACTCAATTAAAAAAAAATAAACTTTAGTTAAATTTTTGTTTGAAAAATTAAAGGAAAATATATGAAATAAGTACTTTGCAAGGCGAATTCATCCCAGGTAATCTCGGTACTACAACAAGTACAACGCGTACAAAAACCACAATCAATTTGTTTTTGTAAAATCATTGTACAATGTCCAAAACAGAAATAAAACAAAACAGAAACAAAGATAATAAAAGAGAATTAACAAAACTTTGACATTCAACAGTGATTTTAGCTAATATCAGCAGGGCTTTTAAGACCACCTGTAATAAATTCGCCTTGGTACTTTGGAAGAAACCTAGAAGAGAAAAAGAAATTGTTGCTCTGTTTAACACCAAAGCTTAATGCTTTCTAAGACCGATAATATTATTTTTCAGTTATCTATTAGTGATACTTTTTAAACTTCAGGTTAATATGTTTTTGTTTATTATTACTTGAAAAAATTTTCAAAAACAAGAAACTAGATTAACGATTTTCAATCAATTTCCTTATTAATTTTGGTTTAAGAACGGACGAAATTTGAAAAATTAACTCATGGTTGACTCATCACGGTAAAGCCAATGTAGGTATTAGAGTATCCATTTATTCGACTTTTGGTTTTGTTCGAGTAAGCAATTAATCGATTTTCGAAATTTACAATTGCTCGATTAATTGAATAAAAGTTTTAAATTGTTCGAATTACTCGAATAACTCGAAGAATTCAAATAATTTTATCCAATGGGAAAAAATAAACACCTCTATTTGAACTTTTACTTTTATTTTATTAATAAACAGAAAAAGAGAGAGCCAATTTATTATTTCTTAAAATTTATATCGATGGAGATTCTCCGTTAAGTTTTTTTAAAAAATCACCGCAGTTTTTCCTGATTTTAAGAGAAGTTCTGTTAAAGATAAGAATTCAATGTTTAATATATCAAAGGATTTTTTTTTATAATCTTTTAAAACAGAATCTTTGTTTTTAAATCCCCTTTTAATTTTCTTTATTTTAAAACTAAAGGTTTGGTTAATTAATTTTTTTAACGACAAAAACCAGAAACTTAGTTTTCAAACAAGAACACTTAGACTGGGTTTTTGGGATGTGGATTAAGTTTAAACTTAGTTTAACGTAGTCTGAAACGCTGATTTTTCCGGAGAAATGTGAATTTTTTTTATTGTTATTTCATTAAAGACCAACATTATTTCATTAAAGGCCAACATTTAAGCAAAACTAAGCTGTTCCGTCAAAATTTTTTATACAAACTTGGTAATGGCGGCACAAATAGGTTTTCAAATTAACTAAGCCCAGTTTAACTGAGATCTCAAAAACCCAGCCTTAGGGTTTTAAGACGAAAGTAATGACATCTCAAATGTCACATCCAGTAGGGTAATAACAGGTAACCCATTATCTGACAGTACTTGGTTTACAAATTTATAACTGCTATTGAATTTTTTTTTACGAATTTGACGTTTATAGTCAGCGTTTAAAAAACTGCAGTCGAAGTAGAAAATCTGTCATTTCTCCATTTGTCATTGGCCAAAAAACTTTTGCTTTTACTTCTGATTCATTAAATGTAAGAAATTAGTTTTAATCGATTAATTGACATTAATTGTTCGAGTTATTCGTTATTGGCTTTTTTAATTATTCGATCAAATAATGGCGGAAAAATTCCTCGATTAATCGTTGTTCGTGGATACTCTAGTAGGTATGTACATTTGTATATCAATATGATCTTAACATAACATCAAATTTTTGTGTTCAGTGTTTTGGTATTAAAAATATGGTCACCGAATAATTTAAAAATACATATTGCAACAATTTTCCAGAAGACGGTATACCCTAATTTCCTGCAGGGAAATGGAATTGTAATAATTTTATATTTTTGCACAAACTTCAATAAGTAATTTATTATTTTATTTAAGTATAATTTTCAAAACTTTTTATTCATATTTGACACACATATTTCTTTTAGTGTAATTATGATTTTATTTGCATTCACACACACACACCAACACAGGCAAGTAAAAACAATGTTACAGGAACTTGATGCAAAAAGTCAAAGGTGGGGCGTTAATTTGCGTTGATTTTGTTATTGTTGTTTTAAGTGAATCAAAAGCAAGAATTCATATGTACAATAAAAAAAACACCCGAAATAAAACTAAATTCAAAACAACAACAATAAAAATCGAATAAGAATAAATTAGTTGTGCTCTTTTACATAAAATTTTGGCGTTTTTTCTTAAAATTTTTTTAGTTTAACCCACAATACAATCGATTTTGGTAAAAAAGCCACAACAAAAAAAAATAAACACACACACACAAACACAAACTCAATAAAAGAATAAAAATATAGATAAAATATGTAGGTAAATAGAAAGAAGGAAAAAACAAATTAAACAACATACACAAATAAAATATTTTTCAAAGAAAAAATAATTTTTTATATTTTCTTCAAAACCTTGGCCAATATTTCTGGTAGATTTTATTTAAAATTGAATTTTCAATTTCCTCGTTTAAACAAATATTTGATTTTGTAATAATGAGTAACACCTTGGTATTTCCTTTAAAATATTGCACTTTATTTTTTTTATTTTTATTTTTTGCTTTTTTCATAAATTTTGATTAAACATTTGTAACACTATTTTTCTTTTAATAATTGTTTGGTAGGTATTTGACTTAATTTTTTTTTTTTTTTTTTTTTTTTTTTGTTATGAAAATTTCAATTTTTCTTTACTTGTGGTATTGCGATGATTTCTTTTTTTTTGTAATTTAATTAAAATGTGCAAGAATTTCATCAATTAAATTATTTTTTTAATAAATTTATTTATTTTGCCATTTGTTTTGTTGAATAAATATTTAAACATTCACAAACACACACACACACACACACACACACACTTGTTCAGTAAAACGCACGGTGGAGTATCAAAGAAGAAACCAGTTTACTTGCATTTGTTTTTATATTGATTTTTTGTTTTTTTCAGCTTTTTCTTTGTTTGTTTGTTAAACATTTACATTACATATATTCATTTCCAAACGCCACAACAAATTTTTTTATTGCAACACTTTTTTACTTCCTTTTTATGCCATAAAATTGTGAAATTTATGTTTTCCTGTTGAATTTACTGTCAATGTTTAGTAATTTCTTATTGATTTTTCTAGTTTTTCCACAAACAAATAAAAAGAAAAACTATTGCAAATATACTTATATTTTTTTTTTGGACCGTGCCCGTCATTAGTACACCACAACAACTTGCACGTAAACGCGTTGACCCGTCTATTTCCAGAGCAAAACACAAACTAAAATTTTCTCATTAAATAAATAAAAGAAAATAAGCAAGACTTTAGTGTACACAGTTGTATTAGAGAGTACAAAGTACTTTTTTTTTTGTATAAAATATTTGCTAAACCTTTTGTATTGGGCTATGAAATAAATTATTTGAACTTGAAAATATTTTTTTTGTTTATTTTGACTTTGTTTAACAGGAATATTGTTTTTAATTGATAAAAAAATAGTTATAATACGGAAAGAAGCAACTGTGTTTTCTTTATTTCCTTTTCATCTACTAAAAAATCTAATAAGATTTTTTATGGGGCGTGCTTACACTGCAGTCAGTGCTGGTAAGTTGAAGACGCTTAAATTAATGACGATTTCTTTTCTGAGAAAAAGGTTGCATTACCCTACAAGCAATGAATGAGCGAGTAGTGACGTTTTTCATTTTCTTAACACCAAAATGAAAAATGTGACTACTCGCTCATTAATTTCTTGTAGGGTTACATGTTCTAAATTTTTGTTTTCGTTTGTACAAAAAATACAACTGTGGGAAAAATTTGCAAGTTCTTTTGTGAATATGTTGATGAAGACATGCAAAACATGTTGCATATTTTACACTTATGGCGATTTCTTTTCTGAGAAATATGTTGCATAAATGTTACATGCTCTACACAAAAGAGATAGAGCATGTAAAATTTATGCAACATATTTATCAGAAAAGAAATCGCCATTACTTTAGCTTAAGCTGTTCATTAGGGTGTCCCAAAAATTTTTTTCTTTCTGATTTTCATAGGTGCTCAGTTAAAATTTAAAAGCTTATAGTGTAAAGTATTTTTGATTTTTTTTAAGAATTTTCGGAAGAGGTTTAGAGGTCGCGCAAATGAAGTTTTCATAAAAAAACGGAGTTTTCGGCCTTTTTTTAACTTTACTCATAACTTGGTTAATACCACGAGTTTCTTCACTCCTGAGGAAACAGTTTTAAAGAAAAGTATCCAAACATTATTCCTGTGTAAAAAAACTATAAGTTTTGGGGATGAGTTTACTCATTTAGATACCCTTAATTACAATTTTTCGTAATTTTTTCAAAAATTTTGTAATAACGCTTTACAACTTTATAAGTTTGAATAGAAACGAAAAAAACTAATGATGCAGTTTGAAAGACAAATTAATTCTAATTAATATCAATAAACAATTTTTAAATTTATTGTTACCGTTGCTGAGTTATACCCGTTTCTATCTTTATACCCAGTATATGTTATTATAAGCTGTTTGCCAGTTCACCAATCTTACCCAACCAAAAAAAAAAAAAACTTTTATTTTGCTCTGTGAAAAAACATTTATTGAGGTTCTTGCGATGTAGTTCTATACCTTGCAATAAATTCTGGTAATCAGTTTCAGAAGTTGTGACATTAATATAAGTATTACCCAAAGCCACACCTCGTTCTGCCACATCATTTACCACTTGTAATTGTTGAACTTTTTTTTTTTTTATTCTTGAAATGACTTGTTGGCTTTCCAATTCTTTGGATCTATTTTTAAAAAATCGATTGAAATATTGCAAGCTTCGAAAAAAGTTAAACTGGCTTTTGAAATGAATTGTTGAATTTCTTTATTTCTAAAGTTTTCTTCTGTTAAAGTTACATTTGCTACTTCATAATCGCTGCATGGAGTATCTGCAAGTTTTTTTTTTTTTTGTCAATTCGAAGTCAAGTACCACTGATGACCTAGAAAAGTTTTAAGCGAGGCTTTTGCAACTGCTTTATTAATAATTTTATAACTATCAAATTCCTTTAATAGGCTCAGATCACTGAGAGGACCGTATCGAGGGCACTGACAGAGGTACCAATATTTGATATATATTCTTAAAATAAATGAACTAAATTCAAGCAAGGCATCAACTGTTCATTTGCCTTTAAAAGATTGCAACTGGTTTCGGAAAATGCATATTCTCAAAGAATAGATAATTTTCATCATCCAGCGAGCCCAATTGATAGCTCCTGGAGCACACATAAAATAGAAAGTGAAAATGACAGTGTGTAACGATTAAGATCAATAAATGTCAGAAGTTAATGACAGTTAAAACCTAACTATAAAAATTGATGGAAATATACAAACAATAATTATAACGAAACAAGTATTTTCGGTACAAACTATAAAAATAGTGTAACTCGGAAACTGTAGGACAAAATTCCATTTTTGTTTTTCTTAATTGTTAAGAACTTTTCGGTATTCAAAATCACGTCACGAGTTTAAATACCTTTCATATAAATTTGAAAAGTAATAAACCGTTTTTTACAGAATTTGTTAAAAAATTACAAAAGAACTTTATATGTGGAATCGTAACCCCGGGTCTCCACGTAGCAATATTTATTGCGGCAAACGTCAAATTTGATTGCTCCATAAAATTTGCGACGTATAGACCGCATATTGCTATGAGTGGCAATCCATTGCGCAATGATTGCTCTTCTTATTGCTTGAGCAATTATTGCTTAGCAATCTGCTGTCAAATCAGTTGTAATTTATCTGACATTTCATTTCTCTGTACGGTTGTTTATTTGTTAGTGTGTTTATTTATTAAAAAATCAATTAAGAAAAAGCCGCCAAGTGAAAAAATACTTCAACAAAATACAGAAAAAGTGTTTATATATTATATTTTTAAATAAACGTCAATATTAACAAAACCAAACGACACATTTGTTTCTTTTTTGTATATTTTTATTTTTTCAATAGAACAATACAAGTTTTAGGCTTTTTTTCATACGCAAGTAAACAAAAAAGTAATACAAAACACAGCTACGACAATTAAAATTAATTATTTTATTTTATTAATTTAATTTATTGATTTAAAAAGAAAATTTAACAATCACTTCAAAACACAACATGAAACATTTGTTATAAATAAAGGCACAAAACTTTATACAACTACTCGCGGTGAAAATTGCAAATTTATGGCAAAGCAATAACAAGTGTTCTCCAGCAATAAAATCAGCAATTATTGCTCCATTGTTCTGTCATTGTTCTGCCGACGTTATTGCTTGTACTATAGCTTCGTACAGACGATGGTCAGATCTTACAATATTGGTAAGCAGCGTTGCTTAAATTGCATTAAAATTGGCTAAAATGTCTTGCAACTGTGTGAACATTGTAAGCTCATTTGTATTTGCAGATGTGCAAAATTAATGCATCTGACAATGGACCATTGTCAGAAAAATTTTGCTGTTGGCAACGCCTGCTTACAATATTGTAAGATCTGACCATCGTCTGTACGAAGCTTTAGCAATAAAAATTGCTACGTGGAGTCCCAGCGTAATGCACAAAAATATTGCCGGAACTTAAAGTTTTTGCATATGGAAATAAAGTTTGGGAAATTTTCTTTAGAAATATTCGGTCAAAAAATTATATGAACGTGGTTATTGACAAAGTTATGAGTCATGTTTGAAAAAAGGCCGAAAACCCCGATTTTTAGCAAAGACTTGATTTGCACGACCTCAAAACCTCTTCCTAAAAATCTAAAAAAAAATTCAAAAATACTGGACCCTATACCTATAAGCTTTCAAATTATGCTTAAGCCTCTGACAAAAAAATTTTTTTGGGACACCCTGTGTTCATACTGCCCTGTTCTACAACTTTGGTACTTACTACTTTGTTTGTACAACAAATGTTTTATTTTGTTTGTCTTAATTCATACCGCTCGTAATTTTGTAAAAAATTTGTTTTTAAACAAAATATAAAAATATTTACAAATTAAAATCAAAAAAAGTCTATTTATATTATAATCGTTTTTATAAGCCATTAGTGGTGTTAATATTTGCTTCCAACCCGCAATAGCGTGCAGAAACCGCTTAAATAGCTTTAAAAATCGCTCATGAAAGTGTAATAGTTGTAAATAAAAGCACTAATTGTGTTCTATTGAAATTGCACAACATGTAACACTTCGATTGATTATAGGTAACATTAGAAAATGTTACATGTATATACTGTAACATATTTTTCACAGAAAAGAAATCGCCATAAATTGCAGACACAAATGAAAAAAAGACAATTATACAAAACTAAATAAATTAAAAAATTTTTTTTAAATCTAAATATGATTCATCATCGCACAGCCTAAACGCCTGAAGCTAAAAACCTGAAATTTGGACAAGAAGTTGGTCTCTTCAAATGCGTAGGGGGTAAAAACGTGTATATTAGGTAATCTTATATCTCCAGATATAAAAGAGAAAAAAAATGTAATACTTATCGTTGTTCTTTAGAAAAATAAGCGGATAGGTGTCTGGTACTTTTTTAAAAATCGGCCCTTTTAGGAAGTAAACAGGTAAAACCTGTATTTAAGAACTTTTTGTCATCCCATCTATCTTTTAACCCAATAAACAAAGAAATAAAGTTTTTATATCACATTCGTAACAAATCTAAAAAGTACCAATATGATTTCGATACTTTTTCGAAATTCGAACGTTTAAGGGGACAAAGTCTTAAGCTGGAGGTCCACAAAACGCGTTTTCACCTCTACGCATTGTATGATGCTTATACCTTCCGTGCGTTCTATGTTTCAAGTTACATGCAACGCTTTTTATGCGGCATCACCAAAAGTAAAAATTATATTTCATTTATCAAAACCAGCTGATTTGTTCGAACGCTGCTTGTGACGCTTACAAAAGTATAAAGTAAACCTACTTTTCGCATTCAATGCCTCATTGCATCCTACACTTTTGTGCATGTAACTTGTTACATATAACTACACAGATTCTACTTTTTTACAGCTGCGTAGACAGCGAAAATGCGTGTAACGCGTGGTGTGGACCTCCAGCTTCAACTTTTTTTGGTTCTACTTTTTACGAAACATTTTTATATCACATCTAAAAAGTACAAATATGAATTCAGTACTTTTTCGATATTCGAACGTTAAAGAGGCGCAAGTCTTAACTATTTTTGGTACTTTTTTTTTTTTTAATTAAAAAAATTAATATTTTTATATAAAAAAGAACTCAAACTTAAACAAATTTATATAAATTTAAATAATAAAGGTCGAATAAGAAAAAAATTATATTAATAAAAATAATTGTTGTAATTTTATTTTAGTGTTTATTAAATTCTTTAATTTAATTCTTTTACTACAATTATAGTTTGCTACCATTTCACAACCAAATTTGACGTTTTATGTAAGCAATAAAGCTGGAGGTCCACACCACGCGTTAATCGCTTTTTCGCAGCATACGCAGCTGTCAAAAAAGTATGATCTGTGTAGTTATACGTAGTAAGTTACATGCACAAAAGCGTAGATGCCTTGAGGCGAAAAGTAGGTTTACTTTCTATTTTTGTAAGCGTCACAAGCAGCGTTAGAACAAATCAGCTGATTTTGACAAATTAAATTTTATTTTTACTTGTGCTGCTGCTGCATAAAAAGCGTTGCATGTAACTTGAAACGTAGAACGCAAGTAATGTTAGAAAAGCATGCGCTTCGTGGAGGCGAAAACGCGTGGTATGGACCTCCAGCTTAATTGTCAACGAAAATAGACTAACAATTATTGCAACATAAATTATCGGCAATAAATATGTAAAAAAAATTGCTGTCTACATTAAAGATAACATAATTTTGACACTTACTGCAATACAGTTCTTTTCGCTTATAGTCCATTCCGCTTAAAGGCCAAAAACGGATATAAGCCAAAACTGTCATATTCGCATGCAGATTTTTTCGAATTTCATACAAATTATTTGTTCTAAGGTCCATTTCGCTTGTAGTCCATTTTCGTTTAAAAGCCACATTTTCTTAGCATGCGTATATAATTATTCATGCAAAAATGTTCGCTTATAGTCCACTCTATTTTTTATATATTTTTAATCCACTGGCAACATGTTTTAATTTACCTTTCTGGCAACTGTTATAAATGCCAAAGTTCGCAATTTATATTTCATGACATGGTGTCTTCGTCTGACAATTTTATGTCATAATAAACTTCAAACTCCATAAAAAAAAACGATAATAAAAATATTAGAATTTTTTATATAGACTTTGACGTTTGGCATAACAAAAAATTGTCAGGTGAAGACCACACGTAAAGATCCTATGAAATTGATATTTATGTTGTGGTTGATTTCGTCATCCAAAGAATTAAAATGAATCTCATACTCATTTGTTTTTGTTGAAATATTTTAAAGCATTTGAATAAATTAATAAAAAAGATTTTTGTTTTAACTATTTATTTAAAATAAGTCAATATTTGGTTATGTTTTAAATAAACTTTTCCTTTGTTTAAAAAGAGTGGATTTATTGAAGAAAATAATATTTATATAGTCCAAAATGTGGATTATATTAGGTTTCACTTATTATCCATAAAATGGCTTATAAAAAAATTTTAGTCCAAATTCGCTTATAGTCCACAAAAGTTGTGCAACTATAGTAGTTGACTGTAAGCGAAAAGTACTGTATATGTCGCAATAATTATCTCTGGTATAGACGGGCAGTAAAGGACGGCAGAAACAAATAGGCTTGCCAACCGTACTTTATAATAAAGTATTCTACGTTATTTCGAGTAATTGTACTCTATACTTTATGAGAATAATAAAGTACGCGAAAGTACTTTATTTCGCATGATTAGATTTATCTAGAATTCAAAATAGATTCAGGTTATACTAGTCAGGGTTTTATTAGTCATTAAATTATAATACTTATTGTTTTTTTTTTAATAAAAATAAAGAACAACTAATTAATATTAGTCAGGGCCATTTGCTGATGTTTTTTATATTGGCAGGACGATTCTTCGAAAAATTATCTGACAGCACTATTTCACTTGTTTGTTTTGTTTGAGTACAATAACTGCCTGTTTTTAAAAAACGAGTGCAAAACTCTTTCAAATTACTGCCTGCATTTAGATCGCGAGCACGAAAGTGACTCGTTTAACTAACATTTAAAACATAATTTCAAAATTTCCATTCCCATACAAAATGTCTAATACAGACTGGAAATATATTGAAGAAAACGTACCATAACAGATAGAGAGCCTTAACAATTTCTCGAGACATACTTGCCCCTTATCACCACTTCTTAAGGGGCTCCCATACAAATATTGCGTTTTATGAAATTTTTAAATTAGTTAAAATTTTTCGACTTTTGTAAATAAAATTAAAAGTTGTTAACAGACTTTAATCATTTATAGCTTGTTTTGTTTGAAGCTTTGTTTTTTATATGTCTGGAAAAAATTAGAAGCATAGCTGTAATTTTGTATAGATTTTAAACAAACAAAAATTTCGAAATGTTGGTTAAAAAAATATTTTTGTTGCCAAAAAAAATAAAAATATGTTTCTAAAACGACTGCGCATGTTAGATATAACGTTTAAAGGAAATTTTATTGCGGATTTTCTTTTTTTTTTTAGTTATTTCAATAAACTGAAACGTTTTTGAAGAGGTATTGGATTCAGCGTACACGAATTAGGTTAAAGCGCCAGTTGTCCGGCTTGTCTCAAAAAAGTGTCAAATTCTAGCACAATGTAATTGTTTGATAAATCTTGCGAAAAGCAAAAACAACAACGTTTTTAAATATAACGATAAAAAGAAATATGTAATTGTACTTTATATTTATACTCGGGTCTGTTCTGAAAATCACGTGATTTCAAATCACGTGTTTTTGAAATCACACGTGTGGTTTTGTAGTATTCTGAAAGTCATAGCGTTTTTTTGTTTCTTGGTGTACTTTCGGCAATTGAAGATCACACCAAAACACACAAAAACGGGACACTAAAATATCACACGTTTGTTTTTAGTAGGCACATGTGATTTGAAATCACGCGATTTTAGTAAAAGTGATTTGCAGAACAGGCCTGACTGTGTACTTTTTTTCTTAACCTTTAATAATTAATGTACTTTAATTGCAACAAAAAAAGTTGGAAACGCTAGATACAAATAAAATGCTACAAGTTCATTATATTTTTACTTCCAATATTTTCTTTATTGAAATATCCAAAATGTGCCATCTATACATGATGCACTGATCTATCATCTTTTCTCCACTTCTCAGCCAATCAAAATGTAAAATTTTTGTAAACACTGCAGCCCATTGATTTAAATCGTCAATACAGAAGACTACCTGCCAAATTAGTATGCCAAAATGGTTTTAAAAACCAATGGTAAAAACCAAAATGTATTAACAAAGTGACCTCAGTACTACAACAATGAAACAATAAAAAAAACAACAGGCATTTTGTTGGTAGAATTGAGACGGCAAGTGTCAAAATGCCTTATAAAAAAAAGTAAATAAACAAACAAAAAATTATGACAAACGTCACACACGAAGAAAATCACTACAAACAGCTGCGCTTGTGAGGTCACATTCGAAGAAAATCACTGCAAACAGCTGCGCTTGTGAGGTCACTTTATTAGTACATTCTGGTGCTGGTTCACACAGGTCAAGTTTACTTGAACAGTTTTATTTAAATTTTCTTTTGAACTTGCGTTCACGTTCATGCACAAAATTAATTTTTTTTTTCTTTTCCTTCAACTTTGTAGCTTTTTATTATATTAGTGCTGGTTCACACAGGTCAAGTTTACTTGAACAGTTTTATTTAAATTTTCTTTTGAACGTGCGTTCACGTTCATGCACAAAATTAATTTTTGTTTTTTTTTTTCCTTCAACTTTGTAGCTTTTTATTATATTACGGATGAAAAACGAAAAGAAAAATACAAAACTGACTGGTACGGTCAAGTATGTACCCCTTTCCATTCTCTTTACCCCTCTCTCCTAAAAGCTCAAGACTTGAAGCGTCAAACTTGACCTGTGTGAACCAGCACTTACGGATGAAAAAAGAAAAGAAAAATACAAAACTGACTGGTACGGTCAAGTATGTACCCCTTTCCATTCTCTTTACCCCTCTCTCCTAAAAGCTCAAGACTTGAAGAGTCAAACTTGACCTGTGTGAACCAGCACTAAAAACACATTTTCATTGCGTGCAATTCATTTTTATTTAACATGGCGTTTACATTAGCCAGTACTGCAGTGATGTTAACCGTGCGGTAATTACCCTTTTTTAGGGTAATTTTGAGCCGCAAAAGGTAGCAAGGTAATTTTATTTAAAATACGGTAATTTAAAGATATTTGATTTTTTTGTATACATATACTTATGCCCGTTTTCACAACTAACCGATAGCTAAAGGTAGGATTTTTTATGCCGTATAAAAAGCGTTCCATTATTACAACTTTATTTTAACCTACCAGGTAGGATGAACCTTAATTTACTTTATCGCTCACTTTAGGTAAAAGTAAAGTTTCAATAGTGGAACACTTTTTATAAGGCCGTTTAAAGTCTACTTTTAGCTAACGCTAAGTTGTGAAAACGGGCCTTACATTTGTAAGTTTTATAATTTTAACTTTAAAGAGGTGATTTTCAATTTAAATAGAATAGAATAGAGAAATAGATTATGAAAAAATTTAGAATTATGTTTTTGCAAATGTGTTCATAACACCGAAAAGTACAAAATAAGAAAAATGAAATTACTCTTGTATATTATTAATTTTAAATTAAACTTTTTGTTTGTTCAAAAGTCAATAATTTTTAAATATATAAAATAGTCGCAATGTTATAAATTTAACTATAGTTTTCGGATTATTTTAAGGACGGATCAGGGATTAAATGTGTCTAAAGTTAAGTGTTTGGCACTTGAACACCGTATTTTAATCAAGCATTCTGTACTTGATTTAAGAAAATCCGTACTTACCGTACTATTGACACCGCTTTGCCTTGGTTTAAGTACGGATAAATTGATTTTATGGATTTTTTTAGTGTTCATCACATACGTTAAGCTTATCAAATAAAAATATTTAAAATTGAATGAACATTCATTATTTTTATTTAATTCGTAAAAATGCATTTTTAGACCAAAGTTTCCATTAAAATTTTTCTTTAAACACATTTAAAATTTAAATAAATTGCTTATAAATACTGCTCTTATGTGCTATTTCCAAACGATGGACTGAGTGCTTTTCAAATAAATTAAAGTTTAGATTAAAATTTTTGCGTACGGTAATTTTTTCTCCAAAAAGGTAATTTTTAGAGGGCCGTATGGTAATTAAAAAATAAAAGTTAACATCACTGCAGTACTGGCAAAACAGTAGCAATACATGCGAACTTGTTTACTAATAAATGCACACTTTTCCAACTGTCTAGCAAATTTTGCATATAGTAAAATTGGATGGTGATTTGACATTTGCTAACAGTAATCTTAAGTTTTGTTAGCAAAAGGGGAAAAAATCAAAATGTAAAAAAATTAAACATATTTTGCTTTGATATCTAAATTTTAGTTATGTTATGTCTTGTTTAGTTCATATAAAACACGTTAAGCTGGACTTCCACTGCAACATTCATGTTTAACAAATATACTTATGGAATACAAGGGCTTGGATGTGCCAAAAGTAACCATAGTCCAACACATGGATCATCAAAATAATTTTTGCAATATCATCGGGCTTCTTCCTTTGTTGAGGAGAAAATATTCTTTCAATGCAACAAACTATTTTAGAATTCGATCTAACGCTGACATTAATGTTAACCAGCGTGTTTTGCTGTAGTAATGTTGAAATTTTGGGGGTTTGGGAAAATAAAAAAAAAAAGTTTTTGAGTTTAAAGAAGAAGTCATAATCTAACAAAAGGACAATTCAATTTAAAAAAAAGACAATCCATTTTTTTGAAAAATCTTAAAGAACATAGTTTAAAAAAAAGGACTGTCCTCTTAAAAAAGGACGAATGGTCACCGTAGGTATATTCCTCTTTTGGGAATTTATTTGGGTATTTATTTAACACAAATGAATATGGCAATCATTAACTATCAATAAACTTTATTTAATTTTAAATTACTTTTCGTTTTTTAAAACGTCGTTAAATGTTAAAAAGCTGGTAAAATTCCACTAAAACAACAATAAACCGGAGTATGTATACTGATTTAAAATTGTTAACAAATTATGTGTTTAAAATTTTTAAATATAATTAAATTCTATAAAATACATCCTTTTTTACAATTTTATCTAATTGAACTCCTCCGAAACGGCTTGATCGATTTTTATAGAAATTTTTATGAGTATTTGTATGAAAATAAGTCGTAAAGTATATTTTATATCGCTAAAGGGCGAAAAAGAGGTCAAAGGGGGTAAAAGGACCCCTCCCGATATCTTCTTAACTAATTAACAGATTTTCTTAAAATTTGGCATGCAGACAACATCTGAAAGAATCTTTAAGATTCAAGTCTTAAAGGAACTATAGGCTATAAATTTAAACAGTAATGGCATAAAATAAAGTAACAAGTGTAAAAACATCCCCTCCTATGCCTTTTTAATTAATTAACCGATTGTATTGAAAATGTTATGTATTTTTTGACAGTTTACTTTTTCGTAATTCTTTTCATTCAAAAAATAGCAAAAACCACAGATTTTTACAATCCAAACACCACTCTTTCATATTTTTTAATCGTCTTTTTAACATTTTTGTAGGCACAATATCCAAATTATAAATCACTTAACACACAAATCACAAAGTATACAGAGATGAAAAAAGTGACGTATGAAAAATGCCTAAATCATTTGCGAGGGCAGCTTTCGAAGAAAGAGAAAGAAAACGTTTTTTGTTAGTGAAGTGACAATGCGTAAAAACAGGCCGCTTCTATCTCCAAAAATTGCATAATCAAAACAAAAAACGCAAAAAGGGCAGCTTTCGAAGAAAAAGACAGAAAAAAACACAATATTTTCTGTCTCGTGACGCCTCTGTATACTCTGTGACACAAATTTTGACTGTTTGCCTGTGAGTATTAAGGTGGAAGTACATAACACGCGTTAGTTCGTCGACGAGTTTCGTGCGTTTAAAATCTTTAGCGCGTAAAAAATTGCAAGTTACACAACACGCGTTACAAAAGCCATTCATTTCAGCTGTTTTTTATTTGTTTACTTATTAGTGCATTAAAAATGGGTTCGAAAGTACATCAAGATTATGTTATTTTTTTGAATTTATTCTTTTTATATAAATATTGTGTGGTTTTTAGCTCTTCAATAAGTTTCATGATTTACAAATTTGTTAAATTATTCTTTTTATTGTCAACTGATTACTTGTCAAAAATACACAACGCGTTAAAAAGTTCAAAGTTAACCAACTTTCCGGCGTAAACGCGTCAAAATGTTTTGCATGTAGCTTGTTCTATGAAAATGGACTAGTTTAACTTTTTTTTTTAACAGAAGACGACAGAGCGCGCGCGCACTAACGCGTGTTATGTACTTCTACCTTTACAGTAAACAATGCCAGGAAGTCGCAATAGAGCAAATTTGAGCCGTTGGACGAACAATGCAACAAACGTGCAAAATTTTAGAGCAGCACGAACAGAAGAACAAACCCAATAACTTAATGAGTACGTGCATGGGAGCGTAGCGGTATTGCGTAAATCTCAATCACAAGCGGCACGAGCTAAATGGAATCAACAACAAGAACCTGAACCGAGACAATCATGCCGGTTCGTAGTGGACACACAAAGAGCAAATGAAGAACAGCGCCACCTCTATCTGATATAGATCCCCAAAACATTCGTTATTTTTAATTAATAACCAAAATATTCACTAGAAATAAGTTAAATGACAAAACAACGTTTGCCGGGTCAGCTAGTTATCCTATATAAAATTTTTTTACAAATATAAGATTACAGATTAACAAGAAAAATCAATAAATCAAATTTTCAAAATAGTCGCAAAATTATTTAACAAATTAAAAATTTTGATTAACGCATTAGCTGCCATGGCTGTTTTTTTGAAAGCAACCCCTGAGGCCAATTCAAGTTTTTTTTATTCATAACGAGAAATAATGCGATAATATTGTGTAAGAAACACTTAAAAATTTTATTTAGGTATCTTGTATTGTCGGCAATAAAATAGTTACTATATAGGGCCCATACACAATACCATTATAATTGTGCAATCAAGTGATTGTGCAATTAAGGTTGAAGCACACAATACACCAGCATGCTGGTACAAAATTAATTTTTTACCAAAACATGTGTGGAAAAGGTCGTAATGAACGACGACAAAATGTTCTATCATTTTATTGTAGCATTGGTTTTTAATCCACATTTGCAGTATTCCGTACTTTTAACTTTCCATAGGCAAGGCATTGTTTAATAAAGTTCGAGAATTTCTCCCCAAAACATTTTTTTCTGGCATTCATAATTAAAATTTTTTATTTTTTGATGTTTATGCCTTGACGATTTAACTTTTATGAGCTAACTTTACAATACACGATTCAATCATGCTCAAGGCGAATTCATAAAGGTGACATTTTCCAGTCATCTGTTTATTGTTTATTTTTTTGTGTGTATACTGAATGTCAAGCTTTGTTTACATTTTGTGAAAAAATTAATTAAAATTTAAAATTCAATAAAAATTTAAATAGTTGAAAAAAAACTTATTTAAATTATATAAAACAAAAAAAGTGAAAAAATATAAACACAAGAAAAAAATGCGTAAGGAATAAGTGGAGCCACAATTAATTTCCAATTGAGGAGTTTCTTAAGCAATTGTGTATATTTTAATAACAAAAATTTTCTTTTTTATATTTTCAACAAATATTTTTGACATTCACTCTAACTTTTTACAAAAACAAAATACATAGTATTTTTCAATAAAAAGGGATAGCTAGCATAACTCTATCTCATGATGCGGTCACCTTTATAAATTCGCCTTGATCATGCTGGTGCAATCAAAAAAATATTAAAGTATTTCTGATAAAGCACCAGCTGGTACAATCCCACCACAAGCTCATACACGGACAATAAGCTGGCACAATCACTTAATTGCACAGGCATGATGGTGTTGTGTATGGGCCCTATTACATGGGGTCTTCACCTAAGATAATATCTGATATAATATGTGAGAGAACGTCGGCAGAATGGGAGAACAAATTTCTTCATGTTAATCTTAATCTTAAACAAGTGGAACACGTATCTTATAAGAATTCATAATCGAATGATTCTCGTGCAGTAAACTTGTGTCGTTTTTACTCTTTTTTTTAGTTTTTTCTTGTTTTTTAGTTAAAAATATTGTTTTTTTAAACACTTATCACAAGATTTTCAAGATTTGCACAAAAAAATTAAACGTTTTAATGAATGCGTCTTTTTATTGTTTTATATGTGTGTATGTATGTGTATTTTTGACAGCTCATCTTATAAGATAGTTGTTATAAGATTTCTTATAACAACTGTCTCATAACATTTATTATAATATTAATACTAAAGCTTCGTACAGACGATGGTCAGATATTACAATATTGTCATTTTTCTGACAATGGTGCCATTGTCAGATGCATTAATTTTACACATCTGCCAAATGAAAATGAGCTTACAATGTTCAGACAGTTGCAAGACACTTTTAGGCAATTTTAATGACAACATTGTAAGATCTGACCATCGTCTGTACGAAGCTTAACACTATTTGAGAGTTCACACGTAAGATAATACTCTCTGCGATTGAATTTGACGTTTGCTGATATAAAAATCTTATATCTTATCTCAGGTGGAGACCCTGTGTTAGGGAGAGTTGTCATTATTTACCCATGTAATGTCATATTAATTTATTTGAATTTTGACGCTTGTTTTATTTTTTTTGCTTATTTTGTTTGACGCTATATGGGTTTTAAAATTGAGAACAAAATTTCTAACATATCGTCTTCACCTGACAATTTTTTGTCATACCAGACGTCAAACTTCATATTAAAAAAACGCTGACAAAAATTTTCGAGTTTTTTTTATATAGACTTTGACGTTTGGTATGACAAAAAATTGTCAGGTGACGACGCTATGTAATGACTATACCTTGTACTTATTCTACCATGGTTACTACTACGAGCTATCACGCAGGGATCTTTGCAATAGTTTAATCAAACAATTCTCTAATCCAAAATAATTAAATGAAGTCAACTTGACATGTCAAAATAATTAAATGATGTCAACTTGACATGCCATGCTAAAATTTTATTAGTGCTGGTTCACTCTTCAAGTTTTGGCCGTCAAGTCTTGAGTTTTTGGGAGAGAGAGGAAGAGAAATGGCCCTACAAGAAATGAATGATCGAGCAGTCACATTTTTCATTTTGGTGTTAAGAAAATAATAGAAAGAAATGACCGAAATAAAGTTTTCGGTCACATTCGGTCATTTTCTTTACACCAAAATGAAAAATGTCACTACTCACTCATTCATTTCTTGTAGGAACAATCTCTTTTCCCTTCTCTCCTAACATTGCAGCCACACGATCAAGATTTTCTTGATAGTCTTTTACATATACTGCTTGTCAAAATATGCAAAAATTGCCAGCTGTGACGTAGGCTGCACGCAAGTTGAAGGCAATTTACTTTCGAAAAAATGTATAAAGACAAACATGGAATCAGCTGTTAAATTGCATATATAACATGGGTATGTACATATGTATGTACACATGCATATCTAAATTGAATTCTGTGCTGTTTTGTGTTACGGTTGCTGCGTTTTTTACTGGCTAAGATTACTATTTTGTACGGTTTTTTACTTACTCTTTTCTATGGTTGGGAATAAAATGCTAGGGTATTTAGTTGATAAGTTTTGAATATTATGTATGTATTTTTGGTACTACTCAGACATTATTGCTATGTAATATATTTTTGGCCTTTGGGCTTCTTATTACAAAATGAACTCTTAAATAAATAAATAAATAAAAAAAATTGAAAGTAAAATTGCCAAACAAATGGAAAGGTGAAATTGAAAGCAGTCTAGTGGTCAATTTAAAAAGTGTGAGTGTGTTAGTAAAAAAGGGAGAGTGTATTGCAAATTGAAAGGAATTGAAAGGCAAAATTGATCGTGTGGCTGCTATGAAAAAGCGCAAGACTTGACGAGTCAAACTTAAATAGTGTGAACCGGCACTTATGTGTAATAAAATCGTTGCTACGAGTTATCTCGTAGACGGCCTCATCGATACGGATGTCGACTACGAGATAACTCGTAGTTGGCAGTGAATGCGTTTAATTCGTCTGAAAAAATTTGTTTAGGAAACAGCACATACAATTTTTCTTGTTTTCTTCGATACAAAATTTTCGAAACGAAATTCGTTGAAGTTTTATGAAGACTATAGTCTACTATAGCAAAAAGTTCTTAATATTTGGTTGAATTTTATATTTTCTCTCCATTTCAATGCAGTACCCTGTTATCTCAGCAGACAGAGTTGCATTTGTTTTAAACAATGCCAATCAAACACCAAAATGCAACTCTGCAGTATGAAAGTCTCCAACGAATAATGTCGAAAATGAAAACGACGAGCAAATATAAAATAACGCAGTACTGGGAAAAAATCTTTTGAAAAAATCCTTTTACATTTTTTCTTTGTAATTTTCAATGGAAAATTTTACAATTTTAATTATTTTTTCAAGTGCAACAAATATTTAAATAAACAGTGTCGATTTTTAATATAAAATTATCTATAAATTGTTAAATTTGTAGAGTGCATAAACCTTTTTAAAATCATAGCAAAAAAGTCCCGTTCACAATCATTTTTTTCGGTAAGGAAATCAATAAACGTAATAGAATGAAGCCAAAGTAAATGGTGGAAAAATAAAAAGAATAAGGCGGACGTACATTTTTATAAAAATTTGTCTGTGAATAAAAACTGAAAATACAATTTATGCTAAAATAAGCAAAAAGTTAAATATGCATATATAAATAAAAACAGATATGTATGCCAACAAAAAAAAAAAAAACACGCTCAAATCAACATAATCGAGTGTTTGTAAAAAAGTGCTGTAAAAATAAGTTGTCTAAATTTGAAATCGAGTGGAAATTATAAAATAAACAAAGAAAATTGCTTTGAAAATGGAAGCAATAAAACTTTTTTCATTCCCAGTCGTTTTTTCGCTTGAATTGTGATTTTTTTTCTTGTTCTGCTGTTTTATTGGTCTTTTGAGTTTAACGCCGCATCCTCTTTGCCCTTCAATCGTTCTCTTGATAAGTTTTTTTGCGGCTTTCATTGAAATTCAACCCCAAAAAAAAGCGAGAACAAAAAACAATTTGAATAAAAATGCCTACCACCCCTCCGAGCTCCAATAATTGAAAATAAAACAGATTTTGGTTCTTTATTGTGTTTGCAAGTGCCCGCAAGTATGAGTGAGCGAGAGGCTAGATGAGTGTGCAAAGAAGACGAACAAAGTTGTTTGGTTAGTGGTAAATGGAGAAATTTTAACTTCAACAAAAAATAAAAGACGAGCGAAAATGTGATTACAACATAAGACAAAAAAACAAAAAAATAAATAATAAAAGAAACAATTATAATGAATGGCGAGAAAAAATACAAACCAGAAGAACTGAAGGAATTGTTGGATAAAAATAAACTAAGAAAGAATACAGGTGAAAAATTACAATTAAAGAAAATTACCAAACACGGTTGCAATTTTTGAGGAACAAGCGTATTTTAGTTAAATAATGTTTTTCATGTTCGTACAAATTTTATTGAAATAATAATCACAGATTACTTGGTAATCTGTGATAATAATGCACTTAACATTTTTTAATAAAATAATATATATTATTTACCAGGGGCCTAATTTTGGCAGTCGTGGTTGAGTACATTCTTGATTCGAAAGCAATTTTATTTCTAATTCTTTCAGTCGATACTGAAATTGGAATTATTTTTTCAGTATTGTGATACTCAAATTAAAGCTTTACAACACTAAAAAAATAATTTCGATTTGTTCAGTATTGACTTTAATAATTAGATATTAAATCGCTTTCGAATCGAGAAAGTACTCGATCACGAGTGCCAGAATCAGGCCTCAGGGGTCTAATGACCGAATTCGATATCGAGTAAACTATCGTATCGAGTAAACAAACGTATATTTCTACATACAATAGACACTGACGTATCGAATGAAAACTCGAGAGATGTAATGTCTTTGTTTACTCAATATTTAATGTTATCATCTCAAACAACGTATATTTCATTCGATATCGAGTGTCATCATACCAAAATAAAAAATGTCAATCAGTTTTGCTCTATATCGCATGCGGTGATTAGACCCCAGATTTAGAACAAATCTAGTTTAGCAACGCAGCTTCCAAAAAAAAAAAAATGTGCATTGGGTAATAGAAAATTGAAAAATACGTAGAAAAAAATTATAGGGAAAAAGTCTTGAAAAGGGAATGTGTTCGAGTTATAGACCTTTGAAGTTTTCATATTTATTTGTGATTTTCCACTAGATTTCTGAACCAATGTGGGCAATGTTGGTATCATTAGAAAGCTTTTAAATAGATCTTAATATATTAATATAACTCCGGCTGCGCGAAGCAATTTCAGAAAAATTAGCCATCCCTAAGAACGGTTATTACATGTATTTTTCTTAATAGTGTGATGTTTGCGTTTCTTAAACTAAAAGAAAATTTTTAAATTATAAGTATAATAAATTTGATTAGTCCAACTAAAAAAATGTATGTACAATGTAATCTCATTTAACTGCACTTGCGTTATTTCGACAACACCTTAGAATGGACAGGTGTGGTGCCAGCAGCGCCACTTAAGGAAAGAATTAAGTTCTTTTGATACCAGAAACAAAAACTATCGCAATTATAATGGACTAAAAGTCCTAATTTTGCATTCCATTTTTTTAGCAACTATAAAACAAAAATAATTATAAATATATAGAGGAATAGATAACATATACATATATAAGTGGCATTTTGACAAAACATCTTAAGCCAAATTTAAAAAGTAGAAAAAAATCTTGTTATCTTTTGCTATCTTATCTCGACTTTTGATGTTTTGTCAAATTGCCGCAGATATAAACGTTAGAATTAATATTGATTGAAATTTTTTGATACAGTATTTATCGGATATAAGAAACTTAAAAAAATCCACGAAAAAAGTTTCTTATAAGCGTTTCTTTCTAATATACAATTATTTTATATAAGAAACTTATTTATTATATAAGTACATATGGCCATATGACATCCATATTTTGGTTTTCTGTCTCTTTTTTTTGTTAACATTTCTAACTTTTAAGTAATTATTTTCTATGTCTTTTGAGTTTTTCACTATTTTAGATAACGTTGAAAGTCCAATATTATATTTTTTTGCAATTTCGCTTCTTTTTATACCGTTTTGTATTTCTTCTCATCTAAAAAAAAACTTTGTTCTTGTTGTAAAACTGTCAGAAAAGAGCGTTGTCCATACAAACTACAAAAATTCTGTGTTGAAAGTTGGAAGTTTCTTATATAAATTCTTTTTCTATATATTTTGTGGCTTTTGTGTTTAAGAAAAATGTTCTTTAATCATTTTTTTTCTTATAAGCGTTTTTCTTATATGAAACCTTTTTTGTTAGAAAAATCACTAAAAAGACATGGTGTTTTTGAAAATGTTTCTTAAAAGCGTATTATTCTTATATGAGATGTTCTTATATCCGATAAATACTGTAGCTGTTAATTTGCAAGAGAATATTTGCATGAAAATGAATAAATGTTTATTCATATATGTAAGAATTTGCGCCTTTCTAAAGTGAATAGGTATTTCTATTTTTAGCATAACTCTAGACTACATTTGAAGGAACCATCGACAAAAACAATATTATTGAGTACTTTGGTGCTATTATTATTATAGTTATTTTTATACATAAAAACCTGAACAATTTAATTTATTTATTTATTTATTTTATATAATTTAAAAGATAATGTTTATTTGCATTAAATTCTTCTGGTGGTGGTCCTTGTCCTTCATTTAAACTACTGGGAAGAAAAAGGATCCGCAATATCTCTAAAGGTTACTTTATACTGTCTTATTTCGGAAATGCATCCCTGATATATTAATTGTTTCAAAATTTTCAAAAACTAACAACTTTTGACAACAGGGTTGTATGTTTCACGAAATATATAAGAATTGTGTGATAGTGTAAAGTAGCCTTAAATTGCTTCACGTAGGCTAAATAACTTAGGTAAGATTCACACACGTTTTTCATATTTGCACCACTTCTCTGCGAATCACTAATTTTCAATACAATATTTTCCCTGATGATGATATAATTTGGTGTATCGAAATATTATACAATTTAATAGAATAAGGCCCATTTTACGGTTTACAACTCAACTCAGTTGAGTTGTAATAAATACAACTGGTTGTGATTAGTTGTAATTTTTGTTATGTTTTTGTTCACCGCAAATTAGCAAAGTTGTAAACCATAATACAAAAATTAAGATATTACAACTCAACTGAGTTGATTTGTAAACCGTAATAGGGGCCCAAAATTTTATAATTTTTAATATAAAAAATAATACCTCAAGTTTAATGAAATAGAAACAAATTTATTAATTTTAAGTCCATATTTGATAAATAAGTATTCAGTATGATATCAAGAATGCTTATTAGTATTAAGTTCAGAATTATAAAACATCATCTTGTTCAACAGAACTACATTTTATATAAAAAAATTAATAACGGTCTTATTAAAAAAAAAAAAAAAAAAAAACAGGTTAATGAAATAAAATAAATTTTCATACAAAATCGGTATCATAAACCCTTTTATTACCTGTTTTATTTTTTTTAAATAAAGCCGTTAGTCTATAAAAGTAAAAAATATTTGACTAATCAAACAACCAACTAATAAGGACTTGAATTTCTAAAACAATTAAGATAAATATTTTTAAAGGATTATTTACCCTAATGTATGGTAGAATAAGAACAAGGTATAGTCATTAGAAATTTTATTTTCAATTTTAAAACCCATATAACGTCCAACAAAAGAAAATAAGTAAAAAAAAAATGAAACAGGCGTCAAAAATCAAATAAATTAATTTGACATTACATGGGAAAATAATGATAACTCTTTTTAAATAAAATACCTTGTACTTATTATACTACATATGCACTAATGTACATATTTCTTAAAATTTTCAATTATCTTATATATAAATCGACAAGGCAAAACATTTAAGAACACTTACCTTTCTCTGTTTCACCGACTTATACAAAAAATGCACTATTTTAAAAGTCTTTACTTACAGATGTGGACAATATATATTATGAAAATCTGTTTAATATTTTCGGAGATATAAGCGTTCAAAACGTGGTAATTTTTAAATTTTTTTTTGATATTGAAATTATAAACAGCCATACATTTGCAATATTATTGTTCAATAATGGATACTGTACAATTAAATTGTGTGTATATCATATTAATAGGTGCCACAATATAATGAATAACAATAATCATTTGATTTTTACGGCGCAAAAAAAAAAAACTATATTTTAATGTGTTGACCACATTATACAATACGCTCATGTGTGCGTTGGGTTTGTTTACTTTTACATGTATTCAATATCTTATTGAATTATGTAGAGCAAATTATGGCAAATGTTGGGTACCTTAACTATATATCACTACATATTTGGCAAAAATGCAGTTTACGGAGCCTAAAAAATACAAAAAATTTACCACCCGATTCAGAATTAAACAAAAAACAAAATTAAAATTTAAGGGGCCTAATCAGAAAAACCGTCCGCTCACTTAATGGTATGTGTGGTTACTCAAGTTAAAGGTAATTGTACAACAAAAAAGAAAATAAAGAAATTTAGGGCGGGTGGGACTTCTGTCGCCCACTAATATCTATGTGTGTGTGTGCTCAAATTAAAGGTAATTTGCTAAAAATTATAAATTTGTTGTTATTTTGTATTTTTTAATGTTGTGCCATTTATTGAATAAAACAGCGCAATATATAAATAATGTGGCGAATAACATACAATAATGGATGGTGTGCTTAAAGCTTCTCTGCATCTAAAATATACTTAAATCAACCTAGAGGGGAAAATAAAGAACCGAAACAAAAAAAATGTTTGCAATCCTGATCAACACCCTTAAGTTTTTATTTAGTTTTATTTTTATTTAATCGGGTGGCATATTTTTTTTTTTGGTTCCCCGCAAACTGCATTTCATCGCACTACTTTTTACTAAAATATTTTAACAAAAGAAACTAAATAATTTAAAAATTAGAACAATTTGAATTTTTTGGCGATAATTAAGTACCAAATTAAAAATAATACCTAAAAATACAACGCTGATTATGGATACAGTCTGAATACAACCCTATAAATATTGTGCAAATTTTGTTAATGATGAAAAAGAAAATTGATGGGTAAAACAAACAGAGAAACAAAGAAAAAAATCACGTAGAGTTGAAAGAAAAGGAAAGAGTAAAAAGTTTTCCATTTTTAAAGAAAATTTATTTCAATCATTGACGTTTTCCATGGAAGAGTTGGACTGCCTGAATAAAGTGAGGTATGTGCGCGACTGATTGTGCAAGTGTTTGTGTGAAAAAGGTGAACTTTGAAAACTATAAAGGCAAAAAAGGAAAATCAAGAAAAAGAAAATGAAGTAAAATATTATGCGTAGTACAATAAATTCCTTATATTTTTTTTTTGTTAAAAATAGAAAATGAAATAAATAATTGGAATAATTTGAAAAAATAAAAGAACATTCAACCGACAAAAAAAGAAGAAATGTTTTCAAAGAAAGAAACAATTTTTTAAGTTGAAAATAAAAAAATAAATTAAAATGAATATAAATGAGTACAAAACAAAAAAGAAAAACATTCTCTGAATAAAGAAGAAATTAAAAACGAAATTAGTTTAAATGAATGTGAATTAAAGAATTAAAAACAGAAAACACGCTACATTTTTATAATTGAAGAATTTTTTGTATGAAGAATTTTTGCGAAAAAAAACTAAATGGTACAATTAAATAATTGATATACTTATTTTTAAATACCTACAAATTAAACACACTAAAATAGCAGCAGCAGCAATAGAAAATAATGGATGGCTCTAATAATACAACTGGAGGTTTATCTTCGCGCAGTCTTCCCTCGATATTCGCACTAAGCAATGGTTCTTCTATGGCTACTAAGGACTTAGAGGGCCTAATGGCGATGAACGACAGTGCATTGTCTCAACAAATCGAATTTATATTACAAGATGCTCCCATGGAGCACGATGATGATGACGACGATGACAATCATCAACCTCATCATCAACAGCCCAGCCATCAGCAAGTATTATATCAACGCCAAGTGACTACCAAGTCCGCCAGTGAAGTAGGTCAACAACTTATGGATACAGAAACCAGCAATTCTCAGGGGGCCATATCATCGACAGCAGCTTCAAAGAAAAGAATAGCAGCTGCAGTTTATAAACTAGATACCCCACCGAATTCAAATACACCAATAACAAGCGCTTCCGATTTAAGTCAAACCAGTCAAGATGCCGAACAGCCCATAATTGAATCCACAAAGGCACCACCACATCATACAACTTCTATTCAACAGCAGCAAAATCAGCAACAACAACCACAGCAACCACAACATCGTCGTACACAACATCATTTTCTTAATGGCCGTGGTATCATTGTACGCTCTTCAACTTTACACAATTACAATTCCCTTTCCCTGTCTGCAGTCGGTTCTATTAATCACCATTCTTTGGAAACAGAAGAAGATGAAGAGGATCCCGAATTAAACGATGAGAATCTTCAGGACATAGAGGAAGAAGCTAAGGCAGCGGAAGCCGATGAGGAGCCTCCCCATTTGGATGCTTCACAGATCAAAGTTGAAAATATGGAGGTACAAACACAAGAAAATACACCACGTTTAGCTTACACAAGTGCTGCCACCACTGTTACCACTACTGATGCCGACGGCCAGCCTACCCAATTGGTGTTACCCGCAGGTTCCATAGTCAGCACTGGCACACGAGCTTTAACAGTTCCAGTTTCAGAAGCGTTAGCCCATCTTCAAAGACGTCCAGTGTTCATTAGCAACGGAGTGACCAATGTAGGGGGAACTACATTGGTACGTATGCCTGCAGTATTAAGTCGTAATGGTTCCATGGCTTTATTGAATGTAGTACAGCAGCAAGTTGGTTCGAACGGCCCAACAACACAACTCATACTTCAGGCCGCACCTATGGGAAGCGGCTCAAATGCCGCAGGGACGCCCATAGTGGTAACTACCACTCAGCAACCGCAGCAACAACATCAGCAGCTTACAAATACATCTACAGATAATACAGGGAACTCATCACCAATCTCAACAATAACACCAACTTCCAATACCCATCAAATAATAACAAATGCTATAACGACCAATCAACAAGCCCAATTGCAACAAACACACCACCAACAACAGCAGCAAACAACTACAATAATGACTCTAAACAACGGATTAACTACGTCCTCCTCTTCTTCGTCGTCATCACAATCATCGGCATCCTCTGCAATTACAAATGCTGCCATATCAACAACAACTACAAGGTCACCACCTCCACGATCGCAATCTGCATCAATTCAGACGACCCAACAGCACCCAGTCGCATCAACTTCTGCCCAAGCCCAGGCTGCTTACATACGCAATACAGCATCCACTTCGCCACCCTCCTCCTCTTCCTCTGCTTCGCCATCCTCCACTTCGATTCCGTCAGGACTAGGAACAGGCGGCATTACCGGAGGTGGTGGTGGCACCATTTATCAGTGCATGGAATGTGTTGAAAAATTCGACAACAAAGAACTCTACGAAATTCATCGTTCTGGTCATGCCAACAACATGAAATGCGCCATTTGCAACATGGTCTTGAAATCTTTGAAGAACTATGAGAAACATTGTCTTCGCTGTAAACCGTACGAATGTCAAATCTGCGGTCGTGTCGTTCGTTTTCGTCCCAATTTCATCAAACATATGCGTGTCCATACCGGACAACAGTCCGAACGTCATAAGTACAAGTGCGAAGTGTGCCACAAGGAGTTCATGAGTTTTGAATATTTTAAAGTCCACAAAAAGATCCACAATGAAAATGTTAATCTGACCTGTGAAATATGCGGTAAGCAATTTAGCGCGTTGGCGTCGTTGCGGGGTCACTCAAAATTGCATTCAGGTGTTAAGTTGCATAAGTAAGTTTCAAACCATATTTATTAAAACAATTCCAGCTTTCATTTATATCAATATATTTAAAATTTTGTATATTTAAATTTTTTTTGCAGATGCGAAGTTTGTGGTAAAGGATTTGGTCAACGTTATAATCTTAAAATTCATGCTCGCACTCATACTGGCGATTTTCCATTCGAATGTAAAATTTGTAAAAAGAAATTGCACACCCAATCATCGTTGCAAACCCACATGCAGGTTCATCAACGTGTTCAAACGTCCCAAGCAACGTCGACTATCAAATCCACAGCCACCAGTACTACAACAAGTGGTAATACAAGTTCCAGTAGCAGTAGTGCAAGCAGTGCTCACAATTCTCCCACATCGACCATCATCAAAATGGAACCCCAACTATCGGCATCTAGCCCCATGGAAAGACCCAGTACCAGTGGCAATGTTCTACTCAGCCAACATTCAATGCATGATGATCTAGATGAGAATTCGGCCATGAGTGATGGACTCAATTCGTTGAATGGTCATCAGTATGTAACAACTAGTTGTGTTAAAAATACAATCGTCTCACCTACCGGCGATGATTCATCAAATTCTTCAAATACATCTCAAGAACAATTGCGACAGACAAGACAGATTTTGTTAAACGGTGCGACACCAACTCGAGCCATTGTTATTAACAACTATTTACATAATAATGATAATAAAGGTGTTGACACTCTGCTGTCGCAAACTTCACAGCCGCAACACCATCAGCAACATCATGCTCAAGTTATACGCCACAATAATAGCAGCAGTAGCAGTCATATTACCAGCAGTAATAGTGCGCTGCAGCAGCAATTGATGCGGAAAACTCCTATAATACATTCGACTGGTGGTGCAACCTCGTTATCAAATTCAGTATTCGCCAGTGCCATACAGCATAGAGGTGAGTGATTTTTTTTAAACAAACAAAAAGTGCAATTATTTTTTTTACAAAAAGTGAGATTATAAAAAAATTTTTATATTAAATAATTTAAAACAAGGCGAATTCATACAGATTACATTTTCGAGTCATCGGTTTGTTTTTTTTATTTGTGCGTATGCAGAATGTCAAGCATTGTTTACATTTTGTGAAAAAATTAGTTAAAATTTAATAAAAATCTTAATACTTGAAAAAAACTTATTTAAATTTTAAAAAACAAAAAATTAATATAAAAAAATATTAACCTTCTTAAGCAATTATATATGTTTTTAATGAACAAACAATTTCCTTTTCTTATATTTTCAACAAATAATTTTAACATTCACTCTTAACTTTTTACAAACACAAAATACATAGTATTCTTCAAAAAAATTCATACATGAGAATTCATTCGCCTTGTTTCAAAATTAACAAAAAAAAAAAAAAAAAAAAAAAATAAAAAAAATTTAAAACAGTTTTTTCAGGTATTTTTGGCAAAAAAGTGAATCTAAAAAGTATATGGGTGTTTCTCTGGTTATGCACGCGACATTTGTACGCGTTTTATTGTGTTTGAATATTATAAAAATAGATGTGGATTGAAATTTTAGAATGAATTCTAGAATCGTTACATTGTGATGAGTTCTTTCTAAAAAGTATATATAATGGTAAATTGAGCACTGGGTACCCAAATGCCATGCAATCAAAGTTGACTTACTCACGTGACAAAAATAGAAGTGCCTTTTAGGACCGTAAGAAAAAGTGCGAAAGTAAGTGAATTGTAGGAGGTTTTTATTTCGGAAAAAATGTTTTTATAAAGGTTAGTAATGGGCCTTTATAATCATGTTTTGTTCAAAAGCAACTATGCATGGGTTGGCGAAGAAAAAAATAAATTGTAAATTACGCACGTGACATTACGCACGTGACACTTTTTCCATATGTTTTTTTAATATTATCTCCACGCATTTTCCCATAAATATCTTAAAATTTGCTTAACAAAAAAACTTAATACTCGTTTTACAATTGATTGTAATGGAGAGATTATGAAGAAGGAGTGTAAACGGCGGTGCGCAAAATGACCCCAGGAAATATGGCCCCAAAAGGAAAATGAAAAACGGCCCCAAAATTTTACATGAGACACAACAACACGCAATTTTGGCGCAATTTTTTTGTTTTTTTTGGGTTTATTTTTCATTTTTTCGTTAGGGTGTTTTTGCATTTTAAGTGGAATGAAAAATTACCCCAATATCAAGGAATGAAAAATGGCCCCAAATAAAATCAAAATTTTTACTTTGTGGCTATTTTTCATCTACTAATAAAAAATGCAAGTTTAAAGAAATGAAAAATCACCCCAAACATTTTTACACAAATTTTATAAAATTCTATGTAAAAGTTTCTAGGGATAACATAAAAAACCCGGTTATGCAGAGATGCTTTAGTTAGCGAAGCCGATGTTTGTTATACCATAGAGGAAAAAATCCTTGAGCCCGGTCGAAGGCCGGCTATTACGAGAAGAGTTCGTTATACCATAGAAAAGAAAATCCTTGCGCCCGGCCGAAGGCCGGCTATGTATTGAAGCTTTAGTGAGCGAAGCCAGTGTTCGTTATACCAAAGAGAAGAAAATCCTTTCACCCGGCCGAAGGCCGGCTATACAGAGAAGCTTTAGTTAGCGAAGCCAGTGTTCGATATACCATAGAGAAAAAAATCGTTGCGCCCGGCCGAAGACCGGCTATAACGTAGAGCTTTAGTAAGCAAAGCCAGTGTTCCTTATACCATAGAGAAAAAAATCCTTGTGCATGGCCGAAAGCCTAACCGTGCTATCAATCGTACGATTTTTAAAACCAAAACTGTATAATTATCCGGAATTTGAAATCGGGATTCTAAATTTGCGATTTTTAGTTTTGGGCATATGAACTCAACCGAAAATGTTTAATGTCACTTTCTTTGTGTTCTTTTTTGGGGTTAAAATTCATTATAAATTTTGAGGTGATTTTTCATAATGAAGAATAACCCCAAATTTAGGGTCATATTTCATTTTATTTTTAGGGTTATTTTTCATTTTTTTGGGGTAATTTTTCATTAAAAAAATGGGGCCATATTGCATTATGAAAAATAGACCCAAATTTGGGGTCAATTTTCATATATTTTTTGGGGCCATATTTCCTGGGGCCATATTTCGCAGCGCCGTGTAAACATAACATATTTCTTGCATGTAAAATAAGTATATAAAAATGTCTTTAAAAGTAGAAAATACAGAAAATTATAAAATTTTCCAGTTTCCAGCCCAATTTCCTCAAGTAAAACAGCTCAGATATGCTAGGAAACCATTCTTTAATAAGAACATAGACTTTTTTTCTAATAATAAACAATAAAAGACGATGATAATCAACATTTTTTTTTCATCCTGGTAGACCATTCTGGAGAAATGCCCATATAATTTTTAAAAAAGTACATTTATATTGGAGTTTTTTCTAAATACTAACATCTTTTCAGAAAAAATTTTGATTTCACAAATACAAAAAATTATTATGTACAACATTTTTACAGGCACTTCACCATCACCTTCGCCCTCTTCATCATCGACATCATGTTCCTCTTCAGTTGTGGTCTCCAAATCAAGAGTACCCCTATCATTGGCCTCGGCCGCTCTGGGTTCCTCATCGATAATACGCAGTACACGTGATCATGATGCGTCTCTCAATGGCCACCATCATCAGCACCATCAACAAAGTCACCACCAACGCAGTAACCACCGAAATCACCACCGGCGTCGTCATCTGGCCGACATGGATGATGACGATGATGAAACGAATTTACATCATCCAAGTGTCAATAATGGCCGTCACTTCGATGACGACGATGATATATTAGATGAGAAATCTTCCCCGTCCCTGGCTACCACAGCCATCAAAACCGAACCGAATTTCTATGTCTCTGGTGATAATTCCAATGAAATGTTGATCAAAGAAGAGGTCGTATTCGATGACAACTCCGCCAATTCGCCCCACTCGCCACCCAGTTCGAAGTTCGGCATGTCCAATTTCGACAATGATCTCGATCACCATGTTGACTTGTCCCATTCTTTACCCACATATGGGTATCTCTTGGACCAGCACTCAATTCCCGACACAATACCAGCTCAACTGTATGCCGACGACGATGACTTTCGATTAGATCACAATTCATTAGGAGCTTTGAACAATAATTCCTCATCGACCACAGATGGTGATTACATCAAGAAGGAGTGGAGTTATGGCGCAAGTTCGAACTATACAATAAATGGTAAATTTGATGATGACAGCAATGCCCTGTGCGATGCCGCCAATTTCATTTACAATTGATTAGAAGATAATATACCACCGTCACCGGTATTAGTTGATGGCTAATGATGAACAGTAAGAGCGGCAGCAGCAGCAGCAGTGACATGATAAAAAAATTAAGGTGAAGTTAAAGTAATTATAAGCATAAATATCCTGGAATCCTTGTGCCGGCTAAGGAAAATTAATTGATTATTTTTTTCCCTAGACCTCACTGTGATTTCTTTTATTAGAGATAAAACTTAAAACATGTGTTTTGTTAAGAAACATTAAAACATGTAAAAAAAAACAAATGCCAACAAATTTACTAAGTATTGAAAACAAAACAAAAACACAAGCACATATAATTCTATGAATAATTTTTATTATTAAACTTAAAAGAAAAATCACAATTACAACAGAAAACCCACTATGGATTTATAACTGACAACAAAACGAATCAAGTCCAAACTCTTTTATTTTGGATTTTGATTAAGTTAAAAGAATTTTAACTCCTCCTCGCATTAAAGAACCAGAAATGAAACAAACAACTGATTAATTGTTTTTCATTAAGAAACAACCGCAACAGTCCTAGAACAAACCAAACTTTTTCTGGGCCTTTCATCATTTTTTTCCATAAATTGAAAATATGTAACTGAAAAAAAAACGTAAGAGGTTAGTTTTTTTTGTTTGTTTTTTTAATTTAATTTAATTACTTTATTTATGTTTAAACTCTTATGATTTTTTTAATGTAGTTGTTTAAGATTTTTTTTTTTTTATATATAAAAACATAAATATTAAAAATATATTTTTTAATTTAATTTTGGTATTTAAACATTATTATCTATAAACAAATTTAACAATTATGTATGTGTGTGTGTCTGTGTGTGTAATTACATAATTAATTGTTTAATTTGATGTTATAATTTTCTAACTTGTAAGCGTCGTAAATGTGAAACTAATTCTTAATTTATCTAAATTTATCTTTTTATAAAAAAGCTCTTTCCCTCCTCTCTTTTCCAAACAACAAAAAGCAAATAACTCTCAACACTGTCTCTTGTACCCCCTCCCACCCCAACTTAAACAATCTCCCGTTTGTTGTTTTCTAAATAATGAGACAACCAACAATAATAGCAGCAACAAACAACATTATAAGTTTTTATGATTAATATTATTTTTTAAGTTTTTTTTTATTTTTTATTTTACTTTAAATATTTTTTTTTTTATTATTTTATTAATGAATTAAATTGTATATATATGCAAATGTGTGTATGTTAATATCATAGAATTTTCAATATATTAAATATAACTATAAATATTTTTTTCTTCTTTTTGGTGTCTTATACTTTTAAAACTTTTGAAAAGAAAAAAACCCAAAATGTTGTTGCCCGATGAATGCATGTTAAAATTTAATTATGTATATTATTAAAATATTACCTAGAACAAAACAAAAACAACTCATATTATTATTATCATTATTATTAGATATTATAATTAAGAGTATGTAGTTTAAAGTTTTAAAAAAGTAGGATTTTATTATTATCACTAATATCAATAGAGATTTCATTATAATTTAAAATAAGTGAAAAAACGTAGAATAAAGGAAAACTTTTTTTAACCTCAAACACTTCCTTAAATTCCAACTTCTTGCCCTTACCTTTAAAAGAAAGTATTAACAAGATTCAAAATATTCAGAAAACACAATTTTTTTTTTAACTGTTTAAAATTAAACCCCCTTTACAGCTAAGATTACAAGTTGTTTAGGTTTTGAAATTCCCAGTGCAATATTTTTTTTTTTTTTTTTTTTTTTTTTTGTAAAAGAAAATTTTAAATCCTTAATGAAAAAGTTTTCCTTTTTATAAAAATTTCCTTTTAATATATAATTTTATCTGTTCTTCATAACTCTTAAATACGTTTTAGACTTCTATGTGTAAATGAAAATGTGATTTTCCAAAACCAACGATTTTTACTTTTTCTTTAACTTTTTTAATTGTTTCTTTTTGATTTAATATAAGTGACAGTTTCAGTTAAAAGGAACCTGTGGATGAAAAAATCGATTTTGACTTTTTTGTTGATTCTTAAAATAGACAATACGCAGCAAACCGCAGTTTTCTAACTTCATTACTTTTGTCATAAGTAAGCTTGAAAGAACACCTTTGATAAGTAAAAAAAAAATGAACTTGTTAACTTTAAAATCGTTTTTCGCCCTTTTAACTGAAACTGTCACATATACATATTTTTTTTAATCTAACAAGTGCAATTTTATTTTCTCTGTATTTTTCCTCATTCGTATTTTAACTTTTTTTTATGTATTTTAGTATTGAAATAAAATTGAATTGAGATTTTTTCAAATATTTATATAAACATAATTTTATTTTTTTAAATTGCGTTCTTACAAATATTTCACTTAATTGGCATTTTCAGTCGAAATTAATTGCGAATATTTTTAAATTAAAAAAAAATTTGATTTTTTTTAGGCTACTGCCAGTTTGAAAACAAATTCTTTTAAGTTTCATAAAAGATGACAGTTAAGGTTCTAGTTATTTTCTAAAATATTTTTCATAAGTAATAATCCGCATAGCTTATTACCAAATTAAAGCTGCTTTCGTTAAGAAACATGTCAATTTTCAAGCAAGTTCCATGATCCACCTAGTATTTGAAAGCTATGTATGTATATCTACATGATGAATGCATATCTAGATGATTATATACATACTTCTAATTTTAGTGGTTAAAAAAACGTTTGTAACAGAATTTCTTCAATAAAGCTTATTATTTAAAAATAAACTAAACTTAAAAAACCGCTTTATTTCCAAATATAAAATTGCTTTCTTTACAAAGAAATTTTTTTGCTTTTTACAAAAATTATTTTGTTTTTACAAAAAAAAAATCTTGTTTTTGCAAAAAAGTAGTTTTGTACTTTTTTACAAAAAGTTTTTTACAAAAAGGTACTTTTTAACAAAAAGGTACTTTTTAACAAAAAGGTACTTTTTAACAAAAAGGTACTTTTTAACAAAAAGGTACTTTTTAACAAAAAGGTACTTTTTAACAAAAAGGTTCTTTTTAACAAAAAGGTACTTTTGTACTTTTTTACAAAAAGGTACTCTTGTACTTTTTTACAAAAAGGTACTTTTGTACTATGTTACAAAAAGGTACTTTTGTACTTTTTTACAAAAAGGTACTTTTGTACTTTTTTACAAAAAGGTACTTGTGTACTTTTTTACAAAAAGGTACTTTTGTACTTTTTTCCAAAAAAGTACATGTGCCTTTTAAAATCACACGTGTGATATTTTGGTTTTCCGTTTTTGAGTGTTTCGGTTTTTTTTTCAATTGCCGAAAAAACATCGAGAAACACAAAAACGGTATAAATTTCAGAGCACCTTAAATTCACACGTGTGATTTTAAAAGCATGTGATTTTCGGAAGAGACTAGATAGTAAAATTTTTTATTTTCTAAAAACGCTTTTTTTATTAAAATTTTTTCAATAAAAGTACTAAAAAAAACAAATTTTCTTATTTACATTTTTAAAGTAACTCTTTGCAAAAATGTAATTTTTTTTAATAAAAAAGTGTCTTTTTTTTTTCCTAAAAAGTTCTTTAATACAACGTACAAAACAGAATGTACTAATAAAGTGACCTCACAAGCGCAGCTGTTTGCAGTGATTTTCTTCGTGTGTGACGTTTGTTTATTTACTTTTTTTTATAAGGCATTTTGACACTTGTCTCAATTCTAGCAACAAAATGCCTGTTGTTTTTTTATTGTTTCAAATACAAAACTTACATTTTTCCAAAAAAAAAAAATTTTTGTTTTTACAAAAAAAAAAAGACCTTTTCAAAAAGAAAAACTTCAGCTGATTACACAGTGCAACATTTTTAATGTCATCAAATGTATACTTTGTTTTGACTTTAGTTTCTTAAAGTACTAATCGAAACTAGCAAAACCCCGTTAGGAGTTTTCTGGCTTAGCTTGGACTAAGATTTTATAGCATCATTAATAAATGCTATTAATGTGCTAAGCTTGAAAATGTAGCACTGCGTAATGAACCCAATTATAAATAAATAATTGCCTATATACTTTTCCCTTCTCCCATTTTTACTTTAGAAAATGAATTTCAATGTGAAAATAGGACAAGGAAAAAATTCCCGCCAATTTTTTTTTTTAATTGTTTTGATTTTTTGGCAATCTTTAAAAATTATCACGCTTTTCCATTTAAATAGTAATTCCGTAATTTGGGGACCTGTTTTTTGTTTAAGACTAACTTTGCTAAAACAGACAACGCACAAACAATGTTTAGAGTTCGAAGAAGGAAATTGCATTGGCAGTGTAAAGCAATGTTTGGTTGTATAATGCACAGCAGTGGTGCATTTACAAACAGGACCTAATTTTTTCAACGAGTTGCTGTTTACTCGTTTTTCCAATTTTTAAGTAGCATTTTATTAGTCAGTCATATAATTTTTTACATTTTTGGAAGCATTTATCACTTTTTTTTTTTTTTTTGATAATTGAATGTCTTTGAACATAGAAAACGATTGGAATAGAAAGAAGAAAATTATAAAACTTTTTCTCAAAATTGAGTTTATATGAAATCACAACCAAGAATGATAGAAATAAAGATTACGCCATTCCAAATACTAAATTGAAAACGTTTGCGCATGTAGAACAAATGACGTCACGAGAACTGCATTTCTATTGGCAATTATTTTATGCTGGCAAACTTAAAAAGTAGCAGCTTAAATGCGGGAGTGGCAGCTCTTTTAAAGAACATACATTTATTATAAAAAGTTTGCAAATCTTAGAGGGACTTTTATACTTGGAAACCGTTGCCCACACACCATCTATGTCATCGAACGGGAAATCATGCGCACGTTGTCAGGCATAAATTCGACGTGTTATAACCATAACCATACGAAACAGCTGTTCAAACAACCGTTTTTGATGACTTGCGATTACACCATAACCATGGCGAATTCACTTTTCTGGTGGCGTTGAAAACAGCTGAGCTCAGAATGAACCTAAAAAGTGACCTCACAAGCACGGCTGTTCGCAGTGGTTTTCTTCGTGGTGTGACGTTTGGTGTCTTTTTTTTTTGTTTATTTACATTTTATATAAAGGCATTTTGACATTTGCCGTCACAATTCTTGCAACAAAATGCCTGTTGTTTTTTCTCTTGTTGCATTGATGTAGTACTGAGGTCACTCACTTTATTATGTAATACATTTTGGCTGAGCTACTTTTTTTCTTAGAGAGAGAAATGCCAAACAGTTTTGACATATCGAGACTTTTTGTAGTATTACCACCACCGTTTGCATGAATTCGCCCTGGCCATAACCATAGAATCCAATTGAATTTTGCTTTCTTCCATAACCATAAACAGCAATAACGGCGATGGCATTATGGTATCGCCTGTCTAATTAAACCTTGATCTTTTATTCTATCATTCTTTGCAGCAACAATAAAATACACAAACATCAAGTTGAGTTGGGGATTTTTTCCTCCTCTCGTCTTCTATGGTTTTAAATGAAAAAGATACAAAAAAGTATTGACATTTTTGTTTTTACAAAACGTTTTGACGTTTAAATAAATGTGGTCAGATTGAGCATTTTTTATTTATTTTTAATAATTGCTGCATTTTGATTTTAGCTTTTTTTTTAGTTATTAGACTACGACAGGACTTTTTCTTATTTACATAAGTATCTTTAGGTAAATATATGAATATTTTGTAAGAACCGCTTTCCTTAATAAAAAATGCTTGTTGGTTACCTTAATTATTTAATCATTTTAGTTTGTATTTAATATTACATATTTCATTAGTTTCATTACCCCTGATCTTGCCTTTAAAACATCTGAACCAATACCTACCCCCTCCTCTTTGTGATTGCATTTAATAAAACAGTCCAATATTCGTCCTCTTCCCAAAATAAACAATTTTATTGTTGAATAAATACATACATTGAATGAATAATAAATGTTTATATTTTAGCATGGTAGACAACATATTGATTAGAATATTATTAACATTATAAATTATTTGCTTTAAAAATAACAACAACAACATCAACAACAAAAGCACGTAATTCACATTTTTTTTTGTTTTGTTTGTAAATCAATGAAAAATGTAGAATAGAATTAAAAAAAAAAAATTAACAAAAATAAAAATCAACAAATTATTAAACATTTTAAATTAACGAATAAAAAATAATTAAATATTAATAATAAAAAATTTTAGCGAAATTTAAACTTTGTCTTAATAAAAAGTTAAAAATGAAAATTAAATAAAAATTACATTGCATCAAATAATTAGTAGCAAATAAAAGAAAAGTAGTCAAATGTAGAATTTAAGAAATGATAATAACAAAAACAAAAACAAAAAAAAAAAAAGCAAAATTAATATGATTTTAGTAAATTGTTTAGAATCCTTATCAAATATTTTTTAGGCATTTTTTCCATTTTAAAATTTATTTTTTAAATTTTGAAAATTAAAGTTTTTATTTTTGGCAGCTTCAATTGTGTGCAGGTTGTTTATTTTATTGCATTTCATAATTTTTAACTCACATGGAAAAATAGTATAGAAATTTGTTGAAGTCTTCTCATATTTTATATGTCTATAAATCTTCCATTTGTTATAATTTTTTTTTCTTTTACCTTTTTTTAGGGCTTCTTTTTGTTTATAAAATTTAGATTAGAAAGTATATTTTTTTAAAATTATTAATTATTATTTCACAATTCCCCATGAAATTAACGGCGTTTTCTTTTCTGATACAAAATGTTTTGTACAACTTATTGAGGGTTAAGCAGCAGTTAGCTGATAGTAACAGTAATGTAACCGTACAGCAAAAAAATAAGAAAAATCAATTTTCTACAGATTAACGGCCAATTTCACCAAGTTCAGTTATAATTTACTATCAGTTATAACTGTTAAAACGGTTTGTTAAATGGAAGGTTAAGTAATAGTTTTAACTGAACTTGGTAAAATTGGGCTTAGACGTTACGATTAAGTTACATCTTAAAACGAAATGAAGCAGCTGATTTGCAACGATTCTGTTACTGTCAGCTAACTGGGACTTTACATGTAGTCTACAACTGCCCCGGTAGGCTAGCTGGTAGCGAGCTAGTCTATCAGCGCCGAGGTTGCGGGTTCGATTCCCGCCAGAGACTCTGCTTTCTTTCCTGCAGACAAGCATAGAGCTTCGCGGGATAAGCTTAGGAAAAAACACTAATATGATGTTAGTGTTAAGTATAGACTCATCATGTTAGAGGTTTTCTCATGTTATAACACGGTTGTTAATGCAAATGTTTTAACAACGCTTTATAACAGCAAATCAAGACAGTTGTAGACGGGGAGTTACTCATTATATGTTACGCTTTTAATGTGGTACATTTTTAACAGTCACAACATAATAAAAACTTTACTGCCTGTTCATCGATTTCGAACGCTAAAGTTCGCATAAAAAATTGCATTTAACACAAAAACAAATTGTAGAATTTTGTTTTTGTTTTCAATATAATTTTCTATGCGAACGTTGACGTTCGAAATCGTTAAACAGGCGGTTAATCTTTTATATCCAAAAATGCAAAGAACACAAAAGAAATTCAAATAAAATTGGTTATTTTTAAGGCAAGACAACAAGAACAGCTATTTTAATAATGCTTCTATAATTCTCATTAAATTGAGGTAACATATTTGCTGGGCAACATTAGAACGTTAAGCGCCTACAAAATAAAATGTTATAAGAAATTAAAACAAAGAACGGCAGCAAAAGGCAGAATAAAGGCAACATTTATGCAGGAAAAGAAGACGCCATAAGTAAAACGAGATTAAAAAGAATTCTCTATCAGGTTCTAAAAAAAAAAAAAGAAAATTATTACTTGTTTTCTAATGGTGTTTTCTTTTCTACAAAAAAATGTGACATTTTATTTAAAAAAAATGCAATTTGGTGTCTGTTTTTTTTAGGAATTTTGCTCCCGAAATGGGTGGCTCACTTTTTTCGGGAGGAAAATTTTTAAGCACAGATACCAAATTTCATTTTTTTAAGTAAAATGTCACATTTTTTGTAGAAAAGAAAACACCATAAGAGGTCCTTTGATGCATTTGCATGGTTTGTCAAGTACTTTTATTTTTTTCTTTTCGCAGATTATCACTATATTTTCAATCAAGACGAATTGACTAGAAGGTGAGGTCAACTCTACAATGCTTCTGTGGTCGGGTTGTCAAAAATATTGCTAGTAAAAACCAGGTTTGTTTACATAAAAAAAATAGTTTTATACAAACTTTGACAAGTCGACCACCGAAAAAAAACACCACATGTTGACTTGACCCCACCTTCTAATCAATACGCCTTGATGTTCAATTGAAATGTTCGAATTTTATTTTTTTTTTACACATTTTGACACTTGAAAAAATATTGCAAAAGTAATAGAGAGTAGGAAGTTGGCATTTAGCTTTCGCATCGTAATAGAGAGTCGCCTCCCAGGTTATCTTCGATTTTTTGCTTTTCGCACCGTCCCATGCCCCTAAATGCCCCTAAAATTCATGGAGCCAACTACATTCAGCCAATGTTCATCATTATAAATTAAAAAAAAAGTAAAGATCTGTCTACAAGAATCTTTTTTCATATTCTTTTTCGAGGAATCTCTAAAAATTTTCAAACGGACTCTCATTTTGGTGCCGTTTATTTTCAAGGGTATTTGCTTTAGCCGACGTATTAAATATTGCTTAAAAAAATGCATTATTGAACGATCCCAGAAAAAAACGATTTATGATCACAAAAGAATGGATTCCAAAACATCATACATACATACATACATACATACATACATAAATAATACTTTGTTCAAAATCAAAAATGTATCATCAAGTTTCATAATACACAGTTTGCTAATTGCGTACGCAACGATAACCAAAAGGTGCACTTTGGGACAGATAAAATTGTAAAATTCTACACGTTTGCTTTGTAGAAAGCATTAAAAAAAGCGAGTTGCTTTGCAAACGACATTTTGGAACTCACCCATAGTCGTTTTGAAAATCGGGAATTTTTCCCTTATCCCATTTTTTCCATTTAAATTTAATTGTAAAAATGTGAAAAGGGAATAAAAAAAACTTCCAGTGCTGTTTTCTTACCTTTTATGTTATAAAATTTGGTTTCAAAAGATCTTCACAACAGCGATGGAAAATGGCTTTGATAAATTTTGTACCAACAAGCTTAATGGGTACAAAAATTAAGAATTGCACAAAAAAATATTATTACAAATATTACTACCTATAGGTTATTTATAAAATATTTATCAAATTTCCGAAATGGTAACACATACTTACGTCTTCAATTGCTTACTTGACCTGAATTATAGATAATTTTAAGGAGCTACATTGTGTTTTCAAGAATTTTATTAATTTTAGGACCGTTGTTACAATTAACTGATACCAAAAGCTTTGATTTTATTGGTTTGTTTTGTTTTTCGTGCAACGAAAAACTGAGTTTGGTTTAGCAACAATTTTCGTGGATGGCATAACATACAGTCTGCAACTGACATGAAATACTTAACATAATCACTTAAATGATGTAATTGTTAAGTATAGACCAGAGATCTGCAAAACACCGCACATGTGCGAATGCTCTCACGCAAATAAAGAGAGCATAAGAAAATAATTTGTATTTTTATTCGAAAACACTGAACAAACAAAAACAATTACGCTCAAAAATAAACAACCAAGAGAAACAAGAAATGTAAATTTATGTGTTTGGCGGACTCTGGTATAGACTCATCATGTTAGAGGGTTTCTCATGTTATAACACGGTTGTTAATGCAAATGTTTTAACAACACTTTTATAACATCATGTTATAACAGCAAATCATGTCAGTTGTAGACGAAGAGTTAATCACAAGCTTTTTTTTATAAAAGTATTTTATAGTACATATCAGAGCTGTAAAAAACTGCATTCAATTGGCATTAAGATCAAAATAAACTGATTTCATTCTTAGATTACAAAATTATTTCAGCTTTCAAAATAAAATCGTGTCAGAATTGCAATCGTTTTGAAATCCTTGAATTCTATCGATTCGATTGCAATCATATTCCTCTGAAATCACCTTAATAGCGGAAGATTAACGAAATAATATATACTTACTGCCGTATTCATAAATAATAAAATGAGTTTGAAATGTGTTTTAAGGCAAAATTTTCATACAAATATTTCTTAAAATGTATTTCAAATCCATTTTAATTTTTTATGAATACGGCAGTTAGAATCTAGCAGTTGTAAACAGAAACTGACATTGTTGCCAATTCAAAATGATCAGAAACAGCTTTATTTCTATAAGAAAGGGGTTTCATTTGAAGGGAACGAATATTTCGGTTATGATTTTAATTTTTTGCAATTACTGATATGAACTTTAAAAGTACTTTTTTAAAAAAGACTTTTGACAAGTATCTATAAAGAAAAAGATATTAAATTTGTGGTTTATGCAACAAAAGTATTGCAATCAAATCGAGTAAAAAAAGGGTGTTTCAGTAAGAGGGCACTTTTTAAATTAAATGCTATTTTTTTGTGCAAGTGGCAACTCGGAAATTTAGAAGCTGTCACATAGAAATGGCATTCTCTTTTCCCTTCTCTCCTAAAGGCTCAAGACTTGGACGAGTCAAACTTGATGTGTGTAAACGATGTGTGTAAACCGGCACTTATAAAAATAATTGTGAGAAAATACGTGTTTTTATTTTTCAAAATAAAAAAGTGCATTCTTTTACTGCGATGCCCTTATATAAAAAAACTGTGGATTCAATTTTATTTGTTGGACTAGAGGCTGTACGGTTGCTTTAATATTTATTATTTGGCAACTTAAATCGACATCAGTTGCTATCTGTTATATATTTTCGGTAACTTGGCAACTCAACTAAAGTTTGGTTGTCACACATAACAAAACTGATATGTACAAGGCAACAATTGAAGCACAGCCGCAAATATCATTGTAAACGCCACTTTTTGCAAATACTATTTTTTAGCAGATAACCGTTTACCTTACTCTCTTAGTCTGAGTTCATACGGCTCATGTCTTATTGACAAGATTCTTCCGTTTTCTTCTTTGAACATGAATTGGCGTTCAAATGATTCATGTCATGTTGACGACATGCTTTTTAATTTGTTTTATTTGATATTGAAAACAAAAACAAAATTAAACAACGAATAAGAAAGCAAAACTTAAAGACAGTACATGCATCTGTGTACTCGTTTCTTCTCCCTCCGTCCCTCTCGCCTATAAAGTAGCAATCTTGTCAATAAGACATGAGCCGTATGAACACATACTTACACAGTTTAAACATCAAATCAATCAAAACTATGCACCTTAACGCCTTCAAAATGGCAAACAAAGTGTCAGCAAGTGGAAAAACATTGCAAGTTTCTAACAAAGTGATGAAACCGAAATGGTTTTGCAGTGCGGAATAATGTTTTAAAAGCCTTTTGCATAAAAGTTTTTATTATCATTATTTTTAATAATAGAAAAAAAAAAATTTGTTTAAAACAAATAATGATGCCTGTCAAAAAACGTTTTTTTTTGCTCTCCTGAAAAATTATTATTTTGTAACTTAAAACGTTATTCGCGGCTGTGCTTCAATTACAATACTGAATGGATGGATACTCCAAGAACTAGGACTGTCAAATCTTACATTGGAAGACGCGAAAGCAACTGCAACAGAAAAGATGGAGATGCTTTGTGGAACCTCCCAAAGGGGGTTATGGAAAAAAAAACGCATAATCCACCGAAAAATTAACGTCGACTTGATGTGACGAAAACTTAAAATTGCACTCGACATCGACGATGACTTATGTATATAAATATTTCTACTCACTACTGATATTTCTATTTCTACTGACTAAAAGCGAAAATGTTACCAAAATTCTCATGCATGCTCGGTAGAGTGTACCACACTTTAAGGTTATGTGTCATACACTCGACAATAAACTCGCTACAAATAAATTTATTTGAAATTTACTTATGGGTTGATAACGGATGACGACGAAACTGAAGTTGAGTTGCCAGCAGCGAAATCAGGCAACGCCGCTCTTTTTAAAATATATAATAAATTTTTTTTTTGGATATTTGAACATGAGCGGCATTGCCTGATTTCGCTGCTGGAAACTCAACTTTAATTGTGCTGCTATTTGTAATCGACCCATTAAAGTTTTATTCTAAAAGCATTTTGATCTTAAAAATTTTCTAAATTAATTTTGTGTATGAAATTCAGAAACTTACGTTTTTTTTTAAGAATTTTTTATTATTATTTTTGTTTTAGAAAGTGATTCCTAAAGATTTTTCAACATTTATTTTAAATCATTTTTGTTTAAATAAGAGATTCTAGTTGTAATATTTTTTGAGATAAAAAAAAATCAATCAAGTTTTTTTTTTTTTTTTAATTTTCAAATCTGGCAGGCTAATAAAACATTCATCTGGCAACAATATTTTTAGTATAAAAAAAAAGAAATCAAATATCAGAAGCAAAACAGATGCCCAAATTTTAAGAAAACAAAAAAAAAAAATATTTTTTAAAGAAAATCATACGCACAGATTAAGCAAATAATAATAAAACAAGAACGAACAAACAATAATAAAAAAGAAAAATAGGCTGCTACGAATATAATAATAATTTGTTTTAATTTTATAAAATTACATGATATTTTTTACACTTAAAGAAATTTCTCTCTTTTTTTTTAATAATTAAGTTAAGAACTAAACGACAGAAATAATCTCTGATTAAAAAACAATATTGTATTTATTTAAATCTAAACTATTTTAAAACAAAAAAAAAAAAAAAAAACAAAAAATAGAATTAAAAACAAAAAGAAACAACTGTGAAATACTTTTTTTTTCTACTTTTACAATTTAAACTAACTTTTTCTTATCTTTTCTTTTTTAATTTCTTTTTTCGTTTAAGCAATTTTTAATTTTCTCTTTTTTACTTTTTTATACCAAAGATACGAATTTTATTCGTAGTAAAAAACTTATTTTAAGCTTAACAAAAATTTATATGTAAATATATACGGATTTGTTTTATTTTTTTAAGATTTCCAATTGTTTTTTGTGAAAAAGCTGCAGTTAAAAAAACCCTCAAGAATCAGCCAGCTTCATTTACGTCATCAATTACCTGCTTGTACCTCAATATGATATTCAATGATTTTCAAGAGTTTAAAATTTACTGCCGGTTTAACGATGTCGAACGTCATCGTTCGCATAGAAAATTATATTTAAAACAATAACAAAATTCGAAAATTTGTTTTTGTTTTAAATGTAATATTCTATGCGAACGTTAACGTTCGAAATCGTTGAACAGGCTGTTAATTAAAATTTTTTTTATTTAAACAAACAGGTGTTCTGACAAACGGAAAAACTTCAATTTTGACGTTTTCAAACCGCTAGTGCTTATGTTCTGAAACGATTTGGTATCTTGTATTGAAACTGCTGCACTTTAAAGAGAAAATTAAATGATGCAAAACAAACATGTAAAATAATTTTCTTTGAATTTGAAGAAAAACTAGAAGTAAATGTCGGAAAACTGATTCAAATATTGGCTTTAAAAAGATGCAATCAAAAGAAGTTCATAAGCAGGGAAACCAGAAATATGCTCTAAAAACACGTTTTATGCGCATTAAATATGCAGTAAAAAATGGAAAATATGCCCTGAAAAATTTTAAAAATATGCCCTAAAAAATCAAAAATTTGTAATTTGAAGACAAAATATTTAAAAATTTAATAACAAAATTGAAAAAAAAAACCTAAAAACCAACTTGTACTTTGCGCACAACACTGAAAAAATTTTCTTCACAGATCCAATGAAATTTACATTAAAATTCAACCTATGTAACCCTTCATTGGATTAATGAAGGATTAATAAAATCAATGACAAAATTTTCATTGATTTTATGAATCCTCATTGAAAAAATGGATAAAATAAACGTTTGTCATTAAACTAATGCAAAGTTTTCATTGATTTTATGAAACATTTCATTAATCCAATGAAGGGTTACATAGGTTGAATTTTAATGTAAATTTCATTGGATCTGTGAAGAAAATTTTTTCAGTGAAGGTAAAGGTGAACAACCAACCAAACGGACGGATGGACATCGTTAGATCACTTTAAGTGATCAGTATACTAAAAGATTGGCCTACATTTCTATGAATTATGTATACACATCGCATAACATTTATCCTTAATGACAACCTGCTTTGTCTGCTTTGCCATTAAATGTAGATAGTGAAAATTAATTAACAGAATTTTGAAAAAAAAAAATTATTTTCTGCATCTAAAAAAATTGAACATGTATCAAAATATGTTTATAGAAGCTATAAACTTAAAATATGCTGCAAAAATGCTCGTTTAACTAAGATATGCACAAAAATGCTGCAAACGGTAAAATATGCAAAAATATGCACTAACAAATCGATGCCAAAATTCATAAAAGGCTCTAAAACGGATAAATATATTGTTTGTGACTTCATTGGTCGCACAAGGAAAAACATGCATTTGCATATTTATGGTTTCCCTGTTTCCCTGTAAGTAAAGAATTAAGACAGACACACATATGAAAAATTCAAAGCAAATTTTAAAATTTAATTTAATTTTTAATTTATTTAAGCCTCCGTAATAATTATTCCTTTTTTCATAAAAGTCGGAGGATAACAGTAATTCTTGGTCGAAAAAATAAAAATAACAAAATTACTGCTATCCTCTGACTTTAATGACAAAAAAAAAGGTAATAATTATTACGGTCCCTGATATTCATTAAAAATATGCAATTTAAAAATTTGTATTGAGTCTGTTAATTATCTGTCCCAATTTTTTATTTATGAACTTGTATCTTCTTAAAGTAAATATAGCAAGCAAGAACCATTTAAATTAAATTTTTTTTTGTTTTTGTTTTTGAACTCATTTGCTGCAAGACCGGCATAACTCAAAAAAAAAATCCATTTCGAGATAAACGCATTTAAAGTTTTTGGTTTGCTCTAACTACAGTCAAATCCCGATAATTCGTACCCCGATAATTCGTACCCCGATAAATCGTAATTCTCGATAATTCGTAATAAACAGTCGGTCCCTTGAAAAAATCTCGTTAATTTGTAAAATTTCCATACATTTTGGTCCCCTCGCTAATTCGTAATTTTTTTTTCAAATTAAATCTTCTTTACCTCTTATAAATCGTAATTGTTTGCCAACTACTACTTATAATTCGTAATAAAAACATCAGAAACATGGAAAGAATGATTTTTTTGCGTGGGTTTTTGCTTGTGCTTGTGTGTTTGTTTATTTTCTTAAGATCAGGGTGCAAATCGCGACATTCGATATCGATCGAAATTGCAATACAATTTACATGGGAATTTCGATCGATATCGAATGTCGCTATTTGCCCCCAGTTTGTTACATAAATTAATTTTATGTATAATTTTTATAAAATTTATTTTTAACAATTGGTTTTTATGTTTTTTTTTACCGTTTTGGTTAATAAATTAAAACACCCCGTTAATTCGTATTTATTTTATTTTTACCCCGTCAAATCGAAATCCCGCTAAATCGAAAACCCCTATAATTCTTAAGAAATAACCGGTCCCTTGCGATGACGAATTATCGGGATTCTACTGTACTTAGAAAAAAGAAGACACATTCTCTTCAAACTGGGAAAGTATAAAAGATATACAGATGAATTTAATACACAATATAAAGAAAAACAAAGCGAACTATTCTGCATCTCTAACTCCAAAATTTCATGTTTTGAGTTATGCCCGTCTTGCAGCAAATGAGCGATATGTTTTCATTGCTCAAACATAACTTCGAAAAATAGCAAAACGTAGGGAAATCGCGCGGTCTTCAAAACATGCTAAAATGCGTTTCCAAAACGTAATCGATTTGAAAACGCTGCGTTTTTAAGAACATTGGCGTATATACATATCTGTCCATATTCTTTTAAATTTTATGTTATCAGGCCTGCTCTGAAATAAAAAGTATACAGTTTTTGTGTTTTTCGCTGTGTTTTCGGTAATTAAAAATAACTCCGAAAAACACAAAAACAAAACACCACAATATCACACGTGTGATTTGAAAGGGCCCCGTGATTTTCAGAACAGGCCTGTATGTATGATTAATAAACTGTATTGTGAGCAAATAATTAAGACTTTAATTCAGGGGGCTACTCTCTATTGCTATGCGAATTTTATTTCGATACGAAAGCAAAATTTCAATTTGGTATTCTCTATCACCTGCGCAACATATTTTGAAAATTAATCAATACTGGCAATAAAAGTCAAAGCATGGTACAACTACTCAAGGTAGACTCGTTGCTACAACAAGTACAACAAGACAAAAACAACAGGCAATTTCGTAATAATTCTATATAGACTTCGGTATCAAATGATTTCAAATATGCTGTGAGAGATTTGAGTGATAGATGTAGGAGCGGGGAAAAAAAAGTTCATGCATCAAATAGGGCCATTATTACGACAGTAGTTTTAATTTTATAAATACAAACACAATTAGTTAATTTTTTTAGGTTAAATATGCCTACACAAATTTGGATGTTAATAACAATTGTAAAAAGGGTGTTATATTCAACACATATGCCCTTAATTTCTACAAAAAGAAATCTAACTTTGTATAGAAATTTATGGTGTAAAAGCTGCCGCCGTATTTTCATTAATCTGAATAATTTTTGCTAAATAATTCACAAGATGGGGTTCAAGCTTGTGATGTGGGTGGGAAGGGGGAGGTATTCAAACGTTATGCCAACCCAATGCGTTGTAACGCAACTGCTTCAGTGTGGTCAAGAAGGTTAAAAAAATATAATTGAAGAAATCCAATAAACCTGCTTGTATCTCCGTTACTAAGGGCTTTAACCCATTTGCATATACCGAGCTACGGGAAAAGTTTTTGTGGTATTATCTTAGAAAATAAAATTATAAGAAAACTAATATGTTAAAGGGGGTGGTGGGGTTTGAAGAGTTTTTGCGTAAAGTAGAAAGTAGTTTTAAGGCAAATGCTGTCCAAATGAATGAAGAAAAAAGGGAGTTTAATAAATAAACAATTGCATTTTACTGAAAACAATTTTTTTTTTATTACATTTTACGAATGTTTATTAATTGATGTTTAATTAAAGTAAAATTAATTTAAAAAAAGCATTTTTAAGGCGTTTTTTAGACAATAATTGAGTCCTTTCTCTAATTATACTTCCTTCATCAATCATATGTATACATAGTTGTACCATGAGTTAAAGATAGCTGAGATTGACAGTAATAAAATGTCAAAATGTGTAACAGAATGTACTAATAAAGTGACCTCACAAGCGCAGCTGTTTGCAGTGATTTTCTTCGTGTGTGACGTTTGTCGTCATTTTTTTTGTTTATTTACTTTTTTTATTTTTTTATTTTTTTTTTTTATTTTTTTTATTGTTTCATTGTTGTAGTACTGAGGTCACTTTGTTAATACATTTTGATGTGTAAGAAATTTGACAATTTAAATAAAATAAAAAGCAAAATTTACTAAAAGAAAATATAAAAAATACAAAAGACAAATGCGCAAACACACTAAAGAGTACCAATCACTAGATTTGGTATCATTTTATTTTGTATCGCAGAAGTGGATTTGAAAATCGCCCAAAATTTTTCTGGAAATCGAAAACGCAAGGATTTAGAACGTCGTTTTGTGATAAGATTTAAGTAATAAAAGAGTTATAGGAAAAATATTATACAAATATTTCTTTATTGAACAGAATTTTATAACGAAAATTATAAAAATTAAATAAAAAGTGTATTAAAAACCACTTCCACATTCTTGCGTTTTGCGTTTTCGATTTTCGGAACACCCATGTTTGTATTACTGCGATGCAGAAGAGAAATGGTAGCAAATCGTTTGAATGGTACTTTTTATTGCATTTGCACATTTTTCTTTCTCATCTTTTTTTTCTTTTCGCTAATCATCATTTTTTATTTTATTTCAATTTTTAAACGAAACACGTTAGCGGCTTAATTTTTCTTATTTATTTTCTTAAATTTTTTGACAATTTATTACTGTCAATTCTCCCCATCTTTAAATTTTATTGCGAGTTTTGATTAGTTTTCAAAAAAATTTTGCGAAAACGATAGAGAGTACCAAAACGGCCACTTAACACGTATCGAAATTGCATTCGAATCGCAATAGGCCCGTTTTTAAAATGTTGGAAAATTTTTTTTTTTGGAAAAACCTAAATTCGTTTTCTTTTTTTTATGTTTGTTCTGCTAAAAAATACCTCTCTTATTTTCCGAACTTTTCCGTTTCCGATAATGCAGAAAATCACTTTTTTTTTTTGCCATAAATGTTGAAAATTTCATTAAGTTACTTCATGTTCAACGTCATTTGCGCTCGCTTACTCTTCATCTACAACAGACATACATAATTTGCTGTTGTTACGTGATGTTATGTAAGCGTTTTTTAAACATGCATTAACAATCGTGTAAAAACATGAGACAAATTCTTAACACCATATAAGTGTTAATGTTAAACATTTAATGTCAATTGTAGACTGGGTGTTAAATTTATGTTTATACCGTAGTTTATTTGCTAACCTGCATTTTGGAGAATAAATTCAAGGTTTTGATCACAACAAGAAAACCTTTTTTTCCGAATTTGTTATCCCCATGTCTTATGTTAATTTGAATTATTCACCCTTATCGTGGTTGGCGCATTTAAAATATGCTTGCGACTTTTTGGTAATAGATTAAAGGAAATAAGTTTAAGTTCACTTTAATCTATTACCAAACAGTCGCAGGCGTATTTTAAATTCGCCAACCACGATAACGGTAGTTATAAGTTTCGTTGTCGTACTTGAAAACCGTTTGCGAAATAAGTAAATTCGAATTCTTTTGATCTTACTTTTTTACGGCAAGGTAACTGTTACTCCCGGCTAACTGAGCCTTTATAGTTAACGACAACAAAAATGTAACACAACGAAAGACAAAGAGAGTTTGTCGCATTTATGTCGTTGATGGCACTCATACGATTGCATTTCGACTACGACAACGACACTTGTAATAAGGCGATTGAAGAAACCCAGATATATGCCCCTATTACAGTTTACAGTTCAACTCTAGTTCAGTCGATATTTTGCAGTTTCGTATTACTGTTCACAATTCTGTGTTAGTGTGGTTAAAAGAAACTTCAAGCATTTATAACTCAGTACTAACAGTTGTAAAGTTAAATTCTCAGGTCCCAATTTACACCATGAACTGCTTTCTGGTAAAAAGGGCGAAGTTTGATGGCGAGAGAGGAAAAAGGTAAAGTGTGTCACGCATACAGCGCCGTCCCCTTGCCCATAATCTTCGCCTGTTTGGCAAGAAATGTCCATAATGTTAATTGCAGATTTGAGTTGTTGACCGTAATAGGGCAATAACTAAGGCGTTTAAGTACTATTTAAGGAAACAATTGAAGCACAGCCGCGAATAACGTTTTAAGTTACAAAATAATAATTTTTCAGGATATTTGTTTTAAAATTTTTGTTTTCTATTATTAAAAATAATGATAATAAAAACTTTAATGCAAAAGGCTTTCAAAACATTATTCCGCACTGCAAAACCATTTCGGTTTCATAATTTTGTTAGTAACTCGCAATGCTCTTCCACTGGCTGGCACTTTGTACGCCATTTTGAAGCCGTTAAGGTGCATAGTTTTGGTTGATTTGATGTTTAAACTGTGTAAACTGTTATCGGTTATCTGCAAAAAAAAAAAAACAGTTTTTTCAAAATGTGGCGTTTACAACGTTATTCGCGGCTGTGCTTCAATTAACCTCAGTTCAAGATTCGAAACTCGAATCTTTTCCAAACTAAAGAAACACTGAAATATCCATATTTATTTCAATGTAGATTATTTTCAATGAATTTTTAATTGAACTATTTGAATGTTTTATTGCCTATCGATCTGCACTACATCCGAAGGAGATTTATACGGAGATGTTCTGGAAATCGAAAATTCAAATCAAACAAGTTTCGAAAATAACAGGAAAATATTAATTTTTATATACTTTGTACTTTCAATACCGAATAAGTTTAAAATGAAAGTAGGAAAAACTACGGTAATTTTTAAAATAATTAAACTTAAAATCTTGTTCGATTTAATTTTCGCTCGATTTCGATTTCAAGAACATGGCCGATAATGCAAACTATATTGAATTTGTATGAGTTATTGGGAGTACCCGTTTTTTTTTACTGCGGCAGGTTTCAACACTAATTCCCTTTTCAGTAAAATGGTTAAATCAACAATTAATCGAGCATGTTCTGACAATCGCAAAACGCTTAAAATTGGTGATTTTGACTTAAAAGTGCATATTAGGTGTTCTGTAAATTGCAATAGCAAGAAGTTTGGCGACTTCAAATTGCAAAAGAGTACTAGAATATTTGTAAAAAACTATGGCAGATCGCAAGCTAAACGCACGAGTGAAAGAGCAACATAAAATAAATTTGGCGTTTTGCGATTTCAAATCGTGCGATTGTCAGAACATAGCCGAATGTCTTTGTCCATTTCCAAGGCGATTTCAGTTTTCAGGTGTCGTTGAAAACACAGCTGGGGCCAAATCGCCGCATACGATATAGAGCAAAACTGGGGTCTAATCACCGCATTCGATATCGAGCAAAATTGATCGGAATAACATATTTATTTTGGTATCATGAAACTCGATATCGAGTGAAATGTATTGAATTAGAAATAAGAGCATTCGTTATCGAGTAGCTCGACATTACATTTATCGAGTTTTTATTGGATACGTCAGTGTCTATCGTATGCAAAAAAATTCGATCGAAATTTTTTATTTTGGCATCATGACACTTGATAGCAAATGATATGTATTTTCATTTGAGATAATCAGGGGTCTAATCACCGCATTCGATACTATCGTATCGATTAAACTATCGAATTTTTTTGCATACGATAGACACTGACGTATCGAATGAAAACTCGATAAATGCAATGCCGAGTTACTCGATATCGAATGCTATTATTTCAAATTCAATACATTTTATTCAATATCGAGTTTCATGATACCAAAATAAATATTTTCGATCAATTTTGCTCGATATCGTATGCGGTGATTAGATTCCAGGGGTGCTCTGGGGGTCTACTCTCTATTGCGATGCGAAAATAATTTCGATGCGAAAGCTAAATGCCAACTTGGTACTCTCTATCACTTTCGCAAAATTTTCTGAAAATGAAGCGATAGTGGCAATAAAAATTAAAGATGGCGCGGATTTACAGTAATGAAATGCCAAAGTGTGTAAAAATATTTGAAATTGGAAAATTTAAATAAAATAAAGTGATGATTTACGAAAAGAAAAAAAATTAAAAGATGCGAAAGACACATGCGCAAACGTATTGAAGAGTACCAATCGCTAGATTTGCTACAATTTTCTTTCGCATCGCAATAGAGAGTAGCCCCCCCTGGAAATCGAAAAATTTTAATTTTTTTTTTTATAAAATTCTGTTTAATAGAGTAATATTTGTATAATATTCGTCATAATATTCTTTTATCTTATTAACATTCGATATCGAGTTTTCATTCGATAGTTAACTCGATACGATAGTTTATTCGATAACGAATGCGGTGATTAGACGGACCCCTGACCTACATTTTTCTTACTTGAAAAGAGAAATGTTAAAAGTTGCTGGTATTTTCAACGTTTCGACCAACCAAAGCAGCAATACATGAATTCGCCTTGTCCATTTCTTTATTATTGAATAAATGCGAGTTTTTTTTTATGGTACCGGGGGTATTAAATTACGAAATTATAATATAATTTAAAAGATATTTCACGCTTATTGATCGTATTTTATCGTTTATTTATTTTTATCTTAAATTTTTCTTTTATATAAAAATTATTAAAAAAATCATTGTGATTTAAACACTATTTCTAATACAAAACAAAGAAACTTTATTGAAAAAAACAAATGACTGCGCACACATTTATAAAAATAAAAAAAATAAAAAAATTATAAAACAAATTTAAGGATTATAATAAAAAGAAACAACAATTTTTATTAATATTTATTATATATTTTTTTTTCGAATTGCACAAAAAATATTGAAAAAGTAAAATTAAAGAAAATAAAACAAGTTCAAATTATTATCATACTCTATTTTATTCTTAACTAAAATCTTTTCTTATCTACTCTAAACTTTCTACACTTTCTGTAAAAAAATCTTTATTATACATAGTTTTTTTTTTAAATTTTTATAACTTCATATACTTTAAATTAAAAAAAAAAAAAAAAATACAAAATAAATAAGATTTTATCATTTTGTTTTACAATATTTATATTTTTAAATATTTTTTGTATTTATTTTATACTAAAAATAATTATAAAATTATAAAAAAATATAAAAAATATATCACTTTGCTAACACACTCTACAAAATAATTTTTAATATAAAAAAACCCAACAAAAACAACATCATATTATTTAAAACAAAAGCAACAACAAAACAAAAATTATATTTCTATAAATGTATGTGTAATTTAAAAAAAAAAAAAAAAATAAAACAAAACAAAAAAATCAATAAAATATTAAAAAAAACTTTCTGAAATTCTTTATTATTTCTTTTGTTTTAGCAAAAAAAAAAAAAAAAAAAAAATGGATTTTAATTTTAAATTGACTTTAAACAATCTTTTTTAAAATGTACCTTATATATAAATAATAAAAATATAATAATTATTATAACAAAAAAAAAATTAGCTTAATTTTTATGTTTATAAAAAAAAAAGAAATTTCTAATATAAAATGTAGTAGTTTTGATAAATTAATATAGACCACAAAAAAAAAAGAAAAGAAAAAATCTAAATCAATAATTCTGAATACTGCTACAAAAAACAAATCAATATAATTAATACAACAAAAAAAAAAAAAAAAAACAGTGATTAATGTTTGAGATTTTCAAACAAATTTGATTTAATTTATAATTTTAATTTACATAACAATATTTTTTTTGTTTTTATTTAAGTTTATATTCACATTTTTATTTAAAAGATGGATTCTCAAACTTTTTTTCTTAATATTCAAACATAGAAAAAGTATCTTGTTTATTAATTATTTTCTTTTAATTTCGAGACCAATCGCCTCTTAATCAAAATTGTTAGGAATTGTATAAAAAAAATTATCGAGAAAATGGATCAAAAAATCGTCCGAGTATGACTGGGGTTTAAACATTAATGCTCACAGGCGTACCTAAACAAGAGCGGAAGGCGGAACGTTTTCTTCCGCTTAGCTTTTACGCTGATATGCCATACCTAAACAAGAGCGTCAACGTTGTGCCAAAAACAGTAGTGTTAACTTTCTTGTTTAATAAAACCCACTTAATAGAAATAAATAGAAGAGAACAAAATCGCTAGATTGACAAAAAACTGCTTAATTGCCATTATTTATTAACAATAGCGGCCAACTTCGCTATTAAACGCGCTGTCAAAATCGGATTTTCCAATTGTAAAGCGTTGACGCCGCGCTATTTAGGGATGCTTCATACAAATTGTATGGGCATGAGAATTTTTGACAGCTAGAAAACGCTTTCCGCTCTTGTTTAGGTATGGCTGTCACATTTCCAATTACCCGGCACTCGTGATTGCTCTTTCTCGACACATGGTCCCAAGATAATTCTCACCAGGGTTGATAAAGTTGGTACAATTGTACTTTTTTTGGTACAATTCAAAACTAAAAAGTACGATGGTACCCCCGCGACTCATTTGGTACTCTCTCTCACTCTCTTTGTCCTTCTTTACTCCTCAATGGAGCATAGGTACTACATATTTCCAAAATTTTCAAACCTATTTCTAATTGATATAAAATGGCAACTTGTATTTACTGTCCAATTAATATAAACGGAGTTTAGTGTTTGGTGCAAATAGTCTTGCGAAAATGCAAAATGTCGTAGCTTTTTTATGAAATCTAAGGGAAACTCTATTTTTTGTTGTTGGATTTAACAACACAGCTATGATATTTTGCTCTTTTGCACTGAACTTCGCTATTGGGAATAGATTTTTGCACTTCTTCATTGAACGATTGCTTATGCCACATTCTAAATTTAGTATCAGCGGCAGCATATATCAAAGAGTGCATTTTCTTATGATATTAACAAGTTATTGAAATATATAGGAAACTACTTCTGCAAAGTTCTACATAGTAGAAAAGACGACTTCCTTTCAATTCAAGATTATTTTGCAACAAATTCATAATATTTTCAAATATTCGTCAACAAGATGGTTGTCACGTTAAGAAGTAATCAACAGAATTTTGGAACAGTGGGAGCCCTCTCTATTATTAATTTACTCTGAATTATTTTGAAGGAGATTTTACAAGCGCTTAATTAAATATTATTATAATCGGACTTTCTACTCCTTTGTAAACACAACCAATTTGGAAATGCAATCCGAAGATGCTCGTATGCACATATTTTAAGAACGCTTAAAAATTTTATTTTCGTTTGAAATTCGATATGGTATTTTGAAAAATATTCGTCAATTTTCCACAAAAAAGACGATCAATTCTAAAAAGTGTACGAAAACGCTCTCTGGCGCAATCAAAAATAAATGGGTTTCTCGACCCTAAAAATCGCATGATACAGGTCTGGCTAGACCAAATACAATTTGTTTGCCTCTATTCTTGAATATTTTGAAAAATCTGGAGCTCGACATTCATTTTTGACCTATGATTTCTTGGAATGACTTATAGAACAAGAATCGCGATGTGTTTTTGACACGAACAAATTTTACCCGCCCAATTATTATGTATACTTTATGATAATGTATTTTTTGGTATCTATATTTTACATGTACAAATGAATTTTAAGCAGTGTTCGAAAATAAACACTAAATATCGTTCTTTAATGTTCGGTTCGGTAGATTTGTGGAAAACACAAACGCTAATAGTGTTTGTGTAGAAATTCATTAAAAAAAATAACGTTTCCCTGTTTGTCATCTTTCGAACACAAAAATAATGCTGTTTTTATCATACTCAACAAATGATGAGAACATAAAATTCCGTTCGGTTTTTTTTGAAAATGCACGAACTTCAATGTGTTCGGTTCGGCTCGTTAATGTCGCTTTTTGCTGATAAAAAAAAAACCAAACATTTTTTACAAAAACAAAATACTCACACAAAAAAACGTTTTAGAACATTAAAATATAATGTTTTTCTACAGTATCACTACAATTGTTCTGTTTTTTTAACGAAGAACCGAACATTATATAATGTTCGGTTCTTTCTTGAAAATAGTTACGAACGGTATTAAGGTTTGTGTATGTTTACACACACACTAAAAAAATAGATATCGTTCTTCGGTGTGTGAGCCGAACGCTAAATAATGTACTGTTTATTTTCGAACACTGATTTTAAGTACCTTTTGTTTTTGTTGTATTAAATTTTTGTTTTTAAAAATTAAATTAAAAAAATTTATAAAAAAAATGATTTAGTACTATTGGGGCCGAAAAAGTACGATTTTTAAAGTTCGTTGGTACGATATTGGTTTTCTCATTTATCATTCCTGATTCTCACTCCACTAGCTCTTTCTCTCATACAATCTGTTTCTACTGAAAATGACAAAAACGTCAACTCTTTTTTCGCTTTGCTCTTTCTTGTTATATTTTTTGTAAGGCGAATTTAAAAAGGTAAACTCAACTCGTCAGCCGTTTATCAGCTGTCTCCACGGTGAATTAAAAAAAAAATAGGGAAACGTCAAAATATAATTTTGTGTGAAGTGAAAAAATATTATTTTTAAAATAAAACTATTTCAAAACTGCGAATAATTAAAGTGAATTTAATAATTTCTTTAAAAACCCAAACAAAACTTTTATATTGTTTTTCAATCAATTTTTGCCTTGTCAGCATTTTTGACAGCCGCCTATTAAATTGCAAAAAAAAAATACATGCGGCTTTTTGTAGTTGTAGAGTTGCATTTACCTTTTTTAATTCGCCTTGATTTTTTGTAAGCAAATCTGTTGCAGCTTGCCACCAAGGCGAATTTTTGAACATGGCGGCAGCAATACTGCAACAATTCAAAAACAAGTAAGAAAGTATGTATAGACGATCAAGCCCGAACATATGATACCATACACTACAGTTTTTCAAAACGAATATTCGGGAGTGGGCCCTATTTGGGACCCACAGGCAATCATGGACCCGCCAGAACATTATTATGAGAAAGGAAATCTTCACCTTTAGGAGATTTGTTTGCACCTATGGGTTCCATACCAGAACAACATTTTGTGATGACATAGAAGCTATCGTAAAATAATTGTCGCCAATTTGTATGTCCATATCTACCAACATTTATAAGGCAGTTATGGCATTAAAAGCTTTTTTCGGGAATAGTAATTTGAAAAAATTCGGTAAGTTAAATTAGAAATAAGTTTATTGGCACAAATACTCTATTGCGAAAGGAAGCTTGTATGGGCTAATATGTGAAATTATGTTATAAGTTGTAGTTACGATCTGAGTATAATTCAGCTGCCGCCGATATTCTAGCGTTTAGGTCTTTGTAAGATTTTCCATCACTCACTTTTTAATGATTCAAGATAGCGGAGTTGTTTCACCTATTTCAAGTTGTTCCATTTAAATTTAAATGCACTGGTTGACTCTGCTGGCCATTTCGTCGAAAAAGATGTTAAGGTTGCTTTGCAGGTCATTCGCCGTATGTCTGTTTGAAGCAATTGAAGAAGTATGTATTTATGGGGCTTAATGAATAGGTATGGGCTTAGTATATCTGCTTGCCTATCACCTTGTGCTGTGGTGAATTCCTTAGTTACTAGGTTTGTTCATTTGAAAGTTTTCTCCCACTTACTCAAAAAAATTAAAACAGTAACGCTTTTCCAGGTAAAACTAACAAGTTGTATGCAGCTCTAAGATATGAAATTCGGTTTTCCTTAATTGAATTATTTCGAACTATTTGCGCATGGTTATTGTTCCTAAATTTAATACAAGTATAAATTTTATGCTATTAAAAATGTTTAATTTAAAAATTATGAATATTATTTTGCTAAACATTTTCAAAATATTGATTTGTAAAATCAAAAATTCTTCCGAGTTCCAATTTTACCAGTAAAAATTTGCAAGAATGTTTTTGTCTATCAAGTTTTTACTCTCTTTTGACGTTCACTACTTGCAAGTTTTAAGGGTTAATGAGAAGTTTCCAGTAGCAATTCTTACAAATTCGTAATAAATTTTAGTAAATGAACACACCTATTATTACCAGTTCTCACTTGTGTTCGTCAATAAGCCACGGATCAGTACCTACCCAATAAAAATAGAGCTTCCAACGAAGCAGGCTTGTAAGGGAGAAACGTAAAAATGTCGCTTACCATATCGCTTACGGAAGACATGAATTTGATTTGGCGAGTTTCCACTTTGAAGCAATACAATTAAGACACCGACTTTTAGCTTTTAGCGCATATAAAAACATTTGGTGAATATAACGATCAGCTTTATACACTGAGTTGTTTGTTATTACCGTAATTCTTTAATATGCTCCTTTTCACAAACCTGCTTCGTAGTAAGGGAATGTCGTGGCTCTTCAAATGTTATATTTTTTTTTTAAATTTGTTAAGAATTGGTTTACTTACTTTTCTGCATCTCCGTATGTCTTACAGCGTAGCGCATAAATGCACACTTTTTTAAATTTACTCTTAGTGCTTCGCAAAACAAGAACATTTTTTATTGGGTAATTAAGGACAATAGTCTAGAATAAATTCGATCGATACCTTTGCTCCCCCCTTTCGTTAATTGAAAATTTTGTATTCCCAAAAACTACTTTGACAATAAACTGGCACGTGCACGGCTTAATAAACTAAACTGGCAACTTGGTTTATTTTTTGCGAAAACAATAAAGCATGTATGAATGTAAGAAAAGATAAACTCACTGTTTATTGTTGTTGGTTTTGTTGAAAATTGATATAACTCCAAGTAAGCCTGTTGCTTATAATTCTTATTCGCTTTACAGTTTTATTTTTATCTTTAGTTTTTCTAAAAACTTTGGATGAAGTTTCCTGATGATCTGGCCCAAGCAACCAGTAGAATGCGCATAGGAATAGCGTATCCCATCAACAATAAATTTCAGTGTTTTTATCAAGAATAATAATTGGGAATTAAGCACGACAAACAAAATCTTGTTAACTGAATACTTTTATTAATATAATTATTTTATAATTATAACATTATATTATTTAACATTAATTTTTAGTTTGTTTTTTTCTTTGCTTTGATTTTTTTTAAAGCTAGTACGTCTGGGTTCACACTATGAAAGTTTTCTTTAAGAAAGTCTGGGTTCACAGGTAAGAGGGGAAGAGAACAAGTTATTATTCTCTTCCCTCTCATCAATATATTCAGATTTCCTGAGAGAAATCTTTCATAGTGTGAACCCAGAAAACGATAATTGTTATCAAAATTGGAGATGGTAGTACATTTTTCCAGTTTCGCAGCATGTTTCAAAATTAAACGACATCATTTTGAGAGCGAAACAGGGGGGTTACCGCGTATTTCGATTCGAAAGAAATCATTTACGGATTCGAACAATTTGTACTGTGTATTACGATTTTCGTAATCGTTCGAAACGATGACAGAGGTTGTATTTTTTAAAAATTGGGAAATTTGATGAACAATATTTGTTCGTAATAGAGAGTCTCTTTTAAGAAAGTGATTTTTTGTTATCAATAAAGTGTGAAAAACGTCCGTTTATTCGAAACAAATATTACGAAAATCGTAATACACAGTACAAATTGTTCGAATCCGTAAATGATTTCTTTCGAATCGAAATACGCGGTAACCCCCCTGTTTCGCTCTCAAAATGATGTATGGAAAACGTTGTTTCAATCATAACAGGATGAGAGATCAAAATACGAATATTGCTGTCAGTGTGAACATGGTATAAAAGAGCTTGTGGCTTTTGTAAGAGTTGTACTTGTTGTAGTACTGACATTACCTGTAATGCATTCGCCTAGACGATAAAGTACCAAATTGGCATTTAGCTTTCGTATCGCAATTTTATATGCTTCGAAATAGAGATTAGCCCCTAAGGTTATTCACAACCCTTGATTGCGAAACTTGAAATGATTTAAACAGACGATCCCTTTATCTTTAAAATGTATATTCACTCTTTGGCGATCGCAGCATTAGAACCGTTTTGTGGTCCGCTTATTACAATTTCGAAACAGTTTTTTTTTGTAGCGATCGGTCTTGTTTCTAATATTCGTATCGGTAGGCGGTACTCTAGCATGCTTGCAACATGCCCAACCCATCTTAGCTTTTGGTGATCGGTCCTTTGATTTAGCGGTTCTGTTGATAGTAAGTAAGTAAGTTGGACAGCTTGGTTGTGTAGTGCTATAGTTATAGCACTGTATCCTATCCTGGGTCGAGAGGGTTTCTCCCATATGACGTTCCCTAGGATGGAACTTTTGTGCAATTATGTTATTGTTTGCATGTAAGTTTTGTATTAACACACTGCAATGTTTCCTCCTCTTTTCTTATCGGGGCTTGGGGCCAGTAACAGCGAAGTGTTTAGCAATTATACTTTAAAAAAAACAAGTACCATAGAAATCGTCTAACAAGTTTTCTTAAATCGTTGCCTGCGGGGAATAAAAATATTATGGCCAGTTAGGATATCCAATGAATGCTTATAGGCCCAAACTTACCGAATTCCCATACATGTTGAGATATGTAAAAGCAAATGGCGTTGGTAAGGAAATCAAACCAAATCAAAATTAAAGCGGCCAATCAAGACGAGAATCTGGAACTAGATAAAAGCACTCGCATTGGATAAAGCAGAATGGAATAAATTTGTTATGACCCTATGCTCCTTATAGGAACTACGGGTACATATGTATATACCTCCGGCATATTTTATTGAAAACTTTATATGTTTGACCACGAGTTGAAAAAAAATGAAATTTAGTTTAATATTTAACATTTTTCTACTTTAAAATTTTTGATTATAATTATTGTGTTTTGTAAAAAGATATCGCAAGACTCTAAGCGAGTTCAAATGGCAACAGTATGCCGAAGTGATCTGACGTATTTAGGCTTAACCAAACTTTTAAATTTTTATTAGTATGAGTAAACAATTTTTTAGTATGAGTGACACCGACAATGCATGATGCAAAATCAAACCAATTTAGATATTACGTCAATGTACACGAATTTGACAGCAAGCATTTTGATCGTTTAAAGATCCTATAAGAAAGTATTCAATGATTAATACATCTAATTTGATATGCATTATAAGAATATATAATGCATTATTGTGTTTGCACTAAAAGAAAACAATTTTTGGATTATTTTTCCACATTGTGTGTTTCTAAAAAACAAGTGGCGATATCGCTCCCCTCGCTTTTAAGCTTACTAGCAACTAATCAGAGTTTTTGATTGTTTTAAGAATATCTTGCTGACATTTTTGATGTGTATGTGACTGCATTAGTTGCAATTTACACTGTGGACATTTCTCTCCGGAAAGACGAAGTTCGTAGGCGAGAGAGGAAAAGAGTAAGTTTAAAGCATCGCCCCCCCCCCCCCCCCCCCCTTACCAACAAACTTCTTCTGTCCGGCAATAAATGTGCATAGCAAGGTATATTTACACAAGCCGAACTCGTTGGTCCATATGTTGGTCAGCTGATTACCCCTAGTTGGAACCTAAACGCCAAATTTCGTGTATATGAGCCAAAAATTGTACATGTGTGCGTTAAATTGTTTTTGTTTTATATGAAGACAATTTTGACAACTCGGTTCCTTTTATAGGGCAGCATGTCTACACTCCCAAATGAGTCTACCTTGTGTAAATATACCTTGGTCCATAGTGTAAATTGCGATTAACCAGCTATTTGAGAAATCGTATTGACCAAGGTGAATTCACTTTTCAGATGGCGTTGAAGCCACAACTGAGCTGCTTTCTTAGAAAAAATGTAAAAACTTGCTTGTGTTTTTGACATATCGACCAAAGAAAGCAACAAATAAAATACAATGTTGCGTTTTTTGGTGTTGTACTTGCTGAAGTATTTTGACCACCCATTTACATGAAATCGCCTTGGTATTAACATTGTTGCCAAAAAGAGAACCTTAGCCAGGCATGGAAAATTCAGTACTATTTTTTTTCTTTGAAGTACTTCCGCGACATAAAAAGTACCATTGTATATAGTTTAAGTAATACTTTTTGTTTAAAAATTAAAAGAGATTATTTTTATTCTAATTTTAGACATTAATGGCCTGTTCATCGATTTCGAACTAAGACTTCGATCGCTTAACCTTTTAAACAAATTTTTAATTAATTTTGTTGTTTTAAATGGAAGTTTAGCGAACGAAATTTTCGTTCCAAACCGAAAAACAGGCAGAAAATTTCACTTTATGATACTTCTTTTTTCCTTAAAATTGTCTCATTAAAGGCCGTTACACACTATCCCACAAAGTCTTACGTATTTTATGAAAATGCTAGGAAATTTTCGCTTTGGGAATCGCTTTTAAATGTGTTGCAAACGTAAAGTTAAAGCAAGAAACGTAGCCAATGTTGCCAGTAGCTGGAGATGTTAAGTTGCTAAAAAAAAGGTAAACGAGCCAAATCGCATCGACAAAGCGGAACTGGAGGACCTTCCTGACTCCGGTTTAACCTAAAATTAGCACGATATCATGGTTCCGCGCTGTAAACATTAAGCATAGTTTTAGCGTCTTCAGTCATTAATTTGTGACTCCCAGAATAACGATTTTGTTGTCAAAAGCATCTTCAATTAGACGATAAATTAATAGATAGATATAGAAAGCAATACGCCCTGCGACCTATTTGATCTTTTGAAGAGAGTATAAAATAAAATGAGAAGAAAACGGCTTAATTGAATCCTGAAAGTATATTAACATATTTTGTAATATTCAGCGGTTCATTGTACACAATATGCCATCTAAATAAAAGGTGAAGTCTGGAAAGTAGTAGATTTATTTTTTGTTTAGTTATTATAATTATGTGGCAGAATATTTCTAAACGAAAAACTTTATTAGTATAGTTTATGTTTTGAATAAGATGATTGAGAATTTCTTTTTTGTTTATTTGAATTATTTTAATTTCACTAAAATTATTTTTTAAGTATAATTTAATTTTGATATTTAAAGTGTTATTATATCTAATATGCAGAACTAAAATATGTAGCATATTTTTAGGATATTTAAATTAGAAATAAAACTTTTGTTAATAATTAGAAACAGTTAAACCTTAAAGTATGCTACAAAATTTTAATGTTTAAATAACACTAGCATAAATTTTATTGTAAATTCATTATCATTTTTTTGTTTATTAAAAAACAAAAAAACGTAGAAAATATTAGATTTTTAAAACAGGAAAATGTTCGAACTGAAATTTTAAGAAATCTACAAAATGCAAAATACACATACACACATGTATTGTATATGTATAAACAAAATTTGGAACAGATTCCTGATAAAAGAATTTATTGGTCAAACTTAAAATAAAAATAAAAAAATAAAACGTTTTTAATTAGAAAAATACTTGCAAATGTCACTTAATAAATTTTGTGACCGTTAAAGTTTTCATTTGATTTTAAGATTTTTTTAAGTTAATAAATTTTCATAAAAAAAAAATTAACGCAATAAAAAATTAAAAAAAAAGAATTTTATTTAATTTTTTTTTTTAACAAGAAATACATTTAAAAATGATGTGAAATTAAACCCCAACGGTAAAATTAAAGAAAAATTGAGACAAGTAATAAAAAAAATAATAATAATATAAAAAATTATATATATATTTATATAAATGTCTAGTCGTATTTTCAGTATTATTAAAAATAATAACAAAAAATATTAAAACTCAAAAAAAAATCAACTAAAATCTTCAAGAAAAATAAAAACTAAATTGAAAAACCAACTACTCGATAATTACAGACAACTTTAAGCTGTAAAAAAATAAAATAAAATACAATTTAATAAAAATTTAATACTAAAACAAAAACAATAAATATCCCCAAACCAACCAAAATTTTTAGAAACATTTTTTAACTAAAAATTAAAAATAAAATTAAAAAAAAAATATTGAAAAACAAACAAAACAAAACTATTATTTGTTTTTGTTTTTTCATAAATGTTTACAACAGAAAATACATAAAAAAAAGAAAAAAAAAAAAAAAAAATTAAATAAATAAAAAAAAATATTAAAAAAAAATCTTATAAATGTGTCTGTTTTTTTAGCCCATAAGTTTACAAACAAACAAACAAAAACATATAATATTATCTATATTATATTATTATTACTACATATATTAATTATATATATTAATATTAATTATATAATTATTAATATTATTATAATTATTATTATTATTAATATTATTATATTGTATCCTTAAATGTATGTATGCATAAAAATTATAAATGTGTAAAACTATAAAAAACAAAAACAAAAAAAAAAACTAAAACACAAAAAAAACCAACAAAAAATGAAAAATCTTTAATAAAAATCATTTAAAAATTATTTAAAAAAAAAAAAAAAAAAAATTCTCTTATGTGCAATTAATTTATTTAAGGCTTCACTTTCTTTTACTCCACAAATTTGAAAAAAAAATCTGGCGTCTTGTTATTTTTTTTTATCGCATGCTGGCAATACTAACAATCTCACAATTATTTATTTGACAGAAGCCCACATTCGTTCTAAATCAGAGGTCTGCAAAACACCGAACATGTGTTGGCAGACTTGGTTCTAAATCTTCATAATAAATAGTAGCGTTTAACCATGTCAGGGAGAACATGCGATACTGATTCAAGCTGTTTTTGCTTTGTGTGGTGTGGTGAATATTTGGTTGGAAAAAAAGGATATGCAATATCAGAAAATATGCATTACATCAGGGGTGCCCACAAGTTCCTTATGGAAGAGCAAACACCAATACATTTAACGAAAAACTAATTTTTATTCAAAATTTTTTGACCCTGCAAATAAAATTGAACCACCTGATCCATTTTGATAAAATGGACAACTCCATGGACTGGTCCGATGCAATGCAAGCATGGACCATGTCATTGTTATAAAGTGTTTGTACCCTAGAGGAAAGGGAACTAACACTTAACTTGTCACGTGACAGTTCTATAGTGATAGGGACCGGTTCGAGTTCTAACACTTAATATGAAGGGGACTTGTCACTTTAACATGGCGATGTCCTACGAGGGGGTTAATTGGCACCTTTTTAACGTTTTGTAACAGGTCACAGAAACAACCTAAATGGTCACATTCAATTTCAGTTAAGATAATGCCTGTCGCAAATATTGTCCCAAATGAACCATGTTATTAGGGCGGATCCCCTTCATTTAAAGTAATAGGACCAGATAAAATCAATCAGTCATTACCCACCCAAAATCCAGTTACATGACAAGTTGTTTGTCAATTGCCTTCTGGAGTAACTACTCTTTTAGCACATTATCACCAGTTAAGTGATATATTCTGTTTTAACCTATCACAATTCGTTCCTTTTTATTATAAAACTGCTTTCACTTGTCACGGGATAAGTGCCTTAAAACCAATTGACACAAATTTCCCGCAGGGTAGTGAGACGACATGTCTTCGTTTTTTAGCGACTTCAAAACTAATCCTTTTGTGTATACCATTGAGTAGTTTTAAAACTACTCCTTTGTAGTCCAATGTGGGTTATATGGTCCTCTCCTAGGACATCGTAATGTTAAATAGACCAGGTTTTTTCCATACTTTTGGGTAAGTTTTGGACTAGTCCTGGTTCCTTGTGAACTACTCTTTGCACGCGTGTTTGGACTGGTCCTATTATTTGCAGGGATGTTAACCAGCAAAGCATACGGAATTGTTGTTGCTTTGCACTTGCGTGTATACAGTGAAGAACGACAAAAAAACTAATAAGACAAAATTGTTTGTGTATTTCGTATTGCTAGTGCCCTGCAAATAAAATTGGACCACCTAATCCATTTTGATAAAATGGACTACTCCATGGACTGGTCCGATGTAATGCAAGCATGGACCATGCCATTGTTAAAAAGTGTTTGTAGTGAGACGACATGTCTTCGTTTTTTAGCGACATGCTTTCGTTTTTAAACGACTTCAAATCTAATCCTCTTGAGTATACCATGGAGTAGTTTTAAAACTACTCCTTAGTGGTCCAAAGGTGGGTTATATGGTCCTCTCCTAGGACATCGTAATGTTAAATAGACCAGGTTTTTTCCATACGTTTGGGTTAGTTTTGGACTAGTCCTGGTTCCTTGTGGACTACTCTTTACACGCGTGTTTGGACTGGTCCTATTATTTGCAGGGTGGACACCGACAATGTTTTGCATATTCTTCATTCGCATTTAGATATTTTTCCAAAGAAAAACTAGGTGCAGTGAGCGCGAACAAGGGGAGCGTGCTCACCAAGATTAAATGAAAATTTAAAGAGTTTATTAAGGATTTTGAGACAAAAGCATGCTGGTAGACTATTGCTGGACTCTAATACATGAAACCGAACCAAAAAATTACAAACGACGTTGAATATAACGCCATTCACTTTTGAAAATTCATTGATTTTTAAATAAACTAGTGATTTTTAATGGAAGAAACGAATAAAAACATTTTTTGTATCTCGAAAACCTGACGTGATAGAGAAAACCCAGTAACCGATTCGAATTCAGCCCACTAAATTACCCTAGGAAAGATATTTGGTTGCTCCAGTTCAAAACCTTGTTGGCTAGTGTTATTAGTTTTGAAATTAATTGATTACTATTTGTTTGGCCCCGGCGCTGCCCGGGGTTTTTAAAATAAAATTTAAATACTGTTTTTTTTTTAGTTTTATCAGGGGGTCTACTCTCTATTGCGCTGCGAAAACAATTTCGATGCAATAGCTTAATGCCAACTTGGTACTCTCTATCACTTTCGCAAAAAATGTTCTGAAAATTAAGCAATAATGAAATGCCAAAGTGTGTAAAAATGTTTGAAATTGGAAAATTTAAATAAATTAAAGTGCGATGATTTACGAAAAGAAAAAAATTAAAAGATGCGAAAGACTTATGCGCAAACGTATTGAAAAGTACCAATCGCTAGATTTGCTACAATTTTCTTTCGCATCGCAATAGAGAGTAGGCCCCCAGAAACTTTTTTTGTTTAATAAATATATTTAGTGAATTTCAGCCAAATCGAACCATAAATTAAAAAAAAATTAACGACAACATCGCCATTTTGTGGATTAAACTTAAGAGAAACCTAGAACCTAATTCTGGCAGTCGTGATCGAGTACTTTCTCGATTCGAAAGCAATTTTATTTCTAACTAGCTTAACCCGTTGCGCTTCGCTACAATGCTTTAGCCAACTTTGAAGACTCTCCCTTTAATAGTTCTTCAGTTTGAACAAAGTTTGAACATTCTCACTACAACAGTTCTTAAGATATACGATATTAAACATTGGCGTCCTATGGTGGGTACCACTTCCCCCGCTGCTATTTGTTTAAATTTTGGGGCTCAGAAGATCATACTACCAAAGGTCCAACAAAATGCGTGCAGTGACTCTTATTAATATTTCTATCTATGAGGGATACTGCTCCTCCCCTGTCTACCCCGCCTATTTTTATATTGAAATTTATAGTTTACCCTAATAGTAGCTCTTACCACGTTTGAAGACTTTCTCTTTAATAGTTCTTCAGTTGAGCGATATTTATTATATGCATACTATGGGAGGTGTTTCCCCCATGCGCCTACCCGCAAAGTGTAGTATACCATAAGAGTGACTTCCACAAAGTTTGAACATTCTCACTACAACAGTTCTTAAGATATGCGATATTAAACATTGGTGTCCTATGGTGGGTACCACTTTCCCCGCTTCTATTTTATTTCAACTTTGGGGCTCAGGAGATCCTACTACTAAAAGTTCAACAAAATGCGTGCAGTGGCTTTTATTAATATTTCTATCTATGAGGGGTACTGCTCCTCCCCTGTCTACCCCGCCCATTTTTATATTGAAATTTATAGTTTACTATAATAGTAGCTTTAACCCTTTCGCTACATTGTATCCATATGGATACACTCAACTGTGGAGGCATCAGACAATCTCTAGGTCAAAGAATTGGCTAAGATTGCGGCACGTTATTGTTTTTTAAGTTCTTATGAATTATTTTTAATGAAAAACTCTTGGATTTTTGCAAAATTGAGAAAAATATAGCATTGTTAAAAAAACGTTTTTTTATATAAAATTTTTTTTGAAAAATAATTTTTTTTTTATTTCAAATAACATATATACATATGACCATGTTTAAAAAAAAAACACATCCAACATAAAGAAAAAGGTTTATTTTAACTTTTTGCATCAATAGTTCTTTGTTTTAAGCCGGAAAAAAGCTGTGCTGATTTTTTAAACATAGTATGTATCCATATGGATACAAACGCAAGTTATGGTGTTGAATTATATACACACAACGCATATAAAATAATTTTAAGTTTGATGCTGCAAATTATGGACCGATCATCACGAAATTTATTAGTGTGGTTTCTAGTCTTATAAAACTGAGAAGTAATAAATTTTATTCTGATAGCATTATTTATTAAGGTTTTATGCGTTATATACTGTTTTCCGGGATTATGGCTTATATGGGTCTAAAAGTAAATTATGGTCCGATCTTCGCGAAATTTTACAGCATGGTTTCCGCTCGAATAAAACGAATTTTTTCAAAATCTTTTAGAATTCCGTGCATTATTCCGTTATTTATGTTAGTTTTTTTAACCAAAATTTCTTTACCATAACCGAAAGATGTATGTATTTTTATATGGATACAGTCCAAAAAACACATTTAGGGTGCATTTTTTCAAAAGTGAGTATTGATTGTTGTTATTAGGGCCAATTATAATACAAATCCAAAAAATTGGATTTTTTTAGTAACCCAGTAAAAACTTTTAGCGAAAGGGTTAACCACGTTTTAAGACTCTCCCTTTAAAAGTTCTTCAGTTGAGCGATATTTAATGTATGCATCCTCTGGGAGGTATTTCCCCCCTGCGCCTACCCGCTTTATTTTTATTTTCAAAAGTGTAGTATACCATAAGAGTGACTTCTAGAAAGTTTGAACATTCTCTCTATTACAGTTCTTAAGATTTGCGATGTTAAACATTGGCGTCCTATGGGGGATTCCAATACCCCCGCTGCTATTTTATTTAAATTTCGGGGCTCAGAACATCCTACTACAAAAAGTTCAGCAACATGCGTCCAGCGGCTCTTAAGATATGCGATAATTAATATTGGCATCCTATGGGTGGTACCAATTCCCCTGCCCCTATCGAAAAAATAAGTAGCCTATTTTATTTTTAGGGCTCACGTGATGTTACTGTAAAAATTTCAGGAAAATCGGTTCAGTAGTTTCGGAGTCTATAAGGCGACAAACAAACAAACATACAAACATTTTTCATTTTTATATATATAGATTCTTTCAGTCGATACTTAACGAATCAAAATTATTTTTTCAGTATTGTGAAACTCAAATAAATGTTTTACAATACAGAAAAACTAATTCCGATTCGTTCAGTATTGACTGAAGTAATTAGATATTAAATTGCTTTCGAATCGTGAAAGTACTCGATCACGACTGCCAGAATCAGGTCCCTGATTCGAGACTAAACTTTTTTATTGCCCAAGTTTGGTGTCAATCGGTGCAGAGGTTTAGAGTCTTATGGCCAATTTTCAGGATTGATATTAAAACAGATTTATGTTTAAAATCGTTTTAAATACAAAATTATCTTCTTCACTAAACACTTAAATAAAACTTAATTCACCGATGTGGTACATTTTACTTCAACTTAAGCTCCCATTGGAATAACTAAGCAAGTTGGCCTCAATATGACAACAATACAACAACAACAGGCAAAGCAATAACGTGCAGCTGTTTTTTGAGACCACCTTGCAAATACATAAACTTTTTTATGATATTTTTTTGTATTTAGTAGTGCTAATTAAATAAGACTTTTCAAATAAAACTCAAAAAATCAATCTGTATTTAAATACAATTTAAGTTTATATGAAAATTAACTTAATATAGATTTAAATACTATCCTGAAAATTGAGCATTAGTAACACGGACCAGGAACAAACATTTATACCGTTAGCTAAAATGCAAAAAGACGTAACAAACAAAAATATAATTTTACAGGAGAAGCAAAAAACTTTGTAAAGTGAAAACTATAAACATGTCAGAAAAACATGCATTGATAAGTCGTCCATGGAATTCTTCAACCAATTTTCAAAGAAAACCATTTCATTATATTTTCTTAGAAAAAAAAGTGTAATTACGTCGTTTTGCAGACATCAAACAAACAAAATTGTAGTTATGTCCCTTTGTTTTTTGTTAATAAAAGTGCAATTTTTGATCGCAGAAGTGTAAAATTTTGTCAAGACATGTAGTTTTATAGCATTCATAATAATCAATCAAAAACTCGATTTTGAATTTTTTGTTAGTTACGTCTTTTTGCATTTTAGCTAACGATATATATATATATATATACAATTATATGCGAGAAGCATTATTCGTGAAGCGGCCAATTCAAACAATAAAAGTAAAATCGGTTGGATGGCTGAAATTGCTTTTCTCGCTCCGATTGGTCCAAGGTTTGAAAAAAATATAAAGCCTTGTGTTTAATTGTATAAAGAGTGATCTTCATATCTCACTTTTTTTATTTATATTTTTGCCTTGCTCGTCGTCATATGATCACGAGTTGCCTCTATACTGGGCATAGGCCGTCTATAAGTTGTCTCCATCTTTGTCGACGTGCAGCTATATCTCTGAGCTCCTCGATGGTGTTGAAGGTTCTTCCCAGACTATGGGATATGGATTTAATTTCCTGTAGGGTTGATCGTCGCCAGGTGGTTTTGGGCAGTTTCTTCAGGTGGTTTTCGAAGTGTATGCCCAATCCAACCAAATTTTCTCTTTCGAATTTCTACGTTAATATCTCCCATCTCAGATCTGTACCATAGCTGTTCGTTGCTTATTGTGCGAGGCCAAAATATTTTAAGAATTCTTCGGAGGCTACGATTAACGAAGACCCTAAGTTTGTTTTGTATGTTTTCCGTTATAAAGTAAGTTTCGCATCCGTACAGAAGCACGGAGAGAACACATGCTTTAAATATATGTATTTTGTTTTGACGCTGTACGTGCTTGAGTTTTTGATGCGGCTTTCCACGTCTTCGACAGTCATATCATATCGCACTGGTTCCTCTTAAAAGAGTCAACTCAAAATTTTTCAATTTTCACTATTTGCAAGAAATCGATGTACAGTGGTCATATCTACGCACTGTAAAAATCGTATATCAATTTCTCTAGCATTTAAAAAAAAAAAAAACACATTTGTATCCCCCTTTGTAGTTTAAGAGTACATATAAAAAGAAAACATTTTTTGTCTCTACTGAAAACATACATTTTGAGTTAACCCCCTTTCGAGGAAACAGTGCGATATGTTTTAAATTTCATCAAAAACAGTAAGATAGTTTCCAATAAGCAGAAATTGCCCATCTGCCACTTCATATTCCTAGCTTTGAAAAAAAATTAAACCCCTGTGTATATTATTTATGCTAATCTATCCATTATTCAAACTTCATCAAAATTAATTAGATATTTTTGGAGGCAGTAATTCCACTATGTCCCCCTCTTGGTTCTAGTTAAAAATAATTAAAAGCCTATATTTCCAATTTCAACAAAATCGGTTCAGCTTTTTAGCCGATAAAGCGTAGCAAATGAAAAAGTCACTTTCTCATTCGGTCAGGGGACGGTCCAGCGGACAGAAAGACTGCAGTCTGAATGGAGGTTGAACAGCGTGCTCACGTTAACTAGGCTTTGCTTTTCTTTTGAGTAAGGAAACTTTTGCTTTAGTAGATCTCTTCTAAAACGATAATTAATATTTTCTGAATATAGGAGGCTTAGCGGCCTAGAGCCCTATCCTAAGTTAGTACCTGTTCATGACTCAGCTACTTTACAAGAAAATGCAACTCTGGTCGCATAGAATCCACCAGTTAATGAAAGCTTTCTAAGCATTTGCAAGTCGGACGGACTTGTCAAAAAAATACTCTCACTCAATTTCTTTTTTTAGGCCACAAGATCATACTTTATGGGAAGCACACGACTTTTTTTGACAAATCGTTCGATTGAAACAGGACAAGTTTTTCATGCTTTTTACATGAAAATAATGAAAAGACCCAGCACAGAATAAAGAAGCAAAGTTGTTAAATTTTATTTTGAAAATCAGCATTCGATTATTCAGAGACAAATATCATATCGTATAATGAGCGACGAGGCACATTTTAGCCTTTATTGTCACGTGATTAAATAAAATTGCAGAATGTCAAGCACATAAAATAAAAACCGAGATATACTTGTTTAACATAAAATGCATTCAATTGGATACACAGCATGGTGTGGAATGACTTCAGAAAAGATCAATTTACCATAATTTTTCGAAAACGACGAACAAGTTGCGTATGTAAATGGCATTTAATACCGGGCAATGGTTAACAATTTTTTAAGACGGCACAAACAGCTCGTCCAGCTATGGCTCTTATTTTTAGCGATCGAATAATATCGCGTTTTTCTGATTTTAACTGGCCACTGTGTTCGCCCGATATTTTTAAGGATTACGTAAAGGCTAAGGTGTATGTCAATATGAAAAGAGCCATCCAACTGCTTAAGGCGAATTTCCGACAAGAAGTGAGAGCGCTGTAACCAGAAATTCTAAGAAAAGTTTTGGGAAAAACTCTGGAAAGAGCACGCCATTTAAAAGGCATGAAGAAAGTTATTCGACCTTATTGTGTAAGGCGTTGTCGTTAACGAGTGAGTGGGTTTTTGTAATAGATTAAAGTAACGCACAACCTGTGTTCTTTAAACTATTACAAAAAACGATTTACGCGTTAACGACACCGAACACAACAACGGCAATTATCCTCAAAAATTAATGTGAACATATTTCCAAACTAAAATCTAAATTTTAATAAATACCAACGTTAAATAAAATCAGAAAAAAGTTATTCATAAGAAAAATCGTAACGTTTTTTATTTCAAAAATGTATTATAAATTTCAAATCTGTTTGTCGACTGATTTGAACAAAAAAAAACTATTTGAAAGGTAGTTACTTACAGAAGTGCATGATACATATTTTATTAAAATCTGAGGGGTAAACAAAGCATACAAGCTGGTAAATTCGTTAATCTCATATCTCCAAAACTAAAAGAGAGAGAAAAAAATGTAATACTTGTTCATTAGGAAAAATTAGCTGACAGGTGTCTGGTACTTTTTTGAAATTAGGCCCTTTTAGGGAGGCAACGGGTATAATCTGTATTTTGAAACTTCTTTGTCACCCCATCTATCTTTTAAACCAGTGACGGGCACATTTGCAAATCCTATGTACGCGTGCATAGGAATAAAAATGCTGCTTGTGCGACGTCGACACATGTACACTATAAACTTCTTTGTGTGTCTGTGACAATGTACGTTCGGCTGTTGCTTTGTTGTTATTTCGTCAACACAAGCATAAATGTGATAGTATGTGTGTGCGCTTCACTGTTTTAAACAACCAATAAACATTTAAATAAAGATTATGCCAAATTCGTAACTAATCAAAAAAAAAAAAAAAAAAATATGAATTTGGTACTTCTTCAAAATTCGAACGTTTACTTTTTTTGGCACTTTTTTTACAAAACATTTAGTTCTATTCATTGACACATACTTTAATGGAGAGGAAAAATGTATCAAAAAGGGGAAATACGGGATATTTTATTTATTTCTTTTAATTTTCCGTGCGGCATGTCGTAATTTTAGAATTTTCTATGATATCGAACATAGAAATATGAAATTAAAGGTGCAGGGTCCTGAATGAATGAAAACCTATAAGATAAAAACTGTTTACCTTTTTGTTCTCTAACTGTTTTTTTTTTAATTTTCGTTTATATTTTTTGACTATAAACACTTAACAAAATATGCATGGTTCTAAGTGAATTAGAATCTGTAAGTGGGAGCTTTTTGGTACTTTTTCGTTCTACAACTGGTACTTTTTGAATTTCCGTTAGTATAGGGCCTGGAATTATAAAATTAAACATGCAATCTTCCGAGAAAATAAGAATCTATAAAAGGGATCTTTTTGTTCTTCTTCGTATTTTAACCGGTACTTTCGGAAATTTTATTAATACTGATCCTAGAAACCAGGGCTGCCAGATTTGACGATTTGTCGTCATTTTGAAGATTTTTTGTTCCGAAACTAGCAAAGTGCCGATTGGCTGATTTTTTACTAAAAAATTACGATTTTTTTCAGTTTCCAAATTCTCTTAAAGTCAATTTTAATATCAATATACATTACATTTTCTGAAACTTTCGTTTTTTTTAAATCTTAGAATGTTTAACAGCCGTACCTTAAAAAGAGCGGAAGGCGGAACGTTTTCTTTCGCTTAGCTTTAACGCTGATATGCCATACCTAGACAGGAGCGTCACCGTTGTGTCCCCACAAATTATAAATGAAACAGGAGATAAAAACTTAAGATTGATTAAAAATTAGCTAAGTTGCCATTATTAATTAACAATAGCGACCCACTTCACTATTAAACGCACTGTCAAAATCGGTTTTTCCAATTGCAAAGCGTTAACGCCGCTCTATTTAGGGATGCTTCATAAAAATTTTATGGGCATGACACATTTTGAAAACTAGAAAATGCGTGCCGCTTTTTTAAGGTACGCTGTATATGCAAGTCTTACGAAAATCTTTAAATTACAAAAACAAAAATGTTACACTTTGTTTATCTTTTATCAAACCATCATCGAATGAATCTTATACAACTCATAATCATATTCTCAACAATTATACGGCGAGCATTTCACGAGTTGTAAGAGAATATCTACATGAGTCTCATACGAATCTTGACATGAAAGTCTCGTTAGATTATCTTTACCCACGGCTTAAACGATTGAAGAAGCGTCCTTCGTTGTGCTATGGAAGAATCTCACTCGTATTACAGTTTTTCCCGTGTAAGGAATCTTCAACGATATAAAAATGCGGTCATCGGCGATCAAAGACGCTCTTCATGAGACTCCCAGAAGCTCTTTCACGATTGAAAATGCTAGCTGGGTATGAATAATAATTATGTATATTTGAATGTTTTTTTTTATAAAAATCTAACAAGAATTGTTTAAAAAAAATTAAATTTTAGATTGTCCCATTTATTTTGACGATTTTCGAAACGATAAAGACGATTGTTTTTATCTTTTCTCAGGAAACTGACGATTTCCTCACAAATTGATCTGGCAGCCCTGCTAGAAACATAAAATTCAACATGCAGAGTCCAGAGCAGTGATGGGAAATTCAGTACTATATTACTATTTTCATTACTTTTTCCTTTCAAAAATACCACGGTACCCCCACGTCCGTTTTAGTACTCTTTTCTTGTTATGCTTCTTTGTTTAGAAATTTTTTTTAACATTGACAACCAGGGCAGTGACGTCGTCAACAAAAAGAGCTAACTCCAACTCCAAATTCCAGCTCTGACTTTTGATCTAACCTTAATTTTACATTTAGTTCCATTAAGTTATCACTACACCAAGATGTCAAATAATTAATATCATCTTGCAGAAGTATTTGTTGATCAATGTTGTTGAATGTAATAAACATTTTAACATCGTCTGCATACATCAGTGTGTTAGAATATTTTACAACAGAAGGAAGATCATTTATAAATAGAGTAAATAAGAGCGGCCCAAGATGACTGCCCTGAGGCACTCCAGATAATACATCTATGTAATTAGAATACGTGTTACGGAACTTTACACATTGCTTTCTATTCCTTAAATAAGACTCAATCCATTTCATTATCGAAGTGCTAAGTCCTAATCGGTTAAGCTTATGAACGAGTAAGTTATGATTTACTTTGTCGAACGCTTTACTAAAATCAATGTAAATGAAGTCAGTTTGTTTGCCAGCTATAAATCCTTCGGTAACTAAAGTTGTAAATTCTAGAAGATTTGTGATTGTTGATCGTGATTTAGAGAAACCATGTTGGTATGGAAATAAAACAGATAACGCCTGATGTGATAGTGTATCATATAAAAGTTTTTCAAACAGTTTTGGTATAACACTGAGTTTAGCAATTGAGATATCAGCTTTTGATCCAGATTTAAATAGAGGTATAATAAACGATTCTTTCCAAATAGTTGGAAAATGCCCAAGTTTAATTGATTTATTAAAAATGTATGTCAACGGCGTACTTAATAAATGATGGTAATGCTTTAAACAGTTTCATGTTTTTCATATACTTTGAGTCTATTACGGCTATATTAAAGTTATTGGATTCAGTGATAGAATATGAATACTGATCATTCGAATTAAAAGTAGATGATGAGTAAGTTGACGCAAAAAAATCAGCAAACAAATTACTTATTAATTTATCATCTGACGATTCAATGTCACCAAACTTCATAATGGTAGGAAATCAGCTGCTCGTCGTTTAGAGTTAACAAATTTATAAAATGATTTAGGGTCATTTTTTAAGTTATTTTTAACTTTATTTAAATATGCATTATAAGCTATTTGATTAGCGATAGTGTATTCAGATCGTGCTAAAGCCTAGATTACACTATCTCACAAGCCTTACGTATTCCATAATACTTTGTGAGATAGAAATCTAATGAGTTTTGTTGCGACTGTCAAAAAATCTAATGTAACATGACAGTTTGTGTTCACACCATCTCACAAAGTATAAACACTCACACATGAAATAAAATGCAACCCTGATCCAATGAAAAGTATTATTGTTTTGAAATTTTTCAAAAAACGATGAAGTCGTATGGGATGTCAAACTTTTTTCTTAATACTTGTCATTTTCGTGACACATTGCGTTCACACTATCACACTTTGTCATATTACTTGAGTTTTTGACATGTATTAATACAAAGTATAATAGTGTAATCTAGCCTTAAGGAATATTTGGAATAGTTTATTGTTGAACTGTTTATTTTAAAATTTTTATACAGTTTATTTTTTTTTATTTTTAAGTCTTGTAAGATATTTTGTGGTCCAAGGCGGACCATGATAACAAATTGGTTTTACCAAAGGCACTGAATACGAAAAACATTGATAAAGAAGTTGGTAAAATTTCATAACACAACGGTCCAAATCATCGCCAAAAACGTGTAATTCATCTAACCAGTCAATCTGTGACAATTGAAAATGAAGTTTGCTATGATCGGTTGATTTAAAACGAAACATTTTCTATTGTTGAGTTTTTTTATTCTGTTAAATGGGAGATTGATAAAAAAAGTGTATCTCAACAGTTGGGTGATATTGATCCTCAGGATTGGAAATTGGTGTATGTCGCATTATCGAAAAATCTGATGGTTCATTAACAAAAATTAGATCTAACATTTTACCAAACGCATTAGAGATGGAGTTAATTTGAAAAAGACAATGCTCAAGCAAGCAATTAATAAAATTCGTTGAGACTTCCGAGGCTTGAGCTGGGATCAGGTAGTTTATGTCCGAACTAGTATTCCAGGAAATCCTTGGCAAATTAAAGTCTCCAAATATAACAACAAGATCCGTTGAATTAATTGTTTTTAAAAGTATTTCAATAGCTTTTAAGTAATCTTCATACACAGTAAGAGATGAGTTAGGAGGAATGTATAAGCACACAATATATAAAGATTGCTTATGTATTTTTAAATAAACACATACAAGTTCTATGTGTAAAAATTCCTGGAGAATAATTTCCTCAGATGAGAATTCGTTTGTAATGGCAATTAACACACCACCTCCCGACTTTTTTGTGTTATATTATAGGGAAGGGCCTGACCAGGCCCAGGTGGATACAATATGCACAAAATTTTCATTTGACCAATTGCGGAATTGAGGAATACATAAAGTTTCGTTCTAATATACTTAATAATATAAAAAAACTGGAAAAAAGTCAAAAATGCCTGGCCAGGCCTAGTTACACACTTAAGGGCGAATAAAAGTACCTGAATTGGAACAAATAAAACAATTGTATTACATGCAAAAAAATATATATGCTAATTATGTATGAATTTAATTTTGATATTTTCAAAACCGAAAACCGAACCGAAACCGACCGGTTTTAATCATTTTAAAACCGAAACCGCGGTTTCACATTTTTACGGTTCTTAGCAAACTCTACTTTTCGTTATTGTGTATACACATATTTATAACGCAACAAGTATGGTTATTACTTATACTTATGCGCGGCAATATCTTCACGCAACCACATTCAGTAAACAGAAATACATGAATATTATGCAGATGTTATTCAATACCCATGAATGTGTTTTGGTTATCTGCCATACAAATAAAATATCCATGTTTAAAAAAATACCTTCAGTATTTTTGGCACTTCTGTGTAAAAATTAAAAAAAAAAATTTACCAAAATGTACTTTGTCACTAGGCAGGTATGGGACTATGTACATATTATTTATGATATTTAAAATAAATTTGTCCGTAACATCAGCAGTACCTATGTAAAACTACACATAAGCTATACATATTTATAAAAAATAGGACCACGAGGGGTGGGAAGGAGCAATTTGTGCTCTCCGAAGCTATCTGACAAATTTTAATGAAATTTAAAACATAGATAGATTCATATTTATATAGACACTTGAGCTATGTATTTATTTAAAAAATAGGATAACGAGGGGAGATAGGGAGCAATTTATTCCTCTCCAAAACTATCCAACAGATCTTAATGAAATTTAAAACATAGATAGATCCATATTTACATAGACACATAAGCTATGTATTTTTTAAAAAATATGACTAAAAGGGTTATAGGGGGCAATTTCTGCCTCTCCGAAACTATTTAATAGATTTCAATAAAATTTAAAAAATATAAAGGTTTTTATTTATTTGGACACATTAGCTATGTATTTTTTTCAAACTATGGCCACGAAGGGCAAATTACATGTACGTTTTTGATCGAATATTATCCCTTATTGTGTTTGGCGTATTTAAAATACGCCTACGACTATTTGGTTATAGATTAAAGAGAACGTGAATTTGTTTTCTTTAATCTATTACCAAACAGTCGTAGTCGTATTTTAAATACGCCAAACACAATAACAATAATAAAAAAAAACTTTGTTAAACAGCAATTGTAACACACATGCACAGCAACATGTGACATGAAAAGTTGACAAGTCAGATGTAAAAAACATGTCGTGTACATGTATCTTAAGCAAACTCGTGTCGTCTACCTATGCTTTGTGCGTATGACAGCAACAAGTGGCTCTACGATATTTTTATTTTCGCATGTAAAAACCCTTTACGCATCCGCACAATTTTTTTGCACTTATCGCTGTCACACACACAAAACATAGGTAGACGACACGAGATGGAAGATATTGTTTTTTATGTATGGATGAAAGTATTGATTTGTATGTTGTGTTAATAAGAAAGAGTGTAACCGCCACTTAATACATTTAGCGCTTGCTTAGACGCCTTTCTGTAACGTTTTAAAATTCAAACATTTCTTTTTAATAAGTTGTAAAGAAGAGGTTTTCTTTAAAAATTTCATCCAGTGTATGTATGTATGTAGCATATGAAAAATTATAAATTTAAAGTATGAAAAATAATCAAGAAATTTAAGAGAAAATAAATGATTTTGGAGAGGCATAAGTCGCCCCCTATCTCCCCTCGTTATCATAATTTTTTTTAAAATACATAGCTTATGTGTCTACACAAATATGTATCTATCTATGTTTTAAATATCATTAAAATCTGTTAGATAGGCAGAAAATACCCTCGAGCTTCCCTCGGGGTCCTGTTTTTAAAAAAAATATATAAAGCTTGTGTGTTCATATTAATATGGATATACCTATCTATGTTTGAAATTTTATTAAGATCTGTTAGATAGTTTTGGAGAAGCAGAAATTGCCGTCAACCGCCCCTCGTTGTTCTAATAAAATAAGCTTACCGCCTTAGTCAAATGTTAAAAAGCTTTGAAATTATCTTGACAACACAAAAAAATTTTGCCTAGTTTCAACATTTTTAAAATTGCATTTGCCATCTCTGCTCTCTCTCGCGCTCTGTATATTTACGTTATACTTACGGTAATACACATACTTATATGGGTATTGCAGATAGCTAACAGAAATTTTATTTATATCTGCATGTACATTCAAAAAGAAGAATGAACCCAGTTGGCTATGTCGTGCACGAATCCTTGATGAATCGTGCACGACAATGTTAATTCCTGCACGACACGTAAGGGACAACTAATGCAAATCGTCGATGACATTTTCAAACAAATGTCGCATTAATCGTGCACGACACAAAGAGAGACAATGTCGCTCAGCCTCTCGTTGATTACCATACGCACGACATTGTCGTCCATATAGTCGTTAATGACAACATGAAAGGCATTGTCGTTTGTATTGTCTTTGATGACTATATAGACGACAATGGATTCTACTTTGACGTCAACGACTGCGTAAAGGACAATGTCGATGAAGTTGCAGGAGTTTCAGCTTACACGACAATGTCGCCTTAAAACTTAATGAATAAATAAAAATATACAATAGCACATATATGTTTTTAAAATCATACCTTAGTCTTTGAGTTCTCAGACTTGACTGACTGACTTTCTTCACTTTAATTTGGTTGTTTTTTTTTATTATTAGCGTTATTTTACAGTTATTTTTATTTTTTATTGGGAACAACTTATTTTTGTTTGTTAAGAAGACAGCTTACAAGACAATGTCGCTCATATTGTCGTGCTTAGAAGTTGATAAAGGACACATTACAAGACACTATCGGTCATGTTATCGTGCATACACTTTAATACAGGACACCTTACAAGACACTGTCGCTCATACTGTCGTGTATAGTTGTTGATAGATGATACCTTACAAGAGAATGTCTGTCATGTTGTCGTGCATAAGTTTAAACAAAAGACAACTTGAAAGACAATGTCGGTCATGTCGTCGTTTATTAACTTCTTCAAAAGACAGTGCACTAGACAATGTCGAGTATTTTGTCGTCCACGCCAATTTCCTCAAAATTGTCTTCCAGAAATCCTAAGTGATAGAAGACATGTCGTGCATAAATTGTTGACGACAATGTCGTCGACGGCAGTTTGGCCAACAGGGAATATGCAAATACACATTGGCAGCATATACCTATACATATTCAACTTTAGCTTGTAATGGGTATTGGTACGTATGTGTATAGTTTTGATCTTTACCCATACATGTCCATACATGTTTTCTCACTAATATTGAAAGAGTACTTAAAATGATACTTTTGTCATTCTCTGGTCAGTACCATAAAAATTTTTCAATTTTCCATCACTGGTCCAGAGTGATTGGGAAACTCTAAAAGGAGACTTTTTGGTATTGTTTTGTTTTTCAATTGGTAGGTACTTTCTGGTTCTTTTTATATTATTGAACTTACAAAAACAAATTGCTTGTGGTTATGGTACGAGTTATACGTGTTGTAGTACCGAGATTACCTGTAATGAATTCGCTTTGGTATACATCTATATATATATATATAAAAGAGTTGCGTGAGCGACTGACTCATTCATCATCGCCCAGCCCAAGCCATTGACCCTAGAAACTTTTAATTTGGACTAGCGATTGGTCACTCCTCAAATCGATCCACTAAGATGGGATTTTTCGAAATTCGAATGTTTAGGGGGTAAAAAAAGGTAAAAACGGGAAAATTCGGTAACCTTATATCTCCAAAACTAAAAGAGATGCAAAATAAATGTTGTTCTTTAGAAAAAAAGCGAACAGGTGTCTGGTACTTTATAGAAATTCGGCCCTATTAGGGAGTAAACGGGTAAAATCTGTAATTTGGTACTTTTTGCCACCCCATCTATCTTTTGAACCAATAAACATAGAAACAAAGTTAATACCACATTCAAAACTTATCAAAAATATACGTATACGAATTTGGTACTTTTGCGAAATTCGAACATATAAGGGGTGAAAATCGTAACTATTTTTGGTACTTTTTTTTTCAAAACATTTTCCTCCATTCATTAAAATATTCGTACTAAATTATGGGCTGCCACTACAATAATGACATTTTTGATACTTTAATGGGGGAAAAATATAGTACCTAAAAAAGAAATACGGGAAATTTGATATTTTTCTTTAGCTTTTTTGTTTCTATTAAAGTAAAGTAAATGCTAGAATTTTAACAAGTTTAAGCCTAGAAAAATAAACTTTGGCACAAAAAAAAGTCCACGAAGAAAAAGGAGACGCAAACGAAGTAGCGGGTATATACAATATTTTTTTTTTATTGAAAATACACCAAAAATTTAATTTGTCATAAAATTTATTTATTTATTTTTTTTTTATATAAAATATACAATTATTTTTAATGGTTGTATAAATATATTTATGGCTTAAATATTAACAAAATACAAATACATACATACATAATAAGAATAGTATTTCAATAATAAAAACAAAATATTTTTTTCAAAATTTGATTTGAGGGAATGGAAGTCGACAAGGCTTTTTCTTTAAACGAAAAAAGTTACAGAAGATTCGTTAAATAATTTAATTTTTATATTTATTTTTAATTCCAAAACTTGTTGTAGATTTTTGTGTGTGTGTGTGTTGGTTGGCTTAAAGCTTTAGAAACTTATTTTGAGTACAAATTTTGTAAGTCTAAACAGTTGACTGCTGGTGAAACTTTTGAACTACACTTGTGAAAAAGTAGCAGTCAACTGTTAAGACAATGTTTACGAAAATTTCATTTAAAATATACAAAAGTTTTAGGAAAATATATTTCTTTTTATCTTGAAATAAAAGGAAATTATTTTAAAAAATTTTACAATATTATGGTTATTATTAAATTAAAAAAAAATATATCTATTTACATATACTGTTATAAAATTTGTGTGTTTGTTTTTTTTTTTTTTATTAAAATCGGAAGATGCATAATACAAAAAGTAATAAAATATATAAATTTTTTTGTAAAATAATTTACATTTAAATTTCTTTTTTTTTTATATATTTTTTAAATGGCCACTGATTTTTTTTTTTTTTTTTGTTTTAAATTTTGTTTTTTGTTCGAATTATGGATTTTAGAATCAAAATATTTTAGCTAAACTAGGTGTACGTCTAAATGGATTCCAAGAGCTGGATGAAACACTGCCGACACGTGTTTTTGACGTGGACTTACAACGAATTTTCGGTTTAGTTGTTGTACCAGTGGGACTGGAGGAACCCGATGAAACACCGGATGAACTAGCGGCAGATAAAGTGGAAATCGAACCCTTTGATGATAAAGGCTGCAATAGAGGAATGAAAATTTAATCAATGGAATTCAAAATTCAAAAAAAAAATAGTTTTTCAAATAGTTAATGAGAGGCTTCTTAACAAAATTGAATTATAGAAATTAATGAAGGCGAATTTACACCAGGTGAACTTATCTTGCTACGTAAGCAACAGCTGATTACTAACCTTGTGTCAAAATGGTATACCGTCCTGTTGGTTCTGGGAAATCTTAACTAAATTCTATAACTTTCGATTAAAATTGTGAAATTTAAAACTTTTTTAAGTTATAACATTTAAAAAAAACACAATTTAATATAAAAACAAAATCAAATATTTGGTTGAATTCAAGGCGAATTTACACCAGGTGAACTTATCTTGCTTCGTAAGCAACAGCTGATTACTAACCTTGTGTCAAAATGGTATACCGTCCTGTTGGTTCTGGGGAATCTTAACTAAATTCTATAATTTTCGATTACAATTGTAAAATTTAAAACTTTTTTAAGTTATAACATTTCAAAAAAACACAATTTAATATAAAAACGAAATCAAATATTTGTTTGAATTTTTGACACAACGTTAAAATATTTTCCAGTGTTGTAAAACGTTTTCAAAATAAGACCACCTTGTATGAATTCGCCTTGGTTGAATTTTTGACACAACGTTAAAATATTTTACAGTGTTGTAAAACGTTTTCAAAATAAGACCACCTTGTATGAATTCGCCTTGAAATTAATTTAATTGAAAAAATAGCTTTGAGTTTTGAGGTCTTTTTTCAAGCTGCTTATATCGGGTGATTTTTTAGTTATTATCTTTTTGGCAACACTGGTTTAAACAGCTGACGCACGTTTCGTGTTTTGTTTCACTGTCAAACATCTTCAGTTTGGTCTATAATTTAACCATGAATCGTCTTACAAACAAACAACGCTTGCAAATAATTGAATTTTATTATCAAACTGCGTGCTCTGTTAAGAAAGTTCATCGCGCGCTGCTTGTGTTGAGCGACGAAGCTCATTTTTGGCTCAATGGGTACGCTAATAATCAGAATTGTCGATTTTGGAGTGAAGATCAGCCAGAAGCATTGCAAGAGCTACTAATGCATCCAGAAAAAGTCACAGTTTGGAGCGGTTTATGGGCTGGTGGCATCATTGGACCGTACTTCTTCAAAAATGATGCGAATCGTAACGTAACTGTGAATGGTGGGCGCTACCGTGAGATGATATCCCACTTTTCTTTGCCCAAAATGCAAGAGCTTGACTTGCATGACATGTGGTTTCAACAAGACGGTGCCACATGCCTCACAGCACGCTTAACAGTGGACCGGGACCGGTCAATTGGCCGCCTAGATCGTGCGATTTGCCTTTAGACTATTTTTTGTGGGGCTATGTTAAAGCTCATGTCTATACACACATGCCCGCTTCAATTGACGCATTGGAAGACAACATTGAAGCATTTATTGATGAGATACCGGCCGAAATGTTGGAAAGAGTATGCCAAATTGGACTTAGCGGATGGACTATTTGAGGCGCAGTCACGGTCAACATTTGCATGAAATAATCTTCAAACATTAAATTATATGGACCGTACTATCTAATAAAGATTTCAGGAATTTTTCTGAATTTTATGTGTTTTTTTTTAAACTTTCCTATAGCTCTTAAAAAATTACCCATTATATGTGACAGCGCATAGAGAAAGGGGCCAGTAAGGTAAAGGGAACAGTAAAAACCAACTACAAAAAACAAGACGTAGGGACGACCTACGCGCGTTTTCAAGGTTGACCAAAACCCTTAAGTCCCTTTCTATTTTGCGCGTCATATATATTTTTGCTTAAGCTTATACAGGGTGGGCCAACTTGGACTGACTGATTTGAAATGCTTATAATATTTGTATTTTTTATTGTTTTTATTTTTTTTTGCAGAAAATACAAATTTTAAAAAATTTTATAATGTCATCATACTCAGTGGCAGAACGTGTAAAAATTGTTGAATTTTATTCTGTTTCCGGACGATCAATTGTTACAACGCAAAGAAAATACCGTCAGCATTTTAATACTGCAGATGCTCCCAGTGTAAACATGATAAGAAGCTTAATGACCTGTTTTGAATGAACTACGAAGAAATGTTGTTCGATCTGTTCGCCCTGAACAAGCTATAGAAGCTGTACGAGAAAGTGTTCACACGGATCCAACTGTGTCTACTCGTCGACGAGCTACTCAATTGAACATCTCCAGAACATCGCTACGACGTATTCTAAAAGTTGATCTGAATATGTAAAATTCAATTGGCTCAAGAATTATTGCCGAGGGATGCACCACAACGGCTACAATATGTCAATACAGTCAGTCCAAGTTGGCCCCACCCTGTATAAGCTTTAAATACGTTTAAAGCTTTTGTTCTAAAAGCTTTTTATTTATAATTTAAAATCTAAGTTTGTTTAGAAACTGCTTGTGCTTGGAAAGTTTATCAGAAAATCAAATACTTTCAGAGCTTTTTGAAAGCCTAAAAAAAGCGTCTTTCGTTTCAATCAATTAAAGGCTTTCAGACAGCAATTCAAAAGTTATCGAAATTGTTTATTTTGGCATCGTGAAACTCGATAGCGAATGAAACGTATCATAATTTGAGATCATAGCATTCGCTATCGAGTAACCACCCAATAAAAAATTTTATCATTTTGCGAAGCACTAAAGGTACATTTAAAAAAATAAGCGCACAATTATGCGCTACGCAATAAAACATACAGAAATGCAGTAAAGTAAGTGAAAGATCTCTCAACAATTCTTATTAAAAAAAATAACATTTCAAGTGCTACGGCATTCCCTTACTACGAAGCAGGTTTGTAAGGGAGAATACTAAAAAATAACTGTATCAAAACATTCAGTGTATAAAGCTGATCGTTACATCCAACAATTTTTATGTGCGCTGAATAATGCGCTTTATGTGTCAAAAATGTATTGCTTCAAAGTGGGAACTCGCCATATAAAATTCATGTCTTCCGTAAGCGCTTTTATGTTTCTCCCTTACAATCCTGCTTCGTTGGAAGCTCCATTTTTTATTGGGCAAGGACATAACAACTCTCGATTTTTCATTCGATACGTCTGTGTCTATCGTATGCAGAAAAAAAATAGTTTACTCGATATTTAATGCGATGATAAGACCCCAGATGTGAAATGTTAACTACGTATTTTCTATATCTTAAAACTGATGTACCTTCAAATAATTTCTATCCATTGGTGTAATGACTTTCAGTTCCAATGTTGAACCACATGACTGTATTAAACGCACCACTTGTTGATGCAAATACCATTTAACATCGATACCGGCAATTTCAACTATGAAATCACCCTCCTTAATGCCACCCATCTAAAAAGAAATATAAAAAAAAAAAAATATTTTGTAAAATAATTAAAAATAAAAACCAACAATTTCAAAACTTACATCTGCCAGAGAATTAATCTCAGCATGTGCTATCATAACTGGTGAATCACCTTGTACATGGAAACCAAAGCTCTCCACTTCCTCTTTGTATAAACTGCAGCCAACTTCATGACCATCGGCCGGTGAGGGGCAATGACAATGATAATGAGTGCCATCGTGATAAATCGAAGAACCTTTCTGCAGACGCACACAACGTGGTGCAGTCCAGTGACGTCGAGCCGAGAAAATGGCAATAGGTCCCAAACGTTTAAAAGGATCTTCGATTTTGTATGATGTAAAATCGGGACCAGTTAAAGTCAGGGTAAATTTAGAGCAGGCTGTTAATAATTAAATTTAAATTAAATTATCTTAATCTACTCTTTAAGCATCATTAAAGAGCAACTTTTACCTTCCACTTGATTGATATCGAACACTTCATCGATTTCATTTTTTGGGATTTCTTCATATAATTTTTCCAATTCATCTTGTGTCTTATACTGGGCTTCTTTAATGACTTGTGTAAGAGACATTTTATTCTAAAACGAAAGAAAACGATAATGAAAAAAGAGAATGCAAGAAAAAAGTAAATAAATCAGTTGGTGGCACAAGGCGTTTAATTTGCTGTCAATTATATGCCAAGTTTTCAAAAAGCAAACAGCAGAAAAAACAGAATTCTAATATGGTATTCCAACGCCGCCACCACCACCACCATCATCTCTATCATCACTACCAATCCTAAACAGACTCTTAGTCACTGTTTGCTACTCATAATCATTCATAGCCAAGACATGCTTAGAAAAACACCCAGTGGTTTTAAATCAATGCAGCTGCAGTCATCTTTTATGATGAATAGAAATTAAAAAACCACCACGCAGAAAAAGTAACAACTTAAGTAAATTTATAGCAAAAAAAAAAAAAAACTAGAGAAGAATATGGCAATGAAGCTGCCATAGATGGTGTGGCAAGCGTAGCTAAACAATTGCCATCATAGGCCTTCATCAGCTGTGTCTATGTATGGAATTAGTGTTTGTCTTGAAGAGTATGCATGTACACATGTGCAGTATGTGGGTAAAAACAGCAACAATACAAACTAAATATTAAAATCAGAATGACATTACATTAGATTTGGTGGGGGGAAAAATCAATACGGATGTTTATAATTTTTTTGAAAGCTTTTAAAGATGGAGTTAATCAGATGTGTCAAAGAAACCAAATTCGTACGAAAGTGAAAATAAAAACGTTTGTACCTTCTCTAGAAAACTAAGAACGCAGTTTTTTTGCTTTTAATTTAAAAGAGCAAAACAAAAAACTGTACGAATGCTATTATAGACACCCCTGAACCAAGACTTTATTCTCTTTTGAAACTAAATTTGTGTTCATATAAGTGATTGAACATTATTTAGCGTACGTAACCACACACACCCAGAAACGATATACATTTTTTGTAGTGGTTGTGTATTAGTACACAACCTTTAAAACACATAATTTTGTTGTTTCTTTAAGATTTGTTTGGTTGTTTACCAGCCAAAAGCGCGCTGAACTCAACTCAAATGAACAAAGATTAATGTGCTGAACCAAACACAAGGAAGTTTGTGGTTTTTCTTACGAAAAACCGAACGCAATGAAATGTTCCCATCTTTATGTTCAGTTGGATTAGTACAATATTTTTATTGTGTATTTGCTACACAAACACTATTGACACTAAATTGCAGTATATAATATTTATGTTTGAACCCTTGTCCATGTAATAAAACTTTTGCTTTGCATCATTTAAATATTTTGTTTGCCTGCTCTCCTTCTTCTTCTTTCTCCCAATTAAAAACTCACAAAATCTACTTGTATCGGGTGATTTTTTAAGAGCTATAGGAAAGTTAAAAAAACACATAAAATTCAGAAAATGGCATGAAATCTTTATTTGAATCGATAGTACGGTCTATATAATTTAATGTTTGAAGATTATTTCAAATGGTCCATCCGCTTAGTACAATTTTGGCATACTCTTTCCAAGACTTCGGGCGGTATCTCATGAATAAATACTTCAATGTTGTCTTCCAATGCGTCAATTGAAGTGGGCATGTGTGTATAGACATGAGCTTTAACATAGCCCCACAAAAAAAAGTATAAAGGCGGTTAATCGCACAATCTAGGCGGCCAATTGACCGGTCCCGAACGTGAAATAAAATGTTCACCGAACTCGCATCTCAATAAGTGCTGTGTGGCACCGTCTTGTTGAAACCACATGTCATGCAAGTCAAGCTCTTGCATTTTAGGCAAACAAAAGTTGGATATCATCTCACGGTAGCGCTCACCATTCACAGTTACGTTACGATTCGCATCCTCTTTGAAGGAGTACGGTCCATTGATGCCACCAGCCCATAAACCGCAACAAACTGTGACTTTTTCTGGATGCATTAGTAGCTCTTGCAATGCTTCTGGCTGATCTTCACTCCAAAATCGACAATTCTGCTTATTAACGTACCCATTGAGCCAAAAATGAGCTTCGTCGCTGAACACAAGAAGCGCGCGATGAACTTTCTTAACAGAACACGCAGTTTGATAATAAAATTCAATTATTTGCAAGCGTTGTTCGTTTGTAAGACGATTCATGGTTAAATTATAGACCAAACTGAAGATGTTTTACAGTGAAACAAAAGACGAAACGTGCGTCAGCTGTTTAAACCAGTGTTGCCAAAAAGATAATAGCTAAAAAATCACCCGATACAAAGCATGATGAAATAAACAGGTGGCATTACTGCGCCCGATGACGACTTTTATACCCTTTACTACAGGTGGATAGGGTGTATATAATTTTGTCATTCCGTTTGCAATTTCTGATGAGTAGCGAAGTTGATTGATTTAACAATGTCCGTCGGTCCGTCCGTGTATATGTTGAAATTCGGTTTCTAAAGACCCTAAAAATTATGAGGACTTAAGGCGACCGTACACGACATGTTTTTGTCATCTGACATGTCAAATTTCCCACTGCAAAATACAAACATGTCGTGTGTTACCTTTTAATCTTTGCTTCTGTAGAAGTCAGATGCAAAGTCATCTGACAAAATTTCAATTAGAGCGTGCTCTATTTTCTTCTGACAAACCATCTGACATCAGAAATCTATGCCGCGAAGAAATCGGCAGCGGCGTCCACTATTGACGGAATCATTAGCCGGCTGAAGTTAATATTTTACAATACTGAAATATATATAATCATCGCACCATTGAATAGAATTTATGTAATTATATATATAGAAACCGTTTCATTATAATATCCTAAATTGGTATCTTTGAACTAAAAGAAAAATATGTTAAGATGGCTAAATTATTTAACGGCGTAAATACAAACTTTCGTGGCGGCATTTTTATTTTGGTTTTTGTAAAAACTATAGGGCAAAAACAGAGACAATGTCAGAAGCAAATTACATGTACATACGTTTGTGACCGAATATTATAAACCTTCTGTAAAACAGCCATTTTGACAGACATGCACATTTACATGTGACTTGAAAAGTTGACAAGTCAGATGTAAAAAACATGTCGTCTACATGCGCCTTTAGTTGTTATAGATTTATGTCACATATACTCCGTTAAAGATTTCTATAGAAATTCAACCACATCGGTCCTCAAATGGTTGAGATATGAGAAAAGAACTACGAATGCCTCTTATTTTACCAATAAATCCCTTGTTGTGGTTTTTTTTCTCAGTAGAATGTCAAGAGCCAAAGTTTTAAAATTAGGTGAAAACAACTTGGTTATCAATACACAGCATCCGACAAAATGTGCGCGGAGTTGGAAAAGTAGGCATGTCACTTAAGGCTAGATTACACTATTATACTTTGTATTAATACATGTCAAAAACTCAAGTAAAATGACAAAGTGTGATAGTGTGAATGCAATGTGTCACAAAAATGACAAGTATTATGAAAAAAGTTTGACATCCCATACGACTTCATCGTTTTTTGAAAAATTTCTAAACAATAATACTTTTCATTGGATCAGGGTTGCATTTTATTTCATGTGTAAGTGTTTATACTTTGTGTGATGGTGTGAACACAAACTGTCATGTTACATTAGATTTTTTGACAGTCGCAACAAAACTCATTTGATTTCTATCTCACAAAGTATTATGGAATACGTAAGACTTGTGAGATAGTGTAATCTAGGCTTTAATAGATTTATTTATATCTTAACAACGGTGAATGAAAAATTGTCCAAATTTGGTACACATATTGTCAATATACCTATACAAAGTATCTTAAAAAGTGGGTGTTATGGAGTAAGTAGTCGTGGCACCTTCCTTACAAATACAAAATAGATTAGTAACACTAAAAGGCAGCAAAGAGCATCGGGTTTTTATTAATAAAACTTTTTTAACTCTTTTTATACTCTTACTGGAGCATTGTTTGTCTAGTCTTCTGTCAAAGATTTGTTTATGTTTACTTTTGTGTTGTGATAAGTGTATTTAATTAAAGTGTTTTAATATTTTAATTAAAAGTAAAGAGCAAATTGACCATAATGCAATACAAATTGTCTAAAAATTTATTTATTTCATCACACAATTTGATTTTGGTTTAAAATAACTTTTGACGTATTCGAAGTCAAATTTCCATTTTTGTTGTAATATTGTATTTGTTGCCGTAGTGCTGCCACCTGTAGTATATCGCTATTGTGCAATGTACACTTTTCTATTCGTCTTTCCCTTTTAACGGACAAACTCAAATTATTCGCATAAAAGTTTGTAATTGCATTCGAGTTAGTTTTAGACCCGTTTTCACGACTTAACGATAGCTAAATGTAGGAAGTTATCGAACAGATAATTAGTTTTTAGTTAACACAAGTTCGCTTTAATCTAAAAGTGAAGGATAAGGTAAAGAGAGGAACGTTCGTCCTTTAACTTTTGTCGTAAGGTTACGATTTGAGATTGCCATATTATATCCACATATTTTTTATATATGGCAACTCCAAGTATGCGTATATTTTGTAAATTAATAACAAACTCGTATTTTGACAAATAAAATTTACAAAATGTTAAATTCGCGGTATTTCATTAATATTTGCCAATATTACAAAAAATATTTGTGCACACAAAAATTTTAAAGAAGAAAAGTAAAAGAAAGTACGTTGTTGCCAGTTCGTATTTTTATTTTTACAAAATAATCGGTATTTACTTTAGTGTTGCCACATTTTTAAAATGTTAAGTTTATTTTATACAGAAGTTGTGAAAATGAAAAATAGTTTCAGGTAACTTTATTCCTCACTAGTGCTAAAGGTACCATTAACTATTTCGATCTTTAAAGCAGTGATAACCACTCCATAGTCAATAATCGTATTTCGGCAATTCACATGTATACAACAACAAATTTGTTCGTTTCAAAACATTAGACTATCATGAGTCTCTGCGACCGCACACAAGTACATAATATCTTTGTGTGCGTGCGTTCAGGGCTTGGTTAGTTCGGGGCTTGGTTATCACTGCTTTAAAGGTATGTCGTGAAAACGGGCCTTAGTTTTGTTAGCTTATTAAAAAGCTTAAGATAAACATTTAATAAAACAAAAATCCAAGAACACGACAGCTTTAGCTAATCGAATTTAAAAAATTTAAATTGACGAAACCAGCGTTTAAAAAACTGCTGTCAAAGTAGAAAAACTGCAATTTCTTCCACTTCTTCATTTGTCATTGGCCAAAAAAAAAGCTCTTGCGTCTACTTCTGATTCATTAAATGTAAACAGTCGCTGTGAAACCAACTCAAAAATCGGAAAGCTGTACACAAATTTTCGTTTTTTGTTCGAAAGTTTTCGACTGCAGTTTTTTAAACCCTGGACGAAACCCTTAAAATAGTTTCGGTTTATATATAATTTTTTTATGAGTGGTTTAAAGTTGTTTAGTAGTGTCTTAATAAAAGCTCTTTTAGTTACAGCTTTTAATTATTAGCAAAAGCTTTTTATTAAGCTTCGAACTTAATTATTAAAAGTAAACACGTAAAATGCTCTAATTTTTTTAATCAAAAAAAGCTTTTTGGCTTTTAAATTAATCTCTTTGAGCTTTTTAAAATCAGTTAAATAGAAGAGGTTGGATAAAAAAAAAATTCGAAAATTTAATCAGTATTCGCTTGAATACCAGTTCCCGATTTCAAGCTTATTTCTTAGCTTTATTCCATATAACTTTTTCTCTAACCCAATTTTAAAATTTAAATAAATACAAATAGAAAAAATATGCATTCTTCGTTTCAAGCGTACAGCTTTAGTTTCCACACATACATATGTATGTACATATATAAATATTATGTTTCGCTTGTTATTCTCTATTTTTTTCTAGTGTTCAAGTCTTCAACTCACCTTTAAATAACGACACATGCGCTGCAGACGTTGGGTTTCTTCATGACTAGCCAATGCTTCTTTTAAATGTGCCCGTTTTAAGGCCGCTAAACTTGTGCACTCCTCATCGTTGTCATCGATAGCACAACGCATTGCCTCCCGCGCATTACCAATAAACGATTCATTTGAGGTGGCTTGACTTTTTTTGGTGCTCAAGGAAGCTTTGTCATCGTTGGCATCTATGCTGCGAGCTTCATAATGATGAGCCAGAGCTGGTAAACAAAAAAATAGCAAAGCAAGAAATATTATTAAAAAAAAAAAGAAAAAAAAAAAACAAAAACATATTGTAGATTATGAAATATACAAAAAAAAATTAATAACATAGCAAATCTTCTTTTGTTTTAAGCTTGTTTGTTGTTGTATTCCTATAACCATATTTCAGTTACACAGATGATGAGTTAGTAAAGTTTTGCATTGATATTTCTATGACAATAGCAATCACGATGATGCTGCTGCTTTTGTTGCAAGGTAATTTTGTTAGTTGTTCATTTGTCTTTGACTTCAGTTTTCTTGAGCATAAAGTTGCTTAAACAGAACCAATGAAAAACTAACTTTTTGGTGGCATAAATTATTGTCTGTTCACACGCAGAGATTAGGAAACAAAACAGAAATACTACAAGTACTTAGAGTTCAAGTAAGACTTTAAGGAAATCATGACGCCGATCTTTAGAAACGAAATAAAATACAACAAAATTCGGAAAGAAGCTACTGGTTATAGTGACTTTTTGTCAAACCTTTTTGCAAAATTTTGCAATTATTTCAGTAAAGAAGAATCAATTTTTTTTTTTAAAGTTTGTAAACATTTTTTTGCTAACTCACCTTTATAATATTCCGCTTTGAGTGGCACTAGACCAGCCCAACATTCGGGTAAATATGTATGGGTATCATTCAGTTGTATGTTTTTGTGCATTTCATTGTACTCTTGTGTTAGTTGTGCTGCTTCGCCAGCTAAATCTTTGAAAAGCTAAAATTTCAAGGGAAAACAAATAAATGAGAGACTGTCTTAAATAAATTTGGATATTAATCAATAAATATTAAAAAAAATACTGCATGGAAAGAATTATTTACTAAATATGGCTTGAACCAAGAAAATTTTGCATGATTCTGGTCCAAGCCATAAATTACTTATTCTTAATTTACATATGTATGGCTTGGGTTAAGCAAAATGTTTCTATATTTAAGAAAATTTTACTAAATAAGAACAAAATAACTTAAAATAAAGAAATTTTTGACTTGAACGAGAATCAAGCAAAATTTAGTAAATAATTCTTTCCGTGTATAATTTTTTGTTTAATTTTTTTTTTAAATAAAAATTTCATAGCAACTTAATTAATATTGTTATCTAAAATTTTGAATTTCTCTAATTTTTTACAGAAAACTTAAGACACCTACTTGTGTTTTTAAAGGACTTAAGAAACAAACTTTGTTTACGTTACATAAAAAAAATATTGTGATTTGCTTTACCTAAACAAGGACTTAAGAAACAAACTTTGTTTACATAATAATTTTACAGGGGCCTAATTCTGGCAGTCGTGATCGAGTACTTTCTCGATTCGAAAGCAATTTTATATGTAATTCTTTCAGTCGATACTGAACGAATCTAAATTATTTTTTCAGTATTGAGAAACTTAAATCAATGCTTTACACGCTGAAAAAATAATTCCCATTCGTTCAGTATTGACTGAAATAATTAGATATTAATTTGCTTTCGAATCGAGAAAGTACTCGATCACGACTGCCAGAATCAGGCCCCAGATTTGCAAAAGAGAAGAGATAATTCAAAAGACTTAAGAAGCATGCGTGTGTTTTCTTTTTATTATCGAAAAAGACTTAAGACACAAACCAAATTTACATCACAAGGCAGTGTTCGAAAATAAGCACTAAATATCGTTTCTTAATGTTCGGTTCGGTAGATTTGTGCAAAACACAAACGCTAAAAGTGTTTGTGTAGAAAATCATTAAAAAAATAACGTTTCCCTGTTAGTCATCTTTCGAACACAAAAATATTACTGTTTTTATCAAACTCAACAAAAGATGTAAACATTGAATTCCGTTCGGTTTTTTTTTTAAATCCACAAACTTCAATGTGTTCGGTTCGGCTCGTTAATGTTCGTCCCTTTTGGCTGGTAAAAAAAAAACCAAACATTTTTTACAAAAACAAAATACACACACGAAAAAAACATTATAGAACATTATTATTAACAATTGTTCTGTTTTTTAACGAAGAACCGAACATTATATAATGAAGAACCGAACATTATATAATGTTCGGTTCTTTCTTGAAAATAGTTACTTACGGTATTAAGGGTTGTGTATGTCTACACAATCACTAAAAAAATAGATATCATTCCTGGGTGTGTGAGCCGAACGTTAAATAACGTACTGTTTATTTTCGAACACTGTCACAAGGAGAATGTTGAGAGAGCATATAAGAAAATGTTGCAATAATTTAACGGACTTAAAATACAAACATTTTTAAACTAAATTTAGAAACAAATTTAATTAAAAAAATAAGAGATAAGTTTTTCTATTAAATTAACATAAATTTTATGGCGAATTGTAATCCTCATATACAATTTTAATGCAATTAATAAAATTTAATTAAAAAAAAAAAAAAATTTAAATGTCACTATTTGCAGGTTAATAAAAATAAAATTATAAATAAAAAAATACATACGTCCATAAATATACATACATCTAATTTACTTCAAAAGTGGCATAACTCAAATTGTTCGGTATGTTTTTCTTTATATTGTGTAAAAAAATCAAACTTTATATATTTTATACTTTCCTCATTTGAAGATAATGTGTCGTTATTTTTTCTAAATCAAAATCTTTAAGCGCTTTTATCTCGAAATGGATTTTTTTGAGTTATGTCTCTATTGAAGTAAATAAGCGATATGTATTTTAAGAAAACACTTACATGACTCGATTCTGTTAAGCCCAATGACTCGATTTGCAATTGCAACTTTTCGAACAAACATTCACGGGCCTGTGATAACATGCATGACACGAAAACGTCTAAGACTTGTGGTTTCAAATCCATTGAGGGCGCATTTGTGAATGTGTCGTAAATGTGACGGAAAATACCAGCAGCGCGTAAAAAACTATCGACAGCGGCATCAAGACCTTTTTCAGTGGTACGATCATGGCGGGCACCGATTTGAGTGTAAATGGCACCCAAATTGAATAGAGTACAGGCCTTCTCGAAGGCAATTGTGCGTTGGCAAGAAGGGACGCCTAAAAATAATACAACACAAATAAAACAATAACATTTTTATAACTCTTACTGAGTTACCTAAATAAGAGCGGCAAGCGTCTATTTTATGTCAAAACTTTTCAATTTCATTCAGTTTATACGAAACAAACCTTAAGAACGTGAATTCATTCCACCACTCGGCTGGAAAATCTTATTTGATAGATCGCTTGGTCATTTTATTTTATTAAAAGTGTATTGGCAATAGAATTTTCATGTTTAAAAAACGCTTGCTGCTCTTGTTTAGTAAAATTAATAAAACTTACCGGTTAACGAATCATACCACTCAAAATATACACCCAAATTTCGATCAGGTGGAAAGAAACGTCTTTCAACATAATACAATAAATTGTAGTAGCGAAAGAGTAAAGCCACACCCTGAATGTCGCGGGAGGGTGTTTTGGAGGCCTGGCAAATAAAAAATAAATTAATAAAGGTTTTTTTAAGTAAAAAAATGCATTTTCCAAAAATAATTTTGTTACTTAAAAGGTACTTTTGGAAAATAACCCAAAATTTTGTCGGAAAATCTAACTTTCTAAAGAACGTACCTTTTATACAAAAACACTATTTTTAAGAAATGGACTTAATTATTTTCTGTTTATACGAAATAACTTTTCTACTTAAAAATATTGGCATAGAAAATTTTTTACAAGAAAGGTATATTTTTCCATAAAAAGTACCGTTTTACACAAAAAATAACTTTTTGCACAGTACTTTTTTATACGAAAAGTTTATTTTAAAAAATTTTTTTTACATAAAAAACAATTTTCGTAAAAAGTACCTTTTAACATAAAAAGTACTTTTTAAAATAAAAAGTAGCTTTTAACATAAAAAGTACCTTTAACATAAAAAGTACCTTTTAGCATAAAAAGTGCCTTTTAACATAAAAAGTACCTTTTAACATAAAAAGTACCTTTTAACATAAAAAGTACCTTTTAACATAAAAAGTACCTTTTAACATAAAAAGTACCTTTTAACATAAAAAGTACCTTTTTACATAAAAAGTACCTTTTAACATAAAAAGTACCTTTTAACATAAAAAGTACCTTTTAACATAAAAAGTACCTTTTAACATAAAAAGTACCTTTTAACATAAAAAGTACCTTTTAACATAAAAAGTACCTTTTAACATAAAAAGTACCTTTTAGCATAAAAAGTTCTTTTTAACATAAAAAGTACCTTTCAACATAAAAAGTACCTTTTAACATAAAAAGTACCTTTTAACATAAAAAGTACCTTTTAACATAAAAAGTACCTTTTAACATAAAAAGTACCTTTTAACATAAAAAGTACCTTTTAACATTAAAAATATCTTTTAACATAAAATGTGCATTTTAAGGCCTCGTTGCGGACACTTAAACATTGCGGCCGATTTAAATGGTTAGTAGTTACATAAAATACATAAACGTATTGAAATGTGTTAAAATGAAAACAAAAAATTTGTCAAAATATAACTTATAAATTTTAGCTTTTGCTTTTTGCGCGTTTTTTAAAAAAATATAAAAGATAACGTCGATGGAATGTTCGCTTTATCAATAAACATAAACTTACATAAAATTAATTTAAAACTGTGACGTAAAAACGGAGAAATTTGCTATTAAATTTTATCAGGTTCATCTGCAAGGTAACGTTTACGTTAGAGTACCGATTTATACATAAACTTGATAGCGGGCAAGCTGACACGCACCGTTTACGTTTGCGTTAGAGTAACACAAAAATTAACTTTTTACATGAAAAGTACTTTTTAACTTGAAAAGTACCTTTAAGTGTACGATTTAACATAAAAACTTCTTTTTGCCAAAAGTACTTTTTAAAAGTGCTTTTACCAAAAAAGGACTTTTTACTAAATCACAAATAAAAAGTACATTTCACCGTTAAACAATCTTTCAGCTCAAAAATTAAGTTGTACCATAAAATCTATAGAAAAAATACCTTTTGATGTAAGAAGTCCCTTCTAACATAAAAATAACTTTTAACATAAAAAGCACCTTTTAACACAAAAAGTACCTGTTAACGAAAAAAGCACCTTCTGCTATAAAAAATATACCTTTTTGCATAAAACATTTTATTGCAGATATAAAAAAGAAATAATATATAGGCAATTCCAGCGAAAAGTCTACTTTTTGTAACGTAATGCCAGAAATAATTTAAATTATTTCTCAAAATTGTATATGTAGTATAGTTAACTTTTTTATATTGTGGTGTAAAGCGCAACTAGCTCTACATTTAGTAACAAAAGGGATATCGGTTGAACAACATGGTCCTAAAATACAACCTTATTTGCAATCTGGCGTTACATTAAAAAAAGGAGACTCTTCACTCAAAATGCCCATATGTGCCTTTAAACGAGCAAATATTTTTAATTCTAATAGCTTGAAAAATAAAGCTATATAAGTCCAAAGCTTACTAAAAAGGTTTTATTCAAAACGTCTTGCTCAATTCGCAGTCTTATTAAGTTTTGTAATGTCAAAATCCACTTCCGTTTTTTTAACGTCCCGCCAGCGCATATTTTTGCTTATATCTGCAAATCCTTACCGTCGATTGCTGTAATTTTTTTTCTGAATATAGTGCTACTTCATAACTTTATATATATAAAAACCCTTTTTACAAATTTGACTTCTTCATTAAATTTTTTTATATTTTGTTGTACGAATATCACGACACGTCAAAATGGAAATGCCCATATACCTTTTTATTAAATTTAAACTTACCTGTCTTGTATCTGTGATATCGGCTATTGCATCTGTATACATTGATGGTTCTTCACTATAGTGTTCTAGTATAAAATCGGAAAACGGTTCCATAAAATCAATTTCCTTTGTTTCTTTTAAACCTAACGGTATCATTGGCATAACACCATCTTGACTGTAATGAGAGGTAATAAGAAGAGGATGATTTATTGCGAATTTTTCTTGTTTGTTTAGATCACGTTAGTAATTTGTAGCTAATAAATCATTTTCTGTGATAAATTATTTCTTAGTGGTGTGTTTAAAATGCATTTAAAAATGTTATTGTAAGTTCAGTAAGTAATAAATTTAACTGTACAAGTAGTTAATTTAAATCAACTATAAAAGGGCTGTGATTTTGTCATACAACTTTTGTAATCCAGAATGGGACATTTACTTAAGACACTTACGGCCATTTTCACCAAGTTCGGTTAAAACTAACTTTCAATTAAAGTTCCGGTTACCAATACGTTTTGACAGCTATAACCCATGGTTAATTATAACCGAACTTGGTGAAAATGGCCGTTAGATGAACATTTAAAATGAACTATTATATGAGGAAGGGGAACTAGGTTTTCATAAATAATGAATTTAAGATTGCCTGAAATGAGAGGATAAAAGGAAATTTTTTTTTAACTTTGTTTAACTTAAATTTTTTCCTACATTGCTTTAAAAACTTTATCTCCTTAGCACACTTTTAAAGCAAAATTATAATAAAAAAATTTCCGTAACACATAAAATTGCTTTATAAAATTAAAAAAAAGGGCCACTCAAGAATAAAGAATGTTATTAGTACAAAAAGATCGTTAAAGTAAAAGTTGTGAACAAATTTACACAAAATATTTTCACCTTAAATTTTTTTTATTTTTAAGATCAAAATTAAAAAATAAGAATGAAAAAATGCGCATCACTACTGAAATGAATGAAGCCTATTAAAACCAGCCATGACGGTGTGTGAATGGATGTGAATATTTGGGAAATATGTTTTGTTAATATTTATTATATCCATAGCACAATATTGGGAAGGGTTTTATGCGTTTGTGCTGATGTTTATAACACCTTAAAATATTTTTTGTATACCGAACGACTCAGAATCACTTTTTTAATCGATGTCCGTCCGTATGGCTGGCTGTCAATGTAAATCTTGTTTGAAATTTTGGAGATAATTTGATGAAATTTGGTACATATGTAGGTTCTAATTGTCACAAGGTCCAAAGCTATTGAAAATGATGAGAATCAGTCCGTAATTTTACATTGTGCCCATACAAGCTTCTTATTCGGGCATGTTCTGTAAATGGAAATGTAGTGGATTTAAAAAAGCACAAATTTTGAAAACGATCCTGTAAAGAACGTTCATGAAAATATTCCTTATTATATACTTCATACTTTGAGTACTAATTATCTTAACCAGAACCACTGTTGAAAACCGGATAGACTACAGCCATTTTGTAAATAACTGAGATCAATTCCATTTCATTTCGATTTGTAGAACATGTCCGATTATGTTGGTATTTTAGATTAAATTTGATTCAAACTTATTTTATTGGTTCTAGGTTGGGCGACAGAGTGGGTGGAGGTTTCTTCATCGAGGAATTGGGCATCAGGGTCTCTTTTAGGCTGCCAGATGGCAGTAGTGTGCTGCAGGCGGAAATCTCTGCCATAAAGCGGGCGGCAAACTGGCTGAAGTAATATCGTATATCGAGGGATATATGCATATTTACGGACAGCAAGGCTGCCATTGCAGCTCTGGCTGGTGTCTTTACGAAATCTATGTTAACAGTGGAATGCCGGATGTCTCTAAATGAGATCGCGAAACATTCCAGTGTAACGCTGACATGGGTACCAGGACACAGTGAGCTCCTGGGCAACCATACTGCGGACAGTCTAGCCAAACAAGGCTGTCTGTTGGACGACATGTTCGTCGACGGCCTGATTGGCACTTCAATGGCCCGCTGCAGGACTCTCATCAGACGGGAGTCGTACAGAAGGGCTCAGGGGAGATGGCAGGGCGAGCATACCTGTTTGATGGCCAGGACTCTATGGCCTGGCTATGACGCGGCGAGAACGCGCGTACTACTCGGTCTCGGCAGGGACCGGATAAGGACAGTGATATCGGTTATCACGGGTCACTGGGTGATAGGGACTCATGCTAGGAGGATGGGTCTTGCGTATAATGACTACTGCAGGAGTTGTCATGATGAGGAGGAGGAGGAGACGGTGTTTCACTTCCTCTGCCAATGCCCCGGTCTGGCGGGCGTTAGGGTGAGGCATTTTGGGAGACCGGAATTGCCATGTCTGGACGATTTGTCCAATGCGGGACTGAAATCGATCTCCCTGTTCTGCAGGGAATCGGGGTGGTTCCAGACTGCGGTGACCTCTGGGGAATAGTCTGGTGGATACTGGCTGACCCTTGTCACTGGCTAGGGGTATCACAAAGGGACCGCTATAAGGACCCAAGTGGGTCGTCTTCGTGACGGCTACCCATTTAACCTAACCTAACCTATTTTATTGCAACCTTAATCATCTTACCAGACTTCATGGAAATTGGCTCTCATGCAAATGCTTATCCCGAAAATAGTTTTGAATGCCATAACGTTCTTATAAATGTTGGTATTGACCTAAAGTTAGGGGAAATAACTTTTACGATAGCTACTACAGTCATGACAAAATGGCAGGTTCAAAATTAGCCAGAGGTTCCATGTTAACCCCTTTCTAAAATTACTTAAAGCAAACAAAAAATGATATCAGCACAAAGAAGTTTTACATGAATCTTATGGTGTTTTCTTTTATGACAAAAATGTTCCATGTATGCTACCATTCGAGCGGGGTTTTGTTCTATTCTAAAAATAAAGGGTGGTTAAATTTCAAGGGCCGATGTTGATTTTGAATAAAACACAAACTATTGAGGAAATTATTGCAATTTTATTTTATTATGATATATTGGTATTACTCAATTATGTATGGAACAAAATATCGGCCAAATGGGCGCCGCGACCACGGCGGCACACCTCCATCCGATGGTCCAAATTTTCGATGACCCTGAGGCATAATGGAGGTTCTATGCCGTTAATGTGCCGAATTATCTCATCCTTTAGCTCTTGAATTGTTGCTGGCTTATCGACGTACACCTTTTCTTTCAAATAACCCCAAAGAAAAAAGTCCAACGGTGTCAAATCACATGATCTTTTGTGGTTCACATTCAACATCGGCCCTTACAATTTAACCACCCTTTATGTATATTAAAAATTGTGAAAAGTTGTCGTTATTCATATTAAACACGATTAATACACATTAAAGTTGAGTGCAAAACGTAGCTATTATGTTGTTCCATTGCAAATTAGAAAAATGTATCACTTTGTAAGGGTGCGTGTAACCTGATAAACATACATATTACACAATTATAATGCGTTATTATTTTTTAGAAAAGAAAACACCATTAGTCTTAAAACATAATTTTGTTCTGGTGGTAAAGGATTCCCGAATAGGGAACACTCTCTTAAATAAGTTTTAAAATATTATGGTGTAGGGTATCATATTGTTGCGCTTGACCTTGTTTTTATCATTGTAGCTGCACATATTAAAGCTATTGATTGTTTTGAACAAAAAATTCTCAAGAATCAAAGACAATCTTTATATTTTGACACCAATTCCTGGTTTATTTTTTCATTGTATCGTAATGAATCGTTGAAATTATTAAAAGAATAAGTTTTTTTTTTGTAATATTATACACATATAGATTTATGTCCATATGTACGTATGTATGTTTTTTTTTTGTATGTATGTATAAAAAGATATACCTACATATGTTGAATGTATGCTTTTAAAATTGCCATATCACTCAATTAACAACTTTTTTTTAGTGAATGAAGGCTACAAATACAAAAGATTGTTATTCGCTTAAATAGTAAAATACAAGAATTTATAAATAAAGGGTGGTTTTTTAAGCCCGATAGACCTATAGGAAGGGAGAGCTCCCTGCAAATAAAATTGTACCACCTGATCCATTTTGATAAAATGTACTACTCCATGGACTGGTCCGATGTAATGCAAGCATGGACCATGACATTGTTAAAAAGTGTTTGTAGTGAGACGACATGCCTTCGTTTTTTAACGACATGCTTTCGTTTTTTAACGACTTCAAAACTAATCCTCTTGAGTATACCATGGACTAGTTTTAAAACTACTCCTTAGTGGTCCAGAGGTGGGTTATATGGTCCTCTCCTAGGACATCGCAATGTTAAATAGACCAGGATTTTTCCATACGTTTGGGTTACTTTTGGACTAGTCCTGGTCCCTTGTGGACTACTCTTTACACGCGTGTTTGGACTGGTCCTATTATTTGCAGGGCTGTCATAATACACTCACTTTTTTAATTAATGATCAGTACACTCTTGCAAATCTTAATGAAAAACTTCAGGTTTAAATTCTGCCAAATGATCCAAACCTATTTTCAAAACTAAGTCATGGATTCGCGCAACTTATAGACGACTTCCTGATTGATATGGCGCACGTAAAAGCGAAAAGGCTTTTTACACTGATCAACATCTAAAATCTGTTTGCGAAGATGTTATCAATTTCCCATAAGAAATACATACGGCTAACAACACGCAAAGAAAAAACAAGGTTGTGGTAAACATATTCTAAGAGCAACATATTTTGATAAGAATTATGATTGTAGTCACCATATTAAGATTATTATTGAATCATATTATGACTAAATATACTCGTCTTATTACATCATAAAATTTTTCCCTTAATCATATTATTATTCTGTTAATCATAATACGTTAAGAAGTAATCAAATTATTGTCATGTTAATCATAATAAGCTAAGAAATTAATCATATTATTGTCATGCTCATCATAATAAGCTATGAAGTAATCATATTATCATCATGTTAATCATAATAAATTTAGAAGCAATCATATTATGATACAGCACCTTTCATAGCTGTCATAAAAATACAAAATAAATTAAAATATTTTTGCATCGATTTTTTATTTTGTGGCTTTTTACCATTTTTCTTAATGTTAATCAAATAGCGGAGTTCAATATAAGGCTTGCAAAAGAGCTAATGAAAAATCTGTGCTTTTCATGGGCAACCGCGTGTGTCCATTTTTTCGATTTTAAGATGTTGATGAAATATCGTAGCACTTTTATAAAATATAACCAAATCTCTGTGTGTTTTGTTGTTGGATTTTACAAAAAAACTATGATATTTTGCATTTGCACTATTACATCACTAACACTGAATGAGCTCCGCTAATATTTTAATTTTTTAATTTCTTTAAACTTATTTTCTTATGGAATTTTATCTTTTAATTGTTAATCCGCTCACAAATAAAAAAAACGACACAACTTGATTTAACGATTTTTGGCTATGAATGCAATTCTGTAACGTGCATTGCTTAATTTGGGAACGCCATAAAAATAAAATTAGCCGCAATTTAAGCTTTTAATGTCATCGCTAAAATTTTTAAATTTTGTATTCTTTAAGGCATTTAAGCGATCGAGATTTAGCTTAAGCTAAGCGTATTACGAGATCAATATCTCAGCAATTTGGCAATAACATCGGCAGAATAACAGAGCAATATTTTTTATTGCTCAACTTATGTTAATGGGAAAACGTATTCGTGTTAACACATAAAAACTGACGACCTCTTGCAAAAATTATTTTTATTAATATAAATTCTTTCTTATTCGAATTTATTATTTAAAAGTATATTAATTTGTTTAAGCTTGAAACTTTTTTTATATAAAATATTAATTTTTTTTTTTTTGTTAAAATAAAACGAACAATTTTATACACAGAAAAAATTATTAGTAGTTTTTTATCAATTAAAAAAATTATTTAAAAAGTAATTAAAATTAATTAATGTCATAATTGAATCAATTATTTTATTGTTGTAGTTGTTTCTTTGGCCAGAGTGATGAATTTATGAATATTATTTTTGCCAAGCTAATAGGGCCTAAATTTTTTTTTTTTTTTTCTTCAATGTAAATAAAATTCAATTTTTAATTATTTTTTTTTATAATTTTGATTTAATTAACATTTTAATTGTTTTGAAATAAATTTTGAATTAAAATAATAATCAAATAACAAAAAATTATTTCGTTTAAAATAAAATAATTTAAACTTGTGAAATTGTTGTTGGAAATTGTCAAAATCAATCAACACATTGTTTGAAACGGCCAAGTTTTTTGATAATTTTTTTAATTAAAATTTAAAATATCATTTAATGAAAAAAAATATTCAAAATATAAAATTTTTACAATTTTAAGTAATCAATATAATCATTTTGGTAATAGGTGCAAAATCAACAAATGGGTTGCTTGATTCTATGAATTTGGTATAAAATTGGTGATTGGAGAACATTTTTATTTTTTTCTGTGTATAAAAAAGAACTCAAGCTTAAAAAAATTAATAAAAATCTAAATAATGAAGATCGCATTAGAAAATATTATATTAATAAAAATAAGTTTTGCAATTTTGTTTTATTGTTTATTTAATTCTTTAATTTAATTCTTTAACTTCAATTATACTTTGCTACCATTTCCCACATAATTTGCTTCTACACAGAAAAAATTATTGCCGAATTATTTTCAAATAAACGCTTGTTTGAAAATTTTTTTGATTTCTACAAATTTGTTTTACCGATTCAATTAATATTTTTGTTTGATTTTTATTTAACCAACAAAAATGTGGACAACTATTCAAAAATATAATATACGCGTCATTGGTGTCAAGTTTTCATAATATTGTATGAAATAATTAACGCTCCTTAATGTTGTCGTATTTTTGCATTTTTTTATTTGATCGTAAGCAACACTTCTTTATGTGAAATATAAGAACTACAACAAAAAACGCATGCAGTATATTTTTGGAGGTGGCATGTCATAACGTCCAGTGTCATAGTGTCCATGGACGTAATGACACTTTGCAAATGGACATTATGACACTTTCGAAAGTGTCATTAGGTCCATAATTACTAAAGAAGTTAAATACAAAAAAATTATCTGCATACACGCAGAGAAAAACATGTTTCATTATGGTCCCAACCAACAAAACTATTTTTAAAGAAACTAATTTAACCATAATATGATTGTCGGTGACAACGATTTGGTTAAATGAAACATAATATGGTAAAACATTTTTTAAAAATGGTTTTGCTGCTTTTTCTCTGGGGGTATATATTAAATATATAACGAAAACACTTTTGGGCGCAAGGATTTTCTCCTCTATGGTATAACATATACCGGCTTCGCTAACTAAAGCTTCTCTGCAAAGCCGGCCTTCGGCCGGGCGCAAGGATTTTCTCCTCTATGGTATAACAAACACCGGCTTCGCTAACTAAAGCTTCTCTGCATAGTCGGCTTTCGTTCGGAAACAAGTCAGATTTTAGAAGCTTTACTTAGCGAGGCCGGTGTTTGTTATACCATAGAGGAGAAAATCCTTGCGCCCGGCCGAAGGCCGGCTGTGCAGAGAAGCTTTAGTTAGCGAAGCCCGTATTTGTTATACCATAGAGAAGAAAATCCTTGCGCACGGCCGAAGGCCGGCTATGATCCCAAATTGGTTTACATTCTTGCTTGTAAGAATTTTTGGCATTGTACTTACTTATTTTAATATTTAAAAAAAAATTTTACACATTTTTATATGACATTTCTTTGATGGACGTTATGACACTTTTGAAAGTGTCATAATGTCTATGGACACTATGACACTTTCAAAAGTGTCATAACGTCCATGGACACTATGACACTGGACGTTATGACATGCCACCTTTTTGGACGCTTTAAAAAAGTACAGCAATAAGAAAAATGATGAAATAGCGTGACGAGCAAGGTATATTTATAGCAGGTAGCCGAGAGATTACAACAATTGTACAATAAAACAAACAACAGGGCTTTTTATTGTTGTTTTGTGATACGAACTGTCAAACATCAAACGGGTTGATAAGAGACAAAAAAGACAAAAGATAAAGACAAAAAACTTGTTTACTTGTTTACTATACAACATTTGACAGTTTGTATCACAATACAAGCAAATAAAAAATAAACAGCTGGCTTTCCGAGACTACCTGATATAAATATACCTTGGTGACGAGGTTTGTAGTAAAAAAACAACAAAAACAATAACAGATAAGAAAAAACGTTTCACTCTTCACGTTTCATTGCTTGTGCAAAAACTTTTTTGTTTGAAATAGCAAAATTATTTGTATGAAATTCATATGAATTTCAGTAAACTTTTTGTTTGATTCAGTTAAATTATTTGTTTGAAAAAATCGGTGTTTTTTTCAATAAACAAAATGCAAATAAATTGTTTGAATATGCGAATTTGTTTATAGGACCGATTTCAGACAAAAAATTTGTTTGAATTGGAAAAATAATTTTTTCTGTGTATGACAACCAAATTTGACGTTTAATGTTAGCAATAATTGTCGGCGGAAATAGACTAACAATTATTGAAACATATATTGCCGGCAATAAATAGGGCAGTTAGCATTTGTCAAGCTTTCCATTTTGTTTCAAAGTTTTTTGTTTATTTTTTTCTTATATATTTTTATTATTTGAAATACATTTTTGTGTTTACTTTTAAAATTTTAGCACTTTTTTGAATTGGTAAAATTTTTGTTTGGTGTTAGATGTGAACAATGTTAACAGACTTCATTACACCGAGAAAAATGCACTGTTTTGTGCGGTTTACACGCTGGTGACGTTATCGAATCTTATTTCTTTATAAATGAAGCCAGATATAACCTTACGGTCTTAGATGATCGTTAACACATCACAGTCAATGAGTTTTTGTTTGAAAATTTGGATGTCATTCATATGGGCGAGATATGCTTTCAACAGGATGGTACTACGTGCCATACAGCGCGATTGCAATCATCGATTGATTTCGAAGAAAGAACATTTTAGTTTGCCTCAAAAGTCGTTTTGATACCACTCCCATAGATGTTGTAGCGATCGTTGTAAAGATCTTTAACCTTTTGGCTTTACATCTTACGGGGAAATCAGGTGCAGGCAATACCTGGGATTCAGCATAAATCCAAAATTGACAGATCTCGGGAGACATTCACGATCTATTGTGATCGCAGCTTACTAGAAATTCTTTCTGGTTTCACGGGAGTCAGCAGCCTGCAGTGGTTTAGCGCCGGACTGACCATTGATTTAGGCCTGCGGGATATGATTTTTGTCGTTGAGGAAGATTGTTTTTGTGGAAGTTTCGTTTTCCGCTGAAAAGATACTTTCGGGGATAACGTGTTGGTTGTGGCTCACTAGAGAGCTAGTTTTTTTACCACTTGTGGGAGAGTTTGGCCTGAGGCAGACCATTTCTAGGTGCTCTTGCTACTCAACATATGATGCTATCATTTTTTCAAAAGCAGTGGAGGTAAGATAGCTGCAGCTCTTAAACAAGGGGCGAGTTAACTATATAATCCTGCAGGATTATGCACTGAAATTGCTACATGGGTGTGTTGATTGCACTCAAACTCGGGGGGTGGTTGGTAAGCGCACTGCTTGTCACCCAGTGGTTAAAATCCAGCATGAATTGGGACCTAGGGCAGGTATCCATTTACTTATTTTCCATAGCTATGCAGCTACGTAAAGCCACTGGGTTAATGCTAATAAACCAGCCTTGGAGTTCAACATTGCTCGTGTTATTTGTGACATACGACCAGCAATGCTCGAAAAAGGTACCCAAAATTGGTAGTTTGAAATGCGCTTCATCAAAAAAAAGTCGCAGTGCCCATTTGCAAGAAATTTAAAAATTTTTTTTTTTAATGTTAATGTCATGTATTTTTCAAATAAAAAAAACTTCTTTGATAGCCATTTTTGTGTTAATTTCTCTAACTTCAAGTTCTTTTGGACTTAAAAAACAGCCAAAGTTTTAAAAGGTTGTTTAAAAAGGTAGTTATTAACCTTAAACTAAAAATAAAATTGTTCTAAAATAACAACTCTTAAGAAAATATTTGAACGTTACAAATTCAAATATAACTATTTTTCATTCCACATTACAAATCTACAATAAAACTAACACAGATAAGAATTATTATTTATTGGAATTGCAAAAATGTCTAAAGCGTAGTTTATTGTTAGAAAGAAATAGTTTTGAAATGATTCACAATTGTCACCTGACAATTTTCAAAAAAGTTTTCAAATGTGGTAATAAGTTTTTTTCTTTCTAATTTTTATAGAAGGCGGCTTTTTATTTTTGTAGTTTAAATTTGCTAAACATTTTTTATGAGATTATAAAAAAAATCAGATAAATTTGGCTTAATTTTTTCATACAAAATAAAATTTATCAGCGAACACACACACATTTATTTCGTTAATGGCAGTTTGTGAGCCAAGCCTTTTCCTTAATCTAGTAATAAAACAAAACATCATTTCAATTTTATTTAGTTACTTTTTTTTTGTTTTAAGTTAAATTTTTTATATTGTAGTACCCGCATTTTACTTAATTTTTGTTATAGAAAACAAATCTGTTTTTGCGTTCTGGTCAAGTGAATTTCAAAATCAACGAAGCGTTGTGCTTTTTTTTTTGCAGAAAACAAAACAACAAAAAAGTTTTTATAAACACTTTTTGTAAAAGAAAATTTATATTTTTTTGGGAGAAATTTTTGCTTTTAGTTTAATGCTGTATAAATTTTTTGTATCATAAAAAAATTAGTTTAAGTTTAAAAATTTAAATAAATTATTCAAAACTTTGATTTGTTAAAAAAGTAAAAAGCTTCCTTCTAAAAAAAAAACTAAAAATTACTTTAACAAAGAAAGTATTATTTCACATATACAGAGTAAATTTTGGTTTTATAAAAAAACGCTTTTTCCATGTATTTTTTATTTACTCCTTTAGGGCTTCTACAAGATCCATCCAATTATTTTCAATTAATTGGTGCAGTAAAGGATTGACAACCCTAAAAAGATTCATTTATTTTGATTTCTTTCCGTGCCTTGTTAAGTTTTCCTCTTTCCATTAGTGCCAATTCACACGTTGCAAGTCTTATTGATCAGCTTGCTACCTTATAGGCGAGAGAGAGTGAGAGAGAAACGTTTCTTTTCCTCTCGTTACTCTCGTTATAAAGTAGCAAGCTGATCAATAAGACTTGCAACGTGTGAATTGGGACTTAGAGTTGTTCGTCGCCATGTTGTTTGTGGTCGTCCACGTTGTCTACAGTCCTTTGAATTTCACTCCCATGCTACTCTTCACAAACGTTGGATTGGTTTGCGAAGGCTCTCATTTAAGTTATAATTAGAGCTAGCAGTACCTGCTGTGTAGCAAAAGCACCTCAGAATCATGTGTCCCTCAGGCGAAACTCTACCACAAGTGCGTAAAACGAGCCCTTGAGTGGGATTTTCGAGATATCCCTTTCACAACCACGTGATCCTTGAAAATATATTTCCACCGGTTTTCTGGTCAGCCGTGATCGCAAGAGATCGTGAAGATCTTCTAAGATCTGTCAATTTAAAATTTTTGCCGAGTCCCAGGTATTGACTGCACATGACTTCCCAGGAGGATGTAACTCTTAAAAATCAAATATCCTTAAGATGATCCCTACAATCTTCAGAGGGGACGTAGCCCCATAGGATATGGAGGGCTCAGAGCTGAAGCGAACCAAGTCAAAAATGAAAATTCGATAATATTTTGAGTTTGAGTAAGTGAATTTCCATTAATTTCTGGATCCATTGACATGGGTTTATTACCGTTACCTTTGGGACGAAAAACTTTTTGATTTAGTCCGTTACAGAACTCGATAGAGTTAAACTTTGCGAAGAATTTCACACCAGTTTTGAAATACATATGTGCGCTTTATTTTATGACGTGGTTCGGTTCAGCTTTGAACCCTCCATATAATAGAGAGGTGTCAAAACTCATAACTTTGAAAGCCAACTGATAGGCCAATTTCTCTAAATCGATTCGATATCTAATAGGAAACAAGTTGTTCACCTGTGTTTGGATCAGTGTTCGAAAATAAACAGTACATTATTTAACGTTCGGCTCACACACCCAGGAACGATATCTATTTTTTTAGTGATTTAGTGACATACACAACCCTTAATACCGTTCGTAACTATTTTCAAGAAAGAACCGAACATTCTATATTGTTCGGTTCTTCGTTAAAAAAAAGAACAATTGTAGTGATACTGTAGACAAACATTATGTTTTAATGTTCTATAATGTTTTTTTTCGTGTGTGTATTTTGTTTTTGTAAAAAATGTTTCGTTTTTTTTTTACCAGCCAAAAGGGACGAACATTAATGAGCCGAACCGAACACATCGAAGTTTGTGGATTTTGAAAAAAAAAACCGAACGGATTTAAATGTTCTCATCTTTTGTTGAGATTGATAAAAACAGTATTATTTTTGTGTTCGAAAGATGACTAACAGGGAAACGTTATTTTTTTTTAATGATTTTCTACACAAACACTATTAGCGTTTGTGTTTTCCACAAATCTACCGAACCGAACATTAAGAAACGATATTTAGTGTTTATTTTCGAACACTGGTTTGGATCTTATATTGTCGAGATTGTCATGTTTTACTGCCTGTTCATTTATTTTCGAATGATGACTTCGCTTAACTTACGTTTAAAACGAAAAAAAAAAATTATAAAATATTGTTTTCGTTTTACATGTAAGTTTAGCGAACAAAGTCTTCGTTAGAAATCGATGAAAAGGCATTACTTCCGTATAGTAGCGATGATTTTATACAAACTTTAAAAATCTGTATTTTCGTTTAGAGAGAGAAATTTGCAGTGATCGCCATATACATAAGTATGTTTTAATCCATCGAATACGAATCGGACTTTACTAATAATATTGTTTATCACATTCCACATTCGCTACGGGGCACAGAGGGATTTTGGTTGCAAAAAGCCATTTTCTCTAACAAAATGTTTGTACTAAATATAAAAAATAATTATGAGTGGCACCTTAAAAAAAGAAGGATACAATTTGAAAGAGACTTTCACTGTGAATAAGACTTAACTGTGTATGATTGAGACTACACACAGAAAAAAATACCCATGTAAAATTAACATGGAAAAATGTTGATTGAGAATCATGTTAAATTTCAGCAAAAGTATGCCCTTTACTGAAATTTATCATTATTTTATATTAATTTTAAATGAAAAATATTAAAATAACCTTAAATTACGTTTATTTAATATTATTCACTGTTAAAAAAAAAAAAAAAAAAAATATTAAAATATAAATAAATCTGGATTCAATATTGAACCCATAAAAACCTGTTTTATATTAAAATCAAAAGTGTAGATTGTTAAATTAACATGCATACATACTTAAGTATGTACATTTTTTATTTTCATTTTTAAAATATTTTAAAAAAAGAAGACAATTCCCGTATTCTTTTAATTAAAATTGTTTAATTAAATAGTACATCAAGTTTTCCAAGTAGAATGATGACCATATCGGGCGATTCTGCTGATGCTTCTGTTAACAAAGGAGAATACAAAATAAGTGAAACATGTGTTACAGGGTAAGTGTTTTGAATTATTCTTACATAAATGCAAATGTTGTCTCTGAAGCTTCTTCACACTGTTAAAATACACTCAAACCCATTTGATTCTACATGAAATTCACGTTGTTTCAACTTGAAATAACTTTCATTCAACGTGATTCCGATTGTTATTTCAATATAAATTACATTTTGCTCTAACTTTACTGCAATGTTAAATTAACATGAATTATAGTTATTTTAAAAGAAAAAATGTTGTTCGCAGTTATTGTAAAATCAGGTTGAATTAACATGAAAAACGTATGAATCAAAATCACCACCGAAAAATGTTATCTCAACCTTGTTTTCAACGTTTTTAACTTGATTTTTTTCTGTGTGTACAATTCTTTAAAGTTTGACAGAAAAGACACAAGTCAGAAACTGCAGTTTTTCGTTAACACCAAACAAAATATGCATTTTTCTGACTTATTGCCTAAAGAGAAAATTATCACGATTGGAAGCAATTACACTAGATTTAAGTTATTGATACCAAAAGAAAGAGAGAGAGAGAGAGAGAGAGGAAGATAGAGAAAAACAATTGTATTAAATTCATTAAAAAAACTCAAAATGCATTTTTTGACTTAATAACTTTTTTCGTTATATCAAAGAATTATTTTAGTATTTTCTAACAGAACCTTTTGCTCATTATACAATTCCATAAAATAAATGAATATTTATTAGTTGTTTTTAATTTATTAAATTATTTACTTTTTAAAATAAATAAGGAAAAATATAAATAAATCCAGAAAACAGTTAAGTTTTGTGCTTTTAAATTTGTCTGAAAGAAATTTGTACTCAAGTATTTGTGAGGTTTTGCACGCTACTGTAAAACGCAAGGCAGACGGTGTACTACGTTTTAAAATTAGTTTGTAACAAAAAATATTATTCGCAAATCACTCTAAAAGGAAATTTTTTTTAAATACTAGATAAAAAAAAACAAATAAGGAGATGATCAAGAGATATTTGCAGTGATCCATAATGGTTTGTTGCAATATAAATTTATATGCAAAAACTATTTGTTTGCAGGTTTTATTTTCTGAAAATAGAAACGTACTTTGCGTTATAGAGTATTAATCAAATTCGTTGAAAGCACTAAAATTTTGGTTTTTGTTTTTTAATTTTTCGCTTTTAGTAATTGTTTAAACGTGACAAAATGCCATGAATTTTATTTGTTTATTACAATACGGTAATAATTATTTCTGACTGATAATTTATAACAAATATGTATGTACAAATACATAAATACATACATATCAACATTATAATAAATATTAAGCAAAATTAAAAACAAAGAAAATAAATTATTTAAGTTTTTATTTTAACAAATTAGGTAACACGCAAATTTAAAAGAATTTTGAATTTGTTGTAAACGCAGAAATTATATGAGAAAAACGTTTGGAAAATGTAAGAAAAAAATTATGAAAATAGAAATATTGTTATATTTCAAACAAATTTTTAAATGTTTCAAAATACAGTGGAACTTTAAGTTAGGGAATCTGAAGAGGATCGAAAAATACTTCGTTATAGCCATTGATTCGTTGTACATATGCATGTATCAGAGAGCAGATTGAATAAATTCACTTTTGCTGCCTCTTTATACATTTATTGCCTTTAAACGACAACAATAAATATATGCATTGCTTCCATGTCCACCGCCCTGCTGTTTTAAGCAACCAACGCCTTTCATGGTATGAGTTGTTAATTTGGGCACCGTAATATTACGTTTGGTTCATCCCACAGCGCCAGTTCTGCTTACCAAAAGTGGCCAACTTGGCACATTACATCACAACCACTACCTTCATACCAAAAAAGGTGAGGTTCTTACCCATTTAAAGCTTGAGAATAGGTTAATAAGATTATTTTTTGAATCTCTTTTTCTGAGTTCATAGTGCGTCAAGCAATGAAATAACATGATGCCACATAAAAGCACAAGAAAACATTTTCACCATTCGTTCAGTATTCGTTGCCATCTGTGTGTATAGCAGCTTGCAAACAAACAGATGTTATATTAAAAAAAAAAAAGTTATGAAGAGCGAATAAATTTTTGAAAAAATAGATACTTCTGTAATTTCCACAAGAAAATTAAAGATCTCCCTCATGAACTTGAGGAATTAAAAAAGTTTTGCATTTCCTCAATCATGAGGACTGAGCAAACAAACATTTCGGTACTCTGCTTTTTTTATCACTGTGCAACAAAAAAAAACCAGCAATCGTGCAATGTATGTAAAACGGATTTTCGAAATTCCGGGCCTTGAAATTTTTGAATTTTTCGAAAACCCGTTTTACATACATTGCTCGATTTTTTGGTCTTAGAATACCCCTAGTGAAATTTGATGCAAAAAATATTCGTAGAACATTTTAACCCTTTAAAGTGCCATTTTAGTATATTTTTGTGCGGAAGTTAAAAAATGACACCTTAAAATTAGTGTTAGAGGGTTACTATATTCTAAGAAAAGAATCGCCATACAATTTTACTGAAGACATCTAAAATAGTCTTTTAGCTCAGAAGTACATTTAGTATAGTTTTTTGACTTGTACCAAACGCCTTTTTAAGAAATTCAAAAATTTCAATGCCCGAAATTTCGAAGATCCGTTTTAAATACATCACACGAACTTTTAGTCTTAGAATACCCCTAGTGAAATGTGACGCAGAAAATATTCGTAAAACATTTTAACCCTTAAAAGTGCCGTTTTAGTATACTTTTGTGTAAGAGTTAGGAAAAAGGACAAAAATGACCCCTTAAAATAAGAGTTATATAGTTAATAAATTCGAAGAAAAGAATCGCCATACGATTCTACTGCAGACATCTGAAATAATTTTTTAGCTCGTGCAATGACCCGAATTTTGTTGCACTGTGTATTCAATTGTACAAATGTGAAAAGGGGAAAAAACTTACGGATAATTTTTATTCATAATTTAATCGTACAAATTAAAATCGCTGGATATTTAAGTATAATTTAAAAAAGTTCAGGAAAAATTAATTTTGTATATAAAAAAACTTAAAGATAAACAATATTTAAATACGATGTTGAAAACAGGCCCCAAATATACTACAAAAATCTACTTATAAACATTTTTTCTAAGCAAATGTTTTTTTTCAGCAATTTTTTCTTATTCCTATTAAAATAAATTTTCCTTTCGTTATTGTGTTTAATTAAATTTAAATAGTTGTTGTTTTTTCTTTGTCCTTAACTCTGACTATTTAAAACAATTACAATCTTTAGAAATTTACAGCCTCTGGGAATAAGATCGCATGTCTTTAAACAATAGCTTGGAAGACAACCAACAACGGCAGCGGGAGCAGCAGCCAAAGTATCGACTAAACACTTCCTTCTAAGCCATCCTCAAATCGATATAAGACAAAGAATATTCCAAAGAATCATTTATACAAAGATTTCTTTTACCCCTACTTACGAATAAGAATAAGAAAAAGCAGAGAACAAAGTCAGGCAATGACTTAAATCAATCGGTAACTTAAAATCTTAATGGTTTACAGGAAGAAAAATAAAAAAAAAAACATTTTTTTTATTGAAACCAAAGTAAAGAATAAAACCAACATGCATGTTAAACGAAATACGAACTATTCATTAAAAAAAAAGAGTTCAATACAGTGTATAGAACCAGAGTTGCCACGACCAAAAAAAAAAAAAAAATTGTAGCCAAAATGTAAAAAAGTAAAGAAAAATTAAAAAATAACCAATTTTTCCAGTCTACATTTGAATAAAGTTTTCGAAAATGAACCGAACATAATTAAGCGTGCGGTTCACATATCCAAAAACGATTTTTATTTTTTTAGTGTTTGTGTTTTAGTTCACAACCCTTAATACCGTTCACAACTATTTTCAAGAAAGTAACAAACATTATGTAGTGTTCTGTTTTTCGTTAATTAACAGTATAATTGTAGTGGTTCTGTGGACAAACATTATATTTTAATGTTCTATAGTGTTTTTCACATTGATAAAGGAACGAGCAAACAAAATATTTTCGCAACGCTTCTCACTTGTATTGTTGTTGTCGCTTGGCAATTTGCCCGGCCACAGCACGAAAAGCCTGTGAGTGTATTATGCACATGTTTTGTTTGCGTAAAATTTGTTTGTTCCCTTTTTTTTTTTTTTTTTTTTCGTTAAAACACATCCATATTTTTTGGTAAAAAAATTTTTGTTTTCTTTGCCAGCCAAAAAGGCGCTGAGCAAAACTTTAACGAAAAAACATTAGTTTGTTAAGCCGAACACAACGAAGTTTGTGGTTTTTTACGAACAACAGAACGTAATAAAATTTTCTCATATTTATGTTGAGTTGGTTTATTATAGCTTTCTTGTTTAAAGATCGCAAACAGGAACCGATTTTTTATTAGGGTTTTGCTACACAAACTTTATAATCTTTTGTGTTTTCCACATTTCTACCGTAGAGAACACTAAAGAATAGTACAAATGTTTATTTTTGAACACAGCTTTATAGTATATGTGGGAACTGGTGGCAACGCCCGGATAACCCGGAGTGGCCGCACTTTTTAGGAATGCGACACTGCATTTTTAGAACTGACGATTGTAAACTGACGAGAACTAGGGTGTGGCTTTAACGAGCAACAGGTTAGTGTCGACGTGGATTGAAGGACAGGTTTTTAGAGTACTTTGGACTATCGAACAGTGAACATTTAAATTTAATCTTAAGCACATTACAATAAACATTTTATTTGAATAAATATTTTTAATTTAACAATTCATAAAAACAACAGTGTTTTCATTAAAAAACCTACATATATAACTTATATGGTTAAGTTAATAGTCTTTTACAGTTCAACGCTCTTATTTATAAAAAAAATAGCTGGCCAGGCAAACTTTGTTTTGCCATGTAACTTATTTCTTTCAGATGTTACAGTGTCTACATGCCAAATTTTAAGAAAATCGATTGATTAGTTAAGAATATATAGGGATGGAAGCATTTACCCATCCTGCTTCACGCCCAAATAATAAAAACTATAGGCTATAGTATTTTCCAGCTGTAACACTATTTGGCTGCGAATTTTCAAGAAGTTAATGGGAGGGGGAGCTTTTATCCTCCTTGCCCTATTTCACATCCTATTCCCTAATTCCTTTCAGATGTTACTGTGTCTGCATGAACAATTTTAAGAAAACACCGCTCATTAGTTTAAAAGAGTTAGGGAAGGGGAGCTTTTACCGCTATTGCCCTATTTCACGCCCTAAATAATACAAATTTGAGGCTATAGTTCTTTCCAGATGTTACACTATTTTCCTGCAAAATTTCAAGAAAATTGGTCGATTTGTTAAGCAGATATAGGGAGGGGGAGCTTTTACTCGTCTTGCCCTATTTCACGCCCTATTTCCTATTTTCTTTCAGATGTAACAGTGCCTGCATGCCAAATTTTAAGAAAACAGGTTGATAAGCTAAGAAGATATTGGGAGGGGGAGGTTATGCCCTATTTCGCGCCCTCTAGCGATACAAAATATACTCTACGACCTATTCTCATACCTAACAAAAACACATACAAAATTTCATAAAAAGCAGTTCAGCCGTTTCGAAGGAAATCAAAATGGAGGGCATTTTGTTGATATTTGTATGGGAATATAACGGAAAATCTAAATGCCATATCTCCGGAACCTCTGGGCCGATTTCATGCAAAGTTTACATAAACCATCTACAGACTATCCCCAACGTTTTTGTTGAAATCGGTCTACCGTTTTCGCAGTTAGTGGTGACATCAAAGTGTGCACTTCTTTTTATATATAAAGAAGATAGAAGACAAACAGGTTTTTAAAGGGTTTATTAATCAGCTTCTAGAAAAATAATTGTTAGTTCGATGAAAAAATTTGGTGTTGGATGCACCAATATTATAAGCAATATTTAAGGTTAAAAAAAGGGGAGCGGCAAATGCTTGTAAAGGGTGATTTTTTAACCATTTGGGTTTCGAAAACTAGAAAAAACAAAAAATTTTCAAAACTGAATTAAATATTTATTTAAGGCGATAAATGGGCTGCAATTTTGTCCCACTTTTTCCTGTTTTTGGCCCATCAGTGCTGTAATGTTGTCTTCCAGGACGCAATTTACGAAATATATTTCTCAAACAGCACGAATTTTGATAATAAAATTCAATGATTTGCAAGCGCTGTTCGTTTTTAAGTGTAGTCATGGTTAAATGTCAAACCTCACTGAGCCTTTTTGGCATTGCCACATGTCACGAATCTTTTTTGACTCTGAAAAAATTTACACTTAAAATCCAAATAGCAAAAAAATCACCTTTTAATAAAACAAAAAATTGATTTTTTTGTGTTAAAAAAGTAACAAAAATGGAAAATGTACATAAGTAAACATTAGATCAAAGTAAACAATTTTGCTTAAATTTTAACAAATGAGTTTTTAAATGACCTCCTTTGACAAACTTCCAACCCTATCTACTCTTTTGCAGATGACAGCAACCTTTGCCATTCGTACTTATTCGAATGCAGACCAAGCGTATCCGATGTCGGTGCTATGATGCAGAATATGAATGATACGCTTGGCCGAGACCTTGACATAGTCTCGGAATGGGGTCGTGCAAATAGGGTCGATTTTAATGCCCGAAGAACCCAATGTTGCGTGCTGACGCATAAACGCGCGGCGAATCAAGGTGCCTCATCTGTATATATGGGTGGTATAAGAATTGAGGAATCAGAATCTCTTGATGTTCTGGGCATGAGGATACAATGTGATGTCCGATGGACGGAACATATATTTAAGGTGTCGAAAGAAGCATTCAAGTGCCTCGGTTTTCTAAGATTGTGTAAGATATACTTCACTCCATCTGATATCCAAACTATTTATACCACCTATATCCGACCGCGTATGGAATACAACTCTCATGTGTGGGCCGGTACTTCAAAGTCTATTTGGAGCTTCTCGACCGCGTGCAGGAGAGGGCGAAGGTTCTCATTGGTGACAGTGGGGTATCCAATTCTATTGACTCCCTTGAGCACCGTCGCAATGTGGGTTGTATTTGCCTGTTTTATCGTTACTACAATGGGATGTGTTCTGACGAAATTAGGAATCTGGTTCGCGATACCCGTACGTTTGTTCGCAATACGCGTTTTTCCTCAAGAGCCCTTCCTTATGTGGTCGATTTGCAGGTGAATCGTACAACGCATTACTAAGAGAATTCGGTTTTTTCCCGGACTGTTCGTATGTGGAATAACCTTCCTGCCGAAGTCTTCCCTCTCATTTACAACATGATAAAGTTCAAATCGTATGTTCACAAACACTACTCCCTCTATCCTCCTTCCCACAACCTATTTTCCTAAATCCAACACAATGCATCCCCTGAGTGCTGGTCCTAACAGAAAAAAAAAACGGCAACGTTGATTGGAACCACACACATGCCATCTCTAAATAGTACTTTTGCAGGAAGATTAAAATAAAATAAGTTTTTTCGTAAAAAACCAGATGAAAAACAAAAGTTGCATAAATTTAATATTAAAATACAAAAAAAAAAAAATGTGTTCACTGGTTAAAAGCGGGACCAAAATTCAATATTTGTTTTATGAATTTTGACCTTTTTGCATGTGGAATTCGCAAAAAAAAAAAACAACGATCATTTGTGGTATTTATAACTCAGATCAAATGGAAATTTATGTGAATTGAAATATAAAACAATATAAAGTATTTCCTTATGGAGATGTACAAATGTTTTTAAATATTGTTTAACATTTTTAAATGATTCTGAGTCATGTTTTTAGTTTATTTTTATTTATTGTAAAATATGGGAGTTTTTTTTTTATTATTTAACTCACCTATTGTTTTGATAAATTTCCACTGAAGAATTCAATTCAGCCAATTGTTCTTTTAATAATTGTAAATTGGAATTAACAAAACTCAATTCCAGGGCTACTGTATCACGTAGTTTACGATTTGTGGTTGCCTGGAAGTAAAGTAATGACCTTTGATTAAACTAAAGTAGATGACTTTTTCTGTTGTGGGGGGGTAAACAGGCAAGGCTTTGAAATTTTGAAAGGCATGCAGGGTGGATAAAGTCCTTACTAGAATATGCATAACGTGGCTTAAGCAACTGTGCGTATGTATATAAATCATATGTGTCAAACCCTATTGGACTTAAGGAAACTTTTCGTTAAGTTTTATGAAACTCTCATTTGCTTAAGCAAAGTGCGAAACTGATCTCACATTTTGTACGGAATGAAATGTTTTTACTTTTTTAATGCATTTGAGAGCAGTGTTCGAAAATAAACACTAAATATCGTTCTTCAATGTTCGGTTCGGTAGATTTGTGGAAAACACAAACGCTAATAGTGTTTGTGTAGAAATTCATTAAAAAAAAAATAACGTTTCCCTGTTTGTCATCTTTCGAACACAAAAATAATGCTGTTTTCATCATACTCAACAAATGATGAGAACATTAAATTCCGTTCGGTTTTTTTTGAAAATCCACGAACTTCAATGTGTTCGGTTCGGCTCGTTAATGTTCGTCGCTTTTTGCTGATAAAAAAAAAACCAAACATTTTTTACAAAAACAAAATACACACACGAAAAAACATTATAGAACATTAAAAAATAATGTTTTTCTACAGTATCACTACAATTGTTCTGTTTTTTAACGAAGAACCGAACATTATATAATGTTCGGTTCTTTCTTGAAAATAGTTACGAACGGTATTAAGGTTTGTGTATGTTTACACAAACACTAAAAAAATAGATATCGTTCTTCGGTGTGTGAGCCGAACGCTAAATAATGTACTGTTTATTTTCGAACACTGTTTGAGAGGCTTTTTTGTTAATTTTTGCCAGTTGCTAAGGGATGTTTATGCACATTCTGGTTGGGTCTTTAGTTATGCCTATTCCCTCTTAAAATCAAATAACTCATTTGGAAAATGCAGTCTTATGGTGTTTTCTATTCTACAAAAAAATGTGACATTTTATTTAAAAAAAATGCAATTTGGTGTCTGTTTCCTAAAAATGTTGCTCTCGAAAAGCTGGCTTGTTTTATTCCAAAAAACTCACCCTTTTAGGGAGAAAAATTTTTAAGAAACGACACCAAATTGCATTTTTTTAAATAAAATGTCACATTTTTTTGTAGAAAAGAAAACACCATTAGTAAAAGTTTTGAAACATTTCAGAATTGATTTTCTATTTTGAGGAATTAATTACCTTAAATAGGTTTTCAGCACCGGCTCGTAATCGCAATTCTTTGTTTATTTCCTGATTTAGTTTACAGCGGCGAGTTTGTAATTTTCCACGGCAAGTGGCAGCTCGGGGATCGGAGCCCTTAAAAAAAAGATAAAGTGAAAAAATTATGTTATTAAATTTTAGTGCTCACAAAATGTTTAAGAATCAGACATGCTCTGGAAATCGAATTCAAGAGAAACTGAAAATTTCATTCGATTTTAATTTTACTCCATTTCGATTTTCAGAACATGGCCGAATTTCTTGGTTCACAAGATTAAGCGTGATTCATTGATATCATTTTTAAGATTCCAGATTTATTAATTAAATTAAGATTTATTTCTATCAAATGTTATCCAGAAATTCAGCACTATCACGAGAGTAGTTGTCGAAGACGCTTAAAATTCTGGACGATATCAATTAAAATTTACGACAACTACATTGTAAAACACAATTTGTCGTGTTTGTGTCGTTTACGACAAGCAAAATACCAATTTTTCAACGCGACTTGTTTTCGACTACGACAACAACAGTAATAATGAGGCCAATTACATATGATAAAGTTTTATTCACGATTTTTATGATGTGTATGTCTTAAAATTGTTTTTGCGATTAATAGGGCTAATTTTCTACAAAATTTTCAGGTCGAAAGGCATCAAAGATGCAACCTCATATTAGTACGATGTACGATATACACCTAGGCCATTACCGGGCCTGTTGTGCGCTCCTTAAGAAACATGGAAATTAAGGTGGTTAGTGCTACCTTGACCTATAGGGAGGGGGTTAACATCCGTTAAGAGACTCAGTCAACGTTCCTCAGGAATCCTAAGTCCAACATGACATCGCTCCCGAGGTATTAGGTTCTTATACCGACGAAGGCCTGACAGCGGCAGATAAAGTATTCCAACGTTTCGCTCTCCTCACCACACTCTCTACACTCGTAAGATTCCGCTCGTCTAATTTGATATAGTTGTGCCCGTAATGCTGTATGGCCAGACAGCAAAAGTACCATCATACTAACTTCGGAATTACTGCCATTAAGGAGGCTTCTTGTTCTCCTCTCGTCTGGGTTATCCCATAAAATCTTTATAATGAGTTGAAATTATCGATTCATTTTTGATATGAAACTTTTAATTGCCTGAATTCGTACAGTCAAACCCAAATCAGTGCGCCAACCGTTTAACATATATTTGTCAAATATTCTCATGCTCATACATTTTGTTTGATGCAAAAATAGCGCAGCGGAAGCGTTTTTCGATTGGAAAATTCGATTTTGACAGGATGTAAAGTAATGAAGCTGGCTGCTAAACAATTTTTTTTTCATTAATGTCAATTTAGGTACTTTTAGGTCAATCTAAAGGTTTTAACTCCAATTTTATTTTAAAGATTTTAAAGATAAAGCTAAGTACTTTTTGTATTTTTAACACAACGTACACGTTGTAGTTTCTAGCTTGGCGCTGGAAAACGTTACACTTGACGCGCCGATATATGGAGGTCTTAGAGCTGAAGCGAACCAAGTCAAAAAAGAAAATTCGAAAAAAATTTCAGTTTGAGTAAGTGCGCTCCAATTAATTTATGGAGCCTCTGACTTGGATTTATCACCGTTATCTTAGGAACGAAACACATTTGGATTTAGTCCGTTTCAGAACTGGAAGGAGTTGAACTTTGCGGAGAATTTCGCACTAGTTTTGAAATATATATACACTCATAAAATTATTACAGTAACTGATTGTAGGTTATTAAATTCGTTTTCGGTACTGTTAAAATTGAATAAAAATATAGTTATTTTACGAATAAATTTATTTTTCAACATTTATGTTTGTTATTAAAAAAACAAACTACCAAAAAATAATGTTTTCCGTATTTTTTTTTGTTAATTTGTTTGATTTTTATCGGTTAAAATATATTTTTTAAAAGTAAAAACAATTCAATTTTAACGAATATGATGTTCAATAAATAAAAAACTTAGAAATTACTGAAAAAATCATTTGTTTTAAATGAAATGTAAATGATCCGTTTTTTAAATGAATTTTAATTTGTTTCAAATGAATTTTCGTTTGAATTTAACTACATAATATTTTGAGTGTATGTATTATATTTTATGACTTGGTTCGGTTCAACTCTGAGCCCTCAGTATGTGTTATTAATAGAAAAAATGTTATATTAATTACAGAGTACAACACATAAAATCAAAACTTCCTCTGTGTGTGGAACTTCTCAAAGTACTTATCGAAGCTAACGAAACTCCATTTGTGTTTTGTTAGTTTAAACATTTGTATGGAAATATTTTGTAAGGGCACAGAACAAATTCTCCTAAATTTTTCTCCAATTTAATGATGACATACAATTTTGCCAGAGAATGCGGTCGTGAAATAAAATTTATTTTATTTTGAGCATAGAATAATAAGTACCAGGTATGTTCATTAGGGAGAGCTTTCATTATTTACCCATGTAATGTCAAAATAATTTATTTGATTTTTGATTATTTTTTTAAATTTTTTCCAAGGCCCATCTATCAGGTCTGCTTACTTGTACAAAAACAAAAAACTTTTTCTTTTAAGCTGTCAAAAACTTACTACCACATATACAAAGCAAAAGGAAAAAACGTGTATGTAAACAACTTTTGAAAGCTCAAAAGAACGAAAACAATGATCATCAAGCTTCTTGCGCAGACCTTTTCAATGGGCCTTGATTTTTTCCATATTTTCTTTTGTTTGACGTCATATGGGCTTTGAAGTTGAGAACAAAATTTCTAATGACTATACGTTGTACTTAATGATGAAACAGAACTGGGGCTGAACGATGTTTTTCATACAGTTTGACATAAAATTATGCCAGAGAATGCGGTCGAGAAATAAAATCAATTTTATTTTGCTGACGTTTTTTCTAATGCTCTCACATATAGACAGTTATTCTCTTAACAATGCTACCATACTTTCATTCAATAAGAACAAAAGAAAACGGAAGAAATGAGAGAGAATTTGAAGTTACTGCCAACGTTTTAATTATGGGCTTTAAAATTTTTGCCTGAAGTTGAAGACTCAGTTCTGTTTCATCATTTATTCTACCATGATTTTGAGGACGTTTTTTCCAATGCTCTCAGCTATTCTCTTAACAATGCTACCATACTTTCATTCAATTTCATACATTTTGTAAACAAAGAAAAATAAGAACAAAAGAAAATGAAAGAAATGAGAGAGAATTTGAACTTACTGCCGACGATTCAATTATGGGCTTTAGAATTTTTGCCTGAAGTTGAAGACTCGATTCTGTTTCATTATTAAAGCATTAATAGAAAATGAAACCAGTTCTTATAAAAAAATTTTTCAAGTGAAATAAACATTTAATCAAGTGAATTAAACGTTCAATAAAGTGAATTAAACGTTTAATTTTTAATTATAAATCTGTTTTCTAGTGCAAAATTTCATTAATTTTTTATTAAATATCATAAATTTTTTAATTGAAACCAATTTTTATTTTTTTCTAGGTGATGTGAAATGTTTTACAAAATAAGGAGGTTAATTAGCCGAGCAATAGTAACGATTAGCCTCGGCGCGTTGTAAGCGAAACAGACCAAAGACTCTGTATGTAATAGAACCAACAACCTTCACGCTGATAGTCTAGCTCGCTCCCAACTATTCCACCGAAGCTCCCACACAGAAAAAAATAAAAATTTTTTTAATTTAAAAATTTTTTGATATTAATTAAAAAATTAATTAAATTTGGACCAGTAAGCAAATTAAAAGTATCACTTGATTAATTTAATTAATGTTTTAATTCACTTGATTAAATCTTAAATTAAACCTGGGGGTCTACTCTCTATTGCGATGCGAAAACAATTTCGATGCGAAAGCTAAATGCCAATTTGGTACTCTCTATCACTTTCGCAAAATTTTCTGAAAAATTAAGCGATAGTGGCAATACAAATTAAAGATTGCGCGGATTTACAGTAATTAAATGCCAAAGTGTGTAAAAATATTTAAAATTGGAAAATTTAAATAAAATAAAGTGACGATTTACGAAAAGAAAAAAAAATTAAAAGATGCGAAAGACACATGCGCAAACGTATTGCAGAGTACCAATCGCTAGATTTGCTACAATTTTCTTTCGCATCGCAATAGAGAGTAGCCCCCCTGATTTTATTTTTGATTAATGCTTTAATTGGTGAAAAATTTTGAAGAAGTTTTCTGTGCAAAAAGAGGACTTGTCAACAAGTTTTTCTTAAGAAAATTTTATGTAAAAATGTTTTCGTTAATTAATCGATAAATTTTCGTAAAAAAATGTTTAGTTCAACAACCATTTATCGATAAATTTGCATTTAGACAATATTCTAAATAATTTATCAGTAAATTCAAGTTCAGAAAAGTTTCCTGATAATTTAATTAAATTATATTTTATCGATAGAATTGCCTGAAGAAACCTTTTAAACAAAGTTTTCATTGAACAGTTTTTATATATTCGAGTATCGCAAAATTTTCCATTTCGAAATTTTTTTATAATTTACAAATTTTAATTTCAAATTTATTTTTTCAAAAATACATTTTATATAATCATCACTATTATAGAAGTCGTTTTTGATGTCGTCGTTAATTTGAAGTGGTTTTCACTTCAAGTCGCAACGACTACATCACTTCGACGTCAATTTGGCTTTTTTTAAGAATTTTGGGTCGCTGTCGACTATGAATCGTAGATTTACTAAAACAAAATAAATTAAAAACTGTGTTTTGGGAAAAAGTAAAGTTTCCTTTGGACGGGCTTAGTAATTCAAGTGTTACTCTTTAGGGGCCGTGCCGAATTCTAAAATTTATTTTATTTATTTAATACACAGGTGTTTGTTAAACTTTTGGTGGCCATATTTCAACATTTAATTTTAACAATTCTTAATAAAATTTGGGTCCTTCATTTTTTTTCACTTTAAACGAAAATTTCTTTAACTTTCAGTTGGGTCGTCGCAAAATTTCCTCGTCGACTTCCACCTAAAAACGCCATAGTTAATACCAAGTGACTGTCAATAGTAATCGATTGTTATCAATATTCACTAAGAATAAACAATTTTTGTTCCGTTGTCGTCGACTTTTGCCGACGTCAACTTTCTTAATAGAAGTGAATAAAGATCTCAATTTAACTATGGTTTGATTTTTTTTAGTATTTTTTTTTTTAAAGAATTAAAAACACGATTTGTTTTCTTAACCATTTATTTGTTCCTTGCAATCCTTGTTTTCTTGATTTTAATCTCTTATTTATAATTAGCATTGCACTTAAGACTAATTATTCTCTCTTCTCATCCACTCATCGTATGTCATGTCAATCTGTCATAACATTCAATTTTACACGCGACTTATACTCGACTTAAAACCGATATTCAGTGTTCTTCCTTCAGACACATGAAATCATTATTCCACAGTTAATAATATTAATATAATAATGTGACCACATACGAACAACGGACCAACTGACTGACGTTATCATATTCGTAGTTACATTATGAAAATACACTTAAATAAATAAATAAATATTTTCACAAACATGGAACTAATTCATTTTCTATGCCATTATGCACTTTTTGCTTTTTCTTTCTTTCTTTTAGAAAACTGAAAAAACGTTCCTGAACTGGTTTTTGGTGTATAAAACAAAATATTAAAGTAGCACGCTTTAAAGCTAAAAAAGAGATACTTCTGATACACAATCTTAGCTTTAACTATCATGAGTTACCACCATCACCAGCCAGTCCAGTCCGTCCGTCTGCTGAGATAGAAGAAAATCTTTGAGAAACGCATCTGCCTTTTTTTCAAGTATCTCTGTGTTTTAGTTTCTGTTGTTTTTAGAGCAAATTTATGACAAAGACTTTTTTCCTACTGTTTAGAAGTCTTTGGAAAAAATAGAAACTGAAAACTTGTTGTTTGAAATTGTGGCCCAAAAGACAAAGAGGCTTTTTTTGCGCACAATGAAAGTGTAAAACTTTCATCATTTCCGTTTTAAGTCATCGATAATGCTGAGAAATTGTTGCAAGGTTTTCATTATAGACATTTGAATTATTTGTGTTGGTGTGTGTGTGCTTTTTTTTTTAGCACAAAAACACTTTCGTTAAGGCGCTTAACTTAATTATACATCATCATTGAGATTGCGTTTTTAAGATAAGAGATTATTTAAGATAAAAAATCAACAACTGGGCAAACAACAGGGTGACGACGAATAAAGAAAACCGAAAAGTTTTGCTTTATCATTTATTAAGAGTGAATGCAAGATTTTTCAAAATTATTTCTATGATTTCACAAGTCAAATCTATTTAGAAAATATTTTTAGTTTTTAGTTTCAAGCGAAATTTCTTTATAAAAATCCAAGTTAAACTTCTTTCGATTTTCTTTCTGGCCATCAACAGCTGTGTTTGTTAAAAATAATTTATTCGTTTTAGAATCTTTTAAAGAAATTCAAGATGTTAATTTGTCCATATTTAGCATGTCATTGAATATTAAAAGCAGCCAGCTTGACAGGCTTTAGCAATAAATGGTAAAGTTTATTTCTATCACTATATGGCTTACGAGGGTATTGAGTGTTTGTGGTAGCGTATGTAACCTTTAAATTTTTAAATCAAATTGATTAGTGGATCAACTTGGCAGCCAATAATATTTGCATTTGATCAGAAAAACATTATAACAGAGTTCTCATTTATGTAAGCTTTCCTGTGGAATATGGCTGTGGCGCTATCCCAGCGTATAAAATTAAACGTTTATAAGTAAGAGTACGAAAAATCAGAAGAAAAGGAAGAACCATGTTAATGAATTGAAAAATTATAATTAATTACACAAATTCGGCTGGAAGGTAACGCAGTGGTGCAGAGGGTAAAACTGCAGAGAATTCTAATGATGAGAATGTAAGTTCAACCTGAGTTCGATCCCCAACTCAGGCAAGAATAAAAATTTTCAACAAATTTCATGTTGTAAAATTCCTTTCTTCATTAAAATAATTTGATGAGCTCGTTTCTTTAATTATGCAACGAACGAGTTTTGCAACTCACCTACTCATATGAACTAAGATTCCAAAAATTCGGGACTCATTGTATTTTGTTTTTGGGTACTTATTTCGTGGTGAATTCATGGCGCCTCTTAAGCATATTTTGGTTACATAAACCATTTCATTGTCTTATGTAAAACCCACGATGTCAGCCGGGACAAAGGTCTGGGCTATAAAGCGAATGAGGCAAAACTTTTCAACCACTGTTTTTAAATTTGTTAAAAATTGGTGGCGGTGGCATGTGGCCGACCGTTGTTAAAATCGAATTTCAGGTCGTATATTCTTTGCGTTTTTTGGTAGATAAATGTCCGCTTCAAATAAATCAATTGTGCTTGGTTAAGGTACCCCCTGATTAGTGGTCAGATTGAAGCTGCTTATAATATACCTTTCTGGTATAACTTAATACAAAGCATTACTTTCGCGCCATTGAGATTTGGCTTTGCCGTTGTCGGTATCCAATTAAAGTTAATGTCAAATAATCTCGACACAACATTTTATGGACTCACAATAGACCAAGGCGAATTCATGAATGCGACGGAGATGGAGCTTTGCTGAGAATTATGCTGGTTGTCAAAATTGTTTTTATAGAGTTTGACATACCTACATACAAGAATGATATAGTACAAGATTAAGTCATGCGCATGATTTCCCGTTAGATGACGTGGTTTGGGCGTGGCAAAGGCTGCCAAGTATGAAAGTCCCCATTTTTATACGAAATGTATGCACTTTATAACAGCTGGCAGCCCCTCAATTAAGTTTTCCAACGTTGTCAAATCACATGATCGTGGCGGCCAATGAATTTATCGCGCAAAACAGCCATTGTTTCATTGGCTGTGTGTCAAGTGGCACCATTCGGCTGGAACCGCATATCGTCTAGAACCATCCTCAATTTCTGGCCACAAGAAGTCCGTTATAATCTCGCAACAGCGAGCCATTCACGGTAACTCCTTGGCCGACCTCGTTTTCGAAGAAGTACCGCCCGATGACGTCGCCAGCTCATAAGCCGCACAAAACAATCACTTTTTTTGATGCATCGGCTTTGCAACAATCACTCGTGGATTCTCATTTGTCTAAATGCGACAATTCTGCTTGTTAACGAATCCACTGAGGTGAAAGTGTGCCTTGTCGCTGAAGATGATTTTCTTTGTAAAGTCCCCATTCACTTCTTTCTGTTTAACCAACCATTCGGCGTATTGACGACGCTTGAAATGGTCAAGGTTAAATTTTTCAAACACTAAATCAAAGAAATGTCAAATTAAGTTGGGCAAAAAACTTGACGTCAGGGAGTGTCTCACAATTATCATCGTGCATTATGGTTGGACCACCCTAAAGAAAACATTTTCTTGAGCACTGCCATTTGGCCTAATCTAATGGTGTATCTTAATCACTGGATGACATACTATGCATTTACCAAACGCCTCTGTGTGTGACTGCCACCAGGACAAACAGATAGCAATTGAATTTAGGAGCTGGATCCTATTGTTAAGGAGCTAGTGCTTTATAATCTCCGCTGATTTAAGGACAGCCAGCAGCATATGTTTGATAGCAACGGCACACATATTTTATTTGTTCTCACAATCGGAAGCTTTCACAAGTGGAAAGCTGTCTTCATATTTAGAAATATCCTTGCCCTGATTTGGGTTTCAACCACAGCAACCACGTGGGTATCACGCATCCCCCCGTGAGAAAACAGTCTTCGTTAAAGAGCATATTTCTGTGAAAAATACATCTAAAAGAGAAGTCATCCTTCTAACCAACCCCAAATCTCCTCCCTCTTCCACCAAACTATATCCATTAAAGGCACTTGACTCTTCGTTCTAACTAGCTCCTAGTCTCAACCATCGATATTATCGATAGTCTTAAAATATCGATAGGAAAAATATAAATATCGATATTTTTATTATTTAAAATACAGCTATGAAGACATCTAACAGCAGCTATACACACACAGTTTTTTGCCGCAAATTTGTACTTGGTATTATTAATTCGCGCTGAATTGCAGCAATGAATACGAACAACAAGAATGGCAAGTGGTATGGATTGCTTAGCAGTGCTTTTTACTGCTAATTAAAGGCCTTTAAGTCGAAATTTGTACATGGGACTGAAATGTCAAATATTTTTGTAATGTTGTAAAAACAAAAATGCAAATCCAAATGCAATTGCAATCATAGAACAAAACAATGAACGACCATTAGAGGATAAGTCCGCTAGATTGATTACCTTTTTGGGTTTAGAATTTGGAAATTTTTTTAAAGATGCAATGGAATATCTTATAGTCCCTGTTACTTCGGTTCTTTCAGAAAGGTACTTATAAATTTTTAAAAAACTGCCATCTAAAATAACGTGCGTATATACAAACGTCTCATACATTTCATTAAGTGATAAAAACAACGGACTGTAGCCTTATAAAAAAATAATTAAAGTTTTCCTGCACAAGTACAAACATTCAGTCGATAGTAATATCGATATATCACCCATTTTGAGTACCTCAATTAGTGTATTTCTTACAGAAATTTGCTCCACGAGCCCAAAAACATCACGCCCTCAGAGGAGTTCGCTTCCTGCAAAAGTAATCTTTTCGTGTTGAAAAGTATTCTTTTACAAAAGAGCTTGGCATTCTATGCCTCAAATAATGCGGAGACTGGTGCCAAACCAACCTGATCGTACAGTTTGGTGTATTTGGAGTTTTATTGTGGCCGTATGGTTTTTGGGTGCTGTTTTTAGGGCTGCCATCTTCTGGTGTGTTTTTGTACAATTTGTTGGCTGCGATTTCCTTTGCTGTCTTTGTATGAGAGTTGTTACGCCCACTTCCAAATTTACAAATATTTAAAGGTTATGCCAAGCGTCGGGTAATCAGAAAATTTACTGTGAAAATTTTAGAAAAATCGTTAAGTTGTTAATGCTTAAGCCAACACACAAACGACGCCATAGCATGTACGGAGGCAACCACATCATTGTGGTTTTTTGATGTAGAATTTATTTAACTATAATATGGTTGTCGGTGACAATAATATGGTAAAATTTAACCATTTTATATCCAAAAATTTTCTATAAAATTAGTTTTGTTGAAAAATAGTTTTTGCTTGCAGTGTAAAGATTTTATTTAATCCTTTAATTCTCAGTGGAACATATGGCCGCGTGTAAAGTGTTCTGTTACTGTTTAGCGAATCCCATAATCGGGTAGTCTTGCCTTAAATTTTCTCAATTATTTTTTTATATTAAATTCTCTTTATATGTTTTCTTTATACCCACACCACAAGAGTGGAAAGGGTATTATGCATGTGTGCTGATGTGTGTAACGCCTTAAAATATTGGTCCTAGATCCACCTTAAAGCCGATCGACTCAGAATCACTTTCTGAGTCGAACTAACGATGTCCCTCCGTCTGGCAGGCAGGCTGGCTGGCTGTCCATGTAACCTTGTGCGAAAAGCACAGGTTGCAATTATGGATATAATTTGATAAAATTTTAGACATAGATTTTTATTGGCACAATGACGAAGCCTATTGAAAATGGGCCAAATCGTAGGACCACGAGGGAAGATTTTAATGAAATTTAAAACATAGATAGAACCATATCTTTATGGACACAGAAAGGATGCATTTTTAAGAAAATAAGACCACGAGGGGAGATAGGGGCAATTTCTGCCTCTCAAACCGCTTTTAATGAAATTTAAAACATAGATAGATCCATTTCTATATGGCCACATAAGCTATACAGTTTTCCAAAATAGGACCACTAGGGGAGGTAGGGGGCAATTTCTGCCTCTCACAAACTTCCAAACCGATTTTAATGAAGTTTATAAATATAGATAAATCCACATTTATATGGACATATAAGCATGATGTGTTAAATACTGTGGTGTTGGGTATCATATGGTCGGGCTAGACCGACTATACTTCTTACTTGTTTCATTTTGTTTTTGTTCTCAACTTAAGTAGAGTTCGTAATGAATGTAATATTATATTGGTTGGTGGTCTTGCTTTTGGATTTTTTACTTCTTCTTCACCTCATCACCAGCATCATGGTCGTCATCTTCAACATCATCTTTTGTAAAAGAATAAATATAATTCTTAGGACTCGTGTTCTATTATGGTTTTGTTTAGATCGTTTCTTTGTTCAAGATTCTAGCCAGATCTGTTTTCTTAAATAAGAAATATAGAAAATACAGAAGAAAAAAAAAATCTGGATACATGATATCCAACAAAAAAAAACCCTTTAAGTTATAATTGGCTTTAAACATCAACTTGTTTTTTTTTTTTAATTTTTATAAAAAATTCATCTTGTTTGTGGTTGTTTAGATTGTTTCTTTGTTGATTTTTCTTTTTTTTTCAATATTAATTTTGTTGCATGTTTTGTTTTCATGTTGTTTTTTTTTCTAGTGCCTTCAATTCAATTTGTTTTGTGTTTACATGTGAAAATGACAAGCGTAAACCACTTTTGCTCTTCATTATTTCATTTCATAGAACAACAACAACAGCAACAGCAATAACAACAATATTTGCTTGATAGAGCATAAAATTTGTTTTAGTAAAATATATAGATTGACTGATGTTCGTTCGCCCAACCATTTAGAAAAAATAAAAAATATTATAAATATTTATTAGGACGACTGACTACTCAGCCAACATGAGACGAAATGCCGACTTTTTAGAAAATGAAAGGAAAATTTTATGTTAAACCTGATTTAAACATTTTTTTTCTAGTTTCAATAAATCAGCAGGAAAATTGTTATTGAAATGAGTCTGAGATATTCTTTTCAACATTTTGCACAAAATGCTAACAAAACTGCATTATGCACATATAAATAATGTGAAAATATATCGCTCATTTGCCGCAAGACCGGCATAACTCAAAAAATGAAATTTTGGAGTTAGAGATGCAAAATTGTTCTCTTTGTTTTTCTTTATATTGTGTATTAAATTCATCCTTATATCTTTTATACTTTCCCAGTTTGAAGAGAATGTGCCTTCCCAATAAATCATAGAACCATATGATAGCGAAAACGATATTATATTTTAGGGCGTGTATGATAGTATATACATACTAATATTTAAAACGATATCGTTACGACATCATAATTATTTTTTTCTAAGTAGCTAGAGCAAATCGAAAACTTTAAATGTTGGAATTTTTTGCTCGAAATTATAAACAACAGCTTATGAGTTTTATAAATCTATCGTTTTCGTTACAGTCCTCAAGATAGCGACTTGTCGGAAGTCGAATTTTGTCTAAAAGTTGTATTAAATGTTGTGCTGCCACACTACCGGCCAGTTGCAGTTCCTCATTCATATAATACTTTCCTTTTTTCATTTAGTTTTATATTTGGGGGATTCACAAGGTGTGCTATTAAGTCATATCGTCATTATGTACTAAATAATATTTTACAATTGCTTAGAAAAAAAACTGTTGTGTTTCAAATAAAATACAAATTTTAATGCTGTGTCCATTGATTCGTCAAACATGTACAGTAAACATCTAAATTATAAGCGGTTGCCCACAGCAGTCATATATATTTCTTGTAATTATTTTAAGACATATGACTTTACAACTGTACGACTACCTTCTGAATCCCCCAATTAACTAAATACCCCTTTATTTGTAAACCTTTTTTAAAACGACAACAATATAATAACACAAATGGGTTCTGTTTACATAAGCAAGATAATAATGTCGAATACTTTGGAGAAATAAAAACTAACTTTAAAATTGCTAGATAGAGATCATAAAAAATATAAACGTTAATTTCCCTCAAATTTGAACAGTGCCTATGTTCTGTAACTCTCGCTTCGAGAAACTTTTCGATTGAAATGTGTGAAATGAAACAAAAATGCCATAAATTAAAACAAACACCTGTTTTTCTCACTTAACTGTGTTTGTAACTTTTTTTGGCGAGTATAAGCTGTCACGTAAGGAAATTATTCGCCAATTTACATAAAAAGTGTGTCTGTAACATTTTTGTGAGAAGAGTTTCCGCTTTGATCTGTCAAATAATCTCACGAATAAAAATGGGGCGAGAAAAAATTTTAACACTAAAAAACAATTAAAAATGCAAAATACAAAGAATAATAATAAAAATATTTTGTTCTTGTTTGTTTTAAATATTTTGCTTTTAACATTTTTATAAAATATATGAATGTTTTCAAAGTTCGTTTCCAAACAACAAACGTTAAAGTCGCACTTTACATTATTTGGTAAAGCCGACGCTTGTATTTTCGCCGCCGTCGTTGAAAAATTTTGAATTTTAGTAAATTTTGGTCGCCGTCAACGATATGTGTTAGTGGCGTTCTCAACGTCTGCAATGTCACATCGGCTTCGAGTGCAGTGTTATGACATTTATAACGTAACGACGTAATCTCTGTTGATAGTTTTCGACATGAGTTACAGACTCACTTTTTTCTCACTTTTCGAGAAACGATGGAATATTTTGTTTCACATCTTTTCGATGCGAGAAGTTCTCACTATAGTTACAGAACATGGGTACAGAGTTCTATGCTATAGTGTACCAATAATCTTACCGGCAAAATGTTGCTAAAGGCCGTTACACACTATCCCATAAAGTTTTACGTATTTTATGAACATGCAACCCTGTCATGATAAGTTGTTATCGTTTTCGATATCATAATTTCCAATAATAACGACAGTGAAATCGCATTTTTAAATTTTTCGAAAAACTATCGTTTTATTATACTGATATTATATGTATCTAATAACAAGGTAAAATTTTCATCTTAAAAATAAAAACATTTTTAATTTTTATATTTGAAAAATATTTATTATTTATAAAACGTCAATAAAAACATTAAAGTTAGATTAACAAAAATGTTATAAATTTCTACAATATTAAGAAAACGTGAGGTAATTTATGTAATTTATACAATAGTAAAAGCAATGTGAAAAATCTTTTAAAATAATAAAAACTAAATAGCTATGAATTTCATACTTGTCAACATAGTTTTGGTGATTTCACAGGGGATTAATTCAAAGATTCTATGTAAAATTTTAACAGTAGTTCTTTTCTGCCCTGCTCGTGGCATTTCCTTTAATAAACATTAAAAAATCTGTGTTTAAAATTCGTGGTCACTTAAACTGAATTTCATAAGGACAATCATTAGCACCTTACTTATTTTTAGAGATACAGTTACTTACAGTTCTTAGCAATTTATCCCCTCGCAATAAATAAATTTTTGTTTAAAGTGTATTTAAAATTTTTCTGCAACAAAAATGTTAAAAATTAAAGAAAAATTCTTAAAATATAATAGCTAATACTTACAGTTTTTTGTAATATTTAAAGGATAATTCGATCACAATGTGCATATGTACATATTTTAATAAAAAGTTTGTTTTTAATTTTTATATTAATCTTTGTTAAAATAATTTATTATGTTTTAAAATATTTGATGTTTTTTTCAAATGTTTGTTTTTAAATTGGAAAAAAATATTTTGATAAAATGATGTCGTAACGATATCGTTTTAAATATTAGTATATACTATCATACACGCCGTAAAATATAATATCGTTTTCGCTATCATATCGTTCTATGGTTTATTGGGAAGGAAATTAATGTTGCTAGGGACATAATTAAACTAATGTTTACTAACATTTTTATGAAACTTATGCTTTGTTCATACGACGATATTGCCAAACATGCTGTTCATACGATTCATTCTTGTTTTTAAGAGCAAAAAGTAAATAAAAATTAAAAATATATTATTTAATACTTTTATTAATATTATAATGTTAATTTTATCACTTTATTTTATTAAACATAAATTTTTATTTCGTTTTTTTCTTTGTTTTTATCTTTTTGAGAGCTAGTTCAGATAAAATAACGATAAATGTTATCGAAATTGGAGATGATAGTACATTTTTCCGGTTTCGCAGCCTGTTTCAAAATGAAACGACCCATTTCGCTCTTAGAATTTTGTATGGGGAAACAAGTCGTTTCAATCAAGTAGAAATAAGTGTCTTTTTATAATGTATTCAAAATATTAATTTTCAAATAATAACCTCAAACATTTATTAGAAATTTATTATATTTTGTCCCTAAACATTTTATTAGCAACATTAACACAAAGAGCTTTTTAAGCAGTACGTAAACCCTAGTACTCTGTTCGAACCTGCAAAAAATGTTGAGCAACATTGATTATTTCACACGAAAATTTTGTCATGTATCAATATTATCTATCCCGCAAGTATGCAACATTATTTTTGAATGTAATAGCCTTTTTACACTGATCAACATCTAACATCTACCATCAATTTGCCACAATTTGCGAAGATGTTAACATCTTTCCATAAGAAATATATAGGGCTGAAAACCAACATATTTCAACATCTTTAAAAGATGTTCCTATCTCATTTTATTCCATTCTACATCTTTCGATTATTTTAGTGTCATCACTAGAAAAGTGGCAATAAGTGATATTATTATTGTGGCATCACTGACAAAAATAAGATGGTTTTGAAAGCAGCGTTACCATTTGTCAAGTTTTATTTTTTATTGCTATGTTTTATTGTTAAGTATTTTTTATATTTTGAAACCAATTTAACTTCAAATAAATTTTTTTGTTTTCTTTTTAAATTTTGCAATTTTTGTGAGAAAAAAAACATTTTTTATTTAAAAAAATTCTTTTTTTCAAAAATGGTAACATTTTTGTTTGATGGTTGATGTTAGATGTGAGCAATGTAAACGAGTGTTTCAGATTTTCTACATCTTGGATGGTAGATGTTAAATGTTGATCGGTGTAAAAAGGCTATAAGCAAAAACCATAGATGGGGGTAGTACAATAAATGTTTACTTAAATCAACATTGCACTCTCACTAAACAAAACTGCAATAAATTATTGTTTACAAATTTGTACCAGCTTTAGTGATGATTGGTATTTTTTTTTTTTTATTAGCAATTAAAAAAATTAATTGGTATTGTAAATTTTTTCACTATCGCTAACTGTGATTGTCTGCATAAAATCTGCACTCAATCCAAAATTGTAGTTTAAAATTTTAACTTGCAATCAAAAAGCTGTACGAAAACATAATATCACTAAAATTTAAAAAAAAACTTAATTTTGTACGTGCATGGTTTTTGATTTTTCCGATGATATGCATAATCATAGAAAATTAAACTAAATGAAATTCTGTCAATAACGGAATAATTCTTGGATTTAATCATGCAAACACAAGTTTTGTATTTTAAATTGTGTGCAAAATTTTTAGTCAAATAAGTCAAGAAAAAAAATTGCAATAAACTGATGATTGCTTGATTTTAAATCAAACTATTTTTTTAGCACAAAATGTTTTAACATTATAGTCACTTATGTGTAGTGAGATTGAAAATTTTCAGATCATCACTTAACATTAACAAAATTATTACAATAATTTTAAACATGTGCACTACCCCCATCTATGACAAAACCATGTGTTTTGATGAATGTCATTAAAAAAAGTAAAACAATTTTATTTTAATTATTTTCTATAGAAACTGGTGAATTATTTCCTTCCGAAAGTAACTTTATATTATATTCAACATTTTTAATTTTTCGAATTTATTCTATGAGCTAAATTTCAATGGGAAATAATTCCCAGTTTCTATTTGTTAAAATAGTTGAGTTAAATACATTCAATTTATAAAGTAACACTATCCAGTGAGACACAAAGAATGCTGACGACGGCCGTAGCGGGCCAGAAAATGCATTACATTCTGCTGGTGTCTAATAATTGTAAATTTTTCTGTACACTCAATATACCTCATTGCTTTCCAACGGAAGGCTAAGGTAAAATGTAAAAAGAAAATACAATATAATAGTCTGGTAGTGTATAAAGTCATTTCTGAAAAATTGTAGGAATAGACCTATTACCAAAAAGCTTTATAAAATACATAACTGAAATTTAGCTCATAGAATTATTTTCTATAGTAAAAAACAAAAAAATTTCATTTGATTATTAATTTTTGCACTTTTCTACATTTTTATTTTTGAAACGCTTGTTATAAACTCCACTTCACAAAAACAAAATAAAAAATTTAAAAAAATGATTAGTTGTTGCTTAAAATTCCGTGCGAAATAAAAGGAGCTGCACTTGTTTCGCACGGAAAATAAAAATGTTGCTAGAAACATTTCGCATGTTTTTCGTATATAAACAGAGTACAACTCTATCAACATTTTTTCGTTTGTATTTCACAGAAATTTTTTTTATATTGAGTTTGAAAGCATTTCGCACGAAATACTGAACAGAGTACCAGGCTTAACACAAAAAAAAAACCAAAATAATTAATATAAAAATAAGTTTACAATGGTAATGTACTGTTATTATTTTCACAATGGTAATGTACTGTTATTAAATTCAAAAATCATGTCAGCTGTAAACTAATGACCCATTTACATATTGACAATACATATAACAAAGAAGGGAACTTTGGTTGCCAAAATATTTACACACAAAAAACTGAACAAAAAAATTAAATACAAATTCACGTATAAAGAATACGTCACAAAAAACCGACAAAACTAGATTCCATAAATGACATTCTAAGCCGCGAATGGCCTACACACATTCAGAGGGTAACACAAAAGCTTTTTATAGGCCAACGAAAAAATAACAATTACAGAAAACAAACTTTTCAGACAAAAAAAAATATCATAAATTACTAAAAATATAAAACTAATAGAACAAAAAATTTAAAAATAACAGAAATAACTAACAGATAATATTTAAAAAAAAAAACAATGTGCATATGGTAACCAGTTAAAACGCCAACAACAATTTTTTAAACCGAAAAGGTTGTTGACATTGTGAAAATCTTGGCAAAAAACCACAGAGTTGTAAAAAAGCAAACAAACAAACAAACAAACAAACACAAAAACTTTACGGTCAAAATACGTTGAAAGAAATACAACATTAATATCAACACAGCAGAAAAAGATTTAAATGAAAATAAAGAAAAAAATATTAAACATTTGGTTACACCAAGAAAATTCCGCCTTTATGAGCTCCACATAACCAGGTGATTGTACACTAAATTGCAACCATGTACTTGGAACTAATTAAGGAATTCGAGAGTTCAATGAAATTAAAAAGAAAAAGAAAAGATTTTGTAATGTTTAAATTCGAAAGGATATGTAACAAGTTTAAAAAGTTCAAAAAGCTTAAAAATCTGAAAGCTTTTTAAAGAAATAATAAAAATGTTTTAAAGTTTTTTATTTCCAAGTTAATCTCTAAGTCCGGGTTCACTTTATGAAAGTTTTCTTTCAGAAAGTCTGAGTTTGAAGGGAGGGAAGAGAAAAGTGGCATATTCTCTTCCCCTCTCACCAATAAACACAGTCTTTCTGAAAGAAAACTTTCATAGTGGAAACCCAGACTAAAAAATTTATTTACATTCAGCTTAACAACAAATTTGATATTTAACTTATATTGGAGATAAAATGATGAAATTTTTCGTACTACTATTTCAGACATTTTCAAAACATTCAATTCATAAGCTGTTGTACAAGTTTGTACGTAAATAAGCTATTGAAAGCCCTAAAAGCTTTTTGAAGGAAAAACAGTTTTAAGGCATTTAATGCCAAGTTAATCTTTAAAAAATTTATTTCAAATACATTTAACAACAAACTTGATTGATGTTTAACTTATTTTCGTGATGAAATGTAAAAGTTTTTTGTAGAAAAGCTTTTTAAAACCAAATTATCTTTTGTACTTCTATTTCAGACATTTCCGAAACATTTGATGCACATCTTGATTGATGTTTAACTTATTTTCGTGATGAAATGTAAAAGTTTTTTGTAGAAAAGCTTTTTAAAACCAAATAATCTTTTGTACTTCTATTTCAGACATTTCCGAAACATTAAATTCACATCTTACTTTTACTAATGTAAAAGATTTTATTTAAATAAGCTTTTGAAGAGCTTTTAAAACCCCTAAAAGCTTTATGAGAATTACATTAAAAAAAATCAAGCTTTTATTATCAAGTTAACAAACCATTTGAATGCTATGTAACATATTTTCAAGAAAAAATCTAAAAGCTTTTTGTAGAAAAGCTTTCTAATACCAAACTATCTTTCGTACTACTATTTCAGATATTTTCAAAACATTTAATTCCCACTTTATCTAAAGTAATATAAAAACTACATAAAAGCTTTTTAAGAGCGTTTAATAAGTATCAGCAAGCTTTTTAATAACAATTATCTATTTTTTTTATTATTTGAAACAAACCTTAAATACTGAATTTATATTTTTAAAACTTTAAAATGTTTGTAGTTTAAGCCTTTTATTTAATAAGCCTTTAAAAAAAGCTTATTTGAAAAGCTTTTGAAAAAAATTCACACAAGAAAGTTTTTCTATTTGTTGCAAAGTTTGTGAAAAACCAAGAGGTAAAGCTTTTAAGCTATTAAAAAAAACAAATTAGTACCTTAGAGCTTTCTTTGATTTGCTCTAAAACAATTTTACTTCTAAAATTTTATAAGAGCACCAAGAAAACTTATTTGTTTCTAGCATATTACTTTACAAGTTTTTTTACGCTTGGCATTTTTATTCTATTAGGTTTGGCATGATACATTTTTTTAAGTTATTGCTTTTAAGCAAAACATTGTAGCCCGCAACCACACACACTTTTTACACTAATTGGTCGATTTTTTTATCATACACTAAAAAAAATGTATATGATTCTAGAATTAGGGTTTGGTTTTAATAATACTAGAAACTAAGGAAATAAATTTTTTATACAATATCAATTTTAAACGTTGATATTAATTGAAAAAGTGCTAATTTTATTAACATTTAAACAAAAAATGTTTTAAGCAACATGTTGCTTAAGAAAAAAGCTCAGCCAAGATAAAAATTATTAAAAATTTTTTTTCATGTTGTAAAATTCCTTCCTTCAGTAAAATAATTTAATGAAAATTAAACTCGATGAACTAAAGCCTAACTAAATATCAAAATTTCAAATAAATATTTTAAATGTTTTAAAAACTGTTCTTAAAGCCTAAAGTTTAGTTGAATTATAAAATGTATACTTATGCCGAATACAGGTTTTTTTTTGGCAATAATGTTGCTTGCAAAATTTTGCTAGCAAAATGTTGCTTAATCCCATTTAAAGATACCTCAACATGTTTTCCAATAAATTTCTTAGTTTTTACCATGTTGCTGAGCAAAGTATTTAAAATATTGGAAAATATATTTTAATGTCTATTAAAAAAGTTTGGTTAAATTACTTAAGCCACTCAAATTATTTAAGCAACATATTTTGCTAAAGAAACATGTTGCCAATAAAAAATACAAATTTAAATCTATATATTATTATTATTAAGACATGTTCATTAATTACAATTCATTACAAATTTAAATTAGAACTTAGTCTATTTACAAATGTTTTTTACATATATCTTCCAGTCTTCCCTCTCCCTAGCTATGTATCGCAACTGGTTGTAGGATTTACTTGTTTCCTTGGCCACTGTATTCCTCCAAGATGCTTTCGGTCGGCCGACGCTTCGATACCCCTGTGGGTTCCACTCAAGTGCTGCATGTGGGACCTCGGATCTTTCTTTCCTTAGTGTGTGCCCCAACCATCCATATTTACGTTTCTTTATTTCGCTTTCAATCTTTAGTTGATTAGTTCTTTGTAGCAGATTTTCGTTAGTTATTATTTGAGGCCACCATATTCTTAAAATATTGCGAAGACATCTATTGATGAATGTCTGTAATTTCTTTTGTGAGAAACCATGTTTCACATCCATATAACAGGATGGATTTTACGCAGGCGTCAAATATTCTTATCTTCGTTGCTGTGTTAATTGTGTTTGACCTCCATACCTTAAACAGCATTGCGAACCTGCCCTTAGCCTTCTTAAGTCGGCTTTCAACGTCAAGTATTGTTCCCCCATTAGTGCTTACAATGCTGCCGAGATACTCAAAACTGGTTACTTCACTGATCTCCTGCTGATTGACTGCGAACTGGGATGTGTTTACCGCATTACTTCTCATAGTTTTGGTTTTGTTAATATTGGCTTTAAGACCTACTTTATTTGATTCCTCCGTAAGGGATGTTAAAAGGGATTGCATTTCTGAGTTTTTGTTGGACAGAAGGACTACATCGTCGGCATACTCTAGATGCGCTAATTTGTTGCACATACCCCAATGCATTCCCATTGATAATGTTTCAACAGCGTCGAATATTACATCCACCACAGTTATAAATAAAAGCGGTGAGAGAGCGCACCCTTGTGGAACACCACTCTTTGTTTCAAAGCTATCGCTTAACATGCCATCATGTAAAACCCTACACGTAGAACCTTCGTAGCTATGCCTAAGAATGTTTATTAACTTTTGAGGAATACCCCTTGCATCTAGCGCCGTCCAAATAAATTCTCTCTTCAGAGCATCAAAGGCTTTTTCATAATCAACAAAGGTCAAGTACATTGTTGCATTAAATTCTGCTGCCTGTTCAATTAAGATTCGTACCGTATTGATTTGGTCTATGCATGACCTACCAGGACGAAAGCCCGCTTGGGTGTTTCGGATGTTTTTATCTAGAGCTCCTGCTATTCTGTCTAGTATGATTTGGTTAAATATTTTAAAAACTGCCGGCAATAACGAGATACCACGCCAGTTATTGCAAATCTTCTTATCACCTTTTTTCGGGATTTTAATAATTATGGCCTCTTTCCAGTCGGAAGGAAAATCTTCAGTAGTCCAGACTAGTTCGTAGATTGGGCGCAAGATTTCTGCCATTGCAATGGGATTAGCTTTGAAACATTCTATTGGTAAATTATCGTTACCCGCCGCTTTTCCGCATTTCATATTTCTAATTGCTGCACAGATTTCGCTAACAGTAGGGGGGTTGGTGTTAATATTTCCGTTAGGGTTTAAACGTCTTCGTATTGTAAAACTGTCCGATTCATTGTGCATTATGTTCAAAGTTTTTTCTATATAATACTTAAAAAAATAATGTTACTAGACACATGTTGATAAAGAAATTAATAATGCCTTAACATGTTTTAATGTTGTTATCAATTTTTAAAGAAATATATACAAATATATATTCTAATATTGTTTGAGTTAAAACGAGTTGTGGAAAATGTTGCTAAGACTCTTGCAGCAATACGACAAGGTAAACACAATTTAAGCAGACATGTTATTAAAATTTTATATATTTTTTTTTAAATTAAGATTTTAATTAACATGTTGCTAGAGAGTTATATATAATAAAATGATGCTACTAAAATATGTTGCTTAGGATGTAACACTAGAATGTTAAATAAACAAATTTTATTAATAATGTTACTTTGGTAAAATTTAATGATGCTAGAGTTTTAAGCAAAAAGTTATTTAATAATTTAAAAAAAGTTATTGTTAAAGTAGATGACAAGTGTAAATTACATTGTGCAACATGTTGCTTAAAAGGATTGTAATTTTTTTATCTTTATATACACACACATAGTACAAATTGTAAATGATTTTTTTAATTTTTTTATCTTTATATACACACACATAGTACAAATTGTAAATAAATAGTTTCTTAAGAACAATTAAGCAACATCGCAAATAGTGTTTTTGTTATATGCTGCTTAATTAGTATAAAGATGTTAACAAAAATTAACACAGGATTTATTATTATTAACTTAAAATTTCAATATCTTACAATAATAAAGTGTTTCGCCGTCAACTGGATAATCCAATTTATTATTATTTTTATTCCAGAAACATGTTTCTAAACAAATTTTGAACTGTTTGAGTTTTCATTATTGTTTTCTTTTCTAATATAAATTTAAGATTTTAGAGACATACAAAAGAAGTTAACATTTGAGTTAAAGCAACATTTTATTTTTAATTTAAAAACATGTTGCAAAGACGGAAAAAGAAACTAAGTTTGTGTCAGTGTTGCCATTTTAAACATTAAGCAGCGGAATTAAGCTATTTATTACAACTGAAAAAATTTGCACTGAAAAATCAAATAACAAAAAATCACTCTTTATATAATTTAATTTCTAGCAACATGTTGCCATCAAAAATCTCAATACGTACCAGAAACATTTTCCGAAATTTTTTCCCTCTGTGTACGTGTCTTAAGAACCTAGTAAAATCGTCTAAACTCCTATTTGACACTTAAGGTTTTGGCCTGTCTTTTGCTGGCCACATTTATTGCATTGACTTTTTTATGCAGAAGACCAAATGAGGGACAGTTTAGAATAATACCCAGTGCAAAGTACTCAAGGTAGCCATTTATGAATGTACATTGTATTCTCGTATTTTGTACATTGAGCATTGGAGTCAGTATTGTTTTTTTATATATACTTTTTTTGCTTCTTTTAAAATCCATTTTTAGTACGTGTTTAAAACTTTTGTCACGTCTCAAAATAAAAGCTAAACGTCTTTGACTTTAAACCAAAAACAACCACAAAATATTTATGCTCGTAAAAGAACTACGCCAAGAATGAATTAACTCAGCACCAAGAGCCAACTGCTTTCTATCTATCTGGGCTTAAGTTAAAGAATAAAAGTAGTTGGAGTGTTTTTCGCCTTAAACATTTTTTTTTTTTTGAAAAATCTACGAGTGTGACAATGTGTGTATGTTTTTCAAGAGTCGTGTTGAGTCTATAGAATTTTATTTAAATCGGAAACCCGCTTATGTATTTCGAAAAGGGTGTTGGGGTTTTAATGAATTTTCTTTATCTGGTTTTTCTTTGTGAGTTTCGTGGCTCCTGCTAGTAAAAGTGCCAGAATGAAGTTGAGTGTTTTCATTTTAATTGCGGAAATGTTTAATTTAATTTAATGTTTTTGTTGATTTTTAATTTGTAAATTAACCTTTACGTTGGCTTTTTTTTCTTAATTTTATATGTTTCTCAATAAACAAACAAATAAACAAAATGAATAAGAAAAGAAAAAAATAAATTGAATAATTGAACATAAACAAATGCTCATCATTCTTTCTAGCTTAAAACTAAAACTTAAAACTTCTAGCATTAAGTTGAAGTTGAATGTAACTTGAATTGTTTTTATGCAAAAGTTTTGTTCAAATATTTATCAAGTTTTTTGTTGTTGTTGTTTTGTTTTGGTTTCTATGACATTTAAAGAATATTGATAAGTTGTTGTTGAATAATGACTGGTTTTGGGTCTTCCCTTCACTTAAACTTGTATTAAGTTAAGCCACATAAACATTTAGTGAAATAAAATGTTGCTCAATACTCGTTCTAACGAAACGTTAGAGAAATATATGAAAAAAATATTTTTAATTAAGTGGAAATTAGACAATTTTTAATTGAAAACTTTTGAACTTTATCAGAAAATATGTTGCCAGAAACATTATTTTACATTTTTTTTTATATAAATCAAAATGTTGCTGCACAATGTTTCTAGGACAGAGTTTTAAAAAGTTTTTATTAGTAATAAAAAAGTAAAAATTTAAATTTTGTACAAAAATCAGTTTCCACTTAAACTTGTAGTAAGTTAAGATACGTAAACATTCAATTGAATAAAATGTTGCTCAACAATCGTTCTAACGAAAAGTTAGAGAAAAATATATAAAAAAAAATGTTTAATTAATAGGAAATTATGAAATTTTTTATTAAAAGCTTCTAAGATTTATCATAAAAAATGTTGCCAGAAACATTATTTAACTTTTTTTTTATTTTCATATAAAACAAAATGTTGCTGAGCAATGCTTCTGAGGCAAGGTTTTAAAAAATTATAGGAAAATAGGTTCAAATTAGAGCAGTTATAGAATTACTTATAAAAAAAGAATGATTTTGATTTTTCAATAAAATATGTTGCCAGCATTATGTTGCTTAGCATTACAAAAACAAAAAAATCTTATTTAACTATGTTTCCAAAAATAGCTTAAGAATGTTCTAAAAACAATTTGTTTCATTAAAAAATCTAAAATAAAAATATTGAAAACTTTTTTTGTTTTACTTAAAGCACGTTTCCAGCAACAATGTTACTCAACAATAATATTTAATAGATAGTAGTTGCGGAGTTTTATGTAAAAATATTTTAAATTTTATGTTGAAATGTTTAATAAAACTTCACCAAACCCTAAATTTATAATAGAAACTCATTAAACAATAACATTGATATTGTTGCCAGCAACATACTGTTCGGTTTTGTCTTTTTTAATACAGATAAAATGAAGCTCAACAATGTTTTTTTTTTTTTAAACAAGTTAAGGAAATGCACATACATAAAAACAAAAAAGTGTTTTTCTTATTATTAAATTATTATTAATAGAAATTCGGTTTAATTTTTAATTTTGTAAAAAAATGTTGCTAGCAACATGTTTTTGCTAAGTATGCTTATAGCATGTTGCTCGCAGTATGTAGCGTTTTTAATTTAACGAAATTTAAAGCGTTTATTATACTTCAGTAAATACATTTTTTGCAATTATGTACATTTTACTTAAGTCTAGTCCAGCGAAGTCATTTACAGTTACAATTTTTAAATTTGTGTCGAATTCTATAAAATTATTTCATTTAGCTATTTTCTCTTTATTTCTATGAAAATAAAATGTTGCTCAACATTGCTTATAAGAAGCAACTATAGAAATTGTTTGAATATAAAATTTATAGATTGTAGTTTTTCAATTATTTATTAGGAATTTAGTAAAATTAACTGGTTGATTTGACATGTTTCGATAGTAACCACAGTACAATAAAAATAATTTAATGAAAGTTAGCCTGATTAAAATATGAAAATTTGGATTCAAAACCATAAGCAGTTTAATAAATCAACCAAAATACTAATTAAAATTAAAAATTTTACATAAAATATTGTTGCCAACAACAGTTTTATGTTTTTTTTTTTTATTATGTCGCCTTCAACATGTTGCTGATAATATAGACATATGCAATTTTTTTTTATTCCTTATTCCTTAAATGGAATAAGGAATTATAAGATTAAAAGTTGTATTTTAAAAAAATGTTGCCAACATGTTGCTTTGGCGAAAATTTTATTAAGCTTGTCTGCCGCAACATGTTGCTTATTTAGTAAAAAGGGAAAATATCCTTTTATATATAATAATAATAATAATAAAAAAACCTGATTTCAAGTCTTATTAGAAAATTCAATGTCTTGAAATTGATTAAAATTTAATTAAACTTTTTTCTATGCAACATTTTTCCTTTAACAAGATTTATGGCATGTTTGTTGTAAATAATTTGTTTAAATCACTATAATTATATGAAATTATGTTGTTGTATTATGTACGAACATTATTAATTTAAATTATTTGTACGATATCAATATCTGTTGCAAGTCTTGTGCTGGCAACAGCATGCAAATATGGTCATCTTTTTGTACGAGAGTTTCAATTAAGGAAGACATTTTTTTATGGGTACATTTATAGCAAAAAAGTGAAAAAATTACAAAATTTATTAAACAAAAAGTAATTTCAAAATATGTATTGAACTGATTTAGTTTAAAAAAGACCGTAGAAACATGACAATAAATTTACAAAATAATGGCTATTTTTACTTTTAAAAATTTTTATTGCCAATTATTTGTAATGGTTGGTAATAAATTTAAATAAATTTTATATTAATATTTTGCTCAGCAATTTAATGACTAAAACAATTATTTATAATTTAAATTGATTAATTTTTTATAACAATAAAATGAAAACAGGAAGTGATTATAAATTAATATATTTTCCGATTACGTCATAATTAATATTTTCATAAAAATGTATAATTTATTTTATACTATCAGCAAGAAATTTCGAAAACAAAACATTTTAAACATTTTTGTTTTAATTTTGTTACCTTAGAAATGGGAAGTGCTGCTCCAAATAAAAGAGCTTCTAGAAATACATTTCCAGATACTTATATTGATTAATTTGAAAAGAGATTAACATGAGCATCTCCAATATGGCTTAATCACATGGTGAATCTTAACCACTGTGTGACCATTTATGCATTTATCAGATGACCCCATGTATGTACTGGTACTTCACGCGTAGGTTGCAAATTTGAATGCATAATCTGAACAAAAATTATACAGTCACCCCCTTGCTTAGGAGCCGTAGCTATCTAACCTCCAGTGCTCTACTGAAATCCAGCAGCATCTGTCGAATCGAATAGTAATAGCATTTAGGGAGAACCTCTACAGGCGAAATTTTTCACCACGGTGAATAATTAACCTTCCTTAAGAAAGTCTCCCTCCTTACGGTTTAAGGTATAAGCCAGTCACAACGTGTTCCCCGAAAGTAGTCCTTCGCCAAGAAGGTGCTCCTCTGTTGTCAGAAAGATAGCTTTTTATCAGAGAAGAAAGGCTTCCGCAAAGACAATCATCTTTAAAGACAGGCAGCAATTCTCGCAAGAATTATATTGGGGGAGGCCTTAGCTAATAGGCAGTTCTGTGGCGAGTTCCCCAGGGGCTACTGACTCCCGTAGGACCATAAAACCAAGGTAATATTGTGCTTTACTCGGACTCAAGAAATCAAAATACCCCTGTCATTTTGGAAGTTTGTTGCATCCCAGGTATGCATACACCTAAAACGACCTTAAATTGTCGATGTCCGAGGAAACAGAAACTGACATGCTCCTCGAGCTCATCTACCAAATCTCTCTTAAAATAACTTAAAAGAAAATATGATTATAAAACAGAAAATAATAATCTTCCGCTACCTCCCAACGGCTTCGCTATGGACACGTTCTGTGAGCAGGCACAGGGTGAATTTTAACCCTTAAGATTCCAGTCATTGATCTCAGCTGTTTCTCCAGTGGATGTAACATTTAGAGGTTAAAGATTCTTGAAATGGTTTATTTCACTCCCTGAGAGGTGCAGCACATCCCCCTGGGGTTTATACTGAATGATGTTAGATTCTTTTAGAAGAATTTTGCTGGTGAATATCAATGGAATGTGTTCAAAAAAGCTCTCCATCTAGTCCTGTCTTGCGCCATGTAACGTACTTGTAGCCATGTGAACGTTCAGCGCTCAAATTCCACCGATCTTCTCCACGTTATTCTCTGGCGTCCAACATTGTGTCTACCCTGAGGGTACTTCTGTAGGCTAGCCTTTGTCTTTTTAAGGCGTGTGACATCTCCAATGAGAGTATAACTGTGGCATAACAAAGGTGCGGCAATTGAGATGTGGGTGGATCAAAATATTCTGTTGCTTTTGAGCAGACATTTATTATCAAGCACTTGAAGCTTGGACGATACAGATGGAATTACGTTCAATGTTACGCCTACATAAAAAAACACTGATTTCACGCAGGAGTGAACATTGTATGCATCTTTGATATTTGCGAAGAGCTCTACACTTTGCCTAAAAATGCGCATGCGCCACGTGCTCCTTTTATTTTGTTGACGATAGATACATAAGTAACTTTATCTACTTCTTCTATTTGTGTACTGTTTGAAAGAATCAGTTTTGTGTTTGGTGTGCCAGTCCTCATCGACTTTGTTTTGGATATGTTAATTTTAAGACCGACTCGTATGCCATTCTGTTGCAGTCTTTCCAGCTTTTGTTGAATGCCGCCAAAAAATGTTTATAGAGTTGTACTCTGTTTATGTTGCGAAAAATATACAAAATGTTTCTAGCAACATTTTTGCTTTTGGAGCGAACAAAGTGCAGCTCATATTGTTGCGCACGGAATTTTAAGCAACAACTTATCATTTTTTGTACTTGTGTATTGGTTTTAATAAGAAGCGTTACAAAAATAAAAATAAAAATGGAGAAAACAATGTTGTATACTTGTAACTAATAAGAACGTTAAGTTTTGCAAAACCGCGAAATAGATAATATTGATTTGAATTTTAATTTTTGTGTGAAATAATCAATGTTGCTCAACTTTCATAAATTTAAACAGAGTACCAGGCTTAAGGGGGAAACATATAATTAAGATATTTTGTGCCTTTGGCAGCATGTTGCTGATCATAATTTTTTGTTTTTTAATAAATATTTTGTTTAAATTTGTTGTTTTTTTTACGGTTTATATTGTGTTTAAACCAGAAAATCTTAATAAAACAATATTAAACTAAAGAAAATGAATTCAAGCAACATGTTAAAGTGTTTAAGAGCTTATCCTAAGGTTTTGGTAGGAATAAATAAGAACAAGTTAGAGTGCTATATTCGGCTGTGCCGAATCTTTGATACCCTCCACCGACAGTTCGAATGTTTACGGAGTAATATCTGTATGATGTTATTATAATCTTAAACTGTGACGATTTGTTATTAATTATGGTTTAAGGCAACCAAACTGTTTTCCGGTAGAAGGGTTTCTATGGGGCCTAGGGTAAATTATGTACCGATCTTCACGAAATTTCACAGTATCATTTATAGTCCTATAAAACTGTGACGTACCAAATTTTGTTACGCTAGCGTTATTTTTTACGGTTTTAGGCGTACTAAACTGTTTTCCGGGAGTAGGGTTTCTATGGGGCCTAGGGTAAATTATGTACCGATCTTCACGAAATTTCACAGTATCATTTATAGTCCTATAAAACTGTGACGTACCAAATTTTGTTATGATAGCATTATTTTTTACGGATTTAGGCGTACTAAACTCTTTTCCGGGAGTAAGGTTTATATGGGGCCCAGGGTAAATTATGGACCGATCTTCACGAAATAACACAATTTTATTTCTTGTCCAATAAAACTTTGATGTACCAAATTTTGTTATGATAGCATTATTTTTTACGTTTTTAGGCGTACTAAGTTGTTTTCCGGGAGTAAAGTTTATATGGGTCCTATGGTAAATTATGAACCGATCTTCACGAAATTTCAAAGATTTATTTTTAGTTCTATGAAACTTCGATGTACCAAATTTTCTTATGATAGCATTATTTTTTACGTTTTTAGGCGTACTAAGTTGTTTTCCGGAAGTAGGTTTTATATGGGGCCTATGGTAAATTATGGACCGATCTTCACGAAACCTAACAGTTTAATTTCTAGTCCTATGTAACTGTGACTTGCCAAAATTTGTAATGATAGCATTGTTAGTTAGGGTTTTAGGCTTCATATACTGTTTTCCGGGAGTAGGGCTTATATGGGGCCTAGGGTAAATTATTGACGGATCTTCACGAAATTTCACAGCGTGATTTCCAGTTGAATAAAACGAATTGTTGCGAAATCTTATATCATTCTGTGCATTTTTCCACCATTTATGTTAGTTTTTGTAACAAAATTATCAATTTTTTTTAGGTGGTGGTTCCACATTTTGATTCATAGCTCAGATCTTATTTAACCGATTTTGCTGAATTTCAATCCCAAACTGCTTAGGATAACTACAAGCAATTTGACAGCAAGTTTGTTGATTTCTTTTGAGTTTTTCGAAAGTGAGCGTGTTTTCAAAAGACGGACAGACGGACAGACGGACCGACGGACAGACAGACGGACATGGCTAAATCGACTTAAAATTACTCAAGGACCCAGAATATATATACTTTATAGGGTCTGAGATGAATAGTAAAAAAGTTTCACACGGAATGACAAACTGAATATACCCTCTTCACAACTAATTGTGGTGGAGGGTATAAAAATAACATGTTGCTAATAATAAAGTTGTTATTTTCTTATTCACTATTAAAACCATAAATATTTACCCCCGTATTTTTAAACGATTATTAAATTTAACAAACGTTTATAAAGGAGAATTTTCATACAAAATTTGTTTTGTAAACCTTTATTATATTTAAAATTTTTTTGTAAATACAGGCGTTATACTTTAATTCTTCGTATTTCATCTTTGCAACATGTTACTGACTAAAATATTTTACACGAATTTTATATTTTTTAAAACGAAAAAAAAACTTAAATCAAAATAAGCTGATCACGTAATAGAAAAACTTTGTTTATCAAAAAATTTAAAATTCTTAAACTTGAAGTACAAAATACAAAATATGCATTGACATTGAAAGGTAATTTATTTAACTGTCTAAAATGTACAAATTTTTTTAAAATACTATAAAAAAAAAACAAAAACGATTGTAAAAATCAACGCAATTGTTCATTATGCAAATTGTTGTTTAATAAACCACATTTATCGATAGTTAATGGAATATTTAATTAATATAAATACATATATTTTTTTTTTATTTAAGAAATTAAAATGTCTGACACTTGAATTACGAAATTTGTAAACTACACATCTGAAGTTCAATGAATGTTACAGGTTTTATTTTGTAATTATAATAATTGTCTTAAAAGTCTTATTATGACCGATGATTTTTATAGCATTTTGTTAATTTTTTTTTTTTTTAATATTTTTAAATGGTTAATAATTTGTTTTGCTTGAATTAACAATGTTAATGAATGGTGGGGAGTACGATGATATTAAAATAATTTATAATTACAATTTAAAAAGGAATATTGTTGTGCGTTATTGTTGAGATGGGGGTTATTAAAGTTTTTTAAACTGTCTCTCATGAACGGGAAGTAGAAATGAAAAATTATTCAATTAAACTACTTCAGCTGATCGCAAAAATGATAGATGCGATCTAAGTTTACTTTACTACTTAGTTTTTAATGAAGTTAATTTTAATTGAAAAAAAGTCAATAAAAAATTTGAGTTAAACGTGCATTTTGCGCGCGGGTCTATGCTCCTTGCAGGAGTAATAGGACAAATATTATATATATACATTAGGGTGGGCCGATTTGTAAGACCAAACATTTGTCGATATTGTGCCATCGATTTTTCGATATCTTTTAGCATGAGGAAAAAATGTTCCACTACGACATATCAAAAAATAATTTTCGAGGCGCCGAAATTAAAATTTTTTGACTTTTTCTTAACTTTAATTTTTTTTAGTAGGTAACAAAAAAATTGGTTGATTTAATTTTTTTTAAATATAACATTTCCCAGGTGAAATTGTACGCTAAAAACGATGGCGATAGCAGTTTTTCCAAAAATTAAAAACGTTTTTCTTGAGGTTTTGGACGAGTTTTTGTCGAAAATTTTATTTCTTTACGCGTTAATTTTTTAGGTTTTTGGTAGGTATATTAAATAAAAAATTCGCGGATTTCAAATTTTAAAAATATTTTAAACGCTTAAAACAATGGTAATACCATTTTTCGGAAAAAAATCTTTTTTATAAATACGTTATTTTTCGATTTTGTACTCTTTTTTTTGTTCAAACATGACAAAGAATGAAGCCTTTAAAAGGCCTTATGATGCTATGAAAGAGAACTGGAACTGAACTATAACTGATCCAGAACTGAACTAGAACTGAACTAGAACTAAACTAAAATTGAAGTAGAACTAAACTAGAACTGAACAAGAACCGAACTAGAACCGAACTACAACTGAACTAGAACTGAACTATAACTGATCTAGAACTGAACTAGAACTGAACAAGAACTAAGCTCGAATTGAAGTAGAACTGAACTAGAACTGAACTAGAACCGAATTAGAACCGAACTACAACTGAACTAGAACTGAACTTTAACTGATCTAGAACTGAACTAGAACTGAACAAGAACTAAGCTAGAATTGAAGTAGAACTGAACTAGAACTGAACTAGAACTGAACTAGAACTGAACTAGAACTGAACTAGAACTGAACTAGAACTGAACTAGAACTGAACTAGAACTTAACTAGAACTGAACTAGAACCGAACTAGAACTGAACTAGAACTGAACTAGAACTGAACTAAAACTGAACTAGAGCTGAACTAGAACTGAACTAGAACTGAACTAGAACTGACCTAGAACTGAACTAGAACTGAACTAGAACTGAACTAGAACTGAACTAGAACTGAACTAGAACTGAACTAGAACTGAACTAGAACTGAACTAGAACTGAACTAGAACTGAACTAGAACTGAACTAGAACTGAACTAGAACTGAACTAGAACTGAACTAGAACTGAACTAGAACTAGAACTGAACTAGAACTGAACTAGAACTGAACTTGAACTAAACTAGAACTGAACTAGAACCGAACTAGAACTGAACTACAACTGAACTAGAACTGATCTAGAACTGATCTAGAACTGAGCTAGAACTGCACTAGAACTAAACTAGAACTGAACTAAACTTAGCTAGAACTGAGCTAGAGCTGAAGTAGAACTGAACTAGAATTGAACTAGAACTGAACTTGAAGTGAACTAGAATTGAACTAGAACTGAACCAGAACTGAACTAGAATTGAACCAGAACTGAACTAGAACTGTACGAGAACTGAACTAGAACTGAACCAGAATTGACCTAGAACTGAACTAGAATTGAATTAGAACTGAACTAGAACTGAACTAGATCCGAACTAGAACTGAACTACAACTGAACTAGAACTGAACTAGAACTGATCTAGAACTGAACTAGAATTGAACTAGAACTGAACTGAACTAGAACTGAACTAGAACTGAACTAAAACTGAACTAGAACTGAACTAGAACTGAACTAGAACTGAACTAGAACTGAACTAGAACTGAACTAGAACTGAACCAGAACTGAACTAGAACTAAACTAGAACTGAACTAGAACTGAACTAGAACTGAACTAGAACTGAACTAGAACTGAACTAGAACTGAACTAAAACTGAACTAGAACTGAACTAGAACTGAACTAAAACTGAAGTAGAACAGAACTAGAATAGATACCAAAACTGCACTGAACTATTACGTGCCTAAACTGAACCTTGAACTTAAAATAGACTAGAACTACAGTGGTTTAAAGTTAACAACTAAAAGAATATTTTTTTGTGTTTGAAAAAAAAATTTTTTTTATTTTAATTTGAGTCTTTAAAACTAATAACCTGTTCAATTTCGAACGAAAACTTACATGTAGAACAATAAAAGCAATATATTATAGTTTGTTTTAAATGTAAGTTAAACGAACGAGTTCTTCGTTCGGAAATAGATGAACAGACAGTCATTGTTTTCCTTAAAACAAACAAACTTTCTTGAATAAAACTTTTTATGGTCTTTAATTATTTCCTTTGACTTAACCACTTTAAGCCAGATCTGTCTGCCCATCTGTCCGTCTAGCTTTTGCATACAATGTTGCCAATAAATATGATTAACATCAATTCAATGCTACGAGTAAAAAAAAATTTTATTAATCGAAACCCCTTTTGCACACAAATTTGCGGCTGCAGTTTCTTTATTAAAATTGCCAGCAAAAAAATTATAAAAAAAATTCTTGTGTATTGATAAATATTTGCCTGGTTGCATATTAAATTTGTTATTTTGATCTTTAGGAATTTTTATCTAAAGAAAAAAACATTTTTCAAAATTTATTTATAGAATTTTAAAATTATGTGTCTTTGGGTCGTCTGCCTGTTGCTCGAAAACATTAAAACCCATGATTATGATGAGTTGAGATTGTTTTTATTTGTTTTTATTTTATTTTAGATTTGTTCACAAAAGGCATAAAACAACAAGAACGACAATAACAACATCGTGAGCAAACCACAATAATAATAATGAACACGCTTCGTGCAACATTGTTGCAAGAATTTGTTTTGGTAAGTCCACTAAGTAGTCTTTAATGTCTTAAGTAGGCGTGTTCTGTTTCTTGTGGTCCAGAGTTAAGAACTTTGCAAAGTATTTCATTTATTTTTATAGTAAATTCTTTTTTTTTTGTAGCTTTTGCAAACATGTTCCTAGAAAATAAAGGATCAGAAGCACAAAAGAAGAACAAACAAATTAAAAAAAATTGCATTATTTAGTTGAGTCAAAGTCAAAGAAAATTAAATAATTTTAAACCTGTAAAGCAATTGAAGCTTAAGTTGTAAAAATCGCCAAGACAACTGCACTAACAGCTATTTTTTAAGCTGCAGGTTCTTGTCTTAGCTAAATGATTATATGCATTTTGGGAAAAGTAAGTAAAAATTTTTGTTTTTTTCTAAAATTTCTAAATTTCTTTTTCATGCAGCAGGTTAAAAACCTTAAGAAAAATCTTTGATCTTTTACACAAAAACCTTTAAGGAAATTTCAGTTTATACTTAAACAAAATAGCAAATTTTTAATATTTAAAAAAAAAAAACCAACAGACATGATAAATTTTTATAAGATGTTTGCACAAACGGATCTCTATCTTTTGTTTTATTTTTAAGCGAGTAAACATGGCTAAACACGTATTTGCTCTTGAAGTTGTAAATTTTTCATTTAAATAAACGAATGAAAGAAAAAAGCCTTAACAATTTACAACTTAACATAAATTTCTATGTAAATATAATAAAAAATAGAAAAAAAACAAACAAAAAAATTGTTATTTTTACCCTTTGGACACAACAAATTGTCGCATGGTTATCAGCCAGTAGTGAAATGAAAAGAAGCAAAAAAAAAAAAAAGATTTTTAAGTTAAAAAACACTTAAAGGCAGAGCACGATTTGAAAAAACGTTGGTGGATGGATGACTTTAAAATGACATGTTTATTATATAGAAATCAATGTTCAGAGATATTTTTTAATATAATTTACAAACAGCAAAAAAAAAACTTTTTAAAAATTTCACCAAATTTTGGTTTTAAGGGATAAAAAACTGCAATAAATATAATTAAAAAGAAATATATCAATTTAACTACAAAATTATTTAGCAGATATTAATGCCAAAAAACCCTAAACAAACAACAGAAAGAATGAGAAGTCGGTCAATCCCGACTATTTGATTCCCTATACCAGAATTATGTCATGAGGTTGGAGGTGGATATCTACAAATACATGAAATAGTTATTTTCGACTTATAGCGATTTTGGTAACAGGGCTTATATGGGATCTAGGGTCCTGGCTCAAAATGTTGTCATGCTATAGAAGATATCCTTCAAATTTTATATAAATACCAATATTTATAGGGATGCTTTGGCAGTTGAAACAATTTTCGGGAGGGGTATATGTATGGGAGTAAAATTTAATTAGGTAAAATGATTTAGATTGCAAAACAATATATTTTTAAACTGATTTTTACTAAAACTACCAACATAATAGGATGTTTTATGGCCACAAAGACTTTATTTTGGAAATAAGCTTGAATTGGAGCTACTTTAGTGAAATTCTCAGCATTTTCAATATGATCCGTCCTTATCAAATTATCCTAAAAATTGCTACCTGTACTTTATGCACAAGGTGTACGTAGTCAATAGACAACCAGCCAGTCAGAAGGAGGTTTGATGTCTATGCTATTCTAGTTTAAAACCAAACTTTTACTTTGGAGATCAAAATTGCTCTTTATATCCTGCGGGAATTTCGTGTCAATTGTTCTTAAAGCACTTATCAAGCGACCAGTGAATTGTGTTGTTGTAATAAAAATAAAAAGAAGAAATGTCATAGGTGACATTATGACTTTAACTGGTCATAATGTGCTTAAAGTGTGTTTACACCAGAGAACGGCTTTGTGCAATTGTAAAAAATCGCATTAACTGAACAGCAACAAATACACTCACTTGCGGTCATACAATCGAACTTGCGCAACCGCAAATATCCGTTGCTGGTTTGCAGTCATTCAAATAATGCACATCGTGCTTTGTTATTTATACCATCGTTAGCTTCGATTTTTAATAAAGATGTTTGTATGTTCGGTGCGACAATGATTGTTTTGGTAAAAAAAAAAAAATACAAACAAAAAAGCCAGAAATCGAGCAATCATTACTCATGAATACAGCAGTTGCTATGTAGTACAAGAAGAAAAAAATTGAAATGAAACTAAACGTACGTACAAACAATTTTTATAGAAACAGACTATTTTTTCATCTTAAAAAGTACAGTAGTTCTGTATGTAGGTACAATGTATTCTTGTTATTGTTGTTAATTTTAACAAAGCGTCTCATCGAGTGGACAATGACTACTTGAATGCAAAAGTATAAGAATGTGTTCTTTTGAATTTACACAGTTGTGTTATATTGCGTGCGCAACAAAAATGCAAATAAAGCACTTTCAATAAAGAACGAATACATGCAAAAATCAAATGTGTACGAAACGATGTAAAAATTACCAACGTTGAACTTTGTTTTGCAAGCAAAGAGTGAATGTAAATTTTAGCGTATGAATAAATCAAGAAAAATAGTGATTTTGCAGTTCTCTGGTTTACACATGAGCAAATGCAATTGACACAAAACTATGTACACAGAAAAAATAATAATAACTGATTTCAATAAAAAATTTGTGATATTAATTAAATGTGCACCAGTAAACAAATTAATAGCACCAATTAAATGATAAATTCACTTGATTTAACGTTTAATTCATTTGATTAAACGTTTAATTCACTTGATTACATATTTAATTAAAACTGATTTTATTTTTGATTAATGCTTTGATTGGTGAACAATTTTCGAGAATTTTCTCTGTGTATTCATGTGACTGGATTTTGTGCGGGCTGATGTTATCGGCTTATATTATTTTATGGATGGAGTCCTTTCATAATAATGTGGTTTACTCGGGACAATATCTGCGACAGGCATTACTTTAACCGAAATTAAATTTATCCATTTAGGTGATTCAGTGACCTGTTACAAAGTGTCAGAAAGGAGCCAGTTAAAACCCTTCTAGAACATCACAAGTCGCCTTCAGTGTTAGACCTAGTGACTTTTGAACTGTCACGTGACAAGTTTGGTGTTAGTTCGCTTTTCCCTAGGTTTCTTAGTTCTAGTGGATTTTGTAAGTTACCTGGGGCTTACCCATACAAGTGCAAGTTCTAAAAACTCTATACTCTAATCACTCGAACTTTTTCACTCAAACACACACACACTTTTTGTATTTTCAGCCCATTGGATATTTCTTTGATTTTTCGTTGATAATACGCTTGTGTTAACTCCAGGTTAGAAAGTGAAAAAAATAAACTTAAAATTTAATAGTAGAATAAAAATTTTTCATTAAACCTTATGTCGGTCGTGCACTACACGACTTCAGCGTACAGGTACTGGCACTGTACAGTGTGTTTGTGTAGTGTATGGCCATGCTTTTTTTTTAGCAGTTAAAGCGAGTTTGATATTTGCTCAAGTTTGTTACAACAATATAATATAATAAACAAGAGCGTTTTCTAGATGTGAAAAATGTTCATGCCCATAGCGCGGCGGAAACGCTTTGCAATTGGAAAATCCGATTTCGACGGCGCGTTTAATAGTGAAGTTTGCCGCTATTGTTAATAAATATTTTTAGGTCAAACTAGAGGTTTTAACTCCATTTTTTTTTATTTCTTTTATATGGGTTTAATTTAACAAGAAAGTTAACACTACTGTTCGACACACAATGTTGACGCTTTTATTTATGTATGACATATCAGCGTAAAAGCTAAACGGAAGAAACGTTCATGTTTTCGCTCTTGTTTAGGTATGGTTGTAGGAGTGTACAGTAAACTTGTTTAGTGTATGTTAAGAACGTTTAATTCAGCGCAGTAAAAATATTATGGACAGAGTTCATAGAACTATGCAAAGAATTTTCTGAATTATAGCGCATGTGAAAAAGAAATAGACTCATGAAAGTCGAAAGCTACTAACAATTAATAAAAGTAACAATTAAGGCGAATTCATACAAGGTAGTCTTATTTTGAAAACGGCTACAACACTGAAAAATACTTTAAAGGCCCAAATACACTGATAGTGAAAATGTGTTTGTATGTGTCACACCGACGATGCTGGATGGAAAATCTAAAAATTTAGATATGACGGCGAATATTAAGTGAATTCGCCTGCTGGACAAGCATTTGACAAGTGCATTTGGGCGTTAATGTTGTGTCAAAATAATACAACACTGTAGTAAACAACATTTCCTTTTGTTTTAATAATTTAAAAACGTTTTAAATTTCACAATTCCAAGTGAAAATTAAAGAATTTGGAAAAGATTCCCCAGAACCACCAGAACGGTATACTACTTTGACATATGGGCATTTCCACCGAAAGGTCCACCGCAACAAAAAAATTATAAGTTCTTGAAAAGACTTTGTTTTATCATATTTTAACAGGAAAACAATCAAATTTAATAAAAGTAAAAAAATTTTATATTTATTTATAACCCATTTCAAGATTTATGAATGCAAAGTGGAACAAGTGCAACTTTTCTTATTTGGATATTTGTATTGTACGTTTTGCTATGATAGCAGTTCTTTAAGGGAGACATTATGCATTGACTTTTTCTCTCTAAAACCTTTCGGAAGGTACAAAAAGTCAAAATAGAATGCACAAGAAACTATGCGATTGCAAATAACTGTAATTTTTTTCTTTGTATTATCTCATATTTCGATGTCATGTGCGACATTGAAAAACATCATTTTCTATCAATGCGTCGAAAGAAAAAGTAGAAAGCTCATCAAATTACCAGGCCAAACAGAGACTTTTTATAATATTAAAATAAAAAAAAATGTCTGTAAAATAGCAAGATTTGTGATCTTGGTACTTATATAAAGTTGTTCACGTGCGACATCGTAAGTGTGAAAATTAATAATTTGAAAATAATTTTTTATATATGTAAATGATTTATTTATGTAAATATATACATTTCAATCATTTAAATCTAGATGAGCAAAAAAAGCATTAAATTCAAAAATAAAGCCATATTCTAGCCATTAACAATGATTTACGATACGATGAGATTAGACTGTAAATATATGTATATAAAACAAAAAGGGCTGTAATTTAGGGCGTGGCAAAAACAATTTTTTAAAGTTTTTCAAACTTAATAAATATACCTAGTTTTTTATTTATATAGTTTTAGAAGGACTTTCTTGGCACGTAAAAAAATTGGACATTTGGGGGAAGGATCCGAGATGGCATAAGAGGCGCCCAGAATTTGAGAACGGATTAAAAAGTCACCATAGACAGAAATGCAGCCGCTATCAAGCCATGAACAACGATATGCAATATGATAAGATCGGACTTTAAATGGCAGCGCTAAATATAAAAAACCAAAAGGGCTGTATTTTGGGGCGTGGCAAAAAAAAAATGTTTCCTGTTTTAGAAACTTCTTTCATTCTAGGGGGTGACTGGCACATCTTTTTTTTGTATGGAGGTCGACCCGGTCTAATCAACATAAATATCATGATGGAAAAAAATGTCATGTGCGACAGATCACGTGCGACAGCGATTAAAGCTAAATAAAAAAAAGTATACATTATTTTTATTTAAAATGACAGCCATATTTAAGAGATATGAGTGCATAACATTCTACAATTTTTTGCATTCAAATATTGCCTCAGGTTTCGCTGAAATCGGCATTCGAAAAAATGGCCACAAAAACCACTTCTGTTTTCGTCACGTGCAAATGCCTTGTTCTTTTGCAATTTTCTTGAAAACGAAACAATTTATCAAAATGAACAGTACCACCAATTATAGGGCTAATTAAAAGCTATAACTTGAATCTATTGCCAAAATAAATATAAGTTTTATTTTGACTTTTTTTTTAACTTTAAATGTGTACGATGGTCACGTTCAACACGATGGAAATGCCCATATTTTGTAGTTATCAGTTGTTGCTTACGTAGCAAGCTAAGGTCACCTGGTGTGAATTTGCATTGAATATAATGAAAAAATCTTAAAAGCCTAAAATTTTTCACTTTTTATTCGCTTTTAATAAAATAAAATAAATAAAAATTGTACAGTATAGTTGTATGGGTGTGTGACAAGTGCCAGACTTGAGCACTGAACTTTAGAAGAATAAGTTTGTCTATTCAAACCCCGATAAAGTTCAAACAAAATGACCAATAAGTTTAAAATTTGTAGAAAAAATTAGGCAAATATAAAAGTTGTTTTGATATTAAAGTTTATTTATTTAATGGCAGTAAGGCCCAATTTTTATAATCTTTTAGTATTTAAAGAAAATAAAGTAATTTTCTTAAGCAACTTATTAACTTTTTCACTGACAAGTTATGTAACTTTGAGTTTGTAAACGGATTTATAGCATTTCACAGTTTGACAAGTGTCATTAAACTATTTTGTAAAGTCTTCCCTAAGGTTTCTTTCTTTTTTTTTTTTTTGCTTAATAATTTTTAATCGTATTTTCAGTTCAATATAGAGTTTATCACTTTGTACTTGTGTGTTAAATAAGTACCTGTTAAAAATTAAATATGGTTGTTTTCCAACTACAAAAATCTGGCCTCGCCTCAGTGTACAATATTTAAATATTTAACATTTTGTTTTTATTTTTAATACCATGACGTTATTTTTAAGTAGATACTTTTTTTTTGTTTTGTTTAAATATATATTTAAGCATATTTGTTTTTGTAATTTACTACGTTGTTTTTAATGGTCCACCTCACAATTTACTAGTCAAGCATTTATTTTCTATTTTGCCACCACCGGCCACTTGTTGTGTGGCTGAGTGCCAGTGTAAGCGAGTGTTAAACACAGTGCAAGTAAGAAAGGTGGGGTCTTTTATGGTCCTCCCCCCCCCCCCCCCCAAAAAAAAAACAAAAGGCAAGTAAACCCATTAAAAAGGTTTTGCTTCGTAGACATTCCAGCCTATTGGATGCACTTGTTGTACAGTTGTAATGAATTTTAAATAACTTTTTTTTTTGAGGGATTTCTTTCTTTTTGGAAATTTTTGTGTGTTTGGCATGAGAAATATTTGAGAAGACAAATACTTTTGGTTTTATTTAGTTTTCTTAAAGTTAAATAACTTTTGTTTTATATGCACAATTTTGTTAAGGTTGCCAAATGAGAGCTGTGTTGCCAGAACATTTTTTTAAATCCCTACCAATTTTTTCCTACACACTAAGAAAATTTTTCTCAACAGTAATCTCTACAAGTTTTAACTGATATATTTATTAGTTTTAAATCATGGCGGCCGCACTCGCTTAAGGAGAAGAGACACTGAAGCACTCACCCAATCAGAAAAGCGATTAACACGTACATATGTGAACAGAAATCAAGATGACGAAATTTTTTGTCTGATAAGATTTGATGAATTATTGTTTGTTCATATTTAATATATAAAGATTCAATAAATAAATATCAGAAAAAAAATATTTATTTCAAGCAAAACAAAATTTTCATTGCAACTGAAGTAAATAAAATTTATTTTTGAAAAGAAATTGTAATCGAACAAATATTGTTAATGTTTTATCTATCTTAATAAAAAAATTCTGCAAGTATATTTTTATCATCGTTCCTTGGGGACCTTTTAACTTTGGAAAATTGAAATTTAATAGAATTGGACTAAAATTTTTCGTTTTCATTTTTACTATTGATGTCCCGCAATTCTCCAGCTGGGGAGCAAATGGACTCAATTATTGACTTGCAACCGGCTCTTTTGAAAGCTGTTCTTATGGCCTCCATTCCTTTTAAATCCTGCAGTACTAAGTTCTTGTACTGTTTAAGTGCGCAATCTACGTCTATAACCTTGCTGGTTATATTACAATGCCTCCTTTGCCATCTCGTTGTTGGATCTCAGTGTATGTCCAATCCATTGGATGTTGGTGGGTTTTGCGAAGCAGATCTAAATTACTTATGGGATTTGGCCAGAAGCAACCGTGTTTAGACATCGGTTAATAAGAACCTGTAGACAAAGTGCGCTGTTTTGGGATTAGCCCCAGATTTTACAGCCATAATGAAGTATAGGCTTTGCTCAAGTGTTTCTGAAATCATTTTAATTTTTCTTCCTACTTGTCTTTCTGTTTTTAAATATAATTTTTTTTTTTGTTTTTTGTAGTTGATAAATTCTAAAACATATTTGTTTAATTCACAAGCTCGTATCAACCTTGTATTCATTGTATAATCTTATTATTATATAATATTGTATATTTGTTGTTGGTAATATTCAAACAAAAATGTTGTCTCATTATACGACAGATTTTTATGAGTTTTGAAAATCGTTATTGTAGTCATACCAGTACTGAAATTCTGTAACTTTTTAACGACAAAAAATTGTCGTTAAGTAGTCAAAATTCGTTAGCTAACGAAAGTTGTCGTTAAGAGCTATTCTGTAATGAAATTTTAACAATTTTTATCGGCAAAAAATGTCGGTAGCTAACGACACAAAAAAAGTTCTTGTTTAATAATAACGACAATAAATGTACTGTTACCAGATTAAAAATATAGAGTGAAGTAGCCAATTTTTAACACAAAAAAAGTAAGAAAGTATAGTCGATCAAGTCCGACTCTACATTGCAGTATTTGGGCGATCATGTTATTATTCACATAATACATTTTTGTGCCAAATATTATCTAAGTATCTACTATTATTAGTGTATTCGTATGGGAGCTGTGGTCAAATATGGACCGATTCTAAAAAAATTTGTTCTGGTGATTAATGTAGGTTGCGACAAAATATTTTTGGATCTTATTCAACTCAAATGTCTATAAAACAAGATGGGTATTAATAGGCACAAAACCCTATTCCGGAAAGAAGTTTTCATGTGGGCTATACAAATTAAATAACTGCTTCTCACCATTATAAAAATGCTTCGACCTTGTGACAATAAACGCATATGTGCCAAATTTTATAAAATTATTTTTAAAACTGCGACCTGTAATTTGCACACAAGGTTATCTTGGACAGACAACCAGCCATCCTGATAGAAGGACGGACTTCGTTAAATGGATTCTGACATTGATTCTGAGTCAATCGGTATACTAAAAGGCAGGCCCAGAACCTTTATTTAAATGTGTTAGACACATTCGTACAAACACATAATACCCTTTTCACATACAGTAGTGCTGGTATGAAAAGTAAGAGCAGAATGTTGTGCTAGAGTGGCTCAGTCATCTGGAAATTTTTCCCTATGTATAAAAGAATTTAAAACCAACATATTTGTTTAGAAATATAATCAATATTTACACGTTTTCATTCATGTTTTGTTAAAATAAATGCAATAAAACAAATTTATTTTGTATTTTTTATTAATTTTAAAAAATTTTCACTTTGACGTTCTTATATTTTTACCGATATTTGTCGTCAATATTTCTAAACAAAAATATTTGTTTATTTAAAATACAGAATAACAAATTCGTTAAAGTAACCGAGATTTCTCGTTAATTAACGATATCGGTAGTTAAATTCAAAAAGTTACAGAATTGAGGTACAGGCCTGGAAATGTTCGATTTGTTTGTAGAATTTGTAAAATTTTGTTTAGAATATGTTAAAATAACACCATTAATTTAATTCTTCTTAATGACAAATATATGTTTTATTTACTTCAAATTACTTTTCAAACGAATTTATATTAAATTGTTTATCAATTAGTATTAATTACCATTTCACATCAAATTAAAACTCCCATACCTGGTTTAATTACATGATATCGAATAATGTTAATGTCAACTTTTATTAAAGAAGAAAAAAAGGATAAGCCATACGACGGAACTTGTGAATTGAACAGTAAAGTTGATCACAGTATTGCCAAACTTATATAAAAATAGAGTTCTTAACAATCCCATTTTAAGCACAAGCAAGGCACTAAATAAAAAGATTTTCTTGTTTAAAACCATGTTTTAAAGTATTTAAAAAAAAAAAAAATTCGCTGTGCCGACAATTTAAGAAAATTTAAAACTAAATAAAAAACCTACCTTAAGTTATTTCTTCCACTTCTGGCAACACTGAATGAGACTAATTTTTTTTATTGCAAATATAGTTTTTTTTTTTTGGTATTTTAAAGAGTTTTTTTTCTTTTTTTTACAGAAATTTGTGTGGAATTTTAATTTTTGAAACCAACCACAAAAACAGTTTCACTTTCATTAAATTTGTCATTTAATTTATTTGTTTTTGATTGTTTCACGTTTTAACGGTTTAGATTTATCGATGTGCAGTCTCAAACATTTTTAAGTCATGGTTATAATTTAAAACTAAAATAATATATTTTTTAGTTTAAAAAACATCGTTTGTTTTCTTTAGGAGCGAGTGGTGTAGGGGTAACCTAGTAGGCAAATATAACACTAGGATAAATTCTAAAGGGAACTATGGTGTTTTCTGCAACGACCTTGGGGTTGGTATATCTCACGGTCTTTTTAATGTCTGTAGCATTTTTTAGGCTGAAATCTTGCGATCAAGGCAGCTTTTAAAGCTCTCTAAAACAATATTCCTGGCAATATACATAGAAATTTTTGTCGAAAGCCGGAAGGCGCTTACAAAAAATTTGTACACTGCTACAACCCAATGGGTAAGACAATGTAAGAATGAGGGAAGCCTTCATGTCTTTAATCTATGGTAATACGCAGACAGACGATTGAGCCAGAATGGGATCTTACTCTCAAAACCTCTAACACGGTGCCATTCGCAATACCGCTAGGTTTAATTAAAAGTAGCAGGTTTGGGTTCTTTCTTCAAAAGGCTTACCCTCCGCAATTAAATCCCATGTACAGTGGGTTTGTTATTGTGACCCTTATGAAAACAGAAACGCCCTATACAATCTTTAACCCGCAATAGAAGGGTTATATCAAGGTCTCTGGTAGTATAAACGGGACATTGGATAAAAGGTTAGCAAGCAAGTGGACCCGGATCGCTGTCAAAATTGCAATGAAAGTCCGAAAAGAAGAAGCGGTCTACCTCATTAGATGCTAGGAGAAAGATCTCACGGCAACAGGCTGGATCTAATACCACAATAGTAAACGGTACGATGTTAATGCGAAATCATCTGACGAGTGGTGTGTTGTTGCCAAATCGGAGTCCTTTCGAGTTTTTTTGACTGTTTGCGCGAACTACCACAACTAATATCTTTTGTTTTTTTTTTACCCGCTTGTCACCTTTATGTTAATGAACATAGGTTTTAAGTTCGAGAACAATTATTTCGAAAACAAAAAAGGGTAACCAAAAAGTACCAAAAGTACGATTTTGTACCCTGTTTTGCCCCTTTACCTGCCATTTGTTTAAAAACATAAGTTTCAAGTTTTCGAACAAAGGTTTAAAATTGGCGCTATATTATTTTTAAAAGAATTTATCTACAAAAAAGTACCAAAAGTACGAATGTTTACCCAGTTGTCCCTCTGCCTTTATGTTAAAGATAAACAAGTTTGCGCAAATTTATTTTGAGAAAAAGGATGCCTATATAAAGTACCAAAAGTACAAATTTTTACCCTGTTTCGGCCCTTTAATATGCTTAACTTGTTTGCTGCCATTCGTTAAAAACATAGGTTTAAGGTTTTCGAACAATAGTTTAAAGTTTGCACAAATTATAAAAGAATGTGTTTAAAAAAAGTACCAAAAGCACGAATTTTTACCCAGTTTTTCCCCCAATGGTACTATATTTCTTTTTTGCCTCTTTGTTAAAAGAAAGCGTTTTCATAAAAAGTGCCAAAAGTACGAATTTTTACCCTGTTTTCCCCAAAAATTAACTTTACTTTTTTGCCGCCTTTATCATAACGAATATAGTTTTAATTCTAATTTTGAAAAAACCTTTTTTATAAAATCTACCAAAAGTACGAACTTTTACCCTGTTTTGCTCCAAAAATGTACTTTATTTGCTTGCCCCCTTTTGAATTCAAGTTCGAAGAAAACTATTTTGAAAAAAAAACGTGTAAACAAAATGTATTTAGTGCTGTTGGTACTTGTTTTGTCCAATATACTTTCTTTTTTGCTGCCATTCGTTAAAAAACAAAGGTTTCAAGTTTTCGAATAGAGGCTTAAAGTTTGCGCAAAATTATGTTTAAAAGAATTTGTCTACAAAGAGTACTAATTTTTACCCAGTTTCTCTTTTCAAATGTACTGTATTTGTTTGCTGCCTGTTGTAAAAGACATTGGTTTCAAGTTTGCACAAATTTTTTTTAACAAAAACGTTTTTTTAAGTACCAAAAGTACGAATTTTTACCCCGTTTTGTCAAAAAAAAAAAAAACGTTTTTTGCTTGCCGCCTTTATCATAAAGAATATGGTTTTTATTGCTAGCAAAACTATTTTGAAAAAGAACGTGCTTACAAAAACTACCCAAAAGCGCGAACTTTAACCCTGTTTTGTTAACATTTCTTTTTTCCTTAACTTTCGCGTATTAATTACGAAATATATCGATATCTTGAGTTTTGATAAAAACCTTGTTTAAATATTTTGCTAATCATTTATTTCAAGCTTTTGTGAATAATTACAGCTAAAATATATTTGCAGCAGTCAATACTTCAAAGCCCAACCGAATTGGATTGAGCTGAAAATATAAAAGATTTCAATATACGACCCATATAAAAACATTGTTTAAGACCTTGTTGAGATTTCTATAAATACACACAATACAAAATTTTTTTTAAATGAAATGTAGCAAGAAATAACCGCAGGCTTTCGCGTGTAACATTCAATATTTTGCTTAAAGACTTGCAATTAATTTTCTTAAACACTTTATCAGAAAAAAAATTTGATTAATTTGAAAACTGTTTGAGAATTCCGTTAAAATATTCAAAATATCGATCGCATAATAATATTATTTAGAATGTGCTCTAGTTTTTCCTCTGGCACTTGAAGTAGTCTAATAATCACAATGTCCATTAATTACACGCCTACTTTACGGACTTGTTTTACGATTTATCATTAGAAATTGTGGCCGTATGCAATTTATATAAGAAATTACTTTGCATTTCTGCCTCTTTTTTTGTGTGTGTTTGTTCTAAATGAAACCATTAACATGTAAAAACGTAAAATTACTTGTTAAAAAAATTTTATTAAAAAGAAAATTTTTCACACACTCAAACATTTTTTTTTTAAAAATGGAAGTTTTTATGTATAAAAAACTGTTACAAATTACTCGATTCTATACGTTTGAGAGTAGCAAGTGTTTGCAACTTGTAAGAAAAACTAATAAAAACAAGTCTTAAACTTAAACAACAACTTTTAAATACAAGCAATCTGAAAAAATTTACTAGTGTTTAAACACTACAGCGCTGTTGTTTAAGATTTTTTGCAAGTAATCATTCATTCTTTATTGTATTAAATAAATACCAGTATAAACAATAGAGGGGAAAATTATAGCACTGTCAAGACAATATTTTAAAAAAATAAACGAAATTTAAGAAAAATCTTGATATTGTCTTTTTTTGGTTATTTTTGTGTAAAAAGTACTTATTTTACTTTTTTGTAAAAAGTACTTTTTGTACAAAAAAATACGTTTTAGGTAAAAAAGTACTTTTTGTTTGAAAAAAGTGCTTCTATGTTAAACACGTATTTTTATGTAAAAAGTACAATTTTTATACAAATGTACCTACTAATATATAAAAAAAAAAGAATATTTTTGATAAAAAGTACTTTTTATATAAAAAAATATAATTTATTTTAAAATGTCTTTTTATATTAAGATATTTACTTTTAGTGAAAATTTGGGTATTTTTGTTTAAAAAGATACTTTTTAATCAAAAAAAAAAAGGACATTTTGTTCCAAAAAAAGTACTTTTTGCTTAAAAAATCATTTTAAGGTAAAATGTGCTTTTATGTTTAAAAATTATTTATATATAAAAAGTATATTTTATGTTCAAAAGTACTTTTTATGAAAAAAGTATATTTTATGTTCAAAAGTACTTTTTATGAAAAAAGTATATTTTATGTTTAAAAGTACTTTTAATGAAAAAAGTATATTTTATGTTAAGAAGTAACTACCCTTAATCCAAATCCAAAGCACACCTGTCAAAAACGTCGAATAGTTTTGTAATTTGGGCAGCATCAGGAGTTTTAGCAGATGTGTAAAGCCGAATAACTATGCCCAGAAGTGTCTATCACCAGCTATATAACGTCTGAAAGTCGAACGAACTCTCAGATGTTTTTATAAGAAGAAAAATGTGGGTACTTTTTTGTTCTGCAACTGGTACTTTTTGAATTTTCGTTAATATTGAACCTTAAGACAGAAAATTTAACATGCAATGTCCTGAGCAAATGAGAATCTATAAGAGGGAACTGTTTGGTACTATTTAGTTCTTCAATTGGTACTTTTAGAGTGAATAAGAACCTGCATGGGGGAGTTTTTTGGTACTTTTTTGTTCTACAACTGATTTTTTTTTAAATTTTCCTTAAAATTGGACCTAAAGACAGAAAATTAAACCTGCAATAACCAGAGCGGATGAGAGTCTATAAGAGGGAACTTTTTGGTACATTTTTTAACTGGTCCTTTTTGAATTTCCGTTGGTATCGGACCTAGAAACATACAATTAAACATGCCTTGTCCTGAGTGAACGAGAATCTGTAAGAGGGATAGTTTTGGTACTTTTTCGTTTTTTAACGGGTACCTTTTAAATTTTTTTTAATGTTGGACCTCAAGACAGAAAATTAAACATGCAATGTCCTGAGCAAATGAGAATCTATAAGAATCTATAATGTTTGGTACTTTTTTGTTCTTCAATTGGTACTTTTAGAATTTCTGTTGGAATCGTACCTAGAAACATAAAATTAAACATGCGAGATCCTGAACGAATGAGAATCGGTAAAAGGGATCTTTTTGGTACTTTTTCTTTTTTAATAGGTACTTTTTGAATTTTTATTAATACTTAACCTAGAAACATAAAATTCACAATGCAGAGCCCAGAGTGATTCAAAAACTATAAGAGAAAACTTTTTGGTACTTTTTTGTTTTTAAATTCGCACTCTCCGATTTTCTTATAATATTGAACTTACAAAATTAAATTAAGAACTAAGACAAAAAAAAAACAAGTGCTTAAAGCATGCAAATTTATACAGCTCATTTACTTCAATAGTGACATAACACAAAAAATTCCATTTCGAGGTAACCACGCTTAAAGTTTTTAATTAGCTCAAACCACTTTTTCGACACATTTTCTTCAAAGATATAAAGATGAATTTTAAAGGCAAAATAAAGAAAAACCTAGCGAACAATGCTGCATTACTAATTCCAAAATTTAAATTTTTGAGTTATGACACTATTGAAGTAAATGAGCGATATATGTATAATTATATGTATGTTTTCTTCATATATATTTGCATAAATAATTATGGTAAAATTTGTGATTTTTGTACAAAGAAGTACCAGTACAAATCGCATTTTCGACAAAAACTAGATTAAAAATGCTGTTAATATAAAAGAGTTTTTCTTGGAGTTTTAGGTGCGTCAGAAAAATTACTTTTTAAATACATATTTTTGCTGATCTTTTGTTATCCCTAATTGTATCTAATAAAAACGCTCACCTGAGTGTTGGCTACATTATATTTAAGACAATACAATACAATAAAAAAACATTTGCCGGGGCTCCATGTAGCTATTCATAGTTAATAATAGACGTATTAATGTATAACGCTATCTATATTAATGTATCTTAAACTTTAAAAAGGAGAGAAAAAAATCACACAAAAATTGTAAAAGTCACAACTGCAATGTCGTTGTCTTGCAGACTATTGCCGCTGTAGATGCTGCTGCTAATGCTACAACTGAAAAAAGCAAACAGCAGGCTGCTCTACTGTTCATACTACTGACCTACATAAACTTTTCTTAAATTATACACATATACACTTGCACATTTATTTAATGTATAAATCACATACATATACAAACATGTGTAGCGTAGCTGCATAATGATGGTAGTTGTGTTAAAGTATACCCAGCGGTAACTAGAATGAGTAAAGAGGCCTAATAGAAGGCCTTATTTAGCAGTCACAAGCAGCCAGAAGCCCTTCTCGCCGCATTCCATACTTATTTATTTTTTACACAGGTTGCCATTGGGCGCAAGGCCTTCCACTCTTCCTTTAAAAACAACTTCGATCCTTTCCCAAAGAAGGGAGTAAGGAAGGTCACTAAAAATAAAACGTAAATAAAACTGAACACCTTCCTTTCTCCCTTCTCAAAGAAGGGAGTAGCGAATGTGTACTGAATATTTAAGAAGGTCTTTTAAAAAGAAGTTTATACCTTCTAGAAGGCATACTTCTGAAGGCAGGATATCATGCGAAGCGAATCTTTTAGAAAGGATTATAGAGGCCTTCAAAAAGGCCTGCCACTTGCGGTCCTTTCAATGTTTACCGCTGGGTAATATTTATTTAGATTTACGATATTTTCTGTGTTTCTTTCAAATATTTGGGCAAAGAATTTCATCTAAATGAATTATAACTGAAAAAAAAACACACACACAACATGAATATTTATTTAAACAAGTCAAAAACGACACGAAAACATGCGGGTTCAAGTGGTTTACCTTTAAAAAAAAAATCAGACATAGAAAATATGCCAAAAAAAATCTTGTTTAAAATAAAGTTCGTTAAAAATTTCAACAATTTTCTATTCAAAGATTTTGCAATAAAGTAGAAACATAAAAAAAGTATTATTTCCTTTTTCTTTTTTTCCATTTTCTTTGTTGTTTTTTTGTATGGAAATTGCCAAATTGTCAATTGCAATTAGAATTAACGTTTATTGCTTAAGTCTTTTGATTTGTTTGCAACAAGACAATAAACATTAAGGCTTAAATAATCATATGTGTGTGTGTGTGTGTGTTCGTTTTATTTGCAATAACTTCAATAAACCGTAAACTTGTCTTTAACGTTACTTCTCTCATTTTTCTGTCCGATTTGTTGTTTAGAACAAGTTTCATTCAAAGTTGATTTGTTTTATTTGCCTCATTTTATTTTTTTTTTTTTTTTTTTTTTGATTTGTAATTTTCATGGAAATCTCAAGAAGTCTTTAATAGAAGACACACTTACGTTCGGACGTACGTCCGCAATTTGGGTCACTCAGTTAGTGTGTTACACTCAACATTTAACATTTTCGGAATAAGAAAACGATTTTAACCAGAAAATACCTGTTCTAGTAATCAATATTAAGCGTTAAGCAACAAGCACACAGCCAAAAAAAAAAATATCAAATTCAAATTGTTTCAAGTGATTTTCAACAGAATTTTATTTGAATGTCTGTCAGATCAAGTTTATGGAAATTTTTCTTTTCAAAAGTGTGTTAAATTTTCAAAAGAAAAAAGAACTTGTATTTGTTTTCTAAATTGCTGCTGGGGCTGCTCTTAAAGTGGAGCTGTGTTATTTTTTAAATTATTGGGTTGCATAGTTTAACTATGTAAGTTGAATGAATGATCAAACAGTTGCATTAAGACAAATTGACATTTATGATTTTTCTTTCTTTAAGTTGTTAATAAAACACAGTTATGAAGTGATGATAGAACAGCATGCTTTTAACACACACTCGCAGTGAAAATGGTGCACATACAAATTTCTGAATTGAAAATTGAAGTCTTTTATTTTGTATGCTTTTCAACAAAAATCTTTTGAAAATTAGAACATTTACATAACATATTGTTAGTATTTACAGTTTTTAGCATTATGAAAAACCGAGTATGAAAGTTGGCCAGCAGCAAAGCTGTTAATAAAAATTAATGGGTCGATTACGGATGGCAACTGAACTGAAGCTGAGTTTCCAGCAGCGAAATCAGGCAATTTTAATTCATATCATGTTGTAAATTCCTTCCTTCACTAAAAATAATTTAATGAAAATTATATTTAAAAAACTAAAGCCTAATTAAAACATGAAAAACTTTAATCACTTTTTTACTCTTGACTAAAAAGTACTTTTTACTTTAAAAGTATTTTTTTACTAAAAAGTACTTTTTACTTTAAAAGTACTTTTTAACTAAAAGTATTTTTTTACTAAAATGTACTTTTTAGCTAAAAGTTAATTTTTACTGAAAAGTACTTTTTTTTACTATATGTAATACATAAGTAAAACGGGTTTTTTTTTACTAAAAAAGTACTTTTTTTTTAGTAAAAAGGTGATTTTAGTAAAAAAGTACTTGTTAGTTAAAATTTACTTTTTAGTTAAAAAGTACTTTGTAGTAAAAAAAAATGCTTTTAAAGTAAAAAGTACTTTTTTTCATTTTACTAAAAAGTACTTTTTATATACTAAAATTTATTTTTTGACTAAAAAGTAAATTTTTACTAAAAAATTAATTTTTACTAAAAAAGTACTTTTTGTCGTTATGATATCTTTCTTTGGGATATTATCCCATCAAAGGATCATAAATGGCAGTTATTTTGTTATACAAATAAACCGAATAAATCTTATTATATAATTTGCTATTACCATTATTTACTTACGACCAACATATCTGACTTTGACTCATCACTAACATCGACAAATTTTCATAATCACTGGTTTCTTTATGGCAATTTGTGTGCAGAAATTAGTTAAAAATTGTTATTTATACAATCAAATTAACTGAATAGTTGAATAAAAAAAATCTATTTCAATTTTAAAATTCAGCACAAATGTTATTATATACTTTTAATTTCTAAAATAAGTCCTTTTTTACTTTTACTAAAAAACAAATTTTACTATAACAGTGCTTTTTACCTTTACTAAAAACAAATTTACTAAAAAAGTACATTTTAACTAAAAAGTTAATTTTTACTAAAAAGTAAATTTTAACTAAAAGTACATTTTTACTAACATAATTGTTCTTTTTACTAATAAGTACTTTTTTTTTTTTACTTAAAAGTCCTTTTTTACTAAAAAGTAATTTTTACTAAAAAGTACTTTTTTACTAAAAAGTACATTTTTACTAAAAACTACATTTTTACTAAAAAGTACATATTTACTTAAAAATAAATTGAAACTGGGAATTATTTCCTTCCGAAGGTTACTTTATATTATATTCAACATTTTTTATTTTTCGAATTTATTCTATGAGCTAAATTTCAGTTATTTATTTTGTAAAGCTTTTTTGTAATAGTCCTATTCCTTCAATTATTCAGAAATGACTTTATACAGTACCAGACTATTATATTGTATTTTCTTGTTACATTTTATCTTAGCTTTCCTTTGGAAAGCAATGAGGTATATTGTATGTACAAAAAAATTTACAATTATCAGACACCATTAGAATTTAGTGCATTTTCAGGCCCGCTACGGCCTTCGTCAGCAAATATTACAAAAAAGCTTTACAAAATAAATAACTGAAATTTAGCTTATAGAATAAATTCGAAAAATAAAATATGTTGAATTAAAAATAAATTTTAGCTTAAAGGTTCTTTTTACTAATAAGTACTTTTTTTTTTACTAAAAAGTACTTTTTTACTAAAAAGTGAGTTTTTACTAAAAAGTGAGTTTTTACTAAACAAGTGAGTTTTTACTAAAAAGTACTTTTTTACTAAAAAGTACTTTTTTACTAAAAAGTACTTTTTTACTTAAAAGTTAATTTTTACTAAAAAGTAAATTTTAGCTAAAAAGTACATTTTTACTAAAAAAGTACATTTTTACTAAAAATTACATTTTTACTAAAAAGTACATTTTTACTAAAAAAGTACATTTTTACATAAAAGTACATTTGTACTTAAAAATAAATTTTAACTTAAAGGTTCTTTTTACTAATAAGTACTTTTTTTTTTTTTTTTACTTAAAAGTACTTTGTTTCTAAAAAGTTTTTTACTAAAAAGTTAATTTTTACTCAAAAGTAAATTTATACTAAAAAGTTAATTTTTACTCAAAAGTACTTTATTTACTAAAAAGTACCTTTTTACTAAAAAGTGAGTTTTTACTAAAAAGTGAGTTTTTACTAAACAAGTGAGTTTTTACTAAAAAGTGAGTTTTAACTAAAAAGTGAGTTTTTACTAAAAAAGTACTGCTAAAAAATTCCTTTTTAATATGATTGCGGTAATCTTTGCACTTAAAAGTACGTTTTAAGAAAACAAGACAAGAATGAAAGACCTTTTGTACCATTTTTTTTTTTTAGCTAGTAGGACCTTTTTTAGGAAAATCGGTAGTTTATATAGAGGGTTCAAAGCTGAACCGAACCAAGTCATAAAATAAAATGCACATATGTATTTCAAAACTGGTGTGAAATTCTTCGCAAAGTTTAACTCTATCGTTCATGGCTATCTCTAATTAAGGCGTCACAATGGACCATATTGGTCTCTGGGTGAAGGTGTGAAGGAGACTTCACACCGGCCTTTCTACCTACCTTAACTCTATCGAGTTCTGTAACGGACTAAATCAAAAAGTTTTTCGTTCCAAAGGTAACGGTAATAAGCCCATGTCAATGGCTCCAGAAATTAATGGAAATTCACTTACTCAAACTCAAAATATTATCGAATTTTCATTTTTGACTTGGTTCGCTTCACCTCTAAGCCCTCCATATGTTAATGCGTCTTTTGCTTATGAAAATACCCATGTTTTTAGTATTTTCAGCTCCAGAGGCCTAAACATTGTCACAAAAGTTAAAGCGACAAAAAAAATCATAATTTTCCCTTATGAAAGAGTTTTTTTTTTCTAAAAGTTTGCTTTATGTGACAAGAAGCTTTTCATAAATAATCGATTCAAATCTGTATGCAGTTCTTTTAATCAAATGCCTTTTTAACAAAACTTAAAATATTAGTAAATGCCATCTTTTGACAAAGCAGTACGTTTTTACATAAAACATTTTTGCTAAAAAGCACGTAAATACTAAAAATAAAAACTTTTTACTAAAATAAAACTTTTTTTTGCAAATGCACCATTTTAAAGGGATATTTTTTGCATCTTATGTGTGTCAATTATACAAATTTTATCATTTTTTTGTATTTCAAACACATACTTAAAGTCCATACCATAATTTTGACATCTCTGTGTTTTATTGTAACTTAAATTTATAAAAACTCATGAAAAAAAATCAAATCCAAGCAAAAAAAAAAAAAAAAGATTATGTAGGTTAATGACATTAAGTGAGCAAATTTTTGTTCAAAAACAAAATTTACCAAATCAAACCTAAAACAATGCGAAATTTTTTTTTTTATTACAAAATGTAAACTAAAACACAAAAAACAAAAGAAAACATAATTTTAGTTAAAATATTGTAAACGAAATCGATATTTCTGAAAAAAATACATGCAAAAGAAATTGGTGTTAAAACAATTAATTAAGACAGATGAAAAAATTTTAGAAATTTAAAAAAAAAAATATTTATTTGAAAAAAAATGTATGAATAAAATTATAAACAACAATCAGATTAAATAACAACTTAAAGAATCGATGTCAAAGACGTTAAAAAAATATAGAGAAAGTAAATTAAGAAGAAAAAAAACGAGAAATCAAGAATATTTTTACAAGCAAAATCTAAACAAACCAGATTTATGTTTTCTTCCCATCAAATTTGTATAATTACGAATAAGAATTAGAAACATGCAACATGCGGAACGTTGTCATTTAAAAGAAGGAAGTAAGAGAAAATGCCATAGCGATTAAAACAATTAGTGGCTTAAGAAAAAGCTGAGGTTTAAAATCATAACATGAGTTTTTTTTTTGCTAAAAAAATTGTTAATCTTCTTGTTGTTGTTTCATTTGTAGAAAAAAAGAATCATTTACATTATTTTTATGATTAATGTGATTTAAAAAGATTAATATTGTTTAAATATTGGTTTTTTGAAGACAAATTCACGTATTTTTTTTTGGAAATAAATGTAAATAGTAGAAAGTAGAACAGAGAAATATTCAAGATTAATTGATTTTGATTGGAAAAAGTTAGCAAAAATTATTTGAATACGAGTGTCTTCATTTTGAAAGAACACATTGTAAAAGAATTATGTGCGAACTAATTTTTAATGATACAAAACTGTTATAAATTAGAAAAAAAAGCTGAATTTTGAAATCTTTGGGAATATGGAAAATAACTTACAGTTTAAGATGGATCAGATCATTTCTTAAAATTGTGCTTACCTGCAAAGAAAGAAAAAAAAATTTCATTTAAATAAGTTTTAAAATTTAAAATAGTTTTTTTAGTTTTTTGAAAGAATTTATTTAACAAACAAAAAAAAAAAAAAATAGGAAATTCAACTTAACAAAAAAATTTTATTTTAATTTTTATATTAAATAAGAACATTTAAAAAAAAATTTTCTAAGAAACGCTTTTCTTAAAAAAGACTTTATCCTGGCTACGCCCATGTATTCGTGTATTGTCATCTTGAATATGTATGCCTGCAAAGTTTCATCCATTTGCATTGAGCATAAGGCGTTTAAATTAACGTTACAGGATTTGATTTTCCGAAGTGAAGCTAAAGAAAAGGTTTTAAAAAAGGTATCACAATTGCAACCAGCAGCCGTATTCCGTAATTCGCTAAAAATCCTTAAAAGTTGATTTAGCAAGTTTTGGCTACAAATATAATTCAGTAACGTGCATTGCTAAATTTAGCAATGCAATACAAATTTAATTTGCCGCAATTTTAGCTTTTAGGGTCATCGCGAAAAATTTTAGATTTGGTTTTCTTTAAGGTATTTTAGCGATCGAGATTTAGCTTTAGCTAAGCGAATTACAGAATACGGCAGCAGAACTTTTTGCGAAATCTAAATTTTGTGTTAAATCCAAGTCTGTTCACAGCAGGGCTGCCAGATAAATTTGCGAGATAAGGCCATGATGGCTTTATTGCTCAATTCAATGGGAGATAAAGCCATAATGGCCTTATTGCCCAATCATTGAGAGGTTTTTAAAATGAGAGATATAGCCATATTTTTTTTTCGCAAATGAGAGATAAGGCCATATTTTTCCGAAATATTGTTATGCATGGTGTAAACATTCGGTAAGAGGGAAAATCCTTAGTTATCATTGGAAAAATTTTTTTATTCTTGTGACGCACACAGGAAAACTTTATTCAGCGAAGGCACCTGCCCCGTCCTACTGGAGAAAAAAACCCCTAAGCCCTAAGCCATGCAGAAAAACTTTAGTATGCGAAGCCAGATTTCAATACTTAACTTTAGTGTCACCGGAACTGAAATGAGAGATAAAGCCATTTTCTAATATTGCTAATGTGAGCTAAGACCATGATTGCTATATCTCCCATTCAAATAAAAAAAGGCTTTATCTCCCTATTGAATGAGAGATAAAGCCATCAGGCCCTATTTCACATGGTAAAAAGCACCCCCCCCATTTTTGTTTAATTTCTATAAAAAAAAAAACATTCAAACAAAAAACTTCATACCCAGCCAGCAATTTCAATCGTGTAAGAGCTACTGGGAGTCTCATGAAGAGTGTCTTTGATCGTCGATGACCGCATTTTTTTTAATCGTAGAAGATTCTTCACACGGAAAAAAACTGTAACACGAGTGAGATTCTTCCATAGCACAGCGAAAGACGCTTCTTCAATCGTTGTGGGAATCGTTTAAGACGTGGGTAAAGATAATCTAACGAGACTTTCATGTCAAGAATCGTATGAGACTCATGTAGATATTCTCTTACAACTCGTGAAATGCTCGCCGTATAATTGTTAAAAAAAAAGGATTTATACAGGGAGTCGTAAAAGGTTCATTCGATGATGGTTTGACGAAAGATAAACAAAGTGTAATATTGTTGTTTTTGTACTCTGAAAATAAACCAAGATTTTCTTAAGACTTGCATATTACAGCCGTACCTAAAAAAAGCGGCACGCGTTTCCTAGTTTTTGAATAGATCGGCCTATACGCTTTGCAATTTTAAAACCAGATTTTGACAGCTCGTTTTAAAGTGAAGTTTACCGCTTTTGTTAAATAATAATGGCAATTAGCTATTTTTTTGGTCAATCTAGCGTTTTTATCTCTATTTTTATTTTGATTTTTTTGTGGGTTTTATTACACAAGAAAGCTATCACTACTAGATATCAGCGTAAAAGCTAAGCGAAAGAAAACATTCCGCCTCCCGCTCTTGTTAAGGTAGGGCTGTTAAACATTCCAAGATAAAAAAACGAAATTGTCAGAAAAAGTAAATATTTCGTTCAGACTTTGGAGACTGAAAAAAATCGTCACTTTTTTAAAAAAAAAATCAGCATTTCGGCACTTTGCTAATTTCGAAACAAAAAATCGTCAAAATTACGATAAATCGTCAAATCTGGCAGTCCTGGTTTACAGACTAATTCTATCACGTCTACGTTAAGATTTTCTTATAAAGCGTGCTTCAACCAAAACGCATGATGTTAATTGTAAATAAATCAAGAAGTTTTCAGAGAATTATCTTAGTATTGTTTATTATGATAGAAGGATCTCTGACAATTATGTGTAAAACAAAATATCGTCCAAATGATCACCACGGCTTCTGTGGCAATCTTCTATCCGATGATCCATATTTACCATGACTCTGAGACTTAATTGAGGTTCAATGTCGTTAATGTGCCAAATTATCTTATCCTTTAGCTCTTGAATTATTCTTGACTTATTGACGCAAACTTTTTCTTTTAAATATTCTTAAAAAAGAAGTCCATCATTGTCAAATCGCATAATCATGGCGGCCAAGTAACATCGCCAGGACGTGAGGTAACACGTCCATTGAATTTCTCGCGCAAAAGGAGTCATTATTTCGTTGGCTGTGTTGCAAGTGGCACCATCCGTTAGAACCAAATATCTTTAAGGTCCATATTCTCAATTTCTGGCCACAAGAAGTCCGTTATCAACTCGCGATAGCTTATTCTATTCACGGTAACTGATTGGCTTGTCCAACCTCATTTTCGAAGAAGTACGCCACCACCAGCCCATAAACCGCACCAAACAGTCACTTTTTGTGGAAGCATCGGCTGTTCACAACCACTCGTGTATTCTAATTCTAATAATGCGGCAATTCAACTTATTAACGAATCCAATGAGGTGAAAGTGTACCATGAAATGCATTTTGATTTTACCGCTTATTCTCATAAGGATTTAGCAATCTAAACGCTCTGCTCAATTGTGTACCTCTTCATGGTTGAATTTGTCAAATACTTAAACAAAGAAATGTCAAATTACGTTGGGCTAAGAACTCGACTTTAAGGTGTGACTCACAATTAACATCGTGCATTATGGTTGGACGAACCTTTAATATTAATTCGATATAAATATATATAAAATTATACTGTTACTGACTTTTTCGGCATCGCACATCGTAAACGCCTGAAGCTAAAAAGTCAACAAACGGACTGGAGGCTGGTCTTTCGCTCTACGAAGACGGGAGTTTTCGAAATTCAAATGTCAAGGACTGGAGGCTGGTCTTTCGCTCAACGAATACGGGATTTTTCGAAATTCAAATGTTTTGGTAATAAAAAAGGGTTAAAATCAGGTAAATTCGCTAGCCTTATATCTGCTTAAAATGTGATACTTATTGTTGTCCATAAAAAAAATAAGGGGGCAGGCAGGTGTCTCGTTCTTTTTTGAAAGTCGGCTCTTTTTGGTAGTAAACGGGTTAAATCTGTATTTTGGAATATTTTGTATCACCCCATTTATCTTTTAAGCAAATCATAGAAATAACCAAATTTGTTACTTATCAAAAAAAAAAAAAAAAATAAAAAAAAATAACATTTTAATTTGGTACTTTTTCGAAATTCGAACTTTTAAGGAATGAAAATCGTTCCTATTTTTGGTACTTTTTCAAACATTTCTATTCACTAACATATACATACGTTATAGTTAATGGGCTCCCACAACAATATTGAATCTTTTGATAATTCAGTTGGATGAAAATAGTACCAAAAAGGGGATATACGGGTAATTAAATTTATTCTTTTACTTTTCCGTTAAAAATATTAAAATTTTTTATACTTCAATGGGGAGAAAAAAGTTTCCGTTTTGCATGTGGTACTTTTTGAATTTTCTATAAGATTGAAAATATTGAACTAAGACACATAAAATTATAGTTGCAGGGTCCTGAGTAAATGAGAACCAAGGTACATTTACACAGGGTAGACTCGTTAGCGGACATACATAAGCCCCAATTCGCAAATTCGTATGTATGCGTAAAAATTTTGTACATGTGGGCCTTAAATTTTTATTTTTTTTGGTTTATATGGTTACAATTATGACAATTATATAGCAGCATTTCTACACTTCCAAATGAGTCTACCTTGTGTACTTTAGTACTTTTGTGTAAAAACCTAGACACATAAACTCTGCCATATAAAGATGTCCACGAAAGAGAAGGAGACGCTTACAAAGTAGCGCGTTAAAAGATTGTAATAAAATTATGTTTTGTTTGAATAAATTCAGTAATTTTTCAGAAAAAAATGCAAAATAGTTTAAAGTGACTCAATATTGAAATGACATTTTTCCCTCAACGAAAAAACATCATGTTTGGAATTCTTAAAGGCAAATGTGTGGTTAGAATTTTTCACACTTATTTAACAGTAAAATAAAAAAAAGAAACAACAGCAACAACATAACCTCAATTTAAATAAGAATCTAGTGAGAAATAGCGCAAAATATGTTAGAAAAAAAACTTTGCAAAAGTGATAGAAAATAATGTTTAATGTAAATAATTTAACACACACACACATGCATCAACAAACACACATATGCAGATATATACATGTGTGTGCGCAAACTTACTAACAAGCAAATTATTACAGTTCATTTAATGGAAAACAAGACGTCGAGTGTCTTTTTGTGTAAATTGCATACGAACGAGGGTCTTTTCAAAAGTATATTAAGAGTCAAAATAAGTTTTCGGTGTTTACTAAAATATGGCACGGCTCAATAATGCCTGTATTCATTAAAAAAATATTTTAAAATTAATCAAGGTGAACAAACACCCATGTTCTTCGAGTGAAATTGCAATCGAACAAATTTTTTTAAACTATTCTGTGTTTAAATTTTACAAACATATTCCATTTTATATACCTGATACTTTGAGGACCATATAGATTTACCAGAACTACTTCTGAAATCAGAAAAAGCTACGTTAATTTTTAAAAAAATTAATTGAAAATCTTCATCGATTTCATTTTCTATGGAAATGTTCTTAATAAAAGTTTGACATCCCATACGACTTCATCGTTATTTGAAAAATTTCTAAACAATAATAGTTTTCATTAGATCAGGGTTGCATTTTATTTCATGTGTGAGTGTTTATACTTTGTGTGATGGTGTGAACCAGTGACGTCCAAAATTTAAATTGTGGTTGTATTGCTTTTTATTAGTATTAGTGAATAAAGAGACAAATATTCTTAATAAAAATACAAAAAGTATGTAAGCATCCGCCGCATGTGCACTCGTCGCTTGGTAATCGACGACTGAATTGTGTACTCTCGTGGACTAAATGAAAGAGCGTAAGAATGCGTGTGAAGAATGTGTGTGAATAATTTTCACAATTGTGGTATGGGCTGGACACCAATGGTGTGAACACAAACTGTCATGTAAAATTAGATTTTTTGACAGTCGCAACAAAACTTATTAGATTTCTTTCTCACAGAGTATTATGGAATACGTGAGACTTGTGCGATAGTGTAAACTAGCTTTAAACGTTTGTTAAATTTCCCAGTAAAAACTTCCCCTACAAAATAATGTGTTGAGTAATCAGAAAAACATTAAAGCACGACTTACAATTCTACTAAAAGAACCAATGAATTTTACAAGGGATGTCCCAAAATGAACGCATTCAAACGTAAGTCATTATAAGTCATTTACCTTAATACATCCAGAAAAAAGTAGTTATAGAAGTTGTTATAGAAGCAGTTAGTGAAAAAAGCTACGAAATAATGAGTTATAGAAGCTATTAATTTTGAAAAAGTATGCGAAGTTTTTACTGGGTTACTAATCGTTTATAAATACGGGGGTAAGGAAATAAAAACTCAGTTAAAGCTTTTATTAAAGGTTTAAACATCGGTCTTCATTGTAATTATATAATATTAGTGAACACAAGTTATTTAATCTTCGAAAAAGGGTTACTTAAACTCTTTTTATAATTGCAACTCAAGCGTTTGCAACGTTAAATGAAAGTATACTACTGTAGAGCAAATCTGCCAAAGGGATATGAAAAGTAAGCTCGGGTTCCTGAAATATCGGCCCCTAAACTATTTGAATTTTTTAAAAAGGCGTTTGGTATAAGTCAAAAAATTAATATAGACTTAATGTACTTCTGAGCTAAAAGACTATTTAAGATGTCTTCAGTAGAATTGTATGGCGATTCTTTTCTTAGAATATATTACCCCTCTAACACTCATTCAACACAAACGTAAACTAAAAGGGCACTTTAGAGGGTTAAAATGTTCCACGAATATTTTCTGCACCAAATTTCACTAGGGGTCTTCTAAGACCAAAAAATTGCGCAATGTATGTAAAACGGATTTTCGAAATTCCGGGCCTTGAAATTTATCAAGTTTTCGAAAACCCGTTTTATATACAAATTTGATAAGATAGTGATTAGCCCTCCCTATAACTTTGGAAAGTGTTGAACAAATTTTTTTTAACTTTCAGCCAACCCTCAGGGGATGTCCCCTTCTAATATGCAATGCATTTTGTTGGTATTAGGAAAATATGTTATGAGAAGAAGGAAAGAGAGAGTAGTCTTTGGGGCGTTATATTAGAAACTTTCCTACAAACGGGAAATTGCCGTCTTAGTATTATGTAACGAAAAGATTTGTTAGGGTTAGCTACCCAGTAAAAACTTCGCCTACTTTTTCAAAATGAATAGCTTCTTTAAATCATTATTTTGTAGCTTTCTTCTTTAACTACATCTGTAACAACTTCTATAACTACTTTTTTCTGGATGTATGCAGGTAAAAATATAATGACTTACTTTTTAATGCGTTCATTTTGGGACATCCCTTGTAAAATTCATTGGTTCTTTCAGTAGAATTGTAAGTAGTGCTCTTATGTTTTTCTGATTACTCAACACATTATTTTGTAGGCGAAGTTTTTACTGGGTAGCATCGCAGTGCACTGATTCAAGACCAGTATATACCACCGGCCCAGGAGACTTGTTGATATCGAGAACTGCACAGAAAAAAATTGTCGCTTATTTTTTGCAATCAAAGCATTAATCACATAAACATAAAATCAGTTTTAATTAAAAATGTAATCAAGTGAATTTAACTATTAATCAAGTGAATTTAACGTTTAATCAGGTGAATTAAACTTTTAATCAATTGAATAAAACGTTTAATCTAGTGAATTAAAAGTTTAATTAATTTGTTTACTGTTGCAAATTTAATTAAGTTTTTGATTAATTTCACAAATTTTTTAATTGAAATAAATTTTTATTTTTTTCTGTGTAGCATCAACTTTTACTTTTTTAACGAAGGACCAGAAGCTTTTACTGCCCCAAGGAGCAGTAAGAAATTCAGTACGAAGACGTTGCTCGTGAAGAGCTTTTCCCCTTTTTAGAATTTTTAGAACTTTGGCGTACGAACAATTGCAATTTTGCATTGCAATTCAGTATCAGCGTTTTTCTTGTTAAACCAACTTCTGAATGTTTCCTTCTTGACTTTAATGTGCAATTTTGACAACCAACTGCTTATTTGAAACAAAATATTCTCGTAAAGAAATGTTTGATCCACTATTTAATCTAGAAAACTTTTAAATTTAAAATTTTCTGAAATATATAAAATTTTTAATAGTAAAATAAAGGGTGGTGCAACCATAACCCACGATGTTAAATGTGAGTCACAGCTTAACGGCAAGTTTTTGCCCAACTTTCTTTGTTTAAGTGTTTAAAAAATTCAACCATGGAGAGGTACACAATTGAACAGAGAGTTAAGATTGTTGAAGCCTTTTACGAGAATGGGCGTTCAAATCAGAATGCATTTCGTGCACTTTTTTGTCAAAATATGTCCACAATCGAGAGAATTGTGTGCAAATTTCAGCAAACCGGCGCTGTAGGAATTGTGAAAGCACCAGTGCATGCTCGCCTAGTCGTTCAGCTGAAAACATTGTTCGCGAGAGTGCGGCAGAAGAGCCATTAACCTCGACTCGTCGTCGTGCCCCACAATTGAACATCTTACGAACATCACTGATGCGAATTAAGAATAATGATTTGAATTTTCACTCTAACCAGGTTCAATTGACTCAAGAGCTAAAGCTTACTGACTATTTGAAGCGTTGTCAATACGCCGAATGGTAGGTTGAACAGACAGAAGTAAATGGTGACTTTAGAAAGAAAATCATCTTCAGCAATGAGGCACACTTTCACCGCAGTGGAATCGTTAACAAGCGGAATTGCCGCATTCGGGAAAATGAGAATTCACGAGAGATTATTGAAATTCCGATGCATCCACAAAGAGTGACTGTTTGGTGCGGTTTATGGGCGGGCGGCGTCATCCGGCCGTACTTCGTCGAAAATGAGGTCGGCCAAGCAGTTAGCGTGAATGGTGTTCGCTATCTCGAGATTTTAACGGACTTCTTGTGGCCAGAAATTGAGAATATGGACCTGGACGATATGTGGTTCCAACCGGATGGTGTCATTTGCCACACAGCCAACGAAATAATGGCTCCTTTTGCGCGAGAAATTCTAAGGCCGTGGTATCTCACTTCGTGACGATGTTAAATGGCAGCCACGATCGTGCGATTTTACACTTATGGACTTCTTCAATTCAAGAGCTAAAGGATGAGATAATTTGGCACATTAACGACATTGTACCTCAATTAAGTCGCAGAGTCATGGAAAATATGGACCGTCGGATAGAGGTATGCCACCGGAGCCATGGCGAGCATTTGGGTGCTGTTTTGTTTCACTTATAATTGCCATAGCGCCTTCTATGATAATAAAAAATATAATTGGGAATTAAGCACGACAAACAAAATCTTGTTGAAATCACTTTCTTATTGTTAAGCTTGTTAGGCATGGAGCTTGTTAATTAAAAATATTAATATAATTCTCTGAAAACCTTTTGTTTAATTTACAATTAACATCGTGCGTTTTATTATCAAAGTAATTTTTGGGAATAGAAAATTTTTTATTAATTAAGATTTTGTTGGTCGGGCTTAGTTCCCAATTTTTATTCTTGATAAAAACACTTAAATTTAATGATATCACTTGTAACCTGGGCCGGATCATCAGGAAACATTCTCCCAAAAAAATTAAGAAAAGCCAAAGATATCAGCAAATACAACTCCAGAGTGAATGAGAATTGCAAACACTCTAAAAGTCTTATTTGTAGTGATTTCAAAGCTTAAACAAAATACCAACAATAAAATGTTTTTTTTTATGTTTGCTTACATTCCCCACTACAATAAGTTGGAATTCTCCCAACATTAATTGTAGTTGTAAATAGGTTAAGAAAGAAACCAAATAAAAACCAAAACAAATTGCTTTTTAAAATCAAAATAAAGCAAGTTGCCAGTTTAGTTTTTTTAAGCCGTGCACTTGCATATTTATTATCAAAGCAATTTTTAGGAATACAAAATTTTTTAATTAATAAGATTTTGATTGTAGTGCTTAATTTATAATTTTTATTCTTGATAAAAACACTGAAATTTATTGTTGTTGGAGGATAAGCTAGTTTCTATGCGCATTTCACTGGTTGCTTAGGCCAAGAACTCTCCAAGAGCTGACTGACTATTTACTATTTTATAGTTTTACGGTTGGTGTCCTAGATTAAGTATTCTTGTTTCTTTGATTTGTTATACAAATTTTCCTTAATTTTAGAGCTGCCCTCGTTTAAGTTTGTGTTAAATGACAAGTATGCATAAAATGCAAAATACCTGAACTAAAAACAACAAAAGAAAAAAGTTCTAATTACACGGTTTGTTGGTAATGACAGCAAATAAAAATAATTTAAAATTATAAAACAAAAAAGACAAAAATTACGGTGAAGGTTAAATAATTTGCTAAGAAAATTATGGTGTGTTTAACACAAGAAAGCATGTCAATAGTAAAAATACAAGAAGTGAATGTTTAAATGAAACTCTCAATACAGCCATATTTTTCTAAATATAAACGATCAACTTACCAATAATTCCAATTTTGTTAAATAACTCATGGTTTTCTTTTCTTGTTTTTGTTTTTGTTTCTTTTTTTTTTTTTTTTTTTTTTGTTTTTAATTAAACAAATTTCAGTTGCGATTAAATTGCATTTATCAATTTTTATTAATTTTATTTTAATAACAAGAACTTGAAAGAATTTATTTTTTAATGTGTAACAAAAATTTTTGCTCTTTTTGTTGATTTTATTAAACAAAAATTTCACTTGTTTTCTTTGTTTCCAAAAACTAAAACAAAAGACTTAAGACACATACTTAAACACAAACATTGTCGGTCTTTTTTCTTTTTATGGCTTAAGAATTTCATTTATTCAACTTCTTACGTTAAGCAGAAAGAGAATTTCACACACAATTTAAATGTTTAAATTTCTATTGCTGAAAAATTTTGAAAACTTAAAGGCATACAGCAATTACCACAATACCACAGAATATTTTACTTAAAATATTAAAAAAATTAAACAATTTCTTTTATTTTGGAAATTTAAATAATTTTTTCTTTTTTTTCAATGTAAAACAAAACTATTTATAACAATTTCAACTGCAGTAGTCCGCTCGAGCAAGTTAATGTGCGAACGAATACGTTTGTTACGTTTGAAAGTTGAGCACGTTCTCAAACGTTAGAATCTTAGAAAGAAAGTCATCAATGGACCAACTGCTTTTTCTCCAGAGGTTTAAAAGCATCTCTACAAACATGTCTATCTGTATGTCTGTCTGTTTAGCTGCTTGTTGCTCTTGGTTAAAAAGAAAACCAGACTATTATACAAGAATAAGTGGCCAGAGGCAGGAAGAATAAGATAAGAAGTAAGCGAGTAAGTGTGTGCGTGCGTGTGTCTTTCTTTTTTTCCATTAATTTCTTTTGCTTTTCTTGCTGTTGTAGCTGTTTTCTTTTTCACTTCTCTACTCTTTATAATGCTTAACAACATCATTATCATTTTTTATTACTTTATTTTAGTATTTTCTTTTTTTTTCTACATATTTTTCTATTTAAGATTTGTGCTATTTAAAGCGGTATGTGCTTTAGATATTTGTTTCCTTTGATCAAGTGGAAAACTTTATGTTATTTATTGCTATTTTAACGCAGCTACGGATGTTGATGAATGGAAGCAGTTCTTTAAAGGTATGATATTAAAAAAAACGCATATCAGATAATTTTGCTTGAAAGCTTTCAAATGTTAAGAGCTTTTATGCAACATAGGATAAATTTCAATACAATGGGGCATGTCACAGAGTACAATTCCGTTCGGAATGATTCCATTCGGAATTGAAGAAAATATATTTGTTTGTTGATGGAAAGTGTATTTTGATAGTTTTATGGCCTTTCAGATACAGACAACTCCCATACCGTTCATGAAAACAAAAATGGTTCCATTCCGAAACATTTTTTCGTCATTTTCTGAAGCACCAAAATACGGAATGAATTCCGTTTCCGAACGGAATTGTACTCTGTGACATGGCTGAATATTTTGTAATATTAAGCTTTTTAAGAGTTTCTCAGGTATTTTCCCCTAATATCCCGAATTTCAGGACATCGACATAGAAAATGAAACTCAGTTTAATTTTCCTCCTCGTCATGACAATCTCTGCAGTAGTCATTGAATCCAGGCCAGAGCCCAGTCACGACTAAGACCACTGTTTTAATCTGTTTCCTATTTAACCTAAGCAGAGGGCTAGTTCTCCTTTTTTCATAGCTAGGACATAATGACCTTGATATGGAGCAAGTGGATTTGCAAATCTATCCCAGCTGCCCAAGTCTTTAAGACTCTTTAAGATCAATGAATGTGCCATCCAGACAACAACCGTTTTGGCAAGCTCTTCTAATATCTCGTTGCCGAAACAGTTCGCATGCCCTGGGGGTATCCCATTGGTGTTATCTTCATTTGAAGATCTTCGATATTCACGCAATAAAAGGGACAATTGTATGCTTGGTTCTCCTAGCGTGACCATAATAATGAGTCAATCAGATATGGGCCGTTGTCAGCCATGTGGCCGAGCAAAGATTCATATTTGAGGCTATCAGCGCAGAAGTGGTGTAACCACAGACTACTTATTATGAGATAATAAGGAGTAAACACTACTACACTACACTTGGTTGTTACGGCCCGTGCAAAAACTATGTTTCTAACACCATCTGTTTTGGATACAAACAGTTGGTTTACTCGACTATTGCACTGTAAAGAACAGTACAAAGAACATATCTTACACCAGAACCGTAACCAAATTAAGTTGTGGGTTACACCACTTCTGCGCTGATAGCCTCATTTCATTTCTTGCCGTGATGTCCACCGGGAACCAGTTTTACAATGACAGCAACTTCCTCGTGGTTTTGAAATGCATTAATCCGGTGATCTTCAATGCGACCAGCCTGTGTACCGCCACCTGCCTTTATAGTGATTGATATGACGCACTACTCATTTTGGGCTTAACGGGTTTGTTAATAAACAAAATTGCCACATATGGAGTAAGACCAACCCACAACAGACCCTAGAGAGGTGAAAAAGATAAACATGGATACTTCATGGTTGATCTTATGCACTGGGTGATAAGAAAAAACACCCCTTGAGTATGAAAGCAACCAGCATACCCATGTAATAATTTAAGTGCATAAGGCGATTATACACTCGTCCGTTGTTTAGCAGTTGGAGCTGTTTAACCTCATCTGATTTGGAGTAATGCTGGAAGCAGCTATTTATTAGTAACAGCACCTAATGGAAGTCCTTTCCAAGGTTTAACTCTCCTAAAAGTGGTCATAAATCCGCCCGATAGTGTCTGGTATATCCCTTCCCGCAACTTTGGGCTTAAATTACAACTACCACGTGATCGCCGAGAGAATGAAAGAAAATATTCTCCAAAAAAAAAAAAAAAAAATAAGATTTTGTTTGTCATGCTTATTTCCTAATTATTTTTTCTTGATGAAAACACTGAAATTTATGGCTTTGATATCGTTGCAAATGGGACTTTTTGAGCGTTTGCAATTCTCATTTACTATGGAGTTTTGTTTGCTCATATCTTTGGCTTTTCTAAAATTTTTTGAGAGAATGTTTCCAATGATCTAGCCTAAGCAACCATTAAAATGCGCATAACAAATAGCTTATCCTCCAACAATAAATTTCAGAGTTTTTATCAAGAATAAAAAAAAAAAAGAAAGAAAACACTGGGGATAAATTAAGTTTTTTCTACTTACTTTAAGATCGAGTCGTTCTCAAAAATTCAACTATGAATAACACTAACACGTACTTAAAACAACCCTAAATGGGATAAATTCCGAAAATCAATCCCGGAATTTCTTAAAATAAATACACTCTGGGAATTTATTTCTCATGGTAAGTAACATATTTCCAAGAAAATATTGAAGGAATATGACTATTAAAGTATAAAAGATTTAAAAATTGTAATTTGACTTAGAATACACATTCGATTAAATATGAAAATTTATTTAAAATAAGTACAAAACTCTTAAACCAAGGAAAAAAAAGACTAAACTTTTCGTTGGTAGTGCCACTCTGAGAGCAAAATTACAAAGTGAGCATTTTAATCTCATTAAACTTATTAAAGTTTGTTGTAGACACTACCAAACAAGTGGTTAAAAAACGATTTGCTTGTTGTGTGAAGAAACAACAAAAACAACAGAACAAGACGAAAACACATTCATTTCATGTTTAAAAAATAAAATTGAGAACTCTTGCTTCTCATTTAGTTTATATTTTCAGTTTTATAGGTACATTAAGTTTATAAAGTAAAAATTATATCGGGAATGATGCTGGTGTCTTATAATTGAAACTCTGTAGGGTTTAAACCGGGTAAGTAAACCAATCATAACAACATTTTCCTTCTAATTTAACTTTTAGTTTATTTCAAATACGAATTCGGGATCGAATCATCTTGATAATTCTTAAATCAAGTTCATTTTGAGATTGATTCGACCTTAATTTTACTTAACCCATTTTTCACAAAAATAAAATCTGGAATGATTTCTAATATATTAGTAATAAATGGGTTTCCTAAATACTTTGTAAAATATTATGGTAAGAGGATTAATAAAAGCCAATTTTTAACACTTTTTTCTAATATAAAAATATATTAAACAAGTGGCTGTGCCGAATCTTATATACCCTTCACCATTGTGCGAGCAGAATACAGAGCAACTAGACAAAAACTAAATAAAACTGGTAAATATTTTTTTTTCAATCGTTTTAAGAACATAAAAAAAAAAAAAATTATCTTTTAAAAACCAAGATTTGAACCAGAGGACTAACAGTTTCTAAACTCAACCCCCTAGACGACTGTACCATAAACGAACGTTGCTTGGATATCATTAAAATGAAATATGGCCCGAATAAGAGACAACCGGTTTTGAACTTCGCTTTTCTTAAGGACCCAGAATATATATACTTTATAGGGTGTAGGATCAATATTGTGGAACATACAAACGGATTCGGTGAAGGGTATAAAAATAGAAAATAACATTTTTTGTTTTTCATTATTTTTAAAGCAAAAATATTTTATTATAAGAATCGACAAAAATTAATTTGTAGTTGACCAGTTTTCTGACTTTTAAATGCCCATCATCTTTGGTGGTCGAAAAATCGACCACTGGCCGGAAGCACTACAATATCAATACCACACATTGGCAATCGGTTCAGAACATCTAAAAGGTATTTACATCTATCAGATAATAGTCGCTAAGATACAACATAGTTTTTTGGTCAAAGTTCGCCACTTGTTGATGTTCTCAATTAAAATTGTATGCAGTTTATGCAAAAAATTCTTATGTTAGGTGACACTCGTGCAAAATGTTCGATAAGAGAAAACTTATATGTACTTAAAATATTTTCCATATGCTCTGGAAGTGGAGATTTATTTTTTAGTATTTTTTTTTTTTGGCAAACAAACTTTTTTGGATTTACAAGATAATTAACGTGCCCGATCCCGATTGTTATATATGTACATTAGGGTGGCAGCTAAATTTCAACTTTGGATTTTCAACATCTCCCGGGCGGAATATTGTGCCACATGGTCTAAAACTGATGTGGAAAAAATTTCAGCCAAATCGGATAACTTTTACCCCTGCCACTTTGAGGTCAAAGTTCAAATGATAAAAAAAAAATTTCCATACAAGCAAAAAATTTTTTTTCGATTTTTTTTTATCATTTGAACTTTGACCTCAAGAGGGCAGGGGTAAAAGTTATCCGATTTGGCTGAAATTTTTTCCACATCAGTTTTAGACCATGTGGCACAATATTCCGCCCGGGAAATGTTGAAAATCCAAAGTTGAAATTTAGCTGACACCCTAGTAATCATGCTCTCAAATAGGGCCAAAAACTGAATTTTTCCAGTTTTTTACCCCAATTTAGAACAAAAATGCGATGTCGAAAAAAAATTGTTAAAAAAAATTTAAAAAACCTGGTATTAAGAGCAACAAAAAATCTTTAATGTGTGCTTATCAAAACTAAAAAAAAATTTTTTTTGAACATTTTTTAGAGTTAGGGGCAAGCCTCAAATTTTTTTTTCAGTCACTTTTGAAACTGAAAATCTTGTCCGATCGAAATGAAATTTTTTGTTGTTAATAAGCTTATAAAGCTTACTAATATTAAAAACAAAAAAAAAAAAAAAAATGTTTTGCTTGTATGGAAATTTTTTTTTATCATTTGAACTTTGACCTCAAAGGGGCAGGGGTAAAAGTTATCCGATTTGGCTGAAATTTTTTCCACATCAGTTTTAGACCATGTGGCACAATATTCCGCCCGGGAGGCATCAATATTAATACAAAAAAATTGCTCCATACATTTAGCTGCCACCCTAATGTACATGGTTTTTTTTTGCCAATTTTTCCTATCATCTCATCTGTTTACTGAATGAGCGCGGGAATGACAGCTGTAGCCAATGTAATTATCGATGACTCCTCAGTCGAAGCAAAGGCCTATGTTAAACTGTATTGCCCAGCCAAAAGCAATTCAGGAATGCCATCATGATATGGCTCTCTTTCACAAGTTGATTTTCGACCTGAAGTCACAATACAGTGGGTTAACGTTGAGGATTTTAACATGATCCTAAATCCCCAAGGGTATGTGAATTTAAAAGAAATGCCAATTTTTGTGTTACTTTCTCTGGTCAAATCAGGTAGTCGGCATAGTTATAAATTGACATATCTCATCAGATCGCGGCTGACCAGACCCTTTTCTGGTGCCACGGTAGTCAGTCACGACTACGGTCTGACTATCGGCTTACCAAAAGTCACGGGAAGGGAGTTCTTAAAAAGTCGGCTTCAAAGGCTGGTAAACGCACTATTTCGTCGTGCGGGAGTTTATGTGCTCTATCCGCCATTTTACACATTTCGAGTTAATTATGCCACTTTAGGTTTTCGACCCCAAATTTTTCAAATATGTAATCCGTTTTCGGCTATCTCATCTAGTTTCTGAGATAAATAGTGTCTGTTTTGTTCTATATCCTTCAAACCTGAATTATGTTAAAACTTCAAGATCGATTTTCTCAAAATACACTTTTGGCATATAGAGCACATAAACTCCCGCACGACGATTTGTCTCCTAGTGGTTAGGACCACCATGAGATTGGTCGAACACGGCAGGTGCTAATGTAAATGTTATTTACTCATAATCCCTTACCCGCCATAATCAACTCAATTATTAGACACACACTATCTCTATTTACATGCAAAAATACATATATTTACAAAGACTACCATTAAGATTTATATAATAGAAATATTTTTTTACAAAAAAATAAAATAATTTATTTTACTGTTTTCGGCCATTGGTCGATTTTTCGACCAGTCCATAAAAAGGAAACTACAAATCGGGCGACAAAATTTTGTGAAAAATGTTCTTAATTGAAGTCTCAAAAACTCCTCCCTGCAAGGACTTGAAAAAATTCCTGCGTTTTATGGTAGCGGCCAATAATGGGTATAATCAATCTAATTTTTGGATTATTTCAAATACGAATTCGGGATTGAATCAACTTTATAATTCCTTAATAAAGCGCATTTTGAGATTGATTCAATCGTAGTTTTACCTAAATCAATCTCATTTTCCGATTGTTTAAAGAACGAATTGAATAAGGATAAGTTAAGTATTTCGCGATTGTAAATCCGTACTTGAATCAATCTTTTTGTATTTGATTCAATAAAATCCGTACTCACCGTACTATTAATACCGCTTCGCATTGATTTGAGCACGGATGGATTGATTTTTCTTTCAAGTGCATATGTTGAAAGAAGTTTATGGTGCCGCAAAGGGCAACAATACTTATGTCTTCGTATTCATGGCAGCGAATGAATTGAAAAATACAATAAATTGAAATGACTTGTAAGTGGTCTTGTTACAGGCCTCTAATAAGTTTATAACAGCAATTCAAGCAACAACGCATAAAATTAGCATATTGTCGATTTTGAAAATATGAAAAACTTAAGCAATTTAATAAATTTTTTTAGTACCGGATACGAATATTAGTTTAAAAGAAAACGTTACAAAACTCCCTTAAAAATATCTCTAAGATACTGAAATAAACCATTAACTAATTTCTCAATTTACCAAAAAGATTTAATTTATATTTTTCTCTATTAATAAAATTATGCACAGAAAAAGCTGTGTAATTTGAAACTGATGTTTTTTTTTTTAATTTTTTCTCTATAAAAAGCGTTAAAAAGCGCTTTTTTTTAACTAATTTGTAAAATACAACAGATTTTATGCTCTAATTAATTTTATCAGTTAAATAAATTTACAACTTAAAAAGTATGAAAAAAATATGTAAAATTTTAAATGTGTGTGGGAGTGTGTGTGAGTGTGAAGTAACAAGCTAAAATATATGTTTTTTCCATAAAAAATAATTAACATTTTTTTTAAAAAATTTTTATTTAAAGGAATGATGACTGAACTGACTGCATTGCATCTAAGACAATAACAGACTATTGCCAACTTTAAACTTCCGGGGAGTTGAATGAAATTTTCTATTATTTTAATTTAACTTTAATTTAACAGTATGACGAACAAATTTCTTTTTATAACCCAAAAAAAAATAATTATTAAATAAATTTTAATGATAGTTTTAAAGACCAGATCTAATCTAGAAAAAAAGTTTCAATATTAACTAAACTAACAGTTTTTTTCTAAATAAGACTGACTTAAAGTTTAACAACAACAAAGAAAAAACTTCTATTAAAACACAGCTGTTTGACCAACAGTCACAGTCCGTCCATCTGTCTTTCTATTTGGTTTTTCTGAAAATCTAAACCAACCATAAAAGTTTGTAAAATTTAAAAAAATGATTTTACAAAATCATTAATTTTTTTTCCAATATGATTTTATGAGTGCATAATTATGTATTGTGTGTTTAGAAAAAGCATTATGGTGCTTTTTAAAATGCATTTTTCGATTTTTCTTTAAAATTTTTTTGCATTTTCCTCTTTATTGTTAAATATTATTGTTAGTTGCGAACTTCCTGAACCATATTTCATAAGACGTATCTTTTAAAAGATAAAAGGAATTTCATTCAAAGCAAAAAATAAACAACAGCCAACTTATTTATTTACAAATAAGAACAACATGTTCTTTGCTTGTTCTATTTCCATTGTTTCAAGTCACAACAGTGATGGACAATTCAATTGAGATACATTTTGCTTCAACTTTGAAAGTTAACAAAAATTATTTTTTACACACTGATTATAACATGGGGCAAATCACGGCATTCAATATCGATTGAAATTACAATACAGTTGAAACGGAAATTTCGATCGATATCGAATGCCATAATTTGCGCCCAGGTCTCTAAAAATAAGAAACAAATTAGTATGCTTGAGCATTTTCAGTAGCGAAAGTGCAAATTTGTTCAGTGTAAGAAAAAAGATTCGTGACATGTGGCAAAGCCAAATATGCTCAGTAGGGTTGGCCATTTCACCAATAGAATAAACTAACAAACGAACAAACAACGCTTGCAAATCATTGAATTTTTTTATCAAAATTCATGCTGTGTGAGAAATGTGTTTCGTAGATTTCGTCCATTTTATAGTTGCCATAATTGACCGATCGAACAGGCTTTTTAAGCCAAATTTCGCACCAGTTTCAATTTATTGGACATTTCCACATACCCATAAGCGCAAAGAAAATTGCTGTTGTATCGGCCAGTGTCAATGAATATCAAGAACGATGAAAAACGCAACGTTACAGTCAATGGAACGAGGCACCGTACGACGATTTTCCACTTTTGTTTGTCCAAAATGGAAGAACTGGACCTGGTTGATGTGTGGTTTCAATAAGACCGTGTCACATGCAACACGCGAAACCATAAACTAATAAGAGGCGAGATTAATGAGCAATTAATCTCACGTCTAGGAGCCGTCCATTGGCCGTCAAGATCATGCAATTTGACCCCCATAGACAATTTTTTGTGGGGATTTTTAAAGTATCTAGTATACAGGGGCATGCCAGCCAAAATTCTAGTCCTGCAGCTGCCATTGGTGTGCTACCGGCCGAAAAGCTGAAAAATTTATGCCAAAAATTGGAGCTGACCGATGGACCACATGCGGTGGAGCACGAGTAAATACCCTGGAACTAATTTTCAATAACTCGAGCGCACATATTAACCCAAATGCAAGAAATTTCGCCAACTACTTTTTTATAGTTAATGGCTTGAGTGGCATAGAGTTATTACAAACCCAAAGAACAAGTTTAAAGGAGTTAAATAAAACCCACGAGCGAAGCGGCCATTTGCGAGAGCTGTTGCATGAGATAACTGCCTCGTCGTTCTTAATCTTCAATAATACGATTGTGTTGTACGTTGGTTACCCCTTTCATGCACATATTGTATGTGAATAACAAGCGCTTTTAAAGTAAATTCATAATTTCTAGCAGTAAATTTTTGCAAAACAAAAATATTACAATAAAAAGTTGCTAGTACCTTAGATCAGTTTGCTTTTAACTTGCTCATAAGTAAATGCTTTTTGTTTTTCATATCGTCGTCTTTATGTGCAAACCTGCTAACTCCCTTTCAGCACATTTAACAGGAGAGACAAAAAACTTTTTATATTTCATATTTGCAGCTTGAGAGGAAAAACAAAAATATAGTTATTTTTACATTCTTTAAGACTCAAATTGAAGAAAACCTACATGCTGGTCGACGAGGCGTATCTTTCCCTACCACACGGCATCAAAATCTCATTTTACTTAAAACGTGGATGTAGCAGGTTCGTATATCAAGCCGACGATCGATAACTTTTGTAAAAATAAAGCTTAAAAGACGTTTGGTGCATGAAATTGCTAATATGTTGCGGCGTTCTGTTACAGGCACACTTCGGCGCCAAGTCTAGAGTGTGGAGCGGTCCCAAAAATACTGATATCATGCTCTGCAGCGATCGAAGTTGACGTTTGTTGGCCCTTCGTTTCTTTTTTTAAGAAAAAATTGACGATGACTTTGAAAGCATAACAGCGGCACGAAACAGTAAATCTTTTCAGATAAAGTTGTACATCGTACATGGAGTACACGCAAAAGAAAAATCAATCCATCCGTACTCAAATCAATCCGAAGCGGTATTAATAGTACGGTGAGTACGGATTTTCTTAAATCAAGTACAGAAAGATACGGTTCAAGTACGGATTTTCAATCTCGAAATACTTTACTTATCCTTATTCAATCCCGATTTCGTACTTGAAATAATCCGAAAATGAGATTGATTTAACTAAAACTAAGATTTAATCAATCTCAAAATGAATTGATTTAAGCACTATAAAGTTGATTCAATAACGAATTCGTACTTGAAATAAACTAAAAGTGAAATTAGAAGGAGAACTTTATTATTATTGATTTATTTACCCGTTTTAAGCCCTACAGAATTTTAATTATAAAACACCAGAATCATTCCCGATATAGTTGTTACATATTTGTGCATATTTAACTGAAAATATAAGCTAAATGAGAAGCAAGAGTTCTCAATTTTACTTTTCAAACATGAAAATATTGTTCTGTTGTTTTTGTTGTTTTATTACACAACAAGCAAATCGTTTTTTAACTACTTGAGTGGTATTGTGATAGTGTCTGCAACAAACTTTGATAAGTTAAATGAGATTAAAGCGCTCACTTTGTAATTTTACTCTCAGAGTGGCACTACAAACGAAAATTTAGCACGTCATAAAAAAATCTTAATAATAAATTTCTTATTCCCAAAAATAACTTTGAAAAGTTTAATCTTTTTTTACTTGGTTTAAGAATTTTGTACTTATTTTAAGCAATTCCGGGATTGATTTTTGAAATTAAAGTGAGTATAAAAAACTTGATTTTCCCGAGTGTTTTCTTTCTGTGTAGGCTGTTAACTCATTCAAAAGCGGCGATTTTGCTTGTTAACAAAGCCAATAATTCGAAAGTGAGCTTCATCCGAAAAGTTGAAGCTCTTAGGTGTGCGTTCTTAAAGAATCTGGGGAAGGAACTTTAATTTTATTAAAAAAAAGAAATTGAGGTGTTTGCAAACGTTTGCTAATGCAAACGCAAACTAGGTTTTTTTGGAGTTTCATTTGAGTTAATGCCATAGGCTTCTTTGAGAGACCGCATCTGTTCTTAAAAAACACCGAAATGATTGTGATAATTTTACCACTTTGTGGTACAATTAAGGTTGCAGGATGTCTGGATAACGATTGAAACCGGTTTCAAACCAATAAATTTTAAAAAGGTTTTGTTGCTGTTGCATTTCGCCGTCTCTAATGCGCTGCGAAAGAAAATGGTAACAAATCTAGCAATTGGTTCTCCTTAATGCTTTTGCTTATTTGTCTTTTCCACCTTCTTATTTTTTCGTTTTGCAAATCTTCACTATTTATTTTATTTAAATTTTCAACATACAAATTTTTTACATATTTTGAGACTTCGTTACTGTCAATCTGCGCCATCTTTAATTTGTATTGCCAGTATTATTTCATTTTAAAAATATGTAATTTTGCCAAAGTGATAACGGGTGGCAAATTGGCATTTCGCTTTCGTATTGAAATAAAATTCGCATCGCAATAGAGAGTAGCCCCCCTGGGCCGAAGAATTTATAAATCTAAGAATTATAAAAAACTAATAATAAAATCGCCTGTTTCCAAAATACGCCTTATTCTAAATGAAAAAAAAAAAAATCGCAAAAAAACTTAATTTTAAGAAACAACAACGCTTCAAAACAACAGTCCGCTTTTTTTTAAAAGGAATTTAAATTCGATATCAAAAAATTTCGGTGATTTTATGAAAATAATTTTGACTAATAATTCTTGGTATTTTAATAAGCTTTTCGAAGGCTGGAGGGCAACAACCGGGTTGCTGTGTTGATATGGAACTACCCAGCAAAAATTTTTCAAGATTTGGAAGCAATAAACACGTATACTGCATCCCAATCGCTTCCTTTTTTGCTTCTGCCTTACTCTACTGCTGTAAGATTAGGCATATAATCCTACAATTCTTAAATGCGATGCTAAATACTAGAAGAAAATCGCTGCTTATTTGTTTTTTTAAGATTACATTTTCTACTGCTTTATTGAAGCATTGAAATCATTAATTCTTTTGATAAAAAATAAATAATTTAAGCTTAATTTTACAAAAATCATACATAATTTATAATTTTAATTTATTCCAAAAAATATTTTAGAGTTATACACAAGTTTTTAAGCGCATAAAAAACAATTTTTTCAATGCTTAATTTTTTTTCACTTACTTTATACGCGTAAATCATGTCAGTTTTCAAAGCGTGAAATAAGCAATCTTCAGATCTCTACAGCAGAGCTTCTACGCGAGGAATTCCAAACAAAAATCATGTAATATTTCATAGAAGTGTAAGCGCTTCACTCCGAATTCTCCCTTACATTACTGCTTCCGAGGAAGCATCAGTTTTTGCTGGGTAGTCCAAGGATTGCGGGCTTGATTTCTATCAGAGCATCTGGCCTGTTTCACTACAACGGGCTGAATGTCTGCGTTACTTTTGCTGGATAAATTGAGCTAGAAAATAATTTGTAACAACTAAGACTAGCCATACTACTGTTACACTAAGGCTGGGTTTTTTAGATCTTAGTTAAACTAGGTTTAGCTAATCTGAAATTTAGTAAAACATTTGTGCCGCTATTACCAAAATTGTATACACAATTTTGACTGAACAGCTTAGTTTTGCTTAAAATTTTGGTCTTCAATGAAATAAAAAAACAAAAACAAAAAACACATTTCGCCGTAAAAATCAGAATTTCAGGCTACGTTAAGCGAAGTTTAAACTTAATCCACATCTTAAACAAGTAAAAAAGTATAGTCAGTCAAGCCCGACCATATGATACCCTACACCACAGTATTTAAAAACACGTCATGCTTATGTGTCCATGTAAATATGGATTTATCTATGTTTACAAACTTCATGAAAATCGGTTTAAAAGTTAGTGAGCGGCAGAAATCGCCCCCTGCCTCCCCTTGTGGTCCTATTTTTTAAAAACTGTATAGCTAATGTGTCCCTATAGATATGGTTCTATCTATGTTTTGAATTTCATTAAAATCGGTTTGATAGTTTCTGAGAGGATGAAATTTCCCCCTTTCTTCACTCGTGGTCCTACGATTCGGCCCATTTTCAATAGGCATGGTCCTTTACCAATAAGAACCTATGACCCAAATTTTATCAAATCATCTCCAAAATTGCAATCATTACTTTGCGCACAAGGTTACATAGACAGCCAGCTAGCCTGCCAGCCGGACGGACATCGTTAGTTCGACTCAGAAAGTGATTCTGAGTAGATCGGTATACTTTAAGGTGGGTCTAGGACCACTATTTTAAGGCGTTACACACATCAGCACAAATGCATAATACCCTCTCCACTATTTCGGTGTGGGTGTTAAAACCGGCCTAAATAAAAAAAAAACATTAATAAAATTTTAAAAGTCAAAATTTTATTAAAAAAATTTGTTCTGGTATAAATAAAATTTTACTGCAGACACCATTTTTTTTTTTTTTTTTTTGTTTGCAACTAGATATTTCTTTTTCGATTGAAAACATCTTTTGACCTTTTACGTCTACAAATATTAAGCGATTTTATCTCACACTGCCTTAATAAATTCATTCCAAAAGCCCCACCTCAATGATTTTCTTAAAATAAAGAAACCAAACACTAATTCTAATTCTAAAATTATTAGAATTATTATTACACCAAAAAAGAAAAAAAAACGAAGAATACAAGGCGATTTTTATTAACTCATTGATGGTTTACTTCATTTTCTTAACACAAACATTTGAAATATAGACGATTTATGTCGTTAATGTCGGGGGATTTAATAAATAATCCCTGAAAAAAAAAGAATTATCTAAAATTCAAGTTCATAAATTATGACATTGCAGAGTTTTTAGGTTGCCCTTAACTAAAAATTACCCTGCAAATAATAGGACTAGTCCAAACACGCGTGTAAAGAGTAGCCCACAAGGGACCAGGACTAGACCAAAAGTAACCCAAGCGTATGGAAAAAACCTGGTCTATTTAACATTACGATGTCCTAGGAGAAGAACATATAACCCACCATTGGACCACTTAGGAGTAGTTTTAAAACTACTCCATGGTATACTCCAGAGGATTAGTTTTGAAGTCGTTTAAAAACGAAAGCATGTCGTTAAAAAACGAAGACATGTCGTCTCACTACAAACGCTTTTTAACAATGACATGGTCCATGCTTGCATTACATCGGACCAGTCCATGGAGTAGTCCATTTTATCAAAATGGATCAGGTGGTACAATTTTATTTGCAGGGTACATACAAACTCTTCTACACACACACACACGCAGCCACACACAAACAAACACAGCATTTGTTGTTTACAAAACAAAAGACTAAAGACACAAACTTCTATTTCTTCTTCCTGTGTTTTTCTCTGCTTCGAAAACAAAGTTTCCCATTCATTCTTCTTGCTTATTTTTTTGGACGTCTGATGTGACTTTGGAAAACAATTTCACGTTTTTGTTCTAATAAGATAGTTTTAAAAAGATTATAGTTATTAGTTGGTTAACTGGTTGGAATTTTAAGAATATTTCACCAGAATAATCTCAAGAAGATGATGCCCTTTGGTCGTTTTGTGTATGGGTTTTGTAAAAACTAATAATAAATAAAACTTTAAAGACTTTTTAATGCCAGTAGGTTAAATACAAATAAAACAAAAACTTCTACTAACTTAGTCTTACTTTAATGTTTTAATCATAGAAATACAAATAAGAAAAAAATATTTTAAATTTTCTAAAGTTACTTTTGATTAGAAAGACTAACAAGTTGTAACTAATCAAATTTTGTAAATTCACAATAAATGTAAAACTTTTTTTTTTGCCGAAATTAACTTTAATCGTTTCAATTAAAACAATTGCCTTTAATTTTTGTTTAAATATCTTATTAAGTTAAAATCGATTAAACTGAATTATCTTTTTCCCATAAACGATTTTAAAACACGCATGTTTTTGCTTTAAATTTTCAATAACTATAAAAAGCCTTTTAAGTCTGAACAAAAATTTAGAATACTCTATTCAGAGTTTGAAACAAAAGCTAACTAAAGTTTCAAAGGAAAATTAAAACAATAAAATGTCGCATTTTATATTTCTGGGAATTTTGCTAAGTTTAGTGGCCTTTTTGCAAGCTGTGCCTCATCCTCCTGCCACTACGGCAGCTCCTTTGAAGCAAACTTATGACAACAAATTCGATAACATTAATATAGATGAGATTTTGGGCCAAGAACGCCTACTAAATAACTATATCAAATGTCTAGAAGGCTTAGGACCCTGCACCCCTGACGGCAAAATGTTAAAAGGTGAGTTTTTTACAAGTTAAGCAATATGTATCTAAAATGCCTTTGTCCCCCTTATCCTGTTTTCATTAATAAAAAAAAACACCATTATTTTCAAGAAATTTCTAATTTTAGAGACTCTACCCGACGCTATAGCAACCAATTGCGCCAAATGCACGGAACGTCAGAAATACGGCTCGGACAAGGTGACGCATCATCTTATAGACAAGCGCCCCGAGGATTGGGCTCGTTTAGAGAAAATCTACGATCCCGAGGGCTCTTACCGCAAGGCGTATTTACTGGAGAAAGAGAATACTACTAAAGATGAGAATGCTTCTAAGAACTAACCCTGATTAATGACCCTGGCTTTTGTAAAACACTTTTTAGTTATAAGTTCCTTAAGTTTTATTTAATTTTCAATTGCAAAGACTTTTCAGCAAAGCAAGCAATATAATACATTTCCCCCCAGTAACATTATTAAAGACATGTTTTAGGAATAACATGTCCCTTCATGTTTTAATTATCCCATCATTTTTTAATACTAATTACACGACTGGTTGTAGATTTGTATAAAATAAAGGCAGCCGAAATTATCAAATATATTTGAACTGATTTCTCCCAATATGGATTGTTTTGAGTCAACGCTATTTTCTAAACAATTTTCAAACTTTCGATTTGAAAAAGTAAATAATTTTATTGCGTTATCAATATGTATTCTATATTCTATTGAGGATTAAAACATTTTCATAAAAAAAAAACAAGTGGCTTTAATTCCCCTCCAACCACTCCATCCAAGAATTCCCCTGACCACCCTCTCCCCCTCGAACAGAGGATCACATCATGGAAAAGGTCAGGCAGCCACCATCCCCCGGGGAAGGAATCAAAGATAACCAAGGTTCCCCACCACTACACCAAAATAGACCAGGGCTGCCAGACTTGGGGATTTATCCCCAAAGTTGGGGACGTCCATGCGAGCATAAAGGACAAAGAAAGTCATTTGGGGATTGGGAAGTTTTTTAGGGGATTTAAAAAAAATTCGGGGATTTGACACATTTGTAATATATTTTCCCTTCTTTAATTATTTTTAAATTTGTTCAGAAGAAAAACAAAAAAAATTATTAACTTTTTAAGGTTTATCAAAGTAGTTTTTGGGAATACAAAATTTTTAATTTACAAGATTTTGTTTGTCGTGCATAATTCCCATTTGTATTCTTGATAAAAACACTGAAATTTATTGTTGCTGGGATAAGCTAGTCCTATGCGCATATCACTGGTTGCTTTTTTTGTTTTGTTTTTTATTTTTGCGATTTTTGGGGATTTATTTTTTATTTTTTGGGCACAAGGAAAAAAGTACCTGGCAACCCTGAAATAAACGGAGGGCATTTTTTTCTAGGCAACAACCGATGGCAGCCCCATTATTCTAGGACCTGCTACAGCAGGCCAATCATCTTCTTAAATGAAAGAACAACCGATTACCAAAACTGATGGAAGACAAAATAACAACACTGAATAGATCGATACTCCAAAAACAAGGACAGCAAAATCTTAAATGAGAAGTCATAAAAAAACAACTGCAACAAATTGTGTAAGATGAAGATGCTTCGTGGAAGCCATATGCTTCAAAAGGGAAAAACAGTGCCTACAGACTCCATTACAATTAGAAAAATGCACTGTTTGTTGCGATTTAAGGCTGATGGCATCATCACGCCGAAAATTAGATGTTCAGAATGAATTTCGCCAAGTACTGGCGTAGTGACCATATGTCCGAAATTATTTTCAAATGCTAATGTTAATGAATGAGGGTACGTAAATTGCACCAAATTCTGTTTCTCCAGTGCAAAATCCTCTAAATTTTCGTTTGCCTTTTACACTATACACCTTAATTCAATTTTGTTAATTTTCTTCTTGTGTTCGCCACCATAATTAAGATGTACTAATGTAAGATGATACTAATTAGTACGCTTTTCATTTCGATAGTCGTAGAGACTTAATGTGTTACAGTGGTGTCCGCAATAGTTTCGGATGCATATGTTATAACTGATCGAATGCATGTTCTATATACCCTCATCTTGCTAACCTTGGTCATAGTTGTCATGGGTGTGTCATATGCATCCCGATAATAAAGCAGTTTTCTTTTGATGCACCACTTAGAAAACAACCTAAATATCGACATAAAAAATTTTTTTAAATTTAAATTTTACTCCTTTTTCAAACTCAGTTCAAGACATACAAAATTTTAGACTTTAAATCTATTTTTATAAAAAGAAGGTCCACCGATTTCAACCAAAATTTGAGAGTACGTTGGGGATAGTCTGAAGATGATTTATGTTTAGTTTGCACGAAATCGGCTCAGGCGTTCCGTTGATATTGCATTTAGATTTTCCCATATATATTCCCATACAAATATCAACAAAAAGATATCCATTTTGAACTCCTCCGAAATAGGTCGTTAAGTATATTTATTGTCGCTAGAGGTCGAAAAATAGGGCAAGAGGGCTCCCCTATATATTCTTAGCTAATCAACCGATTTTCTTAAAATTTGGCATGTAGGCACTGTAGCATCTTAAATAAACTAGGGAATAGGGCATGCAATAAGGCAAGAGGGGTAAAAGCTCCCCCTCCCTATATCTTCTTAACTAATCAACCGATTTTCTTAAAATTTCGAAGGCAAAAAGTTTTACAGCTGGAAAGAACCTTAAATTTTTATTATTTAGGGAGTGAAATAGGGCAAGGGGGGGTAAAAGCTCCTCCTCCCTAATCAACCGGTTTCTTCAAATTTGGTATGCAGGCACTGTAACATTTAAATAAAATGGGGATTAGGGAGTGAAATAGGGCAAGAGGGGTAAAGCTCCCCCTCTCTATATCTTCTTAAATAATCAACCGAAATTTGGCAGACAAATAGTGTATATGGCCTATAATTTGTATTATATTCTTAACAAATCAACCGGGTTTCTTAAAATTTAGCATGCAGACACTGTAATATCTGAAAGAAATAAGTTATATGGCAAAACAACGTTTGCCGGGTCAGCTAGTTGTATATACAAATCTTAGATTCTTAGAATATTCTTTAGTTTGGTTTGATTTTAGCTACATAGAAAAATAATTTGGCCGTGAAACTTTGATAAAGCCATTACAACCCACACATAATAAAGCTGCTCTACAAGCAATCGAACGACCAAGCCGAAACTTTCAAAGTCATCCGCTTATATATGTATATTAAAAACTTGGAGTTTTGCGGGTACTCCACCAGCACGAATGGTTAAAACGAATGGAAAATGTCGAACCCCGAAAAACACAGTACAGTTATGCAAATTCAAACTATTAATCAATGCAGGCGAACTGAAAAACGCACAAAGGCAGACAAACAAGGACGGCCCGATTGCCCTTAAAAGATAATGACAATGACGCACGATCGGCTTTTCCACACAGAGCAGTTTTACGAATGTCAATTAGTCAATTATTGTTTAATTTTCGAAAGTGTCATTTATCATGTTTTCATTGCTGATATTTTTCTTCACTCTCTCATAACCACTAATTCTATTCAGACTATGCGTGTGTCTAGTAATTTGTCTATAAATCATATTAAAAAGTGCTTATGAAAACTTGAATTAACTTTTATTTTTTTTTTTTTTTTTTTGCTTAACTAAAATTCTTTTAAAAAAAAACCAAAAAAGCGTGTGTGCTTTTGGCGTTTACTAGAACACCTACTTAATTCTGTGTTTAAATTTAAATAAAAATGTCTAACATGCACTTTTGAAAGCACTTTAGGAGAGATATTACTTGATTTTTAAAAAAAAACTTGTTACAGACTCTGCTTTTTTTTTGAGTTACTTAAATTAAGAAAAACAAGACATTAAAAAAAACTTAAATAAAATTGCGTAAATGGCTTTTATGATATAATATCACGAAAAAATAATAAAAAAAATACAAACAAACTTATTTACTAAAAAAGAAAAATGTTCAATAAAATGAAGTGCGCATGGGCAGCTAAATACGCCAATCAAACAAGTATTTGGTACCCTACAGTCAAACCAAACAGATTCAGTAATACATTTTACACTTTAAATGTTACAAAACATAGACTCCAAAACATATACTTCAGCTAAAAACATGAAAACATCTCAACACTGTAAACATGCAGTCGGGATAACTAGAATCCAAGCCCATTTTATGATTTAAGACTACCAGCCGAATAGCTCAGGGGGACGGTTACATTTTAACTTACATGACAGTTATTTGTAGCGAATTTTATCTCAGTGTGAAATAAAGTTTTTATTAGTGTGAGATTTTAGGCAGTGATCTCACTTTTAAAGGAATGCAAGAAACGTTTTTAACTTTGTTTTTGTTTGCATTTAAGTTATTTGTTCAGAAATTAAACTTAATGTATTCGGGTCATTCTACGATAAGAGGTTACCTGATATTATGAATGGCGGCGTAATAAAAATATTTAAAATTATGATTTTTTTCAATATAATCGTAATTAATCAGGAAGTTTGAATGCATGTTTAATAATGGCCAGTCAAGTTATCTACTTTTTCCGGTATTTTAAATAACCAGGGGAGATACTCTACACAGGGTATAGACATGACCACCAGGATAAGATACCTTACTTTAAGCGGAAGGATAAATTGAAAACAAACCTTATTTTCGTAAGAATCAACTTTAATTATTCCATATTTGATGATGGTTTAAAACAAAAAAAATTTTGGATAACTCCATAGAGTATTTTTTATGTAACTTAAAAACAAAAATTCTTAACATCTGCTTACATAAACGTAGTCGAAAAAAAGCTAATTATTTCATTTCCTTCGTTTACAAGCTGGCATGCCTTCTCGGTAACTGCTTGAGAACAATACTGAAAAGATACTTTATTAGTGGTTCGTCTTAAGATTCTCTTTCAGGCCCATATACATAATCAACATTAAGGCGCGGTTTGGTTTTCATGAAAGCAAAATCCAAGGTGCAGACCACAAAATACTTGTATACTTCAAGATCACAGAAACAGCTTAAGCTCTTCATTGTCAATTTATTGGGGCATCCAGTAATTTGTTGGACCTTCATAGTGGCTGAGAAGCTTTTAGAACTTTTTATATTAAGTCCCTCTTCTTTCTTTAAAATGTCTTCGTCATCAATTACATTTGGACAGCGATGAATTGTCATTCCCAGCTCCAACAAGTCTATCAGTAGTCCTTTTGCACGTCGCACCTACTCCATCAGGCGCGCCCTTGCCGTGACCGGCTTCGTGGCAATTCCACGTGAATTTTACTTAATTTAGTTAAAGTTCTTGCAATTTGGTTGCCAGTGCATAAAACATAAAAAACGAATGTTGGATTTGATTAAAAAGTTGGTTAGCAAGATTTTGTATAAATCTTGAATGTCAGAACGTTAATATGGCAACTAAAGAAAGAACTTGACTACCTTATATTATTGTATAATGCAACATATGTATGTTAGTAGTATAAAACTAACTTAAACCAAAATTCACATTAAATAAGGCATACATACATTTTTGAAGCGTTAAAACACGTATAACGTATATAGTGGAAATGTGTTGGTTTAACGTAAAATACTAAGAAAGAATTAATTTCTCAATTCCTTATCTACCCTGGACGCAAAATCTTTACCCTGGCATCTGATGAAGCAGGGGAAATACGGCAGGGGAGATATGTTTTCCTTAAAAAACTAGCATAATCGGAAAAATATGTATTGTAACGAAAAATCTAACTAACACAGTAAATTATACTGATATTAAAATAAATCAATATTATAAACAAACTTTAACCACAAATAACAAGTGAATAAAACTCTCCAGTGGAGATACATTAATCACTGACACGTGCGAGTAACCCGAGTGTTTTGGTCGAATTATTGGCCCAATAGGAACACGCTAGTGGCTCGCGCGACTTTTATTGTTAAATGCACTTCAAAACAAATATTCTGCTATTTAAATTTGCAGCGTCAACGCATTTTAGCGGCATTTTTAAACGATCGAAAAATGTGCAGGGGAAGAGACTTAAAAAACGAAGGACAAAAAATATGTAATTTTTTTCAATAAAATTTGAAAGTATTTTGAAAGTTTTTTTAAATGATTACCATTGTTATTTAAACTACTTTATGTAATAACTAACGATTAAATATTTTATGAATTAGTAATGTGTTAAATTTCAAATATTTTGTTACAGAATACTAAAGGGACAGGCCAGGGTAGATACTTTTTTCTAGGTAAACATGAAGTTATGACTAAACTAAGGTAATTTAGGTATTGCAATTTATTGGTAAAAAAGTATACTGTATTTATTATTAAACGCGTTTGATATTTCCGCAAATTTAAAAATTATATATGATTTTTTAATGTAGCCGTCGATAGTACCTATTAACGTAGAAACACCCATTCACAAAATGCGTGTACAAAACGTATGAGTAGAACTACAATGACAAATTATGTAAGAAAAGATAAACTCACTGTTTATTGTTGTTGTTTTTTGTTTAAGCTTTGATATTGTTACAAGTTAAACTGGGGCTTATAATTCTTATTCGCTTAACAGTTTTATTTGTATAATATCTTTAGTTTTTCTAAAATCTTCAGTTTGTCAATAGTATGAAATGGGAATTTAGCGCATTATAACGAAACCTTGATTATGTGCGCTACTGTTCATCCCACAATTTAAATAGTGTTGTGAGGGTAAAAGAATTTTAACAATACACTGCAGACAGTACTTGTTTCTTTCAAAACCTTTCAATACAGTAAAAAATTTGTTCCTATAATCCAAGTATTTGAAAATTGACTTGTGTATTTTTCGAGAATTGTTTATGTTGACTCTAAATAAAATCTAATTTTATAACACAGAATACTAACAGAACTGTCACGAGACGGAAGATTTTGCGTTTTTTTTTTTTGTCTTTCTAAAAAAGCTGCCCTTTTGCATTTCTCTTTTCATCATATTCTATGCCGCAATACAATGAACACAAATTTATTTAGTGAAGATTTATTTGCAAAACTGTTTTAATTAACTTTTAAGTTCACTACAGCACGAGTAAATAATATTAAAGTAAGTAAGAAAGTAAAATTGTAAAACAAAACAATATTACTAAATACATTTTTTTGCACAAAAAACAACGTTTGTTGAACTAATGCTTTTGTTTCACGTGGTTTGTGTTTTGTTATTTTTGTTTTGATTACGCCATTTGTGTTGATTGTTGCGGCCTGTTTTTACACCTTGCCACTTCACTACCAAAAAAAAAGCCTTCTGTCTCTTTCTTCGAAAGCTGCCCTCGCAACTGATTTGGGCCTTTTTCACATGTCATTTTTTACAGTTCTGTTAGTATTCTGTGTTTTATAATTGGAATACGCAGCACAAGATATAACCGAATGGAAGAAAATTGTGAACGAATTTGGGGAACGTGTCGGTCTGTAGCACCAAAAATTAAGACTTTTGTGTCGTATGTGGTGAATGTATACAAACATTTGCTTTTGCAAAGAATTCTTGTTACAATATTATCAAAGAAATTAACATACAACATATTTCGTACACAAATATTCCAAGCTCAAAAAATGCGTGCAGTTGTTGTTCTTATTGTCGCATGTATTTTCTATTCCCTTGTTAAGTTTTGAGAGTACTTTTTATACCAGCACTTTTACTTTAGTGAATCAAGTGTTTTTTATTTCTACACGTTCACACACATAGTAAATTGGTCGTTAGCACTACTATTCAGTATTTGTGACAGCGACACTACAGTATAGAGTTTGAACCTTTTTTTATTGTGTGTTCAAATAGAATTGTGCAGGCGTCCACTATGTACACAAAAAAAAAAAAAATCTCGCCAATTTTTTTGTTTTTTCCATTAAGCCATTAATCATAAATAAATTCAGTTTCAATTAAAATTTTAATCAAGTCAATTATGCTTTACATTGCTGCAGAAAGTGTTGTTAATATCACAAAATATTTAACTGATACTATTAATTTGTTTTCTGGTGCAAATTTAAATACATTTTTTAATTGATTTTAATGAAAAATGTGTATTATTAACATTTTTCATTAAAATCAATTTTATTTTTTCTATGTAGCCTATATTTAATGTCGCTTCCAACCTTAATCTTTTTCAATGAGTTTTTATTGCTTTCAACAAATCTCTCGGCAAATAAAAGCATTTTGAAAATCTACAAATTTTAATTAAATTGAAAAAATTGATATTAAAAATTCAGCATATCAATAAATTAATTTACGAATATTTGTCGGTTGCACTCATTCTCGTACTCGTTCGAACATTAAATTTGTTTCAAACAAAGTAGTTGGAAGCTTTAAATGCAATTTTTTTAATGTCGCAGAATACTGGCAAAACACTTGCTAAACTATTTTGCTTAGCAAACTATGGAATACGTGTTGCATTAAATGAAGTCGCATGAAATTGCACTTGTGGTGTGGTTGGCTGTGGTTGACGACTTTTGACGCTTTACTACCAGAGTACTTTAACTGTAAGTATGTCGCGCGAGCCATAAAATATGGAAACAACAAAATTTTTAAAATACATAAATTCCAAAATCTTACGTTGCAATCAAAATTCCAAAAATATTTTTTTTCTCATTTAAAATTTATATTTTTTTTTTTATAAATGTTGTGTGTGTTTTTATTTTTTAATTTATGTATAACCAACCAGTTTTTTGTTTTGTAAATATTTTTTTATTTAGTTGTTCAAACGACTAAAATGCAACAATAAAAAAACTTGTAAAAACAAAATGAGTAGTGAAACATGCAAGTGATTTGCTGTTTTGGGTATAATTTTTATACACAACTTTTTTTTTAAGTGTAAATTATAGTTGCAACTGGTCTGATAGGACAGTTATGTAATTTTACCGAAACAAAAAACAAAACTTGAATTAAAAATTGTTATTTTATTGTAATTCACAAAAAAAATTAGCTTAAAAATGTTGTAAAAAGTTAAAACTAGAGACTGACTGGAATCATTAAAATAAAATTTTAAAAATTTGTTTCGTTCGTGTTAGAAATAAATCCAAACTTAGAAGACAGAAATTGTCTAGTGTGCAAAATTTATTTAAATAATTTTAAGCACTTAAACAAAAATATCAAAAAATAATAGTAGGGATGTTTGGTGGGGGAATAGTAGTAGTGGTAATAACTTTTTAATGCAAATAAAACTTTACAATCATACAAGTTGTAAAAAACGAGTTCATGCGTAAAAAGTCATGCGACTTAAAAGAAAAAATGTGTATAATTTTCATTAAAAAAAATTTAATAATTAAACACACAGTGACAGCTCTGATGATGTAACAAATGTTGATAACAAACGGGAATAAATAACGATTTTTAGGTGTCTTCACTTGTTATACCCTCCACCACAATTAGTTGTGAAGAGGGTATATTAAGTTTGTCATTCCGTGTGAAACTTTTTTATTATTCATCTCAGACCCTATAAAGTATATATATTCTGGGTCCTTGACTAATTTTAAGTAGATTTAGCCATGTCCGTCTGTCTGTCCGTCTGTCCGTCTGTTGAAAACACGCTCACTTTCGAAAAACTCAAAAGAAATAAACAAACTTGGTGTCAAACTGCTTGTAGTTATCCTAAGCAGTTTGGGATTGAAATCCAGCAAAATCGGTTCAATAGGATCTGAGCTATGAATCAAAATGTGGAACTACCACCTAAAAAAAATTGATACTTTTTTTACAAAAACAAAAAAATCACGCTGTAAAATTTCTTGAAGATCCGTCCATGATTTACCCTAGGCCCCATATAAGCCCTACTCCGGGAAAACAGTATAGTAAGCCTAAAACCCTAACTAACAATGCTATCATAACAAATTATGGCACGTCACAGTTAAATAGGACTAGAAATTAAACTATTAAGTTTCGTGAAGATCGGTCCATAACTTACCATAGGCCCCATATAAAACCTACTTCCAGAAAACAGTTTAGTACGCCTAAATCCGTACAAAATAATGCTATCATAACACAATTTGGAACATATAAGTTTTACAGGACTAGAAATAACACTGTGAAATTTCGTGAAGATCGGTCCATAATTTACCATAGGCCCCATATAAACCTATCTCCCGGAAAACAGCTTAGTAAACCTAAATACGTAAAAAATAATGCTATCATAACAAAATTTGATACATCACAGTTTTATAGAACTAGAAACGACACTGTGAAAGTTGGTGAAGATCGGTGCATAACTTACCATAGGCCTCATATAAAGCCCACTCTGGTAAAATAATTAAATACGCGGTAAACTGTCTTCCAGTTTAGCATCATATGGCCAGAAAAAATGTTATGCAATTTTGTGATATTAGATTCCATTTAAGCAGCCTTCTGAAATTTACTGCAAACGCGTAAACTAATTGCACCGCTGTATTGAAATTTATGTTTTTTAATACCAGAAATCGTTCTGCAGAATTTGGGATGATTGGTTCATAGCTTACCATGGCTTTTATATAATTTGTTCTCTTGAAAATCATTTAAGTTCATCTTAAACTGATATTCTACTCAAACTTTTTAAAATTGATTCTGATTGTCGATCAATAATTTTATATAGGTCTAAACCGCAACAAATTTTAATGCAGATGTCTGTTTTTACAAAGATTATAATAATAAATAGACATCATACATAGTTTACTCCTAAAACATTCGAAGTGTCGGTGGAGGGTATCAAAGATTCGGCACAGCCGAATATAGCACTCTAACTTGTTTTTATTAGGGACTAAACTAAGTTTTTGGCTAACCATTTATGTCAGTGAGTGTATTTATCAAGAATAAAAATTGGGAGTTTTGCAAAACAAAACAAAATCTTGTTAATGGAAAAATTGTGTACTCCCAAAAATAACTTTGATATGATTAGTATTGTGGTTAAGTTATTGAACTGGTTAAATGAAAATTAAATTCAATGAACTTTAGCCTGATTAAAATATCAAAATTTGGATTAAAAACCATAAACAGTTTAATAAATTAACCACAACACTAATTATTGTTAACAGCTAAGGCACAAGCTCTTTGTTTACATTTGTGCTTCAAGTTGTGCTGAAGAAGTAAGACAAAAACAAACATGAAAAACAGAAAAATGTACTTTGGACTTCAAGACGAATTATTGACAAAAAGTACGAAAAATAGAAGCAAAACATGTTAATCCCTTAAAATAGACAATCATTCAAAACAAATTTCGATCTACCAAAGTTAAAATACCATTTTGTTTAAAGAATGATGTTTGACTATTTTTTTTCGATTTCTGGCGTGATTCGAACCCGGAACCCCAGCGCTGATAGACTAGCTCACTACCAGCTAGCCTACCGGGGCACTTTTTGACTGCGAGCCGTCGTCAATGGCGGTGAGTGTTAAACGGCAATGATATCTGAAGAGATAGTGTGGTTACTATCGAAACATGTCAAATCAACCTGACCGCAAACGTGGGTTCGATTCCCGCAGCATACAAGGATGAAAAATTATCAATAAATATTAATTAATTTGTAAAATTAATGTTGTAAAATTCCTTACTTCATAAAAATAAATTAATGGAAATTAAATTTAATGAACTTTAGCCTGATTAAAATATTAAAACTTTGATCATTTAAAATTTTTTTTATAAAAATTTTATTTGTTTACGGGAAAAGTACTTTTTTAGAAAACGGTACATTTTATAAAAAATGTAAAGAAGAGACATTTGGTAAAAGGATACTACATATTTTGTATTGGTTAAAAATATTTTTGGTGCATAAATGTCTATTTATTTTGGGTACAAAATTTTTGGTTTAAAATGCAGAAAGTACTATTTATATGTTTCTGTGTATAATATTACTTTTCAAAAAGTACTATTTATGTTAAAAGGAATAGTTTTTTTTAAGAAAATTGTATATTCG